>CM070873.1:208357875-209557875 GCA_036365515.1 Torymus aiolomorphi | reverse complement strand
GTCGAGGTGCGGCGCGGCGCACGCTGGAGAGCCAAGTGCCTACAGTATATAGGCATAGATACACTGAGAGAAATATCTAAAGATTATCGCGTGGAGTTTTTTCACGCTAATATCGCAAGAATCACGCCTGCTTTATTCGCGTGGCTACTAGAAATATTCACATGCACTCGTTCCTAGCGAAAATCGCAAGAGCGCCACGGAATTATCCCGGGAGATTCCTTGCAAATAAGCATGCGGCGCGGTGGGGAGAGCGTCATAGCAGACGGCTACACTGCGGGCGCGTGCTATGAGATTTTCTCATTGGTCATCATAGGCGCGCGCGCTCGCTCCCAACCAATGAGAGAAGCGAGTACGTCTGGATGTAGACACAGCCAAGGCGTGAACGATTCCCCAACTTAATCGCAAGGAACCTCCCGGGATAATCCCGTGGCGCTCTTGCGATTTTCGCTAGGAACGAGTTCATGCGGATAACGCGGGGGGGTCTTGCGAACATCGCTTGAGTTTCTCGTAAAAATCGCAGGTTAAAACGTCCTTGCGGTACACCTAAGAGCGCTCTTCCTCCAATTCTTAGTTTTTTCTCTCAGTATATAGGGCTCAACGGCTGTCGCGAGTGCACGCGCACCGAGAGCGCCGAATCTGCCCACGGCGAGACAGCGCCGACGCGCTGGCCAGTAAACGAAGGTCTGAAATCGATTTTTTCGAGGGAATGGCTGCATTTTGGATATTTGGTAAAACACATCGTCTAAAAACGATGGTCAAAAATGCAGCCTCCAAAAACGCTGGCATCACCCCTAATTTGTCAAAAAACCACTCCCGAAAACGGATTTTCGCTTATAACTCGCGAACTATAAGAGATAACGAAAAAAGTCCCAAACAAAAATTGTAAGGCGTGAAATTTTACATAAGAATGATGTGTCACTTTTTTGCATTAGATAAAATTAAGCTTGAGAAAAGCACGCAGAAGTTGCAAACAGCAATCGGCTGAAGGAGAAGGGAGGCGGGACCTACCGCGCGCGGCTGCGGCGTCGGCGGCTTCTAGCTAGCCCAGGCGCCGCAAAAGTTTTCGCTTCTGTCTCCTTTTCTATAACGGCTGTTGCAATTGAATAAAATAACCATCGTTTTTTTATAGATTTTGATTCGTAGAATCTAAATTTCTAGTTTACAATTTATCAAAATGGCAGGAACCTTAATTTAAATGCATTTGTTTAAACAAAAACGCCATTTAAACAAATAAAAACAATCTTTTGAGATCAGAATAATTTTTTCTTGAAAATTCAGGTAATTCTAAAATTAAAATGTTGCATTCAACATATACGAAAAACCAATATTCAAAGAGTTATAGATTTTTAAAATATTAATCTTCAGTATATTTAAGAGATTTTTAATTATAGTCACAAAATTAAACATCAAGTAAAAATTATTACGGTTACTTATCGTTTACCATCTAAAAAGAGATATGCAAGTTTAATATTACTTTGTATCATAAATAATTATTCACATTAATATATGAGTAAATCTCAGGAACTCTTAACTTTTTGGGAACTCCAATGTTTGAGCGCTGAAAAATGAGTTAAAGCTCAAAATGTTTGCCTTTCACAAAAAAAAAAAGAAACAATTATAAATAAGGGTAAAGAATCTAGCTACGTACACAAAATTAAAAAAAAGGTAAACATTCAGTCATTTTTTATGTTGTTCATGTCCTTTTCCAATCAATATATTTATTTAAGGGGATGTGAGTACTGACGTTATTTTTCAAACGAGTATAACTCACGCATATAACAATAGAATTATCCAGAAAAAAATCTGCATATAGTGTTTGCGTGTACCGAGCGCTTGACAGCCGTCTTTTTCCAAATAAATGTTTGAATGTTGATTTAAAAAAATATTGAAATTAGGGTTGCACATCCCCTTAATAGGAACAAGAGCACATTTACGATCATTGCACAAATTGTTTAGCTTTTTTGTTTGCCAAAACCGTTAATTTGAGCCCTGGTAGGTTGATGTGCTGTGAAAATTAGCCCAAATATGAGATTTTTAATTTTCTAAATTTTTTAAGAAATTTCAGGGGGAAAAAGTTACTGACATTTGTCAATGCGTATTGATTCAATTTTCAAGGGGAAGACTAACAGACTTATCTATATCTATATCGTGTGCAAAGATATTCCCTAAATATAAGTATTTGTTACTCGTAAAGAAAATTATTTTTCTGTCCTCCGGCCGGAAAGCGCCAAATTCCCGGCCGCTGCGCGAAATGAAGTTGCCGCTTTCCGGCGCCGTCGAGCAGAAAAATTGTATACACACCTTGGCAGGTAAAAAAGAAAGCCTCAGATCACATGCTTGTCAACCTCGGCCGACAATTACATGTGATCTAAGACATTTCTTATTTTACCTGCCTAGGAATGTAATATACTATTATAAACGTAAGTGTGCAGCGAACCTCCACAAGTTTCCTATTTAAAAAATTAGTAATGCCAATGTGTAGCTAAAGCATAATTTGTCTGTCAATTGCTTTAGAGAGAGAAGAAAAACAAGTTTTACTCATGTTTTTAATTGACATAATGAACATTTCTTCTACAAGATGCAATAGTTTCTTACAAACATGTATTATTATTATTTAAATAAAATAATTTTCTATTTAAAGCCAGGTTATACTTTTAAAATAGAAATTATCTTTTCAGTCTAAATCTGTCTCTAGATTCAAAAACAATTTTTCTTTCTATGAAGACTCGATTCCTACTATCAGAAAAGTAATTATTTTTCTTCGCCCAGGATTTTCCTCTCAATATTCGTAATTAATAGAAGATAATAAAAAAATGTTCCTTTGGAGAATAGAATGAATTATGAGTATTATGACGAAATTTATTAACTTTTTAATAAATTTCGTCATAATTTATTAATATTTACATTACATGTATCTTAAGTTTTATTAAAAAACAAATGAATCTTAACGATGACAAAGTAAAGAGATATGTAGGTTATTTACGTAGTTGAAATTCCGAACGGTCATAATGAAAGAAATATTAATTTACAGTTTCTAATTTTGGTTGGAATTCGTCGAAGTGGTTTTATTGGTGACTGCTAGAGTGACAAGTGAAGAGATACAGTTATTATCATTTTTTAAATATATTAAGTAGTCAACTTCGGCTAAATCTGAAAATGGCAAAAATCTTTCGTTCACTATGAACGATCGAAATTTCAAGCACCTAGTTATTTTACTGTCAAATATATAAACTAATTGCAGCAATAAAAAGTTTCGAAATACCAAACGCCGCGGAGAGAGAATTTTTTAACCGTCACGACCCCTACATAATCGGCTGTTTGAGGGATATCCGGGAAATCGATTGGGTTCGTAATTTTTTTATGGGTAATTTGTATGCTCAAAATATAATGCCAGCTATAAAAAACTTGAAAACACCAAATGCCGCTGAGAGAGAATTTGTTTTCCGTCACGACCCCTATATAATCAGTTGATTGGGGTTTTTCGGGGAGTCCATTTAGTTCGTAATTTTTTTACATGCAGTTTTTATGCTCAAAAAGTAATCCCAGCTTTAAAAAGTTTGGAAATGCCAGACACCGAGGAGTGAGAATTTTTTTTCCGTCACGACCCCTATATAATCGGCTGTTTGGGGGTTTTCCGGGGAGTAGATTTGGTTCGTAATTTTTTTACGGGTAGTTTGTATGCTCATAAAATAATTTCAGCAATAAAAATTTTTGGAAATGTCAAACGCCGCTGAGAATTTCTTTTTCTTCACGACCCCTATATAATCAGCTGTTTGGGGGTGTTCCGGGTAGTCGATTTGGTTCGTAATTTTTTTACAGGGAGTTTTTATGCTCAAAAAGTATTTCCCGCTTTAAAAAGTTACGAAATGCCAGACGCCGCGAAGTGAGAATTTTTTTTCCGTCACGACCCCTATATAATCGGCTGTTTCGGGGTGTTCCGGGGAGTCGATTTGGTTCCTAATTTTTTTGCGGGTATTTTGTATCCACAGAAAATAATTCCAGCAATAAAAAGTTTGGAAATACCAAACGCCGCGGAGAGAGAATTTTTTTCCGTTACTACCCCTATATAATGAGCTTTTTGGGGGTGTTCCGGGGAGTCGATTTGGTTTCTAATATTTTTTCGGGTATTTTGTATCCTCAGAAAATAATTCCAGCAAATAAAAAGTTTGGAAATACCAAACGCCGCGGAGAGAGAATTTTTTTCCGTTACTACCCCTATATAATGAGCTTTTTGGGGGTGTTCCGGGGAGTCGATTTGGTTCCTAATTTTTTTTCGGGTATTTTGTATCCTCAGAAAATAATTCCAGCAATAAAAAGTTTGGAAATACCAAACGCCGCGGAGAGGGCATTTTTTTTCCATCACTACCCGTATATAATCAGCTGTTTGGGGGTTTCCGGGTGTGGATTTGGTTCGTAATTTTTTTGCGAGTAGTTTGTGTGCTCATAAAATTATTCCAGCAATAAAAAGTTTGGAAATACCAAACGCCGCGGAGAGAGAATTTTTTTTCCGTTACTAGCCCTATATAATCAGCTTTTTAGGGGTATTCCTGCGAGACGATTTCGTTCCTCATTTTTTCTCGGGTATTTTGTATCCTCAGAAAATAATTCCAGCAATAAAAAGTTTGGAAATACCAAACGCCGCGGAGAGAGAATTTTTTTTCCGTTACTACCCCTATATAATCAGCTGTTTGTGGGTTTTCCGGGGAGTGGATTTGGTTCGTAATTTTTTTGCGGGTATTTTGTGTGCTCATAAAATAATTCGAGCAATAAAAAGTTTGGAAATACCAAACGCCGCGGAGAGAGATTTTTTTTCCGTTACTACCCCTATATAATCAGCTGTTTGGGGGTTTCCGGGTGTGGATTTGGTTCGTAATTGTTTTGCGAGTAGTTTGTGTGCTCATAAAATTATTCCAGCAATAAAAAGTTTGGAAATACCAAACGCCGCGGAGAGAGAATTTTTTTCCGTTACTAGCCCTATATAATCAGCTTTTTAGGGGTGTTCCTGCGAGTCGATTTCGTTCCTAATTTTTTCTCGGGTATTTTGTATCCTCAGAAAATAATTCCAGCAATAAAAAGTTTGGAAATACCAAACGCCGCGGAGAGAGAATTTTTTTTCCGTCACGACCCCTATATAATCAGCTGTTTGTGGGTTTTCCGGGGAATGGATTTGGTTCGTAATTTTTTTGCGGGTATTTTGTGTGCTCATAAAATAATTCGAGCAATAAAAAGTTTGGAAATACCAAACGCCGCGGAGAGAGATTTTTTTTCCGTTACTACCCCTATATAATCAGCTTTTTGGGGGTTTCCGGTGAGTCGATTTGGTTCCTAATTTTTTTGCGGGTATTTTGTATCCTCAGAAAATAATTCCAGGAATAAAAAGTTTGGAAATACCAAACGCCGCGGAGAGAGAATTTTTTTTCCGTTACGACCCCTATATAATCAGCTGATTGTGGGTTTTCCGGGGAGTGGATTTGGTTCGTAATTTTTTTACGAGTAGTTTGTGTGCTAATAAAATAATTCCAGCAATAAAAAGTTTGGAAATACCAAACGCCGCGGAGATGGAATTTTTTTTTCGTCACGACCCCTATATAATCAGCTATTTGGGGGTTTTCGGGGAAGTGGATTTGGTTCGTAATTTTTTTGCGGGTATTTTGTATCCGCAGAAAATAATTCCAGCAATAAAAAGTTTGGAAATACCAAATGCCGCGGAGAGAGAATTTTTTTCCGTTACTACCCCTATATAATCAGCTGTTTGGGGGTTTTCGGGGAAGTGGATTTGGTTCGTAATTTTTTGCGGGTATTTTGTATCCTCAGAAAATAATTCCAGGAATAAAAAGTTTGGAAATACCAAACGCCGCGGAGAGAGAATTTTTTTCCGTCACGACCCCTATATAATCAGCTGATTGTGGGTTTTCCGGGAAGTGGATTTGGTTCGTAATTTTTTTACGAGTAGTTTGTGTGCTAATAAAATAATTCCAGCAATAAAAAGTTTGGAAATACCAAACGCCGCGGAGATGGAATTTTTTTTTCGTCACGACCCCTATATAATCAGCTGTTTGGGGGTTTTCGGGGAACTGGATTTGGTTCGTAATTTTTTTACGAGTAGCTTGTGTGGTCATAAAATAATTCCAGCAATAAAAAGTTTGGAAAAACCAAACGCCGCGGAGAGAGAATTTTTTTTCCGTTACTACCCCTATATAATCAGCTTTTTGGGGGTGTTCCGGGGAGTCGATTTGGTTTCCAATTTTTTATCGGGTATTTTGTATCCTCAGAAAATAATTCCAGCAATAAAAAGTTTGGAAATAGCAAACGCTGTAGACAGAGAATTTTTTTTCCGTCAAGACCCCTCTAGCTGTTTGGGGGTTTTCCGGGTAGTGGATTTGGTTTGTAATTTTTTTACGAGTAGTTTGTGTGCTCATAAAATAATTCCAGCAATAAAAAGTTTGTAAATACCAAACGCCGCGGAGAGAGAATTTTTTTCCATTACTACCCCTATATAATCAGCTTTTTGGGGGTGCTCCGGGCAGTCGATTTGGTTCCTAATTTTTTTGCGGTTATTTTGTATCCTCAGAAAATAATTCCAGCAATAAAAAGTTTGGAAATACCAAACGCCGCGGAGAGAGAATTTTTTTTCCATCATGACCCCTATATAATCAGCTGTTTGTCGGTTTTCCGGGGAGTGGATTTGGTTCGTAATTTTTTTACGAGTAGTTTGTGTGCTCATAAAATAATTCCAGCAATAAAAAGATTGGAAATACCAAACGCCGCGAAGAAAGAATTTTTTTTCCGTTACTACCCCTATATAATCAGCTTTTTGGGGGTGTTTCGGGGAGTCGATTTGGTTCCTAATTTTTTTTTCGGGTATTTTGTATCCTCCGAAAATAATTCCAGCAATAAAAAGTTTGGAAATACCAAACGCCGCGGAGAGAGAATTTTTTTCTCTTAGGCCATCTTACGAATTCCGTGTTAGGGGTGGGGGGTAGTTTGGAATGGATTTATTTTAATCAATTTTGATGTATTCTTCCATTATTTGTAGTACATTATGTCATCAATGTGGAAAATGTGGTTTTTCGAAAATCGAATTTTCGTTGGATCGCAACGTTGCAAACTTCAAACCCATCTTCTTCTTCCCACGTTGCAAGTTGTGAATTATCACACGTTGCAAATTGTGAATTATATTCTTAAAAATTGCCAATAAAATATAAAAGTTATAACGAGTAGGGGACAGGTGTTCGATAATAGTTGTCGAAAAGTCACAAGATATTGAAAATCGCACCTAGGGTAAGTACTTAGGATTTTTGACACGAGACACTGGCATTGCCTTAAAATTAATAGCCAGTGAATCGACAGGGAATAGTATGTGTGTGCCGCGAGATAGTGTTGTGCGAGTCGTGTTAAAAGTGACGGGGCTGCTACTGCTGCGCGCGAGTGTTGTTAATTTACATGATCCAGATAAAGTGGTAACAAACATATATCAACGGCAAAAATACTAAAATAATTCTATATCATTTAGAGCAATTGTAATTGATTATTGAAATCGATCAATCAGTGCTCGCCTTTGTAATAGCCGGCAGAGAAGGAGCTTAAAATACATGTGTAACGTATAGGCACGAGGAGAGGTGAAGGGAGAGCAGCGCTCGAACGGTTGAACATCGGGCGCGCGGCCCGGCGCGACTGACAGTGATCCAGCTACGGTGTCAAAGCCACATCGAAATACAGCGAAAAGAGCCAGCACAACAACCGCATGATAATACGCACGATTTATTATTATGATGTTAAAATAATTTTATTGGTGAAATAATGAAAATCGAAGCTTCAGGTTAATTTTACAAAACGCAAAAACAAATTAAATTATGCACACACATCATGCTAGAATTTAATATTGATTGAATAAGATTTTTGCCGACTATAAGTATTAAATAAGAATTAAAATATTATACATATGAACCATAGAAGGTAAATTAGAAATACCAATGTGAAATAAGAAAATGAATGAATTACTACAATATTATTTTTACTTATTTCCCTAGTACACTATTTTTCTTCTTTTCAAGATCTAGGTCTCAGGGTGGAGTTCTTAGAGGAAGTTTCACGAAAATAGGTAGACAGATTTTTGAAAGGTATAATTATAAATCGTTGGGTGTTAGGATACATTGACGTGGATACGATATTTTTAATCAAAGTAAATACTTTGTTATTTCTGTAACAGCTCGGTTGTTATTTGAAAAATGTTTCAACTCAGAGATATATGCAATTCCCTGATAATAATAAAGGAAAATATTTTGGAACACAGGAAAACAGTCTTGTAGCACAGTTTCAATCGTACATCAATTTTTATCATGAAACTTCAACATCAGAAAAATGGACGAAAAGCAGTCACTGTTCACTAACCAATAGAAAGCTCTTAAAGGTGCCGACAAACATTTCCCAAAAAAGAAATTAAAGTAGCAGAAAAGAGCTTTCATTCATGCTTACAATTGTTTAAATCTATCTGTGCAAAGTTTACTTGCATTTCAAAATCGCGAAAAATTATGAGAAATGTTAAAAATCATAATAATTAAGTAAATTTTCTAAAAATCGCTTTTGTTCCTAAATTTTACTTTCCATATAATCTTGAAAATGAGCTTAAATGTGTTTGAAGTTCTGAACGTTCATCGTGAACTAAACATCGAAAATTTCCCAATTCGATTTTTTTTTCATGTTATCTGTTAGGGATATGCATAAAACATGTACAAACTGCAAAATAAGTTATTTCCAAATTGATTATCCCCCTAAATCATCCTTAAAACCACCCCGACGAGACAATATCTGATAAAAAAAATTTATACCAGCAGAGTTTTTGAAATTCAGACAAATTTTATGTATGATATTTCTTCCAGATGTAAAGTGTGGCTAAAATAGCGAAAAATACACGAAAAAGATCGATAAAAAAATCACCACTCGGAAGTTTATTAGTTTTAGACAAATTTTATTGCTGACATTTCTTCCAGATGTTGCAATGGCTTTGTAAAAAAAATTGTCTAAAACTAATAAACTCCCGAGAGGTGATTTTTTTCTCGATATTTTTCGTGTATTTTTAGCCATTTTAGCCCCTTTACACTCCTGAACGGAAAGGCTCTGGTTCGATTTTCATATCGCCAATTTTTTTACAAGGCTATAGCAACTTCTGGAAAAAACACTAGCCATAAAGATTGTCTGAAACTAATAAAATCCCAAGTGGTAATTTTTTTATCGATATTTTTCGTGTATTATTCGCTATTTTAGCCCCTTTACACCCCGAACGGAAACGCTCCAGTTCGATTTTGATATCACCAATTTTTTGCAAGGCTATGGCAACATCCCGAAGAAATATCAGCCATAAAATTTGTCTGAAACTAACAAACTTCAGAGTGGTGATTTTTTTCTCGATTTTTTTTCGTGTATTGCTTCCTCCTAGAGGAAGCTTTGTGATAGTAAAAAAAAAAGTTTGTGAGATAATGTCTTAGGAATGTTGTATAGAAAATTTGGAATCGAAATACACCATTTTTAGAAAATATCCGTATGGATGTGTGTGTGTGTGTGTGTGTGTGTGTGTGTGTGTGTGTGTGTGTGTGTGTGTGTGTATGTATGTCCGTATACTCTGATATCTCATGATCTACTCAACCGATTTTAACGAGAGAGTGATAATTTTTTCAGATTTTGCTTCAACAATTGGGGTCAATATTTTATTTTTGTCAAAATCGATTTTTTTGTTTTTTATCGCCATTTTTAAATTTTCAAAATTTTTATTTTCAATTTTTTTTATATTTAGAACAAATATTATTTATATACGATAAATTCTCTGTATGCAGAATAAAATTTTCTACAATTTAAAAAAAAAAAAAAAAAAATTAGCTATATTTCGTCATAAGTTATTCATGAAAACGTCATTTTTAGTAAATAGGTTATATTTCAAAATTAAAAAAGATATTAACATGAATATTTTTTTGGTTATAAAGAATACTGAGTACTATAACTTACTAAATTTTTAGGTTTTTTTATTCATTATTTTTGGAGAAAAAAAATAATTTATAAAAAAAAGTGTTTTTTTTTTTTGTCGTTCAATAACTAGAGTAAAATTGGCTTAATCAGTTTGAAATTTTTTTTAGTGGTACATTTTGTATCACAATCGATTGAGTTCTTTGGGCAAAAGGATTGATCCATAAATTTCGGAGATATTTGAGGTTAAAATTTTTTTCACTTTTTTTTTTAAATCGTAATTTCTCGAGAACGGCTTTATGTATTTGAATCGAGTGGGCGGCATTCGAAAGAGAATTTCAAGACCTATATTTTCTAAAAAAAATTATTTGTCTAGCTATTACGGTTCTTTTGTTATTAATAAAAACGTAAACATTGAAAAATGAAAAAAATGAGTTTGGTATGTCCAACTATTGCGGGAGTAAAAATTGACTTAAGCGCTTCAAAATTCCTCGTAGAGGTGGATTTTGGATAGTTTTCGGTCGAGTTATTCGGGCAAAATGATTGGTCCTTAAATTTCAAAGATATTTAAAAAAATTTCAAGTTAATATTTTCCATAAAATTTTCCCAATTTTTTTTAAATGTATTGAGGATGGCTCTATGTATCTGAATGTGATGGGTCCCACACAGCATGAAAGAAAACTGAAATAATTACATGAAATAATTCATGAATTAATACATTGAAATGATTTAGAAAGGATTTTAAAAGGAAAAAAAATTAATTTTAAATTAAGTTTTAAAATAATATATGGAATCCTTACAAAATACTTTCAAAAATCTTCCAAAAAAAGAAAAAAAGTTTTACCAAAAAATAATTACACGAATTAATTCTGAAAGGACTTTGAAAAGATTTTTTGAAAGAAAACATAAAACAATTCAGCAATCATGTCAAGAATTATATCACGAAATAATTCAGAAATAATTTCAAAAAGATACAAATTATTATTTTACAAAAATAATTCAATATCTATTCAAAAACCTTTCATGAATTATTTTATGAAATCTTCCGGGAAACTCGTGTGAATTGATACAAGAAATAATTTTGAATTCTTTTGAAAAAGATTTTTAGAATAAAATTTTTTAAAACAAAATAGCGAAAAAAATAATTACACGAATTCTTTCTGAAAGAACCTTGAAAAGATTTTTTGAAAGAAAACATAAAACAATTCAGCAATCATGTCAAGAATTATATCACGAAATAATTCAGAAATAATTTCAAAAAGATACAAATTATTATTTTACAAAAATAATTCAATATCTATTCAAAAACCTTTCATGAATTATTTTATGAAATCTTCCGGGAAACTCGTGTGAATTGATACAAGAAATAATTTTGAATTCTTTTGAAAAAGATTTTTAGAATAAAATTTTTTAAAACAAAATAGCGAAAAAAATAATTACACGAATTCTTTCTGAAAGAACCTTGAAAAGATTTTTTGAAAGAAAACATAAAACAATTCAGCAATCATGTCAAGAATTATATCACGAAATAATTCAGAAATAATTTCAGAAAGATACAAATTAATCATTCACAAAAATAATTCAATATCTATTCAAAAATCTTACATGAATTATTTCATGAAATCTTCCGGGGAAACTCGTGTGAATTAATACAAGAAATAATTTTGAATTCTTTTGAAAAACGTTTTTGGAATAAATTTTTTTTTTAATAAAGTAGCGAAAAAAATAATTACAGGAATCCTTTCTGAAAGGACATTGAAAAGATGTTTTGAAAGAAAACATTTAACAATATAAAAACCATTTCAAGAATGAAATCATGAAATAATTCAGAAATAATTTCAGAAAGATACAAAGCCATA
The DNA here is from genome assembly GCA_036365515.1 of Torymus aiolomorphi. NCBI lineage: Eukaryota > Metazoa > Arthropoda > Insecta > Hymenoptera > Torymidae > Torymus > Torymus aiolomorphi. The sequence continues at coordinate 209,546,059 of CM070873.1, read as the reverse complement.
TTTCACAAAAATAATTCAATAACTATTCAAAGACCTTTCACGAGTTATTTCGTGAAATCTTTCAGTAAACTCGTGCGAATTAATACAAGATATAATTTAGAATACTTTTGAAAAAAATTTTTGTAATAAAATTTTTTTTAATAAATATAGCGTTAAAAATAATTACACGAATTTTTTCTGAAAGGACTTTGAAAAGATTTTTTAAAGAAAACATTATACAATTTAGAAATTATTTGAAGGATTCTATCATGAAATAATTCAGAAATAATTTCAAAATGATACAAAGCATATTTCAGAAGAATAATTCAGTATTCATTCAAAAACCTTTTATGAATTAATTAATGAAATCTTACAGTAAACTAGCGTGAATTAATATATGAAGTAATTTAGAATTCATTAATTATAATGTTTGCAATAATATTTTTGTAAAAGAATAGGATTTAAAATTATTCAGAAATTACTTCAAGTATTCTATCATGATATAATTCAGAAATAATTTCAGAAAGATACAAATTATTATTTTACAAAAATAATTCAATATCTATTCAAAAACCTTTCATGACTTATTGTATGAAATCTTCCAGTAAACTCTTGTGAATGAATACAAGAAATAATTTCGAAATCTTTTGGAAATAATTTTTCTAATTAAATTTTTGTAAATAAAATTTTTGTAAATAAAATATCGCAAAAAATAATAACAAGAATTAATCTGAAAAGACCTTGAAAAGATTTTTTGGAAGAAAACGTAAAACAATTTAGAAATATTTTATGTTTAATTGTTAAAAGATTACTTAAGCAAATTAAAAAAACATTTTTTTATCTTTATAGATATTTATGGTTAATAAAAGTTTTATTAACTTTAGGGAAGTGTAGAAAAATGTAAAAAATATGTAGAAAAATGCAACAAAGTGTAAATAAGTTTAGAAAACTGTAAATTTTTACTGATTTTTCCAGATTTTATAAAATGTACAAAAGTGTACAAAAATGTAAGAAAGTGTAGATAAGTTAAAAAGATGTGAAATATGTCCGAAATATCGGGTCAAACTACGTTTAATTACACTTATACTTTTTTACACTTTTCTACACTTTTTGACATTTTTTTTACACTGTCAATTTTTGCTAGAGAAAGTAAAAATTTTAAAAAGTTGACGTGTTTTGATACGGTCATAATACACGGTTTCTATCAGTGAAAGTAAAGTCACTTTTTGAGCTGTGCATTATATAGAATAGGCTTGTATAATCGCTAACCTTTTAAAAGATTGGTTTCATAGATTTACACTTCTGCGGACTATTCTGAAGACTTTTACACTTTTGAGGGTAAATAAGTCACGTCACCGTGAGTTATTCAGTTATTCTCGATTTATTATATACGAAATGTGTGTGTTTTAATGATGCGATTTAAATTTCTGAATCAAATAGGTATAGCATTCGGAAAAGCTTAAAAAAACTTATATATTAAAAAAAATTCTCTAGCTATTATTATTAATATAAAACGTGTTTTTTTTAAAACCTTATAACTCCAAAACTAATCAGTCAATTTTCTTGAGAAAAATCATGATAATGCAGAATATAAATAGCTATAATCTATAAAAATTTGAATTCATTGTTTTGGTTAGTTTTTGAGAAAAAAATTGAAAAATGAAAAAAATGAGTTTTGTATATCCAACAATTACAGGAGTAAAACTACATTGATCTCTTAAAAATTTCTTCTACAGATAAATATTGGATAGCTTTCGGTAGAGTTCTTTTAGGTTAATTGATTGGTCCACAAATTTCAGAGATATATAAGATTATTTTTAAAATTTTTTTTTCAAATCGTACTTTTTCTAGAACTGATCGATGAATCAGCTACACATTTATAGACAACTTTGTGTGTAATGTAAATTTCCGTATTTTACAAAGTATTTCGGGAAATACGTTTAACACTACTTTTGGCTGTACTAAGATATTAATAGCGTTCTCTCTTTTATTCATGGAATCATGAAATGTATACATAACTATGTATAGAGACAATTTTACAATAATAATTACTTTATTATAATAAAAATAGAAAGAATAAAAATGAAACGCAAAAATATACATATAACATAGTCCCGCCGTAAAAAAAGTGCATACAAGGAAAAATAATTATTTAAATAATTCTTAATCCCAAGTAGCCTGGGGATGCGAGTTCCACGCGTATACGGGAGCGCGTCAGACGTGCATAAATGGAAAATAATTATTTAAATAATTCTTAACCCCAAGTAGGCGGGGAATGAGAGTTCCACGAGTATACGGGAGCGCAGTAGGCGTGAATACATGGCAAAACAATTATTTAAATAATTCTTAACCCTATGTTGGTGAGGGATGGGAGTTCCACACGTATACCGGAGCGCGTTAGATGTGAATACATGGCAAAATAATTATTTATATAATTCCAAACCCAAAGTAGGCGGCGGGATGCGAGTTCCACGCGTATACGGGAGCACGTCAGACGTGTATACATAGCAAAATATTTATTTAAATAATTGTTAACCCCAAGTAGGCGGGGACGCGAGATCCATGCGTGTACTGGAGCGCGTTAGAAGTAAATACAAGGCGAAATAATTATTTATACAATTCCAAACCCAAAGTAGGCGCGGGATGCGAGTTCCATGCGTATACGGGAACGCATTAGAAGTAAATACATGGCAAAATAATTATTTATATAATTCCACACCCCAAGTCGGCGGGGATGCGAGATTCACGCGAATACGGGAGCGCGTTAGGCGTGCATTAATTGCAAAACCATTATTCAAATAATTCTTAACCGCAAGAAGGCGGTGGATGCGAGTTCCACGCGTAAACGGGAACCGCTGTCTTGCGGTAAAGATTTTTTGAATAATTATTTTGCATTTAATGCACGGCTAACTGGCTCCTGTATACGTGTGGAACTCTCATCCCTCGCCTACTTGGGTTTAACAATTATTTAAATAAATATTTTGCCATGTATACACGTCTGACGCGCTCCCGTATACGCGTAGAACTCGCATCCCCCACCTACTTGCGGTTAAGAATTATTAGAATAATTGTCTAACACACTCCCATATACGCGGGGATCTCGCGTCCCCGCCGACTTGGGGTTAAGAATTATTTAAATGATTATTTTGCCATGTATATACGTCTGACGCGCTCCCGTTTACGCGTGGACCTCGCATTTCCGGCCAACTTGGAGTTAAGAATTATTTTAAGAATATTTTTGCCATGTTTACCCGTCTAACGCGCTCCTGTATACGCGTGGATGTCGCTTCCCCGCCCACTTGGGGTTAATAATTATTTAAATAATTATTTTGCTATGTATACACGTCTGACGCGCTCCCTATACGCGTGGAACTCTCATCCCCCGCCTACTTGGGGTTAAGAATTATTTAAATAATTATTTTGCCTTTTATATACGTCTGACGGACTCCCGTATACGCGTGGAACTCGCATCCCCAGCCTACTTGGGATTAAGAATTATTTAAATAATTATTTTTCCTTGTATGCACTTTTTTTTACGGCGAGACTATGTTATATGTATATTTTTGCGTTTCATTTTTATTCTTTCTATTTTTATTATAATAAAGTAATTATTATTCTAAAATTGTCTCTATACATAGTTATGTATACATTTCATGATTTCATGAATAAAAGAGAGAACACCATTAACCTTTAGAGGACGGGATGGCCCCTATACGGGCCATGCCCATGATCGACCCTTTACATGTGTTAGTTTTGAGATGTGAGACATCACAAAAACTCGATTTCTATAGAAAAGTGAGAGAAAACAGTAAACCCAAATCCCCGTCCTCTAAAGGTTAATATCTTAGTACAGCCAAAAGTAGTTTTAAACGTATTTCTCAAAATACTTTGTAAAATACGGAAATTTACATTACACACAAAGTTGTCTATAAATGTGTAGCTGATTCATCGATCCGTTCTAGAAAAAATAATATTTGAAAAAAAAAATTTTAAAATAATCTTATATATCTCTGAAATTTGTGGACCAATCAGTTAACCTAAAAAGCTCAGCCGAGAGCTATCCAATATTTATCTCTAGAAGAAATTTTTATGCGATTAATTCAATTTTACTTCTGTAATTGTTGGACACACAAAACTCATTTTTTTCATTTTTCAATTTTTTCCTCAAAAACTAACCAAAACCATGAATTCAAATTTTTATAGATTTTAGCTATTTATATTCTGTATTATCATGATTTTTCTCAAGAAAATTGGCTGATTAGTTTTGGAGTTATAAGGTTTTAAAAAAACACGTTTTATATTAATAATAATAGCTAGAGAAATTTTTTTAATATCCCATACAGCATGAAAGAAAACTGAAATAATTACATGAAATAATTCATGAATTAATACATTGAAATGATTTAGAAAGAATTTTAAAAGGAAAAAAAATTAATTTTAAATTAATTTTTAAAATAATATATGGAATCCTTACAAAATACTTTCAAAAATCTTCCAAAAAAATAAAAAAAGTGTTACCAAAAAATAATTACACGAATTAATTCTGAAAGGACTTTGAAAAGATTTTTTGAAAGAATACATAAAATAATTTCGAAATTATTGCAAGTATTCTTTCATGCAATAATTCAGAAATAATTTCAGAAAGATACAAATTAATTATTCACATAAAATAATTCAATATCTATTCAAAAATCTTACATGAATTATTTCATGAAATCTTCTGGGAAACTCGTGTGAATTAATACAAGAAATAATTTTTAATTCTTTTGAAAAAGATTTTTAGAATAAAATTTTTTAAAACAAAATAGCAAACAAAATAATTACACGAATTAATTCTGAAAGGACTTTGAAAAGATTTTTTGAAAGAATACATAAAATAATTTCGAAATTATTGCAAGTATTCTTTCATGCAATAATTCAGAAATAATTTCAGAAAGATACAAATTAATCATTCACAAAAATAATTCAATATCTATTCAAAAATCTTACATGAATTATTTCATGAAATCTTCTGGGAAACTCGTGTGAATTAATACAAGAAATAATTTTGAATTCTTTTGTAAAAGATTTTTAGAATAAAATTTTTTAAAACAAAATAGCAAAAAAAATAATTACACGAATTAATTCTGAAAGGACTTTGAAAAGATTTTTTGAAAGAATACATAAAATAATTTCGAAATTATTGCAAGTATTCTTTCATGCAATAATTCAGAAATAATTTTAGAAAGATACAAATTAATCATTCACAAAAATAATTCAGTATCTATTCAAAAATCTTACATGAATTATTTCATGAAATCTTCTGGGAAACTCGTGTGAATTAATACAAGAAATAATTTTGAATTCTTTTGAAAAAGATTTTTAAAATAAAATTTTTTAAAACAAAATAGCAAAAAAAATAATTACACGAATTAATTCTGAAAGGACTTTGAAAAGATTTTTTGAAAGAATATATAAAATAATTTCGAAATTATTGCAAGTATTCTTTCATGCAATAATTCAGAAATAATTTTAGAAAGATACAAAATAATCATTCACAAAAATAATTCAGTATCTATTCAAAAATCTTACATGAATTATTTGATGAAATCTTCTGGGAAACTCGTGTGAATTAATACAAGAAATAATTTTGAATTGTTTTGAAAAAGATTTTTAGAATAAAATTTTTTAAAACAAAATAGCAAAAAAAAATAATTACACGAATTAATTCTGAAAGGACTTTGAAAAGATTTTTAGAATTAAATTTTTTAAAACGAAATAGCAAAAAAAATAATTACACGAATTAATTCTGAAAGGACTTTGAAAAGATTTTTTGAAAGAATACATAAAATAATTTCACAATTATTGCAAGTATTCTTTCATGCAATAATTCAGAAATAATTTTAGAAAGATACAAATTAATCATTCACAAAAATAATTCAGTATCTATTCAAAAATCTTACATGAATTATTTCATGAAATCTTCTGGGAAACTCGTGTGAATTAATACAAGAAATAATTTTGAATTCTTTTGAAAAAGATTTTTAAAATAAAATTGTTTAAAACAAAATAACAAAAAAAATAATTACACGAATTAATTCTGAAAGGACTTTGAAAAGATTTTTTGAAAGAATACATAAAATAATTTCGAAATTATTGCAAGTATTCTTTCATGCAATAATTCAGATATAATTTCAGAAAGATACAAATTAATCATTCACAAAAATAATTCAGTATCTATTCAAAAATCTTACATTAATTATTTCATGAAATCTTCTGGGAAACTCGTGTGAATTAATACAAGAAATAATTTTGAATTCTTTTGAAAAAGATTTTTAGAATAAAATTTTTTAAAACACAATAGCAAAAAAGATATTTACACGAATTCTTCCTGAAAGAACCTTGAAAAGATTTTTTGAAAGAAAACATAAAATAGTTCAGAAATTATTGCAAGTATTCAACACGAAAAGGGCAGCGTCCGTATATAAGAGGCATCGTATAATGTATTTATTTTGTTTTTAATTCGAATTTGTTTCAATCAAATAAGTCCTAATTAATACAATATTTAATAAACAAAACTTACTAAATAAGTATATACTAATTAAACAAAGTTAATATTAAAAAATAAAGAAATATTAGAAATAAATATTCTAATTTATTTTGTCAGTCATTTTGCACTATATAATGAAAAAAATGAAATGATTGGATAATGATCGGATTTAGTCGTCCATTGTTTTCTACATTCGTATGATCCTATTAAAGAACGTATTAAAATGTGTGGGGGTATATAATTTTTCGTTTTTGTGAACTAAGATAGATTGAAACATTTACTAATTGCGAAAAATATTAATTTGAAAAGTTAATGTAAGAATATAAAAACTTAAAATAAAAGGAAAAAAAACATTTAAAGATGAATAATATAGGTACTTAAAATAAGCAATATTTTTTATTATTATTCATAATAGTATTCTTTCAGTATGACAATGTTTAGAAGTCCCCTCAAAATCGACAGAAATATTATTTATACGTCTGCCAAGAGTAAAGAGCCTTTGACTCTAAAAGTTGATTCTAAATTGAAAACACTACAAATAATAATAACGTCGGTAAGGTAGAGCTCATTCTATTCATCTCTGCATTATATGCAATTATCATTTTTTTATTTTTATCGAATTTCGGGAAAAGAGCTCTTTATTGCCCTTCGTAATGACAAAAATACACTATGTGTAAATTTTCAAGTTATTGCTCGTTATAGATTTTACAGGAAACGGGTTGAAAAATTTTCTACCAGTTTTTTATGAAAAATAATGAACAGAATTTCTGAAAAATTTATAGGTGTATTATTTATGCAATGACGGAGTGCAGTGAAGAGCTTCATTCATCAAAAGTTGAATCTAAGATCAAAAAAATGTAAAAACTCATAACGTCGGTAAGGAAGAGCTCCCTTTATACACACATTTCACATCGACTTAATACAATATTTAATAAACTAAAAGTATTAAATAACTATGAATTAATTGATCAAAGTTAATATTAAAAAATAAAGTAATATTAAGAATAAATTTTCTAATGTATCGTATCACTCATATTGCAGTATATAATGAAAAAAATGAAATGATCTAACAAGCGAGCGATAGCGTAATGGATAGCGTATTTGCGTAGTACCCAAGCGACCCGGGTTCGAATCTCCATCATGTAAAAAATTTTTCTGCGTTTTTTTCTGCGATAAAATAGTGTAAAATTATTAACAATGTAAATATATGTAAAAATAGTTAGAATATTATTTAAATAATATTCTAAATTATAAAAATGTACCTTCAAATACGGGATTATATATACCCTTCCAAATTTATTGTTAGTAATATTTACTAAATATTTTCTAATTAATTCACAATATTTATTCCTGAATCCTTCCAAAAATCTTTCATTGAAAGGATTCTGCAATAATACATGATTTTATAACCTTCGAAATTTTTTGTTAGTAATATTTCCATTATATTTTCGAATTAATTCACAAAATTAATTCCTGAATCCTTTCAGACATCCTTCATTGGAAGGATTCTGTAATAATACGGGATTTATCCTCTTCAAATTTCTTGTTAGTAATATTTCCATAATATTTTCTAATTAATTCACAATATTAATTCCTGAATCCTTTCATACATCTTTCATTGAAAGGATTCAGGAATTAATTTTGTGAATTAATTCGAAAATATTATGGAAATATTACTAAAAAGAAATTTCAAAGAGTATAAATAACGTATTATTGCAGAATCCTTCCAATGAAAGATGTCTGAAAGGATTCAGAATTAATTTTGTGAATTAATTCGAAAATATTATGGAAATATTACTAAAAAGAAATTTCGAACAGTATAAATCACGTATTATTACAGAATCCTTTCAATGAAAGATGTCTGAAAGGATTCAGGAATTAATTCACAAATTAATTCCTGAATCCTTTGAGACATCTTTCATTGGAAGGATTCTGTAATAATACGGGATTTATCCGTCTTCCAAATTTCTTGTTAGTAATATTTTCATAATATTTTCGAATTAATTCACAAAATTAATTCCTGAATCCTTTCAGACATCTTTCATTGAAAGGATTCTGCAATAATATGTGATATTAATTCTGAAAGGATTCTGAAAGATTCTTTCAGAAATCATTCAGTGAAAGGATTCTGTAATGATGCTATGTCCGGGGTATTTTCCTTTCAGAATTATTTCAGGAAATAATTTTGAAATATCTTTTAGTAACCTTTTGGTAATAATCCATGAATCCTTTCAGAAATCTTCTATTGAATAAATTTTGCAATGATATTATAAATTATTTTTGAATTATTCCATTGAATTAATTCTGAAAGGAAAATACCCCGGACATAGCATTATTACAGAATCCTTTCACTGAATGATTTCTGAAAGAATAAAATTATTTCATGCATTCTTTCAGAATCCTTTCAGAATTAATACATGCTGTGTGGGTGGGCGCGTGACATATTTTGTAAAGAGACTTTGAAGGGGTTTTTTGTAAAGAGTTTTTACCGGTGGACGATTTGACGGTGAAATATAAACTAGTAAGCAAATTTGCATTTAACAAAACAATAATTACCAACTTATAGCAGTTGAAACCATTGTATCTCGCATTATTTGCCGGAAACAGTAGCGCACGACATTTTCTGTAAAGAGCACCTATTTGTCAATAAACAATTATATTTACAGTAGATGAATATATTCATTTAAAACAATCACAGCTGCCGTATATTCCAAGTGGCAAAAGTTGTTTTGTCGCAGAACTGAAAATCTGCCTCGCTTTCCGCATCTGCCGGTAGTACAGAGCTTCTGATGTAGCCTACGGGTGGGGAGCACGCTCGAGCGCTGAGCGTGCTCCCTACCCGTAGGCCTCAACCCGGAATTAGACGTCGATTGGTGGTTCATTTTATACGAAAATGATTCTATTCTTGAATCCTGTATTTATTAGATTAATTTGATAAACAACCTTAATATCAACTCTTGATGATGGAAAAGATTTTTATTTCCAATAAATAAATAAATAACAATAAAGTAACAAAAATCTAAAAATGGTCTATCAAATCCTAAGAGACAATAATTACCCTAACAAATTTATCAACCGTCATACACGTATTAGGATGCACACAATTAAACATAAACAACCCCAAAAAGGTACACCATTACACAATAGATCTATCTCTTACATCTCTTTACTGTTTAATGACCAATACGAAAAAATAGCAGCAATTTTAAAACCCTTCAAATTTTGTACTCTACCCATAGTTAAAAAAAGTTTCAACTCAGTTATCAAACTAGGTAAAGACCATACCGATAAATAGGATGGGACTAACCTAGTATATAAGTTCTTCTATAAGTCATGCCCAGCTTCATATACAGGGGAAACGAAACGTACTCTAAAAACGAGAATTAAAGAACATCAAAAAACTAATAACCCAGAAACAGTAGTAAAACAACATATGAACAAATTCTCACATGACTTCGACTGGAAAAATTGTAAAATTCTAGATTACGAAACAAACTACAAAAAACGCACTCTATCTGAAATGATCCGTATTAAATGCGATAAAAACAATATCAATAAGAAAGAAGATGTAAAATCATTAAACAGTTTGTATTTTCCGTTACTGCGCCTTTTAAATTAATACTATGCATCGCTCTGTTTATTTTTGGCCTTGTTTGTAAATACAAGGATCTTACGACTATAAATACGAATGTACACCACTGTATTGCTTACATTGACGTTATGTGCTAGGTAAAATAAGGTTTATACTATTCCTAAGTGATAGTTCTTTTTTTTATTGTAATTAAAAACCTTTTTGTTAATAAGTTATAGCCTGAAGAGGTTGGCGGAATATGCCAACGAAACGTTGCACAAATTTAAAGTAAAAACTTGTTTTTTCTTTTTAGCTGCCTCCTTCGGATCGATCCATTATATTTCAAATAAACAATTGGAGAGCAATATTCATATTTAACTCAACAAATAAATAAATAATTTGGGATTGCATATAGTGTATCCTGTGATAGGACGGAGATTTCTTTTCGAATAAATAAGTAAATCGGGATTGAATATTCAAATTTTCTAATTGTAGTAATGCCATATTATAAGTTTACTTAATTTGCGAGAATTTGGGAATTATTCATTCGTGGTATTTCAATTATTCCTCCGGCAAACTGCGAAGGCAAGTCGCTGAGAGCAGCATTGATTTATTTCGACAATAAACAATCCTATTGACAAATAAATGAAGATATTCATAATCACAGCTGCCGTCTGTTCCAAGTGGAAAAGGTGTTTAGTCGCAGAACTGAAAATTTGCCTCGCTTTCCGTATGGTGGTCAAGGGTTTTTGAAATTGTGCTTAACTATATTTCCAAAAAATTATTTATGAAATCATGATGAGACTAGCAAAAATAATAAACCCACTAGTGTAACAAAATTATTAATTTTACGTATAGTACCATTGGTCAAAGAAACATACGACAATGTTAAATTAATGTTCGATTTGTCTAAACTTAATGATATATCATGTAAATTCGTATGTGATTTCAAATTATTATTAATTATCAATGGTCAACAGACTGCGACTGCATCTTTTCCATGCTCGTATTGGTTTGTATCTTTGTCTAGCTTATAAGAAATGAGGGGGATATAATATTGATTTCTACTCTCTGAAAACATACGGTGAATTACGTCGTGATTACGAAAAATATTGTAGTTTAGAAAACAAAAAAAGTATTTCTAAAGAGTGTCATAGTACGATAAACCTTCCTCTTTTTGACGATCATGATGACACTCCTGCTATACGAAAATGCCCAATCCCAGAGCTTCATATATTGCAAGGATTCGTCAATCACTTATTCTGGAAAGGTTTAGTACCACTCCTTACTCGCGAGAAAGCTTTGTTATGGCCCATGAAACTCAATCTTATTGCGAAAAATTATTTTGGTGAATGCTTTGAAGGTAATGCTTGCAGAACGCTTTTGAAAGAAGCCGATAAATTGAGCGATCCAGAAATTTATACAGAAGTAGGGTATTTCACAATGATACCATATATATCGGCATTTAATGCAATGAATAAAATCATCCAAGTTTATTTTGCAGTTCAAACTATAAGTTCTGAAAATAATCTTGAAACTCTTATAAAAGAGCTGAAAATAGCGTTAAAAAGTATTGATGTGCCAGAAACTTTAAAAATTCACATTTTATTAAACCACTTACCAGACTGTCTACAATTTCTTGATAACAGTGGTCTTGGTCTTCGGTCCGAGCAAGCAGGAGAGTCCGTTCACAGGGAAGTTTGCAAAATTTGGGAACATTTTAAAATTAAGTCTCTTAAAAATGATAAGTACGCTGAAAATTTAGAGAAAGCTGTAGTACAATTTTCATCACTAAATCTTTGAAAGAATAGAATTGGTATCGATGTAATTCAAATTATAATTATTATTTTAAATAAAAATATTATTATTACTATTAGATCACTATTTTCTCTTTCCTTCAAATACCAATCAGTTTCTAAATAATAGAAGAAAATTGCACAAATTGCGTTAAAACACGAAAATAAGAAAAAACGTAAATTGACGATATCTCACGAAAGGAAGCAGATCCGATTTCGTGAAACGCGGAGTTTGACTCTCTGAATGAGTAGAAATAAGATGCCGCTCGCCGTTTTTGTCCTCATTTTAGGTCGGAATAATTTGCCTTCCAGACCACTGTGTTGTGTTGTCAATAAAATTAATATGCAGCATTTCAGATATACATAAAATATATATAAAATATATGAAATATATATATATATACATGGTGACCCATATTAATCGCCGCACCCGGATTTCTCGGAACCTAAGCCAGATAGAGAAAAATGGTTCAGACAAAAGTTATAGGGGACAAAGGGGGCCACATAATGACGCTAACGTCTTTGACCTTGAACTTGACCTTTGAGGTTATTTCAAGGTCAAAGTGGTTTTTTCATATGGAAACACCTAGTTTTGACCCCGGATTCGGAAAGAGCGGGAAATTTTACGTTCAAAATCATATTGAGAAATTTTTTCTAAGGTTATTTCAAGGTCAAATCTAGGTCAAACTCAGAAAAGTCCGTTTAAAATCGTTTTTTTCCATGAACCACAGGCTAAGCTGGTTCAAATTGATCGTAGGCTTAATAGAAGAACCCACACCCCCAAAACTTACACATCCTAGTAAATAAAACTCAAACTCGCACATCCTAACCCCATACACTTCATGCCCTCACATGCTGAACTGTTACATCCCGGTCCCACAACCATACCCCACACCCCCAGTCCCACACATCCCTACCCCACGCATGTTAATCCCATACACCCCAAACCCACACATCCTGAACTCTGAAAAATTTTTCTCAAGGGCAAAATGATTTTTTAACGGAAACTTGAAGATCGTTGAAGCTTCTGTTATAAATGTATTAACCTTACTTTTTGCGCTACCCAGAAACAACGACGTGGACGTAGTAACGATTATTTCCTTTGGGGTGCTTAATTAAAGTGAGTCCCCTTGCCTCTCACTGTTCGGGTGCTTGATTAAAGTGAGTCCCCTTGCCTCTCACTGTTCGGGGTGCTTGATTATAGTGAGTTCCCTTGCCTCTCACTGTTCGGGGTGCTTGATTATAGTGAGTCCCCTCGCCTCTCACTAATGTAAATAAATTTTTATTTAATCTCGAAGCAAGTGTTCAAAATTACGACCATTTGCTTCAAGGCACATAGTCAAATGCCTTTGAAAATGGCGAACTGTGTTCTGCAAAGTTTGTCTCGGAATGGCAGCGCATGCTCGACGAATTCTATCCTGCATATCTGCTCTTGTAGTGGGTTGTTGTTCAAAAATAGCATTTTCAAATACCCCCATAAACAAAAGTCTGATAGTGAAGTATGGGATGAAGAAGCAAGCCATTTCACCGGACCTCCTCAACCAATCCATCTAATACTAAAGTGTTTATTAAAAAATGCTGTTATTATGAGCGTGAAATGTGGTGCTCCACTATCCTGCTAGAACCTGAAAAATAAATTTAAAAGAACCATTGACGAAACCTATTTTCTTCGTAGATGTGTTTTTAATGATTACATTATCAAAATTAATATTTCTGAAATTCGAACGCTACTAATTCACATTATTTACATAAAACAAAAAAATAAAAGGAAGTTTTAGTTTTATTTGCAATTAAAATAAGAAATAATGCTTTATTGAATTGAATACCTTTAATTTTTTAACGATTATTTTATTTTAAAATTTAAAATTTAAAAAGTGTGACAAACGAAGTATTTATGGCAATTACAGTTAACTAATTAAAGTTACCGTAATTTTCCAACGTATTTCCTTTTTAGGCGCGACCGTATACGGGCGAGCCTTATAATTATTAATATTTTTGATACCATTTTACTATTTAAATTTAATAGTAATTAATAACTGGCTCTGAAATGGCTGACTATCCGCCCAACGAGATCGTTGATATGCTTTTGGTTTTAGGAGCAAGCCAAAATAATTATCGTGGTGCGGCAAGACTTTATGCTGAACGCTATCCTGACAGACGACGTCCTGACGATAGAACTATCAGACGTTTAACTCAAAGAGCTCGTGGTGGACACATGGTTCGCTAACGTAGGCGCCATGAGTATGATGAAAATGATAATCGAGTTGTAACTATCCTTGCAATAATTCATCTTGACCCACACATTAGCGCTCGTCGAGTCGAAAGGGAAATTGGTATTCCAAGAAATACTTTTTTAAGAATTATGAAGGTGCTTCAACATCACGCGTATCATATTACTTTGGTTCAAGAGCTACAGTTTCAGCATTTCCAACAGTGTATTGTGTAAAGCCAATGGGCTTTACAAATCATAGAAAATGATCCAGACTTTTTTAACTTTGTTCTTTTTTCTGATGAGGCACAATTTCAAAGTGATGGGGAACTGAATAGGCATAATTGCCATTATTGGTCTGATGTGAATCCTCATTGGGTCAGAACTGTAAACTATCAAAGACGTTGGAGTATTATGGTATGGTGCGGGATTATCAATGGATATTTGATTGACCCTTATTTTTTTGAAGCAAATGTAAATCAACATACCTATTTGACGCTAATAAGAGATGAACTACCTGGATTTATGGAAGATGTTGATTTAGAAACGTGACGAAGAATGTGGCTCCAGCAGGACGGCGCAGTACCACATTTCACTCGAATTGTAAGGGCTTTTTTGAATAAGCACTATGGTAACAGATGGATTGGTCGAGGAGGTCCGGTTAACTGGCCTGCTTGCTGACCCGATCTTACATCACCAGATTTCTATTTATGGGGGTATTTAAAAAATGCTGTTTTTGAGCAACAACCCACTACAAGAGCAGATATGCAGGATAGGATTCGTCGAGCATGCGCTGCCATTCCGAGACAAACTTTGCAGAACACAGTTCGCCATTTTCAAAGGCGTTTGACTACGTGCCTTGAAGCAAATGGTCGCCATTTCGAACACTTGCTTTGAGGTTAAATAAAAATTTATTTACATTAGTGAGAGGCGAGGGGACTCACTATAATCAAGCACCCCGAACAGTGAGAGGCAAGGGGACTCATTTTAATTAAGCACCCCAAAGGAAACAATCCTTACTACGTCCACGTCGTTGTTTCTGGGTAGCGCAAAAAGTAAGGTTAATACATTTATAACAGAAGCTTCAACGATCTTAAAGTTTCCGTTAATAAATTATTTTGCCCTTGAGAAAAATTTTTCAGGGTTCAGGATGTGTGGGATTAGCATGCGTGGGATAGGGATGTGTGGGACTGGGGGTGTGGGGTATGGTTGTGAGACCGGGGGGTAACAGTTCAGCATGTGAGGGCATGAAGTGTATGGTCTTAGGATGTGCGAGTTTGTGCTTTGTTTACTAGGATGTGTAAGTTTTGGATGTGTGGGTTCCTCTATTAAGCCTACGATCAATTTGAACCAGCTTAGCCTGTGGTTCATGGAAAAAAACGATTTTAAACGGACTTTTCTGAGTTTGACCTAGATTTGACCTTGAAATGACCTTGGAAAAAATTTCTCAATACGATTTTGAACGTAAAATTTCTCGCTCTTTCCGAATCCGGGGTCAAAACTAGGTGTTTCCATATGAAAAAACCACTTTGACCTTGAAATAACCTCAAAGGTCAAGTTCAAGGTCAAAGACGTTAGCGCCGTTATGTGGCCCCCTTTGTCCCCTATAACTTTTGTCTGAACCATTTTTCTCTATCTGGCTTAGGTTCCGAGAAATCCGGGTGCGGCGGTTAAAATGGGTCACCGTATATATATATATATATATATATATATATATATATATATATATATATATATATATATATATATATATATATATATATATATATATATATATATATATATATATATATATATATATATATATATATATATATATATATATATATATATATATATGTTTAAAAAAAATTGTAACTCTTTTCCCTTTGCTCGGCCAATATTGACGAAAATAGCATTTTGAAGAGTTTTCGAAGAAGAATCCAAAAAAAATTTGTGGAATGAAAAAAATTTGGCCGCAGTCTCAATATTCTTTGATGAAGGTATATAAAAAAGCAACCAACCAGAGGCTTTCGAAAAGGGTTCTAAAAAAAATACTGGCATATTCTGGAAATAAAATGCAAACTTTTTCCCAATTAATGTCTTATACAAAAAATTTCAAATTTTCGAGTAAAAAAATGATTAAAGTTGAATTATAACCAAAAAATGGAAAAGATTTGAATTTTCAATATTCCATAACTGGCTTATTTTTGAAAATTTTGGTCTCAAACTCTAGGAACATTATTTTTTCATGAAAAACTAGAAGTAAACCAATTTTCAGCGATTTTAAAATTTTGAGCTGCTGACTTCACCTGAAATATCCCATATATATATATATATATATATATATATATATATATATTACTCTCAGTGAATGTTAGTTCGTCGATGTGAAGCTTGTAGTTTGACGCAGAGCATCTGCTCTTAAAATGTCTACGGTGAAAAAAAATTTATTGTATGTATTAATTTATTAATTTCTATATGTGTACAACGAAACATGACCATGTTAGGATTATATTGTTTTTACTTTGTTTATGTAGTGAAATAAATGTTCATCTGATGAGGCTAGCAAACTAGGCTAGCGAAACGTTGTGGCCTTGGAAAATGAAAATTTGAGTGTATATTTTCTTTGCACCCTGGGTTGATCCTTATCATTGTTTCTTAATATTATTAATTCATTATGGAGGATGGATATTACAGCAATTAAAAACGATTTCAGATAAAATAATGTCATTAAATTCTAATTTTTTGTTATTATAATATTAAAATACTGCATTCTATTAATTTTTCACAAATGTTTTAACATATTTCTAAAGTATTTTCACACTTATCATTGTCTATTAATTATTTTAAAATCGGGACATTTCACATATAATCAAGATGGCTCATATCAAGGGGATTTATTGAAAAAAAAATTTCACTTGGTACCTTATAGAAGTTTGTTCAAGAACTATTTTCATTATTAAAACATTAACATTTGTTCTCGGTACAGAAAATTATTGGCTAAATTGGGAGCGTTATACTACAAGCAAAGAAATGTAGGCAACTCGTCTCTGATGGAAATCGATTCCATTATTTGCCTAATAAGTAGTTAGTTTTACCAATAATCGTCAAAAACTAGACATTTTTCTTGGCCATTTTTACCCATCGATGAAACGAATTTTCGATCATATTTACCATTTAATAGACAGAATAATAGAATAAAATTGTTCACAACTTGACAGTAGCTTATTTATGAGTATTTAAAAGATATCAAAGTTATCCATTTTTTTTAGTTAGAAAATGGCTATAAGAGGCTTGGTATTATGGCAAGGAGGGAGAGAGACAGAATCAAACACAGAAATCATTATATTCATTTGTATCCCCTAATACACTTCTATAAACGAATTAAATAGTAATAATTCGTGTTTACATTTTGGCTAGCTATCTTTTTTAATATTTTGTTTTAAATGCATGATCAAATTACAGAGAAAATGTAGTAAAACATTTTAAGGTTATCTTATCTCCATTAAAAAATCGTTTCACCACTATCCAGAAATTAGCTATTTTTACTGACTATTTATTAAGTTCCTAGCAATTTTCGATAGAGATAATTTCTATCAGGGTCCCCTTTATGTGACATACTATTTTTTGCAATTTATAAATACTAGGCTATTATGTAGCCGTACATATGTGGTTTCGCTAAACATAAAATTGTAAATTACCACTCTCAATCGGACTGCTTTCGCCAATTCACATTGAGTTATACTCGTACAATCTCCGTTTTTCTCGTATTAGCTACTTAACGTCCTCATTAGGGCCGTTTAACGCATAATTTTAATGTATAGAATTTTAGAGAATTTAACTACATTAATAAAGGAGATATAAGACAACTTTATTTTTTTTTTTACTTTTAACTACATAAATAGAGGAGATATAAGACAACTTTATCTATATAAATAAATAAGGTAACTGTAAGTAATTAAACCACCTTATGCGAACATTTTTTATTTTTATTTTCTACGATGAAAAAGAGATTGAGAATGGACCGAAAGCGATGTTGATTTGACAGAAATCAAAATTTAAAAAGAGCGTTTTGACTGTACTTGGTCATGTGTAGCTAAATCGACCATTTCGCAAAAAAAATTTTTTTTTTTCTTAATCAAACTTGGAAAAAATTGATATAAACATGCACTAAACAATAATCTATATACTACTAGGAAAATAATTCCGAACCCGCCAAAGTGAAATTAGCCTTGTTATAAGAGCTGAATAAAAAAATGGCTAACTGTACACTGAATGCGTATACGTATAATACGGACATTTTTCAGATTATATTCTTCTAAAGAAGTAAAAATGAAGCTTTCCCATGAAGTAGGGCCGAGAAAATGTGTATGTACTTGAATTAGTTACAGTCGCATCATTAATTACATATAAAAATTTATTTATTTCTATACTTTATACTAACAAACAAAGTTCTCTTATGAATTCTGAAGAGATGAAGTATTAATATGTTTTTAAATGTTTTGGTACGTAAGGGACGGTCCCCATACCTGAACAGTGCCCAGTATCGAAACAATATAACTGATTTGCCTTTTAATTTGTAAATGTATATTAGAGTAACTCAGAATTTTTTTCTTTAATTTCCTTTCAAATGTTGGTATTCATAATATTGTTACACAATGATTAAGAGTATGTCTTATACCGACAGAGTTCTCTGCCATACCGAGCACAATGCATTCTGAAAGTCGGCGGGCGTATGCAAACCTATTATATAATACCGGTCAAATTTCAGATAAATCTATTGGAAAATAAAGACGAAATTTGAAAAATTGCAACATCGCATAATATCATATTAACCCTAAAATACATCTTAAGATTTTTCATTTTTCGTCTTTATTTTCCAACATATTTATCTGGAATTTGACCGGGAATTAGATTATAAGTTTATCTATGCCCGTAGACTCGCAGAATTAAAGAAACAGCTTATAACAATTAATATTTAATTAAAAACATTGTGGTTGGCAGGGTAGAGAACTGTCGGTATAAAGCATCTCCTTAATGATATCATTATTAAAAAAAAAAATATATTAATTCAATCGCATTCGGGTTCTGGGCTATATCATAAAATACACTGTCCCGACATCCCAATAGCAGATTGCGTATGAAAGTAACCTCTATATTATATAGGTTACATGTGTTTTAGCTTCAATTTAACTTATGTTTATAGATTGAGAGGAAATCAATTACTTAAGTATTTATCATACCGAGAAAAAAAATTGGTTGAATGAACAGAAATGTGGTTGCTTTAATAGAATTGCTATTGAGCTAACAGAATTTCGGTTGCTTTAACAGAAAACCCATTGATCCAACAGCATTCGTACTGTTAAATATTCACAATTGAAATTCCTGTTGATTTAACAGTGTAACTATTGAAGCGATGGAAATTTAGTTGAAATGAACTTACTTCACATCGAAACAAACCAAAAATATTGGTTTTTTCAAAATACTAGCATTATTTCTAATAAATTGATCAAAATATAATTTTAAGTCAACTGATAAAGGTATTAATTTGAAAGAATGTTGATTAAGTTAACAGCGTACACAATTAAATTGAATGTATATAATATTTAATCTAAACAAAAGTTTAATTTCATATCCTTACAGAAGTTTCACGTATATTTTAAGTCATTTTAAATCAGCTGTACGCACATACGTTTGTGAGAACTTATAATATCATTTTATCTCCGAATAAAGGTAGTGCTGCGCTATATGCAGCTGATCGCCGTAGTCAAACTTAGGTACTTAATAAACGCCTCTGCAAACAAAAGAGTGTCAAGGTCAAGCGAGCTCGCACACGGAAAGACGAGACCGCATAAACAATTTCGCCACTAGGTAGCTGACTACGGCGTGATACACGGAGAGAAATCATGTAGCAAAATTTACAAATTTCTATAGGAAAAATTACAATTTTTCATAGTAAAACGGAGACAGACAAATTTCCTATTAATGTTTCCAATTTAATATGGTAAATTTTATAACAACTCGTATAGGAAATATTTTTCGAGTTAAAAATTTAAAAAATTTAATTTTCATTTCTGTTATCGTGGTTATTCGTGATATTCTATATATATTTCAAGGTTGCACTCACATATATTATTAATACAAGAAATACAAGAAATAAATTAAAGTAAATAATAAAGAAAATTAAAAATTTTTTTTCGACGGAGACGGCCGGATTCGATCCCTCGACCCTTGGCACGCAGTCGGACGCTCTAACCACTTACCCATAACAACATTAGACTACAAATTTTTGGAACTTGTACATTAGCTATCGCTAGATGTATGGCAGATTTGAGTTAGACGCGTTGTTGAATTTCAATTAATATATGGCATTATAATTAACGTAAAGGAAAATTAGCAACTGATAATGTATTTATAAAAGTAAAAATAAATAGGAATTTATTATATCCGACCAGTTTTGTGTTGCAAAACATATTGTGTGAGATCTAGATAACCTGAAAATTAGGGACGTCGGTAAGACAGAGCAGCAGACTGCGCGTGTTCGCCGCGCGCATGCGCATTTCACACATCATAATTTTTACCATAAATCATTGTAAAACTTAGAATTAAATATCAAAATTTTTGTAACTCCTGCATTCGAATATCAAGTCTTCGCAGTTTTTGCCATAAAATATAGTAATGTTTCATATTTTTTATAAAAAACGAAGATACTTTTAATAGTATATTACAATATGTATATTTTTTGCTATATAAATGTAGTAGAAAGTTATCTCCACACTTGTAATACTTAAAATGAAAGTTGTAAAAGGAATACATTACAATGGTAGAAAATCCTATAATAGTAGTAAAAAGCGTCAGAATCAGAGTATATCTTCGCTTTGATAAGATTAATGGTAATTTTCCAAATCAAATTTTTCTCCGTGTAGTTTTTTCCGCAAAATCCGCAAGGGTCGGGTAATTGCATCGGTTAGTATATAAGATCGCGCCGGTAGTCCCATGTTTATATAAATATGTAATAATGTCCGTGCTTTATTTCCTATCTGCGAAATTGAACATGTGTAAATCAAATTGGACTTCCAAATAAAACAGTGTTCCAATGTACTTACGTGTGAGCGGTAAGCACGGGACAAAAAAAAACATCTACTCTCTAAAGTTGAATTAGTGGAAAAACCATTAATTCAACTTTTGAGAGTACATATGTTAAATTAATAATGAATTCAGTTAGCGTAAAGGAGTTCAAAAAAGATAATTCTATAATTAAGAAAATTTATTTTTAATTTAATTTCTCATTTATGGTTTGACTTAAAATATTAATTCTTTTAAAACAACAGAATCGTACTGTTAAATCAGCGGCCTTTGTACTGTTAATTTAATTTAGATTTCAATTGTGAATAGTTAACAGCAAAAGTCTGTTGAATCCATCAAAATTTTTTCTCAGTGATAGTAATAATAAAAACAAGTAAAGAAAAATATTAAGCTTTGAAAATAATTTATGTCTATTCATTAAACCTAGTTTTTGCAAATGTTTTTTCGGTTACTAGGACATGAAAACTGGAAGAATCGGGGCATAAACATTTTCGACGTTCTGGTAAATGGCATTACCATGTTTTTATCTTTATAACAAATAATTACTATTACAAAATAATCTCATTTTGTGAGATAATTAGGACAGATAATTATTACTTTTTAATCAATTATATCCGTCTAACTTTGAATGTCGATTCCTATAGGTTCAGGTATCGGGACCGTTCTCTTGCAACTGTATATCAGTATTATGATAATTCACTAATAAATCCTCCTTTCTACTCACGAAATCTCAAATCGTCTGTACTGATAGCGTACTCGCATGTTTTAAGTAAAACGGCCCTTCTGAGAAAGTTATATCTGTAAATTTCTCAAGCACTTATAGCTCCCAGCTCACGGTAGTTATGTAATGTATAAAAGAGATCTTGAACTTTTTTACTATGCCATTGAAAAGTTGAATAGCGAAAAACAACATGAAATTGACGTAATTTTCGTTCGTCACTGTTTTCACCACGCAGAAGTGAATATTTTTCAATAATGAAGCTGATATAATCATTAAAATAAAATTTCATTTGACTCCCAGTGAGTTAAAGAAAGAATAAAGAGGCTTTATTATTACGTTGACCCACAGACGATATCTGGCTTTATTTACGAAGTTTGAGTATATATGTATATATCTCCTAAGTAGCACACCTGGAAGGCTTCTCATCAATTGTAATAATCCGTACTTAGCGAGTAATAAATATTAACCCCGCGCTCATCAGAAACTGGTTAAGATTGCAATAGATGGGCAATTTTGCGATTGAGATGGAGTGGGGCGAGTGACAAGTTTATTCTGTATACATTTTGTAGAGGTTACACAAATAGTTCGAGGACTTTATGCACATAATTATCGCGACAAATGAGCGGTAGTAGTGGCAAGCTGGCTACTTGGTCGAGTAGAAGACGCGGACCGTCGTCATCCAAGGCCTACCGAGCGGGTGAGGTCGGCCTTAGATGAGGAGCTCGGCTCACGGGAGCGAGAGCAGCTGCTCGCGCGGCCGCGGCAGCGCCAGCCCCGCCCCGGTCTACCGGCTGTCGCAGAAGACGTCCTCTTCGATGGTTTCGGGCTGCAGCGCGCGCGGTTCCTCCACCACCATGATCGGCGTAGCCCCATCGTGCAGGCTCGTCTTGGAGCGCGAGCGCTTGTACGCGTCGCGCGTCACGCTTCTGGTGAAGCTGAATTTGCGCACCAGTTTGCGGTCCAGCGGCGCCGGACTCTTGGGGCTGCGTGCCGCGAACTCCTCCTGCGGCTGCAGCCGCGTCGCCAGCAGTTCGCCCGCCAGCTCCTCGATCACCTCCGCCGCCCAGTCCACCTCGCGCTCTCCCGCCTGCTCGTGCACCACGCAGAAGCGCAGCGTGTAGCGGCCGCGCACCCGTGCCGGGATCATGTGCAGCCGGCCCGAGGCGTTGATGTTGGCCAGCAGCTCCTGGTTCAGCTCGTCGCTCTCGCGCAGCCGGAAGCACACCAGGCCCACCAGCACCTCGTTCGCTAGCTCGAAGCGCCGGTCCTGCCGCAGTCGCAGCTCGAAGCGCTTGGCGAGCCGGATATGGTTTCGGATGTAGGCCTGCAGGCCGCTCAGCCCGTAGGAGCGCAGCACGAACCAGAGCTTGAGCGCGCGGAAGCGGCGGCTGAGCGGGATGCCCCAGTGCCGGTAGTCGATGGACTCGGCCGAGTTGGCGTGCTGCAGATAGAGCGGGTCGACGACCAATGCCGAGGTCAGCTGCACGCGGTCGCGCACCCAGAGGCAGGAGCAGTCGAAGCTGACCAGCAGCCACTTGTTGGGGTTGGTATTGAAGGAGTCGGCGTACTCGATGCCGGCCATCAGCGGCCGCATCTCGGGGCAGATGAAACTGTTGCCGGCGTAGGCGCCGTCGACGTGCAGCCAAGTGCCAGGGAAGCGCTTGCAGACGGGCCCGAGCTCCTGGAGATCGTCGAAGGCGCAGCAGCCAGTGGAGCCGAGGGTGCTGGAGACGTAGAAGGGTACGAGACCGCGCGCGTGGTCCTCGAGAATGGCGGCCTCGAGCACACAGCCGCGCAGCCGGCAGCGCTCGTCGGGCTCGAGGACGCGCAGCTTCACGAGGCAGATCATGGCAGCCTTCTCGACGCAGGAGTGGGCCTCGCTGGAGCAGTAGGCGACGAGACGCGGCAGGAAGCCCGAGTCCTCGGTGAGGGGCTCCCGCTCGCGCAGCGCGCGGATGGCACGCGCGCGCGCTGCAAGCATGGTCACGAGGACGCACTCGGAGGCAGAGCCCTGGATGACGCCGCCACCCTGGGCACCAGCCGGCTCCGCAAGGAAGCCCGGAGGCAGCCCGAGGGCCTTGGCGTACCAGTCGAGGACGATGGTCTCGAGCTCGGTGCAAGCGGGCGAGGCAGCCCAGGAGAAGCCGATGCAGCCGATGGCGTCGGAGAGCATGTCGCCGAGGATGGACGGGAAGGAGTTGCCGGAGGGGAAGTACGCGTGGAAACGCGGGTGCTGCCAGTGCGTTATCTGCAACAGAGGCGCCATCACTATCAGAGACTGAGAATAGCCGCGCAGTGTCATTCTGCGTTCTACCTTTGCGTTTATCGCGCGCCGGACAGACCAGAGAAAGACTTCTGACTCGGTGGCCGGCTATCGTTCGAAAGATCGCGAGCCATTGTTGCGTTTAAACGCTCTGCTGGCCAGTATTGGATTTCCGCGAAAAAAGGAAAAAAAGAAGAGAGAGAGAGTGAGAGAAGAGAGGGAGGGAGGGAGGGAGAGACAGAGAGAACCAGAGAGAGAGAGAGAGAGAGAGAGAGAGAGAGAGAGAGAGAGAGAGAGAGAGAGAGAGAGAACGCATCCACGTTCTTACCCCAGGCATTATTTTGGACTCGACGTCTCTCATAATGGCGTCGAAGGATTCCGGCTTGATGGGTGCTTCGCTGGGCAGAAGAAGTCTTAAATATCCAGGATCGACATTCGCCGTCACTCGCTTTCCTTCCAAAGTGCGCATGTAATCGCAAATGTACTCTACCATTTCCTTCCCGCGAACGCGAAACTCGTCAATGTTCATTCTCAGCTCTTAAGCGCTCCTAGAATAAATTCTCTATTAAAAAATTATCCTTTTCTCTAACTGTGATCACTTGTTGAATAATGCCATGAATAAAGGAAACACGGCTATTGTATGCTCGTGTGCTATTGAGATCAATGAAATATCTACTCACAAGCTTATACTTTTGAAGAAAGCAGATTCTCTCGCTCGCCGATATACGCCTTATCTTCTACATTTAAAATTAATTCGTAATAATACTACACGGTAGAAAGCAAATGTAGTTTAGCTAGAAAAAGCTTTTCTCTGGCATGGGGTTCAGCAGAGATATGACTTTCCCGGGCGAGGGTTCACGGTAGACTATGGACTATAGACTCGTCGAGTGCGCAAGTCAACTGAATGCAGCGCACGCGTTAGCTTCGCCGATTACAAAAGAAATGGATATTTTTCCTCCTTCCTCTGTTAGTGATACCTTTTGAGCTGTTCGCATTAATAATTCTAAAAGTGTTGCAAAGTAAGGCACTGAATGAAGTTCTTTAATGAAATAAGTGGCTTTCAATATCGATAATTGAAAGATATATAGGCGGTCCATTTCAAGGTCAGGTCTGCAAACATTCAAAGAACATGAATGAAGATGAAACCTTGTCAATCGTAAAGAACAATGTGCAGGTCAATCGATAAGATTTCAAATTTATCGTTAATCTCACAATTTCCATTGCACTGAAAAAGAAAAAATGCAGAGCATGACGTAGGAAGGGTGGTTTTTGCAGTGTTTGGTGGATACATGTCGCAACGTAAAAAATGCTGCATCTTTAGCAGAGGCTTTTGTAGCATGTTTATAGTATTAAGTGCGTCCGAGCAGCTGGGCGCTTCAAAACGGAGGTGTGTGTGTGTGTGTGTGTGTGTGTGTGTGTGTGTGTGTGTGTGTGTGTGTGTGTGCGCGAGCGTGCGTGCGTGCGTGCGTGCGTGTGCGTGTGCATGTGCGGGTGTGCGCGTGTGTGCGTGCGTGCGCGCGCTGGAAAATCTCGGCAAAGCGTAATCCCGCACGGGAGTAACACTCCCCTACGTTTATAAATAGCCATTTACTCTTCACCTACATTTAGCAGAGCCCGTTAAAGCGATTGAGCGATGGACAGGTCAGCGCTCAATCCCCACGCTGCACGCGACGACCCGTGCAAGAACCACCATTCATCAGAGCTTTTTTACACGTTCTCCACCTGCTACTCTCTTCCCTTCCCTTGACTTCGCCCTCCCATTTGCCTTTCTCGCTTTCTCCATCGAACTATCCCTGCGTTAGTCTGCAGTTCGAGCCGAAATTAAAAGAATTAGAACGCTCACAGTACGATTGACGCTTCATAACGACATTACATGCCACTAATTATTCTCTTTTTTTATATTAACCAACTCGATTTATAGATTATCGATACCCTAACGTGTGTTACAACACTCTTATTTTTCCCATGCGCATTCTTATGTATAATTATATGGTTTTCGTCATTCGGTTATTTATTTCAAGATACCTGTTGTATTTTCATTTCATTCAACTTTTATTAAATTTATTTTGTGATTTTTGACTTATCCTCCGGAGTATTTATGTGCAACATTTTGTCTGTGACACCTTGTCATTTTTTACTCTTCATTTTTATGCGTTGTAATATTCATGCAAAAATATAACGAAAAGTCTATAGTCTGTAAACACGTATTTTGTCAATGTTTTCAAATAAATACCTATGTCATATCATCTTTTCTTAACTTAACTATTTTAAAAATCTATTTCAAACTCTATTTATACATACAGGCTTTAATATTGAAAATAATTAGCATAATTTTATTGGAATAATCCGTAAATATATATATTTTGATTGATATGTACAAAGTTTCGAAACAGAAAATAAAACTAGAGAAAAAATCTTTTATTTGCTATTTTATAGTGAGAAAATATTGATTCGTGCAAAAGTTGTAAGTTTAAAGTTGATTTGGTTGAAGATTTGTTCACCCTCCATATGTGTTATTATAGGTATTTTCTCGATCAAGCGGTGGTAATGTATTAAATAAGTAGGGGGGCTGCGTCCTCCTGCGTGCCTTCGGCACGCCAACCCCCCCCCCCCCCCCCATATACACATGCTACTCGCTTCGCTCGTCGACCCCCCTCCCTATGTAAAAACTTCGTTTTTACGACTCATAGGCACCGCTCCAAAACGTCAAAACTCCAGCGATTCAGGAGAGAGCATTTCAAAATGCTCCGACCAATCAGCGCTTAGGTTCTTGAAGTAAACAAGAGGGGGAATCAGTAGCAATTCAGTAACGTCGATAAAACAGTGAGCATGGCAACATTAGCAAAGTTCCGTTAGATGGCGCAAAAGTTAATATTTTGGAAATGTTTGTTCCAGATGGAATTAGTTCATTTAAATTCATTTAGGTATTTAAATAAATAAATTATTAACTCAGGAGAAAATCGTTTTATTTATTGTGTGTGCATTAGACGGATAGAATATGGATTTATTGTGGATTTGAGGAAGTTCAGGTTAAATTGTCAAAATTCATAATGTTTTAGTTGTTAGGTGTATGATTCTCCGTATAATATACCGACTTTTTGATTGATTAAAAAAATTTAGGGAAGAGGATTTATTTATTTATTTATTTATTTCCAGAAAATATTTACATTACATTATTATATACGAAATATACATAAGTAAGTAAATCCTACTGAGGCAAATATTATTGCCTGTGTGTAGATCTGGTACACAGAAAAACTTACAAACTAAAAAAATATTACAAACTACAAAATTCTTAAAAAACTATATAATGTTATGTGCGTAGTGTTTGTTAACATCGATAAAATCCATTGTAGTACATAAATAACAGTTAAATAATTTGTTAGATATATTGGTTAAGATTTAATTATTATTTTGAAATTATATTGCATCTTTTACTATAAACATTTTTAATTTTTTCTTCATTAATTGTCTACTTAAATTCATAACTTTGAGATCCTTAGATAGCCCATTAAAGACCCTTATAGCTTCATTGTAGCTATTTTTATCACTAATTCTTTTATCACATTTAGGTAATTGAATTGTTTTGTTTCTGGTCTTGCTCGCACTGTTTATATATTTATTTCTTAATGTAGAATAATGTAAGGATATTGACTCTAACTGGAATAATTTTTTTATTTCAAGAGGTGGATTAGTTTGAGAGAATTTATTTTTATTTATGATTTTCAATATTTTGTTTTGTGTTGATTGTATTAGTTTCATATTATTATCGTACGCACCACCCCAGGCAATTACCCCATAATTGATTAGACTATGAAAGAAAGCATAATATATTATCATTAATGTTTTTGTATCCATCATATTTTTTATCTTGGCAAAGACAAAAATTAGGTATTTGGTTTTTTTAATGATATATCTTATATGCTTATCCCATTTCATATTGTAGTCGAAATACAGCCCTAAGTATTTATGACTTTCAACTCTTTTTATTAATTGCGTTCCTATTTTGATGTTTAGTGTGCCAGGTACACTATCACAGTAGTTTCCGAGAGTCATATAGACCGTTTTATCTATATTTAGCGACAGTTTATTTTGTGCAAGCCACTTGGCCACATGATTACTATTATCTAAGTTTTCGTATATGATATTTGATATATAATTTAATGCGTCAGTAGTTCCCCTATTTTTAACGAAGCCGTATTGTTTTTCTGATATTATGTTATGTTTTTCAAAAAAGTGGTATAATCTATTATAAATTATTTTTTCAAAAATTTTTGCAATGTTCGATATTAAAGAGATTGGTCTGTAATTATTGATATTAGATTTTTCACCAGCCTTGTAGATAGGGACTACCTCAGCATTTTTGAGCGCGTCAGGCCAGATAGATTTCACAATACATAAATTGAAGATATATTCTAAGGGCACACATATATATTCAGAGAGAATTTTCAATGATTTAGCGTTAATATTGTCTACACCTCCAGATTTATTTTTCAATGTATTGATTATTTTGTATATCTCAGCAAAATCTGTCGGACGAAAGAAAATAGATTCAGGATTCCTATCTGGAAGTTTCAGGTTATTATTATTTATATTAGCAAATTGAGCACTCAAATTTGGTCCTATTTTACAAAAATAGGTGTTCATAGCATTTGCTATATCAGTTTTATTTTCGATTTTTTGATTGTTATCGTATATATATTTTATTGGATTATCATGCACACTATTTCTCCCTAATTTAGTTTTAATTATGTTCCATAATTCCTTAGAGTTTCCGCTATTTCGTTTTACCATTTCCTTTTCATATTTAAATTTTGCTTCTTTAATAACTAATAAGGATGAAACAAACCATTAAATTATATTAAAAATTATTTTCCGAATAATACTGTACTGTTGGTAGACTTAACTACATGCTATAATGGACGTTGGAGTAATTTAAATCGTTAAATCAAATATTTTGCTCGTCTCGTATACAAGCGCATACTGTAAAAATATAATCATCGTAGTAATCTATAATAGAGTAACTAATGATTATTTTAAATTACCCTAACTATTAAGAATATAAAACTATTTTTTTCGCGTAGTCTGCATTAACGTTTTATCCTAAAATCGACATCGGAAAGAACTTACCAAATTTAAAAGGAAGCCAACACAATTTTATTATTCGATGATAATGCTGGCCAATTCGCACGAACGAAATTTTAACGATGCTTTTTGGCTTCAATTTGAGTTTAATATCATTATGATTTTTTTTATAAATAGAATGAAATTATACTCAGTTAAGTTTGTCGAAAGAATCGCATAATATATATAGCATAATTAAATGATTATTACAATGATGACCTGACAATGTTCTGGAAATTGTTTATCCATATATTTATACTTGTTTATCGACTGCTTACTATACCAAAAAAAGCATTATTGTTGAAACCGTTTGAAGTATCAAATAATACTGATAATACTCATAATAGTAGTGGTATAACAATACATGATAAACTAGTACACATGTTACGGGTGATAAATAAATTGTGATCGATAATAATATTTCGTGATACAGAAATATTAGTCACATTTCTATAATAAATTTGAAAAACTTTATTTAATATAATTTATATCTCTTTATTAGAGATGAAATACAAATAAGTAATTTCATAGCAAAGCAATTTTTGGTCATTCTTTGTACTACGTGTATACATTTAAGTGTTATACTAAAACTTATTATATAACTACATAAACTATATTATTATGTTATCTAAAAAAGTTAATCGTTATACTGAAAATCCGGGTCCCTTTTTTTCTTAACTAGACGTTTTCTCTTGATTCCTTCAACCTTATGATTCACACCTATTTTTCCTTTTATGCTAGATTTTTCTTTGGGTTTGTTGATAATCTTCTTCTTTTGCCTGTTAGCTTTTTTTTCTGCCGAGATTCTGGCGTTGTTCTTAGTTTCTATAATCTCTTCTTCCATTTTTTTCTTAATTACACGTTTTCTCTTGATTCCTTCAACATTATTTTTCACACCTATTTTTCTTTTTATGTTAGATTTCCCTTTGGTTTTATTGATCTGAATGATCTTCTTCTGCCTTTTAGCTTTTTTCTGGCGAGATTCTCCCGTTGTTCTTAGTTTCTATTGTTTCCTCTTCCTGAAAAAAAAAAATTATTTTGAATATAAATAATACATCATTTAGTATTTAATTTCATTTTTAGAGAAAAGTATAAATAATTTTGAAACCGTTAAGGTGGTTCTATGGGCAGATATAGTACCCCTAAATATAAAATATTTTACAATGAAATTGTTCTCATACTGTAAAGTGAGAACCTATATAGTATCATAGACTGGTACTTTAATTTACGGAAAAAAATTTTTTGAACGAAATTTCAGTACTAACAAAGTGGATATCGTCAATGTAAACAAAATTATGCAACAAATCGCTTTAATCTTTTTCATTTTTGCTTCAAATTCAATTTTTAAAGGCTTATTTTCAGCTTTGTTGAATTTCGTAACGAGGTATCGTGGATCAAATTAAAAAATTTTTAAAACCTTAAAAGTTACAGGAAATTGTTTATCAAGCTTTGTACGAATCTAGAATGAATTCGAGTTAAACTTGCCATAAACAATTGCCTGTAATTTTTAAGGTTTTAAAATGTTTTTAATTTGATTCACGATACCTCGTTACGAAATTCAACAAAGATGAAAATGAGCATTTAAAAATTGAATTTGAAGCAAAAATGAAAAAGATTAAAGCGATTTGTTGCATCATTTTTTTACATTGACGATATATACTTTGTTAGTACTGAAAATTCGTTGAAAAAATTATTTTCCATAACTTAAAGTACCGGTCTATGATACTATATAGGTTCTCACTTTGCAGTGCGAGAACAATTAATTGTAGAATATTTTATATTTGGGGGTGGGGGGGGGGGGTACTATATAACCAATAGAACCACCTTAAGCGGTCATATACGTACTATCAAATAAAAAATCATGGTTTTAACCTTCTAAGTGTACGTGACACTTTATAACTTAAAATACTTACTGTTATAGACGAGATCTCTTTGTTATTTATGTGTTCTTCTACTACTTCTTTGATAGACGGTATCTCTTTTTCATTTATCTGTTCTTCTACTACTTCTTCGTTTTCGACATTGTAAACAAAGTGTTCGAAGTCGTCTTCATCCTCGTCAGAATCCTCATCAAGATCGAACTCATCGATGACGTCATCGTCTAAAATATTATTTTTTATAATAAGTAAACAGTAAAACGCACTTAAGGCGGTCTTACACCTAGTGGCCTCGGAGGCTAAAATCAGTTGTAAAAAATAAAAAATGTAGTTTAAGCAATATAGAATATACATACTATAAATATACACTATTTCTGATAAAATGGCCCAAGACTTAATCTGTAGACCAATTTTTCTCAGAGATATCGCATTTTTAATATTTTGCCATTGGAGTTACTTTTAAAAAAAATATTCGATGAATTTTTAAAGGGAGAGGGCCTGAATTACTTCACATTTATTCAACTATGGCAGGAAGTTAGAAATATTAAAAATATTTTTTTCAAACACGGTGCGAGAAGCTCAATTCCTCGTGTCTGTAGTGCGTGCGAGAAGAACCCCATACACGCACTGCCTAGCAACGGGCGAGAAGCATATTATGTGTACGAAACTACAGCGTCAAAAAACAAGAGTTACGATTTCAACGCTTATAATTACAAATTCAATTAATCTTAAAGAAACCAAATAATGAAACAAGAAATTCATATTCACTACAAAATCCACAAAATGCTCAAAAAGTCTATGACAATCACATGCCAACCACTTATAAATCATATATTCTTCAAGAATCTATTCCACGTAATAATATTATTGTATAAACTAATGAAAACGTTTCTTTCCCTGACGTAAATTATGAATGTTAATAAAAGTAAATAATTGGTCACAATGATTTCTAAGTTTTTATAACTATTCAAAACTGTTTATGAATGTGTAGGATTTTGAACATTTTATTTCTAATTATAATAGTTTGTAACAGTTTCAAACCATTCTCAATTATTTTAAATTCAATATATTTATGAAAAATTTAAAAATTATTAAATTTTGATTGATCATAATGATGATTAATACTTAACAATTTTTTAATAGCCGTAAATTATTCTATTCATGATAATCAATTAAGAATTAATTATATTAGTTAATACGTTTAGTTTCTAGTTTTTATTTCATTATTACTTACTAATATATACTTATTATATTAATAATAATAATTAATAATTATTATTAACTGTTAAAAATGCTATTTTATAACTATTTTTAACAGTTTAATCCTTAACCCTTATTTTACCTAACCTTTATTATACTTAACTCTTATTTTACTTTGATCGAGCTTGTCGACACTTGTTTTAAAAAATAGTATATGCAACTCGTGTGACAAAGATTATCGCACGAGTGGTATTCGACGCCCGAGCAAAACGAGTTAAGAAAAATTGAGTTAAGAATATCACGTTCTTCTCATACTAGTAGCATAATATACTATATAAAATATTTTTAAAATGGTAAAATTTCCAAAAAAACATGAAAATTCATAAAATTCATGAATTAAAAGTAGTTTTTACCATTTAAAATTAATTAATAAAATATTTTTTATATTTTTAAGTCGTCCTGCCATAGTTAAATAAATTTCAAGTAATTCGGGCCCTCTCCCATAAAAATTTATCGAATAGTTTTTTTTTTTAACTTACCCCAATGACAAAATATTAAAAATGCTATAAGAATCTCTGACAAAAATTAGTCTACAGATTAAAAGTCTTGGGTCATTTTATCAGAAATAGTGTATATTGTATATTGCTCGAACATTTTTTAATTTTTTTCACCTGATTTTGACCTCAGAGGCCACTAGGTTTAAGACCGATATACTATATAAAATACAAATCGATAAAATTAATCACTGCAGTGGAAACCTAATTTTTTAAATAAAAATAAAAATACAAAAAAGTTAATAAGATTCTTGTACTCTGTCTTACGTATCCATTTCTATTTTTATTGCACTGATTAATTATATTGAACTGATTCCACTGCAAACTTTTCTCCCGATTCCATGAGAAACAAAAATCAGCCTGTATATTTACCTGCTGTATTTGCTTCAAGAGTATTGTCTAATTCATATGTGGTCATTTCTTCGAGGAATTTCGCTGTACTCCAAGGTGCGGGAGATGATAATTCCATCCAAGCTTTATGAATAATTTCATTTTTTATTCGAGTTGGGTGCTTTGGCCCGACCGTCACGGCAATACCATTGCGTGCTCGTTTTAAGTCAATGAAAGATTTTTCTTTAATCTTGATGATTTCATCTGAAAAAAAAAATGATTATCATTTAACTTTATATTATTAGATATTATTTTTACCTAAACTATATACTATAACGACAAAAATTACTGTACTATTTATTAAAAAATATTTGTACTTACAGAAAAATGTGAACATACTTGGTGTTGTCCTTAGATTCTCATTTAATTTTCTATGATAACTCTCGAGATAATTATTTGTACGATTAACAGCGTTGAATACGCAAAAAATTTCCGGAGTGATTTTTTTCATCAATTCTTGTTTAAAATAATCATTAATAAACTGTCTCCATTTTATCAACTTGCTTTTTTTATTATTGAATGTTTCATCGATGTACTTTAAAATAATTTGAAGACCTTCTTCTACTCTGTTGGCAGGTAGCAGGGGAAGAGTATTCAGTTGCTTTATCACGACATGGCCTTCAGGATTTTCGCTTTTGTTGTTCTTTATAAAGAGCTTGTAATCCTTCGATTTAGTTTTACGGATTAAAGCCTAAAATTAGAAAAAAAAATGTCATCAGATTGTTTTATTCAACTGAAGGAATACGAAGAAATTCTATCGTACAAATGTGTTCGAGCGATAGATTAGACGGGGAGCGCAGCATGTTAAACGGTTCTTATACCGATGAAGATTGGAGTACCTATCAATAGCCTATGAATATTTACACAAAGTTTGTGTAAAATATGAATTTCCCTATTTTACACAAAAATTTGTGTAAATTGAAGATTTTACACAAGAAATTTTACATAAAATTTAAATTACACAAGATTCATATTTTACACAAAATGTTTAATCGTGTATAATATATATTGAATATTGAAAGTATTATGTAATTTGTTAATCGTGGAGCCGTTTTCAAGTAGTGAGCGTTCTTCATTTACTTGAAAATAAATTTTTGCCAAATTTACTTGCGTATAATGAAAGTAGCAGCCGCGTACTTTCATGCCGACGAAGGACTCCCGAAGTGATTTGATTAGTCCTTTTTCAAAATCACAGATCCCACGTTTTGGGGTAAATTTTGGGAATTTCCTTTTAATTGCAGCCCATACTGATTTGTATGCTTTCGTCGTCCGTCGCGACACAAGCACCCAAGCACATGGCACAACCTGTAAATATTATTTTCAGTTTACATTTTATATACTTTATAGAATATAAACAATCTAAATGTGTCTAAAACTGAACTTACAATATCGTGCTTTTTGCACATCACCGTTAACAGTTGTGCAATATTCTTCACATTTGGTCGTGTCTTAAAAGTCCCATCTACGAATAAATCATTTTCATTGTCGAATTCTAGCAAAAGATTTGGATCGAATATAAGCAGGTGATCCGTCTTTGTTGATGAAGTTATCAGTAAAGTTTCAACTGATGCCTGGTTCTCGCCTATTTTATAGCTTAACATTGAAGGATTTTTCTCCAGGTGTTCATTAAAAGCCTTCAACGAACTGTACTGGTTCTTAACGTCTGAAATTCTATTTATCGCTTTCTGACGCTGTAAAGTACGCTGTACTTTTGTGTATGACACTTTTTCAGCGGCCTCGACATGTCTACAAAAATATTAGATTTTGTATAGCTAAAATCAAAATATGCTCAATTTTAAAGTGGCTGCTTTAATTATATGAATACTAGTAGATTATGCACCTAGGGAGTAAAAGAGCAGACCATTCCAGAGTATGCAGAAATTGGCACTCGAGCCGAAACCGAGGGTTGCCAAACGCGTGCTCTGGGCTGGTCCACTTTTCACTCGTGGTGCATATACTATTTTTCGTCATAGTAAGCGTAAAGTACCTGCTTTACGCCTGCACAGCAGCTACTTTACGCATACTATTAGGAAATAGTAGTTTTCGATACAAGTGCGAAAGTGTTGATTCTAGTCCGAGTGTGAGGTTTGCCGCCCGAGCGAAGCGAGAGTCACAATCACATGAGTGCATAATCATCTTTCGCACGTGTGTCGAACAATATTTTTCTTAACGGAGTGTGCAAAACTCGACTTTTCATGCTTGTTTTGCGCACGCAAAACAAAC
Source organism: Torymus aiolomorphi (assembly GCA_036365515.1). NCBI lineage: Eukaryota > Metazoa > Arthropoda > Insecta > Hymenoptera > Torymidae > Torymus > Torymus aiolomorphi. The sequence goes on along the minus strand of CM070873.1, from coordinate 209,510,555 downwards.
AACAAGGCTAGTTTCACACACACCGTTAAAAAAAATAGAGTTCGATACACGTGACCGAAAAGGGTCATCGTTGCACAGGTGTTTTTGTCACCCTCGCTTCACTCGGGCGGCAAACTACACCCGTGCGAGAATGACCCACTTCGCACACTTGTATCGAAAATAACTATTTCGATACAGGTGGCGTAAAAGCGATTTTACGAATTTGCAGAATGCGTAAAGTCGCACTTTACGTACACTGAATCAAAAATTAATTTTTGCATTTAATGGCATAACAAAAAATTAGTTACAAAGTAATTTGATTTTATTTGGCTTAAGGGAAGAGGGTACATAAGGTAGGCTGAAAAAAATCATTTTTCCATTAATATTGTGAAGGGTTCTTTAAAGTATATATTACGCAGAAATATTTGTTTCAGAAGATAACAAAATTTTAACTTCTTCGCAAGTTTTTTCTTATTTTCCTTCAATTGTATTGAACGAAAGATCAAATTTTGGATTTGTCTCAAAAATATATATTTGGTATTTAACGGGATGTTTGCACAACAGTTATTGTCCCATCCACTTGAAACTTTGCTTATGCAACGTTTTGCAGATTTCTAAAAGAAGTATGAACCGATTTTAATCCAAACATATACTCACAAAATTTGAAACATCTTTGAATAAGAATCAACTAATAGTTTAATGTAAAAATAGATTTAACATATAACTCATTTTGAAACTAAAATCGCTTCATACTTTGAAACAGTTTATATGCCATTTATATGAAGAGTTCGAAAACTATTGAGGAAACCTTTTGTTGAAGTCTGAAAGTGAAGTTTTGAGAAAAATATGAAAATTTGATTTACCATCTACATACTTCAAAGAACTCTTTAAAATATGAATTAAATAAAACTTTTTTCAAAGCTTTTGTGATGAACCCTCTTTCCTCAACAATTTAATTTAAATAATGTAATTTAAATCAACATTTTATGAAATAAAAACCTTATTTTATGGAGATATATTATATGAACAATCGAATTATATGAAAAATTGAATATCATTTAATATCATAAACATTGGTTAAGGATATTCTTGTTTATATCATGAAATCATTGAGTATGAATAACCATTTCATAATGTTTAATTAAAAGAATAGACATAATTAATGCAATATAAATTGAACTAACTATAAACTTATTATTTTTTTTTCTTTTTCAATTTTCTTGCATGTTGGAGATTTCTGTTACAAATCATTCGAAAATGGAAAAATTTTATGAAGTATCTGTCTTATACTTACTGAAAACACACTTCATCAAAGACCGTCCGCGTTGAGCATCCTACACTCTTCGAAATTACGTCTTTACACTCTTGCACAAGGAGCGTTTCTTGCAAAGATTTATGCGTTTCAGGATCGCATGTATGTTCTTCTCTTAATATGATTGAGTTTGGATCGTGATCTTCATTGATGGTGATTTTCGCCTTGCATTTTCGCTTTATGCATCCGTACCTATAATATGATCATCATTTTATAAGTTTACTAATCAAAAATTAGTATTATGAATTGATATTACGTAATTTTCCCTACGGAAACGAGAATGAAAAATGATCTAGAATAAAAGTTCATCAAGGCACAAGATAACCCATAAATTTAGTTATGAAAGCGCTACTACGTGCTGCGTGTCGTAAGGCGTACGCGAAAAACGTCCAAAACCTTATCAATCCATATTCTATGATCCTTAAGGGGGTGGTATCGACGGAATATGTGAAAAAATAATTAATATAAATGAAAAAATGACGATTTGCGTATTAACAAATTAAGTTGCCCTGCGTAATACTATAACATCATTCCAAAAAGTTTAGAGACAAAAAAAAGATAATACTTTTGTTTATTCTTGGAAAGAAATTTGAACAATTTTCGTTTATATTCGTTCCAAGAATAAACAAAAGTATTATCTTTTTTTTTGTCTCGAAACTTTTTAAAACGATGTATTAGAGGATTACGCAGGACAACTTAACTTGTTTAATACGCAAGTCATTATTCTTTCGTTTATATTAATTATTTTGACATGTTCCGCCGATAAAACAGGGTGAGTAGTCAAATAGGCCTATTACACCGCCTTAATAGAAATTCGTAAATCATGAATAATACATCAGATTTCAGATGATTTTTGCTTAATCTAGCGTAGGATCCACGAGTCACGATAGCTGACAAGAAAGTGTACAATCTCTTACTTATATAGTATCAAACTTTGAACCAGCAAAAAGGGGACGCAAAATGCGAGTACTGCAGCGCAATAATTATGAAAAATATTCGTTGTAAAATTATTTCGAAACGAAAACATTTTTTTAACATTTATAGCGCCATTAATTTGTTATAGGTTCAAATATGAAAAAAGCAGGAAGAAAGAAAATTCATTAAAGTGAATTAGTGGAGCTATATTTTTACATATAAAATATCTAGATACATGTCACTTCATTTGTTGACTAATTAGGTGAATGATCTGTTCTAGAAGCCTCCTAATTTGCAATAAATACACAGCCCGTTTTTTAGAGAGAAAAACCGAGTTTTTTAGAAAGAAAAATCCACATAAAAAGAAATTATGTGCATCAATTAAAAAATTTGAATATCATTTTATGAGAGTCTACATTTTAACAAAAATATTTGATACGGGTTTCTTTCTAATACATGTGCGTTGCTACATAAAAACTGAGTGAATACACTCAATAAAACTAACGATATTTGCGCTTGTGCTATTACATAAAGTTATTATGAATGATTTAATTTCAGAGGTAACCTTTTACTACTAATTTTCATCTATAATTGTTCAAAGCATAAAATTTCTTTTAAAATCATAAAAAAAAACTAATTTTTCTATTACTATAATCAGGAATAGCAATTAAGGAAACAATTAAATTTATTTTTCCTTTATTTCGGAATGATCTAATTCATGAAAGCCCATGTCAACAAAAACGAAGCTTTTCTTTTTGTTCGTGTTTACTTTAATTATATGCAGTTAGGTATAACAAGGATATACATGACGTCTCAGAAGGTTTGAACCCATTTTTTTAATACACCAGATTTGCCCAGAAAAATACAAGCCTTATCGTTATAAATTTTAAAACAAAGAAAGCAAAATCTCGTGTTCTAAGATAGAAAAGCGATACTAAACTTCAAAAACAATCCAAAAACTTCTACTATTATTACTTAAAGTACTCTACTTAATAGTAAAATCTGCACTTGCAGTGAAAATACTATCCTCAATTTTTGTGCATGCTTATAATAGTAATAAAGTGACACCTGAAAAATTATGAGTGATTACATTGATTACATTAAGAGCAATAATTATTCAATGTTATTTACAATTTACGTATTTTACATAATCTGTCACTCAGATTGTTTTAAATGTTACTTGTACATTTAATTTGATAATAATTTTTATTTTGCCTAAAACCAAGTATATTCGCCTCTATTTGTACTTTAGGATTCTTATATATTATTACATTCCAAAAATATTTTTTAAAGTGCTGATTTATATTCAGAATGCCAATAATTGTTTCAATACGAATGTTATATGTGTATAATTGTCAAAGATAGTTAAATTTAAAGTAGAAAATAAATTTAAATGTTTTTCTTTTACAAGACTCTAATTCAAAATTGAAATCCATGTCTTACGATGGAATCTGTATCAGTAACACCAATAAATCTATTCCCTTATTCGCTATTACATAATCATGCTGTTTGACATGTTACGTACACATGCCATCCCAGAATGCTTAAATATGCTTTCAAATCAATGAAAATTTACTCAAATGACTAAATATTACAAATAAAACTTAATTAAAATTTCAAATAAAATATAAACTGATTTACTGGACACGAGGCCAGTATTCTTCACTATATTTATACCTGTACCGCTAAGAAAAAATTAAAATTGTTTTTTTTCTCTTCTTCAGTACCGTAGACCCTATCTCTTTCCACAGGACCTATAGTAATAAGAACTAATGGTAATGATCAAGATTTACCTAAATAACTCGAAACTTCTCTTAAAAACTTAAGAACTACAAATAGAATGTAGAATTATATTTCAGAAGAATATATAAACAGATTTACTACACGAGCCCAGTATTATTCAATATTTATACCTGTTTATTTCAAGAAGTCTACTAATTATATTATTATACTAATATTTTGTAAAAGATTAGTTAAAAAATTTGTATCAGTAATTAGAAACATAAAAGCAAAAAATAAATTAAGATTGTTTTTTTTTCTCTTGCAAGGCCCTCATTCAGTAATAAAAGAAACTCTTTCTATTTTTTGTGAGAAGGCTTTATAATTCAGTATTAATATTAAATTAATTCGTTTGTTTTAACTAAAATCATGCAATTTGATGTCTTACATATGAAAATAATCCATGCTAAGCTTAAGTTTCAGTTTTCACACAATAATAATAAGTTTGGTTACTGGATAACCTCAAATTTCCATTACAAAAATAAGTTAAAATATAAAATGAATTCATTATAATTACAAAAAAAGATATGCAGTCACTCTTAGACTTTTTTTAGTATGTTGAATTGCATGTAATGCAGGTTGAATTGAATGTAAATGCAAACCATCGGATGTTGCGAATATCGGGGCTCATTGCCAGCTTCCATGGTGGTTTTCCACTGCACTGATGTCGAAGACTCCTGCCTTGGCTGAAGCCCATCTTTGTAGTTTTCTACCGATAAAAAAGTATTAATGACGGTATATATTTTGTAGTTTCTGGTGGTAGTCTATGTGGAGACGTTTCGCTGTAACTTGGAAGAGAAAAGGTCCCCAAACTTTCTTCGTCGGTATAAGCAACAGCGAGGTAAAAAGTTCTTTCTCTCTAGTGGTCCACTTCGTAGCAATGAATTCGCAGTCGACGAGGGAGTGCATATAGATACATATATGTGACTCGCGGGAGTTTAGGGGCACGTGCAGAAATTCCTCGGAAGTGGGCCACAAATCCCACCGTGCGTGCGAGTTGATCGGTCTAGACTATTTTTGTCTTTTTGTCGTATTTTGAAACCGAAATCAGAAATACGCATACTTACTTATACGATTGGATGCTGTTGCGTGCTCAACAGAATAGTTATTTACATAATTTTTCAGTGTTGAAGCGCGGAACCAGATTTTTATCGCGCCGATTCTTTTAAATGTGTGGATATAATTGGGAGAGATCTTTTGTAGAATAATGCATAAATATTTAAAGAATACATGTTTATTTATAAATTACAAAATTTTGTAATATTTAGTTTTCAACTAAACCTTTCAACATAGGCTTTTGTTGATGTTAGAGTGGTGAGGGGGCGCTTGCGTGCGAAGGGAATGAGAGATGCGGAGACATTTATGCCGGTACTGTCGGTGTATGAGTACGTGGCGCATGCGCCTGGAGAGAGGGGAAGAGAAGGACAGAGACTGATTTGAAAACAGTATAGCGTATACTCTAGCTATTTACACATTATTTTCACTCAATGTTGTCGAAGGATGTATGAAGGGAGAGGGGGAAGGGCGGTCGAGGCCGCGTAGCGGCCGAGACTGTTCTTCCACCTCTCTCTTCATACATGCTGAGACGACGTCGAGTGAAATCAACCAAAATGTATACTCCTTCACCGACATCATAGTGATTTCGGCCAGGCCCGGATTACGGGTTATGGTGGCCCGGGGCTATAAAAGCGTTGGGGCCCATGTAAGGCGGATATAACCCTCTGCGTTTATTAAAGTACGGTAATGATGTGAAAATGATTTTTATGTAAATTTTAAACTGTAGATAAGTAAATACTATAAAGTAAATACTTGTATTACCTATATTTTATGAAAATTGTTTAATCGCAAAATTCGTAATAGAACGGGAAAACAGGAACATAAAATAATTAATGCACTTTAATATCAGTAGTCAGAAAAAAGTTTCTTTTTATATAAATTGAGTTATTTAATTATGATTACAAAAAAGAAATATCTACAAAAGATTCACTTCTATATCTTAATGATTGAATAATAAAAGTAATGGACTTAAATTACTTAATTACAAAAAATGTAAAGCTTCGGCAAATAATTATATAATTAAAAATTTCTCTCTAAAAAAATAAATAAAAATATTTATAATAACTCATAAATAAGAACATTAATATAAAACAATATGCATATTCTACTTATATCGTAGAAATAAGCATTTCAAGTAAAAGTTTTCTTCCTTGACTTTGAATTTGCAAAATCCTTTATTAACTCTTCAAAATCCATAGATCGCAATAATTCGGATTCAATTGCTAAACTTGATAGAGCTGATAATCGATCATCTAACATTGTCGCTCTGTACATATTTTTTATTCTTTTGAGTACAGAAAATGACCTTTCTGCCTCACAATTCGCAATAGGTGCAGTGACGAAAATTCTGTACGATATGTACACGTTTGGAAAAACATCAACCATTTGTCTATCTACTATCCAATTAAGTACCTTTAATGGCGCCAGAAAATTAAATGAATTACCACTATTATTTTGTTCAGGATTGCTTGAGCTATTTGAGAAGAAGCCTTTAGGTTGTATTTCTATCAATGCTGTGAATTGTTCTAACTCAGAAACTAAATTGTCTTGTAAATCTTTCGAGTAGGTTCGTACTAGATTTAAAGCTTTAGTTTGAATTTCTTCTCTGCTGATGGTTGTCAAGTTACATAAAAATCCAAATAATTCAATAATCTGAGTATAAGCTTCACTACGTTTTTTCAACTCGGCTGATAATTTATCTATTATTACATAAAAAGTTTCAATCCGAAACTTATCTGATCCCGTTAAGTTTGATATTTCTTTTTCACCATCTCTAAGTTTTTTTGTTATTACTCTCTTTTTAGAGTCAGAATATTCTGGAATGATGAATTCGCTAAGATTTCTCGACTCGTTTTCTATATTTATAAATTCGCAGCGTAAATTTTGTATAAAATCGACTAATGATAACAGCATTTCATTAGCTGCATATAAGTCTACTTCAACTTTTTGAATGAAAATGCTCGTAAGATTAAACCTACTCAAGATTCGATGCCACAGCACTGCCATGAATGCATTTTCTAGTTTAATCATTTTTTTAAGTAGAGACAGGGCTTCTCGTCGTGTATCAGATTTTTGAGTACCATCTTCAGATAATACTTTCAATGCATTGTACACGCCATCGAAATTTTTGGTGATTGTATTTGTGGCATCGGCTCTACAGGACCATCTAGTAGTAGATAAGCTTGTGAGCGTAGAGCTTTCTTGTTTTAGTACGTCCCACCTATGGGTCGAGGAACTAAAAAAAACATAAAGATTTTGTAGCAGGCCAAAGAAATTAATAGCATGTAGAGCTTCATTCATGCTGCACTCTCCAACCAAATTCAACGAATGCCCAACACAGGGAACATAAACTGCAAGCGCATTTTCTTTTTTTAAACAGGCCCGCACACCAGAATATTTACCAGACATATTACTTGCATTATCATAGCTTTGTGCACGGCAATTTTTGATTTCTATTTCATTTTCTTTTAGTAATTCTAATATATCAGTGCTTAGAGATTTTCCAGTATGGCTTTTAATTTGTAAAAAACAGAAAAAGCGCTCATAAATATGACCTTTCCAATAATAACGAAATATTATTGATAGCTGATCGGCATGGGAAATGTCGGGAGTAGAGTCAACTACAAGCCCCCAATATTTCGTCTGCTTTATTTCCTCTTTTATACGCACCATAACCTTTGTTGCCATTAACTGAATTATTTCTTCGCATATAGTTTTAGATAAATAAGAAATGCTCCCTCGTCCTTTATTTGCATTTGTATCAATATGCTCTTTTAAAAACGGGTCAAATTTAGCAATAAGTTCCAATGCTCCGAGATAATTTCCATTATGGGGCGAGCCAATCACTTCATTACTACCACGAAACGCAAGACCTCTTTCAGCTAAATATAAAATAGCTGCTATAACTCGCCTTAATATTTCAGTCCAATATGCCATTTCGGATTTCATTGCATTAACAAGTCCCTTATCTACGTGTGAATCTTCGTGTATAAAATTTAACCAATCTATCATGCATCGATGGTGCTCTTTGCTATTTTCATGGCTAGAAATGGTCTCCTCTCCTTTCTTCTAATTTGAAAATCCTTCTTTCACAAAAACATTTTCTTGATCGAGTGAAAATAGTTTACAGACATAACAAAAAACAGTCCCTCGGCTCTCTGAATACATCAACCATTTCCGATCACATTTTTCGCCGTTTTTTAATTTTCGGTAAAAAAAATTTGGTGAGAAATATCTGCTTGGCATCGCATACTCTCGTTTTGAAAGTTTAAAATTAGATTCCTTGTTTTGAAAAAATTCGTATCCTTTATCCAAAAAATGTGTTCGTTTGTTCTTATTTTCATGTAACTTTAAAGGCCACAAAGCAGGATCTTTATGTAAAATATCTGCAAAAAATATATTAAGCAAATTTAGATTTAAAAAACATATGTTCTTAAATAGTATATTACGATACATGTGACTTATGTGGCCCATTATTGTCCGGCGTGATGTTAGCGCCCGAGCGCAGCGAGGGTGATAAATCACTCCTTGCTGTGGGCCACTGAAGTCACATGTATCGTACGATATTTTATAGCACGTTTACCTAAGTCCGCTGTCACGGGTAGGCGTAGGCGTGACCTAAGTGCGGACTTAGGTCACACCGTGCTATAATATATATTACTATAAAAATTATTACTATAAATATTGATTTTCTACATATAAAAGAAAAAAGTATAAAAGCCCGGTTGATTTGCTTTACGAAATGCTTTTAAATTATAATTTACAAATATAACCTTTTTTGCTAATTAAAAAGTATCGGCTTCTTATATTTCGATTTTTCAAATAAATTAAAAACTAGATTTCTGACATTAGTAGGTACGAAAAAAATTTTAATTTCAAATTTACGCACCATATTGCTATCAGGTATTTAACAATTAATCAAATCAGTCTTCTTGTGATGACAGATTTAAAAACCAAAATCTAAATAAAACTATATTTATTTAATAAGAATAATTGAAATACCTGTTTCAATCGAGTATTCTAATTTAGCAATGGCACTGGTATCACTACTATTAGTTTCAGTAGTTTTGCTTAAAATATCGTCGCCAAGAACATCTTCAAAAAGCTAGAACATTCATTAATAGCCGTATCAAGTTGCGTTGTCTCGTGTGTTGTTTCAGTTTGCTGCATGCATTCTGACAATTTTAAATCATCTTCTCTATCAATTTCCGACTGAGGCAATACGAAATATTCTGTCAATTTTGGCAATTTAGCTTGAAACTTCTCTTTTTCTTTCTTTAGTTTTCTTTTTAATGCACCGCTATCGTATTTTCTTGACATAATCAATTCTCAAAAACAAAACATTCAATAAGAAAACGTTAGTTTTTCACTGATTTCACAAGAGTACTGTTCACTTTTAATCAAATTCACTGTTCACTTTTAATCAAATTCACTGTTCACTTTTAATCAAATTCACTGTTCACTTTTAATCAAATTTATACTGAAGTTATTAAACTGTAGCGCCGAACCTCGTTCTCTAAGATTATTCTTCTTTGCAAAGAAAGTGGAAACTGTTGACGACCAGGTCTCTGTGTAACACTATGCTACTGCCCGAAACAAATGAAGCGCTCTCAAAAACAATAACACGCGTCCACATGCGTCGACACGTGAATACCGCCCTTTGCCGGCCGCTTTCCGATTTTCCGCGAATGAGGCTGGGTCGACAATTACGCGAAAATCGCACGCGCGCGCGCTCGCGCGGTTTTGTCTGCTCGGCACGAGCGCAAGCGCGCATGCGATTTCTACGTGTGGATGATTGTGGACCCAAGCCTAACGAATGGTTACCAAAATAAACATTTTCCGATACTTAATTTCGATTGATAAAAATGTTATATTTCTAATACATATATGATTACATTACAGTCCTCGAACTTCCGTAACTGTAAACATTGGAATTTTTTTCAATTTCCTTCTAATAATGACCAAAAAATATATAATTAATGAAAAAACAAAAGAATTTTGTAATTATTGTACTTATCTTTCAACAATATTACACTTTTAAATCTTAGTATAGAATAATACTTATGTATTATATAAATATAATTATTTGAATATTGCACGCAAAAATATAAACATAGCTCAAGATAACATAATTTATAAAAGATGTTATTGGTAAATATCTGATAAAAAAAACTTAATTTCATAATGATTAAAAAGACTATTAAAACATCAAATGATAAAGTTAATAATACATTAAGTTAATTAATATTTCATACTGATTTTAATTGTTTATTGAAATTTATTCTTCTCAATATTTATTGTTTAATTGATGTTTTAGATTTTTTGAAACTTTCTCATATATTTAAGTACAGCGATAATTTTCTCCTATAATTTAAAAATATGATATATAAATATTGAATATATAGCCTTATACTCTTTCGAATTTCATTTTATACTTACATTTAATTAATTGTTCCATGATTTTGTGTATTAATCATTTGTATGCTTGATGCCAGTATTTGGTATTACGTATATTTTATTAATTTTCTATCAACGCTTATTATTTATTATTTAAAAAGAAAAATTGGTATCAGGAGTATTATAACTAATCATTAAATTAATTTACGATTTTCTGAGATATTATTTTTTCACGACCCACATAGCTTTTCTTAAAAGATTCCGTAAATTTAAAACCTTATTTAGACTATTAAATGTAAAGTGCATTTTATATCATTAAAAAAATTGATTTTGATTCAAGCAGGAAGATCGGTAGCGGGGCCCCCTTCAAGTCAGGGCCCGGGGCTCTAGCCCACCCTAGCCCCCCCCTTGATCCGGGCCTGATTTCGGCGAAGGAGCATAGTCTGCGCTCCTTTGTCGACATCACAGCCATTACCCATTGAGGGCGCTTTGTTCGAAAAAAGCTGGTTACGCGCTCCTACACTGAAAAAGACAAAGGGAAGTACGGGACGTGTAAGACGTATCGAACTTGCCGCGCCGGCAGAAGTATCGACGAAAACATACATATGAACTTAGCTTCAATATCAGCATAAATATATTGCACTGCGCATGCGTTTGCGGCATCGTGGCATAGCGCTAAATTTCGAAAAGATGAATGGAAGATGGAACATGTTCAAGGAATAAACCCGACCTCGTGGTGCAGAGAATTATGATCACTATCAAAAGCATGCAGCCGCGATCGATAATTAAGTCCCCGAAAATCCGTTGTAATAGCTACATTTCTAAGACTCGAATAACTAACAAAAATAAATATTTTTTACATACTTCGTTTTAGCCTTATCTTTCACACCATATCTATATCCTTTGTAAATTAGGCCTCGCTCGAGGTGTAACCCTGCACTTTCATCCATGGTGAAGTCTCAAATCCGAAAGACTGCGCGCGTGGAGAGACCGTCCGTCACAATGAAAAAATTAAGTCGAATTCTATTCCCATACGCACGTATACACACACACACACACACACACACACACACACACACACACACACACACACACACACACACACACACACACACGCACGCACGCACGCATGCACGCACAATGAAAATACAACCACTAATAAGTGCACGCGATTTTCTTTTTTTTTTTGTTTTGATATTACGCGCGCTGTTATTGGCCAGCTCTACCACGCCTACCCCGTGGTTACTCCTCTCACGGCTTCCTCGCGTGTATGAACACTAAACAATAACTAATATAAGGCTCTTCGCACGTAAGAAGGAAAATATATGGTGGGTTATTTTGCAAAATGTGAAACAAAGGTGTGGCTACGTTGTAGTGTACTGAGCGTAATGTTGCGTTTGAAATTATTTTGCGTTTGAAAATATTTTTTCAACCGGTAAAATCGACCTGATGCTTGCGAGATTAGCTGTTCAAACCCACAGTGAACAAGAAAAATAATATTACTGTGTGTGTGTATGTGTGTGTACGCCGTCACGTTCATTCTCTGCAGTTCCCTTTCTATCTGTTGGATCTACAGTAGAGATTTATATAAATCATTTCCATTGATTTTATTTCTCTTATCTTGTATTGACTAATTTTACAAAATTATTTGAATAAATATTTAACAAGTTGGGAACATGAGAGTCACATGAGAATCATATGAGATATGACAATCATATGAAAAATCATGTAAAAATCATATGAAAATCATTTGACTTTTTGGCGTGATTTTGAGGATGATGATCAAGTGATTGTCATGTGATGTTTTTCAACAAAATTGAACGACACAGCGAAACGTGGTATAACATTTCTACGGCCGTTGAAAAATATTTTCTTGTGTCAATTGACATGTGCAACACTTCATTCTTAACAATAGCGAATTTTGATTTGGCCCAACATAACCTTAATTAATTTTTGAATATTATAATTTGAAGATAATATACAAAATTTCCAGTAAAATAATGTCTTTTTCCGAATAGCCTCTCTAAGGTACACGACAAATATAAATCTTGCGATTTTTTGAATTTCCAATATTACGACTTTGCTTTGCTGAAAAAAGCATATTTTTAATTATAGTTCGTTTTTTACAATAACTATATTGGTAAATAAATTATTTACAATCATTTTAAATAAGCTGCTATAGAAGCTGACTATTGGTAGCGATGCTTTACTCTAGATATATTCCGAAATATCAAACGATTCTGGACCTTTTTGTTGCTAGTAGCCTACGGGAACGGAGTTCGTTTTGTCCTCGCACGCGCTCCGTTCCCGTAGAGTCAAGCGCGCCATTCTAAGCTTGAACGACACAGCGAAACGCGGTATAACATTTCTACAGTCGTTGAAAATATATTTTCTTGTTCCAATTAACATGTGAAACCCTTCATTCTTAACAATAGCGAATTTTGATTTGGCGCAACATAACCTTAATTAAGTTTTGAATATTATAATTTGAAGATAATATCCAAAATTTCCAGTAAAATAATATCTTTTTCCGAATAGCCTCTATAAGGTACACGACAAATATAAATCTCGCAATTTTTTGAATTTCCAATATTACGACTTTGCTTTTCTGAAAAAAGCATATTTTTAATTATATTTTATTTTTACAATAACTATATTGGTAAATAAATTATTTACAATAATTTTAAATAAGCTCCTATAGAAGCTGACTATTGCTAGCGATGTTTTACTCTAGATATATTCCGAAATATCAAACAATTGTGGACCTATTTGTTGTCACTAGCCTACGGGAACGGAGTTAGTTCTGTCCTCGCGCGCGCTCCGTTCCCGTAGAGTCAAGCGAGCGATTCTAAGCTTGAACGACACAGCGAAACACGGTATAATATTTCTACGGTCGTTGAAAAGATATTTTCTTGTACTAATTGGCATGTGCAATCCTTCATTCTTAACAATATGATGAACATGGAGTGAACATCATTCGTACGTATTACGAAAAATTATTTATTTAATACCCGACATATAACAATAACATTCTAATTATTCTATTTTTTCCATCGAATACAAATTTTATATTTTCGGCATAAATTTTTAAAGATTTCTACTTTATTTTTAATTCATTGTGGTAATTTATTAGAATAAACAAGCATTAAAAAAGAAAACAATTAAAAAATAACAAAATAAAACAATTTTTACAATCAGTAAGTATATTCATTTAAGAAAAAATCGGATCGATAGATCCGATCATCAAACCTTAGCCCGAGCTGCTGCGGTTAGGATACTTCGATACTAATCCAAGATTGTTTATTATAATTTTTCTCCCTTCGGGGTTTAGGTTTTGAAATTTGGTTTTCATAAATTTTAATTTGCATAGTTCCTATTACTTATGTTGGATATCATTTAATTAGAAATCGATAACATTTTCGATTTGATGTGAAATTAGTGTTTGAGTGAGCGTGCACTACTGTGTGGAAGCGGAGTACGCGTGAGCGCCCTACGATCTTCGGTCCCACAAACTCGGAGCGTCACACATGAAACAGGGGTACTAATTTTGTCTTTTGAGGTTAATAACGCTATTCAGCACTATTATTTAGTTTTAATTACTTCAATACATAATGTTATTTAAATTATTTGCAAAACTCAAGTTTATTAATTCTATTTCACTTCAATTATTATTTTATAATATAATTTATAATTTTATTCTACAAAAATGTAGTCATAGCGCCATCTAGAGTAATTTACGAGAACTATACAACGTAAATAAATATGAGGCGACAAAAGAGGTTGGTACGACTTACTTTGCACCGTGCACAGCCATTTTACGTTAGTGGTGAGCAGTCTTGCCAACCTTCCAAGGTATCATGAAAAGTTAATTTGTGAAAAAAAATAAAATTATACTTTATGAAGAATTTCACAAAAACAAGAACGTCAGGCGCTCCCAAACTCGATGCCGAGAAGGTGTGCCAAATTTCATGAAGATCCGATGTACATTCGAGCTTATATCCATGTTTTAGATACAAAATATGACTAGAACATGAATAACTCGATGACAGTTATCATTTCAGTTTTGAACCTTTTGCATAATAATCTTTAAAGAATTTTCGAGCGCCTGACTTTTTTTTGTCATAAAAATTGTTGTTGGTTTAATTATTATTTAATATATAGAATGTTACCGACATATCGGTAACGTAGGGATTTTCACTTGAGTATCACATGGCCTTAACAAACATTATTTACTAAACTCTCCCACCCTCTCATTCTTCCCCCCTTCTCTCTCCCTATGTACCAACAACTTTAATGAGAGCTTAAGTATTTTTTCAAAACAATCAACACGTTCTTTAAAAAACTAATTTTTTAAATATATTCTAATAACACAATTTGTCTATAGTCAATTTATTTATTCTGATCTCATCTATTCAATAAGCACTCTCTACAAATGGTAATAATTTTTTTCATGACTGTACAAATAATGATATGTTAGTAAAACTTTTTACGAAAGTATAAAATAAGACAAGTAAGTAGTTATAGCAGCACTATGGCGAGACCCAAACAATGGCTCATCGGCGCCAGCCGAGGTCAATGGGTGCCGATGAGTCATTATTTGGCTCTCGCCATAGTGCTGCTATAGCAAAAGTTTGTGCATTTGCGCGACGTACACTGTGTGCGAGTGTGTGTGTGTGTGTGTGTGCGTGTGTGCGTGCATGCGTGTGTGTGCCACTTAATTTAATTAAAATATAATTAATAAAATTAATTTTAATTCTTAATAGTCATTGTTTGGAGTCTTGTCATAGTGCTGCGTTAGAGAAAGTTTGTGCATATGCGCGGCGCACATACGCGCGCGTGTGTGTTGTGTGCGCGTGTGTGTTGTGTGCGCGTGCGCGTGTGTGTATGTATGTGTGTGTGTTTGCGTGTGCGAGTGTGCGCGCGCATGTGTTTGTGCATATGCGCGACGCACACGTGTGTGTGAGACAGCGAAAGAGAGAGAGAGAGAGAGAGAGAGAGAGAGAGAGAGAGAGAGAGAGAGAGAGAGAGAGAGAGAGAAATTTTATAACTTTTGTTGTCGGGCCTCGACATAGTGCTGCATTAGCAAAAGTTTCTGCATATGCACGTCGCACACGTGTGTGTGTGTGCGTGCGTGCGTGAGTGAGTGTAAGAGAGAGAGAGAGAGAGAGAGAGAGAGAGAGAGAGAGAGAGATTCCTTTATTTGACGCCTTGGGGTTTAACCCCGTCTGGCGCTCAGAGTGGTAATACAGAGTGATTGTATAAAAATAAAAATATAAAAATAAACAATAAATATAAATATAAAAATGTGACGACGTAAGTGAAGATATATGGCGAAAGAAATAACAAGGTATAAGAAATAAAATGATGTCAAAATAAGAAAAATATAATAATATAAAATAATATAAATCAAAATATAAAACTTTAGAAAATGAGCGAAATATGGTTGTGATAGCGAAGGTGCGGGTAATGATTTATATAAAGGTGTGAAATGTGGTCCTTCGTAAGAATTCATTGATGGTGAGAATGACAGCTCATGAAAATGAATAAGAGTGAGAATGAAAGTGAGGATGAATGAGAATGAGATTGAATAAAAATGGGAATGAATGATAGTGAGAGTTAATGAAAAGCGCTAGAGCCGAGCTCGCGGGATGTTTAACAGTCTGGCGGAAAGCCGCTCATCTCACACACGCCGGGCCCAGTCAGCCATGTCTCTTGCGAATAAGGTATTAAAAAGATGTTGTCTGAACGCTTGTGACTTCGCGGGTGAGAACTCTGTTACGTTCAACGTATTAAGAAGAGACATGGCTTCGAGCGTGAACGAGTGCTTATAGGCCTCTGTGCGCGGCGTGTGCGGTACAAAAGGTTGTGGTGGGCACCTGTCGGAGCGGTGTACAGTGACGTCGATGAGCTGGCGTCGGCGGAAACGCTCGGTGAGATAGGCGGGGGTATCGTTCGCAACGACGGTGTAGGCCAGAGTGCAGATAAAAAATTCGTGACGCCTGAGGGCGGAGAGCCAATGTAGGCTGAGTAGATGGGGAGTGATGTGTGAGAGGAATGGGAGACGGCCGACGATAAAACGCACGCAAGCCTTGAGGGTGACCTGAATCTTTTTTATGCGCGTGTTGTCAAGATGGTGGTAGACGACGCACGCGTAGTCAAAGCGCGGGAAGACTAGGCTCTCGACTAAGGTTTTC
The DNA here is from genome assembly GCA_036365515.1 of Torymus aiolomorphi. Taxonomy (NCBI): domain Eukaryota; kingdom Metazoa; phylum Arthropoda; class Insecta; order Hymenoptera; family Torymidae; genus Torymus; species Torymus aiolomorphi. The sequence continues at coordinate 209,493,923 of CM070873.1, read as the reverse complement.
CTTAAGGATCTCGAGAGGGAGTGACGGTGAAAGCGAAGGGTGTGCAGAGTACTATAGACTCTGCGCGTTATTTCGCTGGTGTGTCGTTTCCAGTCGAGCGTGGGCGAAATGATGACACCAAGGTTGCGAGCCTCCGTGATGTAGGGGAGCGCCTGGCCATCGATCGTGACTCTTGGGAGAGTGGCCAAGTCAAGTCTGGTAGTGTAGAGTTCACTGCCAAGGATCATAACCTTGGTCTTGAGATGGTTCAGTAATAATCCATTTTCCCTGGCCCAGTTTGCAACGGCTTGAGCGTCGGTGGTGGCTCGCGCAATAGCTTGGATGATGTTTGTCATGGTGAAGTGGAGGTAGACCTGCGTGTCGTCAGCATAAATCATGACGCGGGCGAAGGAGAGTACCGCGGGTAGGTCGTTGATGTAGATGGCAAAAAGTAGTGGCCCTAAGACACTACCCTGCGGCACACCTAACGACGCGCGAAGCCAGTCCGAGATGGATCCACCTTCATCAATAACCGCCTGAAGACGATCGGCGAGGTAGCTGAAGAACCATCTTAGAGTGTAGTCGGACATGTTTAGGGCCCTTAGTTTGGCTAACAGGCGTGTGTGAGGAATACAGTCGAAGGCTTTCGAGAAATCGAAAAGAATGAGGATGGTGAGCATTCTATTATCGATGGCCTGCCTGACATCCTCGATCATATCTAGGAGAGCAGTTTGAGTGATGTACCCTCGGCGAAAACCGGCCTGTCGCTCGTGAAGAAGATTATGGACTTCGAGGTAGCCGGACAGTTGAGCGTGAACTAGGCGCTCAAGTACTCTGGAGTACTCTGAGAGGAGTGCTATGGGCCTCGTGTCGGATGGTAGTAGCGGCGTTTTTGTTTTCGCTAAGGGGCGAATGAGGGCTTTTTTCCATTCGTCTGGGAAGATCGAGTTGATTATTGACGAGTTGACAAGAGAGGTGAGATGATTGAGGGCTGAGGTGGATGCAAGTTTTAGCATATGGGTGGAGAGGCCATCAAGCCCTGTGGCCTTGGATGTAGAGCGGTTTATGGCCTGAAGAACTTCAGCTTGGGAGACCGGGCGAAGGTGAAAAACGCGGTTGACGTCAGTGCCCAGCGGCAGCTGAACTATGGAGTCGTAAAGTAGTTCTGTAATTGGTGGATGGCGATTTGCTATTGCTGCGTAATGGGTGTTGAGGGTTGAGGCATCGAGATAACGAAAAGGTGAGGGTGTGTTAGCGCCGGTCACGCGGAGACGCCGGATCTCTTTCCATTTGACCTCTGGGCTCACAGCCTCTTCGAGACGAGTTGAGATGTAGAGATTCTTGGCTGAGTCGAGTGCATTCGATGCGGTTGCACGTGCAGCTCGAAAAATCTGCACGTCCGTCGCTGAGCCTGAGGTACGGGCGGTTCTGTAGGTGTGATCGCGGGTGCGCATGAGAGATCGAATCTGGGAGCTAACCCAGTGCTTGCGCCGCGAAGAGAGGGTTATAAAGCGAAGGGGGGCGCAGGTGTCAAACGCAGAGATAATCGTCTTCGTTAATTTTCGCTCGTCCGTGGAGACATCGGCGGGGCAAGGGCCCATGAGCACGCCAGACGTGGTGGAGCAGGTGATGAAACTGCGGAAGGAGAGAGGGGGAGGTGGAGGAAGAGCGGATAGGTGGCTGAGAAGATCGCAGTTGAGAACATGAGGATTTAGTTTTTTGAGGTTGCGGGATAGGATGAGCTTGGTTTGAGGGGGAGGATTTTTGCAGGAGAGTGAGAGTTCGATGAAATCGTGGCCTGCTATAAACGGTGCTGGTGATTTGGTGTAGTATGTGACGGAGTATGGGTTTTTTATGATGAAGAGGTCTATCCAGGTGTGGCTGTTATTCCAGAGTTGATGGTGAGTGGGAGGTGAGGGAATGAGGTGTAGAGAATGGCGATCGATGAATGATTGGAGTTTTGTAGAGTTTGTGATGTTGCGGGTGGCCATGTTTATGTTGAAATCGCCGGTTATTATTACAGAGTGGAAATGGGGGAGGTAGGCTGAGAGAGCAGATAGAAATTTGTCAGGGTAATCAGCGGGGGGGGGGGGGCGGCGATAGACTGCAGCGAATAGGCTTTTGGTTTGATGTGTGGTGGTGATTTCAAGAATTAGGTATTCAGGTTTGTTATCGAACAAAGGTTCTGAGGTCGCAAGTATTTCCACGGCAAAATCATTACGAACATAAACACCTACGCCGCCACCACCCATCCCCTCACGGTCCGCACGGTAAAAATTAAAGCCGTCGAGACAAAGGTGAGAATCATCGATGTTTGGGTGTACGAAGGTCTCGGTAACTGCAATGATATCGAAGCGCGTATCGGCGCATTTAGCCTCGAGTAGTGCGAAGTGAGAGGGGGATAGGCGGTTTACATTGGTGTAACCTACGACTAAATTTCCAGAGTGAGGTTGATGTCACATGTTTACATTGCGATTTGCGCTCGCAGTTTCCATCGCAGTTGCGTTCGCAGTCGCGTTTGCGTTAGCGCTAACGAGCGCATCTACGTCGAGACCTCCGGCTCCAAAGATGGTTTGACACGTGAGATCTTTAAGGGCCGGAGTCTTACGGAGGATAACGTCGCGTGTCGCTGGGCAGGCAAGAGTGAAAACTAAAGCACGAAGGAGGGTGGCCTGGGGTTTTCCATCAGGAGCGAGCGCGGGTGCTTGCACCGGTTGCCGTGCACGAACTGGGGGGTTCCACGCGCGCCATTCGGTGACAAACGGGATATAGGATTCTAATTTTAGAGCGGTGAGGAGATCGGCGGCGAGAGGCATGGGCTCATGGTGAACCGCGAGTGGAATTCCGCGCACTATAATCTCGCGCGGGTCTTCGATCTGGCGATGAGCCTGCTGTTCGTCGTTGACAGCAGTGTTACGTGATACGAGCTCGCATACTTCGGCCATTTCGGCATCATGTCGTGCGGTGAGGGATTGCTGACTTTGCTGCACTTGGTCAACGCGAGTGGCAAAGGATTGCAGAGTGCGCGTCGTGTCAGCCAAGATGCGTGAATGCTCGGTGAGCACGGCAGCATTTGTGGCAACAGACGTCTGAAGCCCAGCCAGAGCAGCAGCATTAGAGTCATGAGAATTTTTTATTAGTCCATAGAGGACTTGGATGTAAGCGGGCGCGCCTTCAATCGCGGCCTTGAAAGTGCCTTGTGGGTCAAGGACTGCGTGATGCGAATCGTGTTCGCCATGAGACATTTCCACTACCGCTGCTGTAGTAGGCAGGGCTTACGACGCGGCGGCAATGGAGCTGCTGCAATAGGCTTTAGCCGAAGGCGTAATAGACGGTGAAGGGGTAGAGGCACGCCGCTTCGATGATGATTGATCGGTGGTGGGCGTCGTCAACTGCGCTGGTTGGCTGGTGAGAGGTGATGATGGCCGCGCGGGATTGGCGTCGATGTGGACGTCACCGCTCACAGCGACAGTGGTAGTGTCGATGGGGGGCGCGGTCTTGAGAGTGCACCTGGTGCAGCGGTGTGGAGGGTCGGCGACGAAGAGACACGTGCTGTGGAAGTAGCGCTCGCAGTCGACGCAGAATGCTAGGTTCGGATCGTTTCGCACGATTCGATCAGAGCAAACAGGGCATTGTCTGGATGCCATGCGCAAGCACACAGCTAGCCGAGACAGATGGCTTGAGCGTCATGGCGATAGTGGTAAACGCACGCGGGATGAATGAATGAATGAAATTGCGCCGCCTGTGAGTAAGTATAGGAGAGTGAGTGAGCTAATGGGTACAGCGCACACACGCTCGGTAAGTGGGCGGCTAAAGATAAGGTAGATCGCCGGTGAGTAGTCGACGTGAGCGGAGAACTGCGGTTCCGAGACGTCGCTAGCTCACGCTTGGCATGCGCATGATATATGCGCAGATGATAGAGGCGAAGAACGCTGAGTTACTCACACGATGCTTCTGCTGAGTCACTCACACGATGCTTCTGCTAAAGAACACAGCTGATGACAACGGCGGCCGGGCAGCTGATGCAGCGATGATGCAGAAGACTGACGAGTGTACTCTGCAACTGGTGAGTTCATGGTGGGGCGAGGCACGTGCAGTCAGAAGACCGTGGAGTCGGTCGAGGTACAGGTACAGCAGAGGAGTTTGTATGCAGCCAGGTGCAGTGGCGAGTAAGGTGATGTGGTGGTGCGGTGTTACTGCTAAGCAAAGCGATGAATAGTGATGAGATGAAAGGTGTTGCGATGAGGTAGCAAGCCGTGATGTGATTCCTCCCGTGATAGTTGCAGGTTAGGTTCTGAACGTAAGCAGAAAAAGAGGTCCCCGGCTCGTAAAACAGGAGTGCAAGGCCTCCTATTTTTAGGCAGGTAGCTTAAGAGCCACTTGGGGCTCCTTTTTCTGCAATCAGAATTACTCCGGAGAATAAGAAACGGTAAATAAGTGGTTGAACAGCGGGAGCCGAAGCAAAGGCGTACACACTTACCGAGAGAGAGAGAGAGAGAGAGAGAGAGAGAGAGAGAGAGAGAGAGAGAGAGAGAGAGAGAGAGAGAGAGAGAGAGAGAGAGAGAGAGAGAGAGAGAGAGAGAGAGAGAGAGAGAGAGAGAGAGAGAGAGAGAGAGAGAGAGAGAGAGAGAGAGAGAGAGAGAGAGAGAGAGAGAGAGAGAGAGAGATTATAACTATTGTGTATAGCCTCTCTGTATCATGGCAAATGTATCTACATAAAAAATTTCGAGACGGTGGCTCGTACGTTCCAGAATATTAATTTAGGATGGAGTGAATAGGTCGATCAACGAGGAACCATGAGTAATAATAAAACTTTGTTTATTAGGCCAACGTTTCGGTACTGAAGTAAGTACCTTCTTCAGGGCTAAATAGGGAAAATACATAATAAGTACATATATACAAATTTTTTTTTTATAAGAACCAATAACGTTTTTTGACAGTGTACTGACCTAATGATTAAAAAAAGGTTTACACCATGATTCGTATATCACGACAGGTGACGTCGAGCGTGATTCGGTACAGCACGTAGTGCATCGGCAAGACACGGATTTTTATTCAACTAGAACAATTGAATTTGAAAATTTTTTTTTTAATTTAAGTTAAGGGGGCTAGACACCTTTTTTCTCTGAAATAAGAAGTCACATTTTAATACATAAATGTAAACTAATTATTTCATACTTTTTACATATAAAAGTGGGTATATTTACCTTACCTTAAAACTTTCTCCGATGGGCCTTTTATATGGTCCAGAACCATAGTCATCGATGAAACAAGTTTTTTCACTAACCGTAAGCTTTGTAATTTTCCTGTGAATGGATTGACTCCAGATTTGAACTAAATTACTCCTGAATAGTATAATTCTCATATGAGTGTAGGGATTTTTGATCTAATTAGAAAAAAAAAATTGTGCTGTTTTTCAAGAGTTTTTTTTTTAATTTTTTTAAATTTTTTATATTTTTTCATATTTTTTCTGATGTAAAAATTTTTTCCGACATTTAATCCTAAATCCCTACACTCATATGAGACTTATACTATTCAGGAGTAATTTAGTTCAAATCTGGAGTCAATCCATTCACAGGAAAATTACAAAGCTTACGGTTAGTGAAAAAACTTGTTTCATCGATGACTATGGTTCTGGACCATATAAAAGGCCCATCGGAGAAAGTTTTAAGGTAAGGTAAATATACCCACTTTTATATGTAAAAAGTATGAAATAATTAGTTTACATTTATGTATTAAAATGTGACTTCTTATTTCAGAGAAAAAAAAGGTGTCTAGCCCCCTTAACGAATTAAAAATTTATTTATTTAAATGAAATAATAAACAGCTAAATCTCTTAGCCAATCTGTGCTCTGAAGTCCCATTTTTCGACAATGAGAGAAAAGCGAATTTTCCGCGGTTTATATACCCACGGGGGTGACGTTAATAACGCAAATTCAAATTTGTAATTCGAGAGTGGGAGGAGAGGGAGCGAGCTAGCTGGTAGCGTACTGGAGGGGCGGGCTCGGCCCGATTCTGAGTGTACGACTACCCGCGTTTATTATTAATATCGTTATTATAAAAGTGCTTGTTGGTTGTGTCAACGGATTTTTTATAAATATATTTGAGATTCTTAGTGTCATCCATTCGATTTAAACTGTTTTTTTGTGAATGTATATGCAACATTTCGGAAAAAGTGCGTTTTTGGTAGTTAGTTTCTGTGTCTATTATTTGTGTTTTTTCGAAGTCTATTTTATGTCCTGTTATTTTAACGTGATCTGAAAGTGCGGAGGTAGTTAACGATTTAGAGACCGCGTACTTGTGTTCATATATACGTTTGCTTAATTTCCTTTTTGAAGTGGAAACTTCAAAAAGGAAATTAAGCAAACGTATATGTGTAAATCCGCGGACTACCGACAACAACTGGGGTACAAAAACGGAAAAAATTTTTTTTGAGGGCATACCTGCCACATAAGATTTTTTCGGTTCTTTGGGGGTCCCCTAACATGAAAATACTCGTGTACACTCATTATCCGTTGTCAAACTTTTTTGCCGACGAAATCAATTTTTCTTATGGAAATTTAACATGGGAAAAATGGACGAAAAGTAGTCATTGATGATTAACCAATAGCAAACTATTGAAGAGGTCAAACAAAATTCCACAAAAAAAGCGATTAAAGTTGAAGAATAGAGTTTTAATTTGAGATGAGAATCGTTAAAATCAGTCGATTCTGTGCAAAGCTACGTGAAGTTGAGAACGGCGAAAAATGACAAAAATTTGAAGAATTACGTGGGTTTGAAAAAAATCGCTCATTTTCGTCATTATTCGGCATTTTCAAATTCACGTAGCTTTGCACAGAATCGACCGATTTTAACGATTCTCATCTCAAATTAAAGCTCTATTCTTCAACTTTAATCGCTTTTTTGTGAAATTTGGTTTGGCCTCTTCAATAGTTTGCTATTGGTTAATCATCAATGACTACTTTTCGTCCATTTTTCCCATGTTAAATTTCCATAAGAAAAATTGATTTTGTCGGAAAAAAAGTTTGGCAACGGATAATGAGTGTACACGAGTATTTTCATGTTGGGGGACCCCCCAAAGAACCGAAAAAACTTTATGTGGTAGGTGTGCCCTCAAAAAAAATTTTTTCCGTTTTTGTACCCCAGTTGTTGTCTGTAGTCCGCGGATTTGCACATATATGAACACAAGTACGTGGTCTCTAAACCGTTAACTACCTCCGCACTTTCAGATCACGTTAAAATAACAGGACATAAAATAGACTTCGAAAAAACACAAATAATAGACACAGAAACTAACTACCAAAAACGCACTTTTTCCGAAATGTTGCATATACATTCACAAAAAAACAGTTTAAATCGAATGGATGACACTAAGAATCTCAAATATATTTATAAAAAATCCGTTGACACAACCAACAAGCACTTTTATAATAACGATATTACTAATAAACGCGGGTAGTCGTACACTCAGAATCGGGCCGAGCCCGCCCCTCCAGTATGCTACCAGCTAGCTCGCTCCCTCTCCTCCCACTCCCGAATTACAAATTTGAATTTGCGTTATTAACGTCACCCCCGTGGGTATATAAACCTCGGGAAATTCGCTTTTCTCTCATTGTCGAAAAAATGGGACTCCAGAGCACAGGTTGGGTAAGAGACTTAGATGTTTATTATTTCATTTAAATAAATAAATTTTTAATTCGTTAACTTAAATTCAAAAAAAAAATTTTCAAATTCAATTGTTCTAGTTGAATAAAAATCCGTGTCTTGACGATGCACTACCTGCCGTGATCTACGAATCATGGTGTAAACCTTTTTTTAATCATTAGGTCAGTACACTGTCAAAAACGTTATTGGTTCTTACAAAAAAATTTGTATATATGTACTTATTATGTATTTTCCCTATTTAGTCGTGAAGAAGGTACTTACTTCAGTACCGAAACGTCGGCCTAATAAACAAAGTTTTATTATTACTCATGGTTCCTCGTTGATCGACCTATTCACTCCATCCTACATAAAATATTTTCATATTCATGGGGTTTTTATGGGGTTTTCGATATTTTATCGGATTTTGGAAGCTAATGGTACATGATTCATGAATATATGCTCTTATGGGGTGGCTATGGGGTTTTTATGGTGTATTTTATAACTTTTGCGTATAACCTCTCTGCACCATGGCAAGCATACCTGCAAAGAAAATTTTCAGATTCATAGGGGTTTTTATGGATTTTTCGATATTTTATCGGATTTTGGAAGCTAATAGTATATGATTCATGAATATATGGTCTTATGGGGTGTCTATGGAGTTTTAATGATGTATTTTATAACTTATGTGTATAGTCTCTCTGCACCACGATAAGTGTACCTACATAAAAAAATTTCAGATTCATGGGTTTTTAATGGCTTTTTACAACTTTTGTGTATAGCTTCTCTGTATTGTGCAGCGAGTGTCCAGCATCCACGCGTAATATCTAATCACGCACGCACGGCTTGAAAAAAAAAATGAAATAACCGTAACCTCATGGACATCCCATAACCACTTCATGATAGATTACACTTCCGCGACACTTTCGTGGAACTGTACATCCGAATTTCTGCATTGGACCACTATCTACATAACGTACTGGCGCGCAACATTTGTATGGGTAGCACAAGAGAGACACATGCCACACTTCAGAATCCGGACAATACCCTCATGCTTTGCGACGGAGATGTTCACACGACAAGACAATATTCGCGACTGACAGCCGGTCGACCGTTCGTCTTTGCCATGGATGATCTCATCGAACGCGGGCTCTCTGCTGTCGAATTATATCGGCTTACCTCGAATTAGTCATAACTTACAGTCGTCGAAATTGTATCTTGCCACGTGTCCCATCCTATTTTCAGAACGAGAACCGCATCGACTTTTTTCTCCTTTATTTAATCGTACGGTATTATGGAATTTTGCTGATTAATGAGAAAATGTCACGTAAGTCGAGTTGCAGCTGCACATTATTTTGACTATTGAATTACATAGGGAAAACATTTTTTCTCGAGGAAAGTCTCGAGGAAAAGAAGTTGAAATTGTTTTTTCTCCTTTATTTAATCGTACGACACTGTGGAATTTTGCTGATTAATGAGAAAATGTCACGTACCTCGAGTTGCAGCTGCACATTATTTTGACTATTTAATTACATAGAAAAACATGTTTTCTCGAGGAAAGGCTCAAGGAAAGGAATTACACATAGAAGCAAATACACCCATACACATACTCACACATACACAGACGCACGCACGTCAATATTTTGACGTTCCAACAAACATACACCAGGCGCTGCTGTTTTTCGGCTCATTGATAGAGGAAGGACCGCAAGGTCTTTTCAAACCTTTTTCGAGGAGCGGATGACCCGCGGGAAGTCGACTGTCGGCTATTGGAAGTCGGCCGTTGGCTGCTGGAAATCGGCTGTCAACTGCACGAAGTAGCTGTTTCAAATATACTGTTTCAGTTATCCATGCGGCTACATCGGCGGTCCGTCTACTACTGACGTATCAGGGGTCCACACCCTGGAAAGTTAGTGGCGCCAGTGTAGCAAGACAAAGAACGCACTCGTAACCGATGACTACGCAGTGTAAAAACATCTCATTGGCTACCGCTGTATCTCCATCGTTGTGATTAGCGGCGGCGGCGCATCAGAAGAGAGCTCATTGGCTGCTGGTGCGTCCCAACAAGTTGAATTAGCGGCCGCGGGAGGCGTAGCGGCTAAGAGCTCATTGGCCACCGCTGCGCCGGCGAAAGAGCTGCTTTGCCACGGAGCGAGCACCACCACAAGGCTCGCGGACTCGCGAGCGGCCGCGCGCGGGGACACCGGACGCGGTTACGAGCTCTTCGGGAGAAGTGTTTCAGAGTGCACAGTTAGTGTGAATTATGGTCACGCGCTGGAACATCCGTGGACTTGTACGTTGAGTGGGCCAACCGGCTGCGGTAAAACAGTATTTGTTAAAAAATTTCTGAATCACATTGACCGCTTGAGCGACACTTGCTTCGAGCGTATTATTCTTTATTATGGCGAATCGCAATCGGGATACAGAGATCTGGGTAAAGACGTTGAATTTGACGAAGGTCTACCGCAAAACATCCATTGGCTTAACGATCTGAAACCTAAGTTGATCATCATCGACGACCTCATGCGCGAATCGTCCTCTGGAGGAGCCATAGCGAATCTCTTTACGAAAGGCAGTCATCACAACAACTCGAGCGCGATTTTTATCACTCAAAACATCTTCCATCAAGGCAAAGGCCAGCGCGATATATCTTTGAACGCTCAGTACATTGTAATCTTTAGGAATTTACGAGATCGTGCCCAGATACGTCATCTTGCTAGACAAGTATATCCTGAAAATCCTCGATTTTTAGAAGAAGCCTACCGGGATGCAACATCGCAAGCTTTTGGCTACCTCTTGTTGGAACTGAAGCAAGCCAATCGAACGGAGGACTGTTTTTATCCGGAGGTCCAAAATGTTACGCATACAAATTTAAAAAACCGTACGGAAATGAAGAGTACGTGTGTAAAGTAAAAGGCATAAGACTAAATTACTCCAATAGTCTACAAATAAATTTTGACACTCTTCACGAGATGATCACTTCACCGGGTAGTGAGATATTGCTATCTAATTTTGCTATTCGACGAACAGCATTCCACGAGGTAATAACGCAAAATGAAACAAAGTGGTGTAAAACCGTGTACGGAAAGAGAAGATTCGTCGCATTAAGTAAAAGTTATCCCATGCGGCTCCCTACTGAAAAAAATCGCATGATTAATCGCGTGCTTACTCGCGCGAGTAGTCGCGCGATTACTCGCGCCCATAATCGCGTGATGTTATCGATCAAATCATGACGTGAAAAATCGCGCGATTAATAGGAACATTTTTATAAAAAAAAAATTTTATGAAAAAAAATGTATACACCAAAAATAGATGAAAATTATTTATCAACAGTTAGGAGGGTGGGGCAGTCGCCACCTCGCAACCCTGAAATTGCTGCCTAAGCTTGACAACTTCGGTTCCGCAACAGTGAAAACAGCCAGTACTTGAATGGGCCCTGAAAATGAACGCGCAACTTTGGGTGCTACTTTTTGTGCTACGTTTTGCGCTATTTCTGCACCACTTTATCAAGCGGAAAGTGACACTATTTTCTGCGTAACTAATAGCGCAACTTATCAGAAAAATCACATAAAAAAAATATTTAGAAATTCTATATTTTGTCGTGTCAAAGAATTTCCGATAATTTGGTAGAATTAATTATTGAAGTCAGAGGGTGCATAAAAAATCTACGTTAAAATTGTTGCAAGAAATTGAAGAAAAAATCATGTGCGTCTCGCGATGTCTGGCCGCAGTACATAGTAGATATATTTTTTTGGAAGTAATTAGAAACTATTTGAATACTCAATTTGCAGACCCTGTTGAAAATGTATAGGTAAATTATTTACATAAATAATTTATGTAAATAATTTATATAGATGTTGACGTGAAAAACTTGCACTATTATTTAGATAAAGTATTTGCGTACATTTTTTATGTAAATAATGAACGTAAATTATCTATTTAAGTCATTTACATAAACTATTTATGTAAAAATCATATAAATGGTTTTTTGGTCATTTACATTTAATAAAATTAAATACACTTACTCTTTTATTCCTTCTTATTCACATTTTTGTTTGAATTAAATAGTAAAAAATCTATTTTAAATTGTATAAATAATTAAGAGTACTACTTATTATAACTTCATAATACTATACAATGTTACTATATGTTTATTTCAAACTTTATTTCAATAATAATATTTATCTAAAACATAGTAATACTGTTGCAATATTATAGTAATATTATATTATAGTATTGCAGATTCAAATTAACATTATTTTTTTACTGTTTATAAAAGTTAAAATACATATTACTTTTTACTATTTATAATCAATATACTCTTATTATGTGAATTTTTTTTTATAAATATGAGTAAATTGACAATAATTATAAATGCTTTATATTGCCTTTTACAGAATCAACTGATAATCAATATTTCTTTTGTTGAGAATAATGTACCTTAGAATAATAAGCCAAAATGCAATTAACTGTTTAATAAGACACATCTATAAAATAGCTTGGTCTTATATACTTAATTATGGCACACGTAGTAATATGAAGGAGCATTAGTATTTTGTATAGCTTTATAATTAACTTATATTAATGTTGCTGCATCTTTATTATACTTATAATTTTAGTAAAAATTGATTACTATACACTTACAAATAATGAGTGAGGAATTGCAAATATTGGTCATCAGATGAACTCTATTGGATACGCTAGTTTCTTCCAGCCTAACACCAAGCAATATAGTATGTCTAATAGCCAATTTTTCAATTTCCTTAATCATACTTCTACGAACCATTGAAAACACATTGTATAAATTATGTAAAATGTTACAAACTCTAATTACTCTTTCTTATTATAACTAAACATTTTTCCATTAATCATTCCCAATTAAAATATCTCAAGTTGAAATTCACCTTAAGATACTCGGCTAAGTAAGAAAATTTTTATATTACTTGTTTTGACATGTTCTTCGTTAAACAGAAGTCTGGCATTGAAGTATTATTTCATACTACTACCCAAGACATAAAAAGAACAAAAATTAAATATCATTTGTGTGTGTCTTTTACTGTAAATAGTCATTCTATTTTTTATTTTTCAAGTTATAGTTATGCTTGTGCAAGTATTCCATGTTATTGTTACAATATTACAAGTTATTTTTTTCAGTATGAAAAAACATTGTCAGCATTTTATATGACTTTGGACATTTTATCTAGACAACACTATCGCTACTGGACATTCAATACCATACTTACGTTTAATGAAGAACACGTAAACCAGCAATTAGAGTTTGTAACATTTTACATAATTTATACAATGTGTTTTCAATGGTTCGTAGAAGTATGATTAAGGAAATTGAAAAATTGGCCATTAGACATACTATATTGCTTGGTGTTATGCTGGAATAAACTAGCAAATCCAATAGAGTTCATCTGAAGTCCAACTTTTGGAATTACCTAACTCACTATTTCTAAGCATATACTAATCAACTTTTACTAGAACGGTCAGTATAATGAAGATGCAGTAGCATCTATAAGTTGTAAAGCTATTCAAAATGCCAATATTCTTTTATATTGTCACGCATGCTATAAGTATATAAGACTAAGCTACATTTAAAGATGCATGCCATTCTCTTTATTATTAAACAATTAATTACATTTTGGCTTATTATTCTAAGGTACATTATTCTCAACAAAAAAGATTATATATCAGTTGATTCGTTATAGAACAATATAAAGCATTTATGTTTTTTACTAATTTAGATATACTTTTAAAATAACTTCAGATATATTCAAGAACATTGACATGTGCAGATTTTTCTCATTATTTTATTCTTTTTATTTAATATTTATGATTTGCAAGTATTTCATAAATAAAGGTACGAGTTATCGTTATATAACTTACAGGGAAAGAGGAACCTTGGCATCGGCCATACAATACTTTATATCCCAATACCTATAGGTATATAGGCTATAGTCTCATCCTGGGAACTGCACGTACAGATGTCGATCAAGCCATTTCCAATGACGGAAGCCATCCAGTCATCCCAAGAAGAATCAACAGTGGTTAAAGTAGCAATGGCAAACTATTAAATATTAGAATGTTACCAACCATAGTTTGGAGATGGCAACAAACTTACAAATTGGATTCTACTGACATCAAGTACATTGTAGCGCACGGATAAGGATGAATAAGAAGTCACCTCGACTGGCAGAAAAGGAAGAAATAGCTTTTCCCAGTGAACACAGTTCCTTTGTAGCTCAACTATAAGGAAAATGAAGCATGAGAGAGAAGCGGAAATACATGAAAGTATGAGTGCACTGGTCTCACCTAGATGTAGTAAAAATAAGAAACATAACCACGAAGATGGTATCTATACTCTGCAGAGAACGTCGACACATAAAACTCGGCGCGACCTCGAAGATGAGGGTGAAGCACTGTACCGCGTCCTCTTACCGTTTATTTTTGCCCGTATCCGTTACACCGTGTCCGATGTTCTGGCCCATTCAAGTACTGGCTGTTTTCACTGTTGCGGAACCTAAGTCATCAAGCTTAGGCAGCAATCTCAGGGTTGCGAAGTGGCGACTGCCCCACCTGCCTAACTGTTGATAAATAATTTTCATATATTTTTGGTGTATAAATGTTTTTCATAAAATTTTTTTTTTATAAAAATTTTCCTATTAATCGCGCGAGTAATCACGCGAGTAATCGCGCGATTTTTCACGTCATGATTTGATCGATAACATGACGCGATTATGGGCGCGAGTAATCGCGCGACTACTCGCGCGAGTAAGCACGCGATTAATCATGCGATTTTTTTCAGTAGGGCTATATTCGGAGTCTGTCTACTACTGACGCATCAGAGAACCACACCCTGGAAACCTAGTGGCGCTGGTGTAGCAGCGCAAGGAGGCTCTATAGCACCCAATATTGAAGTAACATTGCTCCAATATTGCTTTGTCATATTCCCCATATTCGCCTATATTCCCTCAACACTTTTATATATGGATGCTATATGGGAGCAATGTTGCTGCAATCCGTGATTTCCGTTTCACCATTGCTTTTTTAAAACGATGAGTCAGGCTCTCTGTTATAGCAATATTGAAGCAATATTGAGCCAATATTTCTCAACACGAAAGGAATATTATTTTTAAAATTATATTTTTATGCTGGTTTTTCTGATGACTTTGCAATATTGCAAGAATATTTGTACAATATATATGAACACTGGAAGAATGTTCCCGTTTGTCCACTGATTGTTGGAGCAATATTGCCTCAATGTTGCTTTGACATATTCGCGTCATTCCCCTTAAGGGGAAATTCACTAATGTATTTTGGAAATTGAGGCAATATTGCTCCAACAATCAGTGGCCAAACGGGAACATTATTCCAGTGTTTATATATATTGTACAAATATTCTTGCAATATTGCTAAATCATCAGAAAAATCAGCAGAAAAATATAATTATAAAATTAATATTCCTTTCGTGATGCTAAATATTGGCTAAATATTGCTGCAATATTGCTATGACAGAGAGCTTGACCCATCATTTTAAAAAAGCAATGATGAAACAGAAATCACGGATTGCAGCAACATTGTTCCCATATAGCATCCATATATAAAAGTGTTGAGGGAATATTGGCGAATATGGGAAATATGACAAAGCAATGTTGGATCAATGTTGCTCCAGTATTGGATGCTATAGGGGAGCGCACTCGTGATCGGTGGTGCTACAGTATAAAAACAGCTCATTGGCTACCGCTGTGTCTCCATTGTTATGATTAGCGGCGGCGGCGCACCAGAAGAGAGCTCATTGGCTGCTGGTGTGCCCCAACAAGCTGATTTAGTGGCCGTGGGAGGCGTAGCGGCTAAGAGCTCATTGGCCACTGCTGCGCCGGCGAAAGAGCTATTTTACCGCGGAGCTCTAGCCCCATAGGCCAGTCAATAGAGAAAAAAATCAGCGTTTTCGTGCCATAAATCTTATTAGTAAGCGGTAAACGCTATTGTACGCAGAATAATCCACAGTATAAGTGGTATATAAACTCGACTAGCAGCTCCGTTCTATATATATTGTTATTAACAATTTAATGCAAAAAAAGCCCTTTTTTATGGTTTTTTGCTTTTATAGCCGAAACGAGTGGACCGATCTTGATGGTCCAATGAGATGAATTATAGTAAATGAAATTACGAACAAAACTAGATGTTGATCGAATCGATCGGACGATTAGTTACGGAGAAAAACGTGAAAAACCGAAAAAATGAGCGTTTTTGAAAAATTCATATATCCGCCATTTTTAAAGATGTGGCGGATATCTCTGGCGAATTGATAGTAATTCACATGTACTTTATGTGTGCGAAAACTAGGGACTGTGCGATTATTAATTTTTGCGTAATCGCGATTTCAATTTTTGAGTAGGCTATTTTTGAGCGAGGCTGTATGCTCTACGGGTTATCCGATTTCAATTATCAAAAATGATTTTGAATGTTCCAATGTTGAACTATAAAACGTCTATCTTGGATTTTTGATTAAGTACTGTTTTATACCTGAAAACAGCTGTCAAATTTGACTAAAAACGCCCGAGCGCACGAAAGTGGCGGAATGGTAGGGGGCGCGCGGCGGCTGAGGGAAGCCGATATATATAGTAATAGAACGCGCTGCGCGCAACGCACAGATCTTTGCTTTTAATTTCCTCAGCAACTAGAGGAGCTATTTTAATCATTTTTTTTTTATTTCGGGGTAACTCAACCGAACTAAACCGATTCTGCACTTTTATTTGATGAAAAATGAACAGAAACGCTAATTTTGCTTGAGAATTGAAGCAGGTATATACGTATCTACTCGGGCGTGTATTATATAATCAAGGACGTTTACGCTCGGAACATCTGCTTGTATATACAGTATAGTAATGCTATTCACTCCACTCTGTTCTGTCCCCACTTTCTTCCACTATACCATACTATTGTATATCTTGGACTGAAGCCGTCAAAGAAGGAGAAAGCGACGCTACCAACGGTCTTTTCAGCTGTTTATACTACAGTTGCCACCGAGACTCTAGCTACTATACCTTTGCAAAGCATCTTTGATACATGTGTTTATTTTATAAATAGCTACTTAATTATTACTAATATTTTAATTATTTTATAATATTAAAATTGTTAATTTTTCTTAATTTTAATTGTATTAAATTAATAATAAGTTCAGTGATTTTATTGTGTAATATCAAGTTTTTGGAGTGGAGTCGACACCGTACTGTACATTCATTATACGAGGTGCACACAAAAGTATGTATAATTTTTATTGTAGTATATGTAGTATAGGTGAAACTCTTTGTAATAATCAGAAATCAAAACAGGATAATTTTTAATCAAGTAGTCTCTTGTAAAATATTTTAGTTTATCAGTAGCATGTTAAAATCCGGTTACTTTAGGTTCTTGTTTTTGAAAAATCTTTTTTGAATTGAAAAACTTTTTTTTCTAATTCGTAGCGTTTTTTTTATATAACTTGAGGTTTAAATCAACTTAAATTTTATTATAAGTAATATAGCTTCATGAACAGAATAAGTTTGAAAGTGTATGAGTATAAATGGAATCGGTATTGCCGACATTCTGTTTAATCATTCGAGTAGAAAGAGCAAATAGCAGTGTGAAGGATAGCCAAGTTGCAGAGACACTTGATTCTCACTCAGGCGGCCGGAGTTCGATCCCCGATACTATCACGGTTCCATTTTTTCTAATTCTTTTTTTTATTTTTATTTTTTTAATTTATGTGTATATAGTGTGTAAGTGTGGCGTATTTGTATGTATATTTATATATTTCAAAATTTCTTTCCAATAATTGTTTTATTAATTTGTGCCTGTTATTTGAGTTTAAGAAACATTACTTTATAAATTTACATTATAAATAACAATTAAAAATTAATAATAATTTAGATTGTTAATAAGACTTTGAAAGTATTTAAAACACTCGATGTGTGTTGTTATACAAGTGGTATATAATACTGATTCTCATTAGTTAAATTTAATATAAGAGTCGTAAATATTAATTATATTTTATTAAAATTCCTAGATAATCAGTATACAAGATCAGTATACAAAACATCGTAATGGAGCTTACCGACGAGGCAGAAGCATCTACATCTACGAATGTTAGGTAAATGTTATTGCAAAAACACCCAAATTAAACAGTCTTATTAAAATTAAATGCAAAATTATTTACTCGGTCGTGTTCACACTAATAGTAGATTATGCACCTAGGGAGTAAAAGTAAAGAATGTCTCTTTACTTACTCCCGTGGTGCATATACTAATTTTCTCCACGACGAACGTATATGTGCAAATCTCACGAAAGATGCGACAAAACCCGAAATTACGATTTGAAAATTTTTTTTGGAGCACACCTACCAAACCTGGTTTTTCTCGTTGTTTGTGGTATGTATAAGAGAAATTCGTGGTTGAGCATCGTCCATCAAGTTGCCTATTTTTTCTAGAACCACTTCTTACTTTTTAAGAAAATGGCAAAAAAAGCCCTTCTCTTCAAACCTCAGTTATTTAGCCCACAAGCGATCTACTCAAAGTTTACAAAAAGAAATTAAAACATGAAAAAAAGAGTTTTAATTCCTTTTTTTAAAAGTTAAAAAATGTTGATTCCTTCAAAAGTTATAAGGATTTGAAGTTGAACGTCGAAAAAGCATAAAAATGCAAAAAATCGGAGGAATCGGACGCGCATACTTTGAGAGCATTTTTATGCCTTTTCGACGTTCAACTTCAAACCCTTGTAACTTTTGAAGGAATCAACATTTTTTAATTTTTAAAAAAGGAATTAAAGCTCTTTTTTGCTAGTTTTAATTTCTGTTTGAAAACTTTGAGTAGATCGTTTCTGGGCTAAATAGCTGAGGTTGAAGAGAAGGGCTTTTTTTGCCATTTTCTTAAAAAGTAAGAAGTTGTTCTAGAAAAAATAGGCAACTTGATGGACGCTGTACAACTGCGAACCTTCATTTTATATACTACAAACAATAGGAAAAACCAGGTTTCGAAGGTGTGCTCGAAAAAAAATTTTCAAAACGTGATTTCAGGTTTTGTCGCATCTTTCGTGAGATTTGCACATATATGAATTTTAACTTTATGTATTCCATTAATATTTTTTTTATTCAGGCACGATGAAAATACACAGAAGTGGTTTGACGACGATGAAATTTGTTTACTTTGCGACAAGCCTAATGAACCATCTAAATCGCACATATTGAAAGAACGGGCCATTAATAATCTTATTCTACCCAGTCATAAAAGAAAAGATAAGAAGCATTTAAAGTTACAAAAATTAAAAGAAATCACAGTACATAAAACTTGTCAAACTCTCTATACGAGGGAGTCTAATATAAAAAGGGCGTTAGCAGCATCGGCATTAACATGGTTAAAAGACCAAAATCGTTGTAAAGAAGGACGAGGGTTTGCTTTCTCAACTCATTGTTTTTTTTGTTCGAATCAATGTCACAGTTGTAAGCAAAATTTAACCCGCGTTTCAAAGCAGGAGACTATCGATAATATTTTGGCGCAGTTACAAGCTCTCCCTAAAAGCGAAGAGAATAAAATTCTAGCGTCGCGGTTATCTAATTTGAAAAAAGAATCTGATAACTATTATATAGAAAACACCGTTTATTATCACTCGAAATGCTTAAGCGTATTTTACTCATATAGTCCTTGTAATGTTAAGGATAGACCGATAACCGAAGATATGAGTAACTTATTATCTTTTATTATCAACTATTTATTGGAGAATAGCGATCAGTGTCAATTTTCTTTAAAAGATATATTACAAATATATGTAAATAAGTTCGGAGATACTGATCTACCCAGACTTGGTCGCATAGAAATACTTTTAAAAAATCATTTCGAAGATGAAATAGTAATTTATTCTAGCTCAAATGATTGTTTTATTTGTTTTAAACAAACGTTAGGTAAATGTATACAAGATAGCTGGTATTCAAATCGCAAAGTAAATGAAAAAGAAGAAAGGTTGAGAATAGTGGAATTAGTCATTTTATTCTACAAGATGTTAGGGCTATGAAAGTTGACTTAGAGAATTATAATACGCCAACGGATTTCTTAAATAACATTAAAGATATTCCGGAAACGTTGCAACTAATACTCGAAATTCTTATAAAAACTCATAAACATGAGCGAAAAAATGGATCTTGGGATAAGTGGGAAAACAGAATTGTTACCGCAGCCCATATTTTAATATCATCTATGCGACCACGATCCTTTTCATCGCCTATATTATTAGGACTTTCATGTATGATACATACGAAATTTGCAGCACGAGGTTTAATAGATTGTCTCTACAATATTGGGCTCTGTGAGTCCTACGCAGAAACAGTACGATTCGAAAACTCCCTCGTTAATGACCTTGAACATTTCGATTTCATTGGAGATACCTATTTGCAATTCGTATATGATAATGCGGACCATAATACAGCCACCATTGATGGCAAAAATACGTTTAATTGTATGGGCGGTATTATGTGTGCGACTCCATCAAGTTCGGTTAATTTTAATAATTGTGTGCCTCGTTTAAAAGGAACATTATCTACTAGTACTGATGTCACGTTCGGTTTCCTTCCATTGACCGATTTTAAGAATAACAAGCCATTCAAATTAGATAATATAACTATACGTAATTGCAAAGAAATACATCGTGCTGACTTTACAATTGAAATCAAAGCGATCGATTTTTTATATTTTTACGGCAAGCATACTGCACCACGGAAGACCCCGAATAGGCACGGATTTATGAATAAATTTCATTTATTGAATAATGATTTTTGTTCGACGAGAATTATTGCTTTGCTGTTTATTAAAGCGCCACCAAGCGACTATACAACAATTTTAACACCCTTAATCGATGCACGACGGAGAGCAAATGCAAATAATCAAAAGCACTGCTTTGTAACGTTTGATTTGCCTTTATACATGAAAGCTAGCGAAATCGTCGCTTCTATAGAGGCAGATAACGATCCCCATAATATCCGCTCAGTAATCCCACGATTAGGAGGATTTCATCTTGCGATGTCTTTTCTTGGCGCTATTGGTAATATAATGGCAGGTAGCGGCCTGAAAGAAGCTTTTTCGACGATATACGCCGAATTATCAGCGGATAAGGCTTTAACAGGTCATGCTTTTTCGAGGTCTGTGCGAGGTCACCTTTTAGTACAAGCTGCGCTTGCTACTATTATTTTAGAAAAAATAGAATTGTCAGAAGAAGAGAAAACGTTTTTAGATGATAATTTACAAAAAGTAGGAACCGAAAATTTTGAAAATTATTTAATGACTTTCTTAATGAAAAGCGTACAAATAAAATTTTCATCGGTAATAACGAATTTAGAAAATAATGGCCCAACAAGTCAACTGTGGCTACAATATTTTAAACTAATTTATTTACTGCAAAGATACATAGATGCAGAACGTTCTGGTAATTTTGACCAACATGTAGAAACAGTAACGTTAATGATACCTTTTTTTTTCGCTTCAGGTCATCATTTATACGCTAAGGCGTGTCTTTTGTACGTCTAACAGATGGTTAATTTAAAAGAAAGCATGAATATAGTGGAATATGATAAATTCTGTAAGCAGGGCTTTCATACGATAAGACGTTCAAATCGCTTTTGGTGCGGATTATGGTCTGATATGACCATCGAGCAGGTTTTGATGCGGTCAATAAAATGCGCTGGAGGCTTGACACACGGCCGTGGAATCACGGAAAATGTCATTGGAAAATGGGTGTTGTCAAGGGCAGCTGCATTAGAGGTCAGCAATGCCATAGAGCTATTTTGCAACATGACATTTGCTACATCTGAACAGCATGTCGACAATCGAGTTTCTCGTATCTCCAGAGACGCAGATGACTTAAAAAAACTGCAGGACTTTTTTAATACATTTGATCCATTCCCAGAAAGCGATAAATTAATTGGTATATATTCCGGAGTGATTGGTGATTTATCCCTCGTGAATTGCCACAAAGCTTTTGAATTAGGAAAGATTTTGATGGATGAGGCGTCAAATAAAAAGTTTACTGACGTAAAATATAAAAGAAGCAGTAAAGTTACCCATTTGGCAGCTGCGAACTCCACTATAAAAAATAGTGCAAATGAGGATGTGTATATCTCACCGTTGCTAATTTTCCAAAAAATTTCGCTCAATATTCAAAACCAAGACGATATGAAAGAGTATTGTAGTTCGTATGAACTATCGCCGATTCCGCTGTCATTGTTTGATGAAAATGGCATGCGGAAAACATCTAAATCCGCATTCTACCTCAACTTTGATTCATTACCGAGTATAAACGTACCATCAAAGATAACACATGTTGTCGACGGCGGATTATTTTTGCATAGAGTCGTGTGGCAAAGTAACATGAAAATGGCAGAAATAATAAATACCTACGTTTCGTATGCGACAAGACATTACAGCGAAAATAGTTATATTATTTTTGATGGATATCCCGACGACAATAAAACATCAACAAAATCTGTAGAGCGTTCGCGTAGGCAATTGAAGAATATAGGTCGTGAAATTGCTTTCGATAGCAATACAACGATTGTTGTTAATCAAAAGCAATTTTTGAGCAGTGAAAAAAATAAAACGAGATTAATAAATATGCTTTGTTTAACTCTAAATGCTGTACTATTTGAAACAAAAATTGCCCCGGAGGACGCGGATCGGTTAATAGTAATGACTGCGATAAATAATGCCCGCGCTGATTATAAAACAACTGTGGTGATTGTGGGCGAAGACATAGACTTGCTAGTTATTTTTTCAGAACTGGCAGATAACATTAACAAAATTTATTTATGTAAAGAAAACAAAGGCTCAACACCAAATCAGTATTTTAATAGTAATAGTTTCAAATATCCCTTTTTAAGAAATAGAATAACATTTTTACATGCATTTTCTGGCTGCGATACAACCTCTTGTTTTTATAGAATAGGCAAAAATAAATTAATAGATACAGTTAACCACGAAAAATTATTAGATTTATCTGCAGTATTTTATGAAAAAAATGCCAGTTCTGAAAAAATAGCTAGCAATGCCTATAAGTTAATAATCGACCTATACAGCAACAAAGCAGAAAAGAAATTAATCGAAAAAAGCAGTAATTTTTCACTTCATGATTTGCGATACTTACATTTTTGCAAAGCCAAAACGAAAACGAAATTTGCTTTAGAAACTTTGCCACCAACGCAGAGATCCGCTAAGCAACATGCATTTAGAGTGTATTACGAACTCCAATTATGGTTAGGTAATAACTCTGTAATACCTACTGATTGGGGTTGGCAAATAAAAAATAAATGTTTGCTCCCGGTAGGAACGACGGATCCGCCGATACCCCAAAAATTATTATCGCAAATTTCATGCACTTGCTCGAAAAAGGGATGTATAGATGCTTCGTGCAGTTGCAAAAAGCACGGCTTAGAGTGCACAAATCTTTGTGCACACTGCCACGAAGATACATGTTATAACTTAGTCATAAATAAAACATTATTAGAATTAGAAGATGATTCGAGTGACGAGAACGAATGCGAACTCGACTCGTATCACTGCGAGGATGAAATCGATTTGCTACCACCGAAGCGGAAAAAAACTAATTAATGTAACATACTTTTCAAGTAACACTGTAAATTTTTCTAATAAATATAATGTAGATTAAGAAAAATAGAAAGTTTATATTTATTATTTTATCAACCTATTAAAACGTCCAATAACTGCCTTTCTGTTCGTTTTTCATCAAATAAAAGTGCAGAATCGGTTTAGTTGGGTTGAGTTACCCCGAAATAAAAAAAAATGATTAAAATAGCTCCTCTAGTTGCTGAGGAAATTAAAAGCAAAGATCTGTGTGTTGCGCGCAGCGCGTTCTATTACTATATATATAGGCTCCCCTCAGCCGCTGCGCGCCCCCCACCACTCCGCCACTTCCGTGCGCTCGGGCGTTTTTGGTCAACTTTGACAGCTGTTTTCAGGTATAAAACAGTACTTAATCAAAAATCCAAGATAGATGTTTTATAGTTCAACATTTGAACTTTCAAAATCATTTTTGATAATTGAAATCGGAGAACTCGTAGAGCATACAGCCTCGCTCAAAAATAGCCTACTCAAAAATTGAAATCGCGATTATGCAAAAACTAATAATCGCACAGTCCCTGGTTTTCGCACACATAAAGTACATGTGAATTACTATCAAGTCGCCAGAGATATCCGCCACATCTTTAAAAATGGCGGATATATGAATTTTTCAAAAAACGCTCATTTTTTCGGTTTTTCACGTTTTTCTCCGTAACTAATCGTCCGATCGATTCGATCAACATCTAGTTTTGTTCGTAATTTCATTTGCTACAATTTATCTCATTGGACCATCAAAATCGGTCCACTAGTTTCGGCTATAAAAGCAGAAAACCATAAAAAAGCGCTTTTTTGCATTAAATTGTTAATAACAATATATATAGAACGGAGCTGCTAGTCGAGTTTATATACCACTTATACTGTGGATTATTCTGCGTACAATAGCGTTTACCGCTTACTAATAAGATTTACGGCACGCAAGAAACCTCTATTGATTGGCCTACCACTACAAGGCTCACGGACTCGCGAGCGGCCGCGCGCGGGGGCACTGGACGCGGGGTTACGAGCTCTTGGGGAGAAGTGTTTGAGAGTGCCCAGTCAGTGTGAATTATGAACACGTGCTGGAAACGTCCGTGGACTTGTACGTTGAGCGGACCCACCGGGTGCGGTAAAACAGTATTTTTTAAAAAATTTCTCAAATATTGTACATTGACCGTTTGAGTGACACTCGCTTCGAGAAACAGTATTTGAAGCGGGTACTTCCAGCAGACGACAGCTGACTTCCATCCGCCAATAGCCGACTTCCAGCAGCCAACGGCCGACTTCCAGCAGCCGCTAGCCAACTTCCCGCCGGTCATCCGCTCCTCGGGAATAGTTCGAAAAGACCTCGCGATCCTTACTCTATCAGCGAGTCAAAAATAAAAAATTGAAAGAATTCTAAGGTAAACATTTTATTATTAAAAGTTATTTTCTTTTCTGTTCTTTTTTTGGCTTAGTTTGATATTAATCATTTGCAAACTTTTTGTTACAGATGGATCGTTCGAAGTTAAATGCGATCGCCCGTGAAAGATTCCTCCCAACGAAAAGGTTGGTCGATCTGACCAAGAGCCAGCGTTATATGATAACTATTTTGAAAACTGTGACTACCAAATACGGACGGAAAGTTGTCGCCGAATCAGAGAATGAATATGATGCATTCATGGTAAAAAGAGTTTCGGAAGCTCTTGTTGAAGATGAAAATTTTTTCAGCAACCTCCAGGACGCCGCGAATAAGTATGAACTATTTATGATTTACAATGGAGGTTCAAGTGTTGAGTTTAGTGGCAAATGACTTTCTCTTAAATATTCGAGTACTATAAATTATAATAGATCTGAAAAAGTTATACATCTTTTTTTTTACTGGAACACGCGTGCATTTTCTTAACGAGGGTAACCAAATCTCGCGTGAATCATATCCTAATCGCTATTGCCTTTTCGCGTTTGATTTAACTCCCGACCTATCGGCTAACGAATGCACTCATTGGAATTTGATTAAGCACGGTAGCGTCAGATTAGATGTACGATTCGCTGAAGCATTGCCAATACTATAAATTGTATTGTCTATGCTGAGTACGATAATATTTTGGAAGTGGATGCATCGCGTCAAGCTATTGTAGACTTTAGCGGTTAGAATAGCGAAGTGCAGATGGTGTTGTTGTACTACATATACGTGGAAGATTTGTTTCTTGGTGGTCAGTGCGTTTCGAGTCGTGATCGTCATTGCAAGCTACATAAAAACGATGGATTTAGTTATAGATATCTAGTGTCTCAAAGATACTGACAATAACAATGCACCAAAGGAAATCGCTGTTGTTGCCCTTAATGGTGATTTTCACGGTCATTGGTTAGTGGCTCCGACGGCTTGTGTAGATGATTTGGACGTTGAAATTAGAAGAAAAAATAATTTGTTAATTACTTGGAAACTGAAGTTGATTTGCAAGTGTTTCATAAAACTCTGCAAGAATTATCAAAAAGTGCTCGAAAAATTTACGTTAGAGGCAGTGAAAAGTGGTTGATGCTTCATAAAATTATAGCAAACGAAATCATCAATTTGGAGTATGACGTAGATTGTCCTCCGTTCGATAAGTTATCATCTAATGTATATTGTATGCATCACGCTTAAAAATTTTCGGATCATAAATATCGATGTGCGTTAAATCACGCTTATCGTTTGAAAGGCTACTTATCTTCACGCCTTGATTATCTAAATAAAAATTTAATCGATCTTCACAATGGATAACCTTCAAATATTGAAGATCCTTTCACCAATCCAGTCGCATACTGTAGGTGTATTCCCAGCCGATCAAATCCCGCGGGTCTGGACCAACCTGACGGCATTCATCGTTAACCCTGACGACCATACCAAACCTGGCATGCATTGGGTTGCGTTCTACGTCGATAGATCTTCTAACGGTCTATACTTTGATAGTTTTGGATTACCACCTATAATACCCGATCACATAAGCCGTTTGCGAAAAAATTGTATAACATTTCGTTGGAACGCAATACAACTTCAAAATGACGCATCCGATGTATGTGGTCAATATTGTATTATGTTTTCAAGCTATATGAGTAATAGTTTAGGTTTCAAGAAGTTTCTGGATAATTTTTCTGTCAACTTGGAGAAAAATGATAACGTAGTTGGACGCTATGTGCGCTATAAAAAAGCTGACGGAAATTTCATTGGCAACGGTGGATGCTTCTTCAGATGTTTACAAAATTCTCGCTCTAAAATGTCTTTGTTATAATTGTCAGCATTTCTATTATCACGCGAAAGAAGTTTTGTTGTAAGACGATACAACGTGTGTCATGGAAATTTAACCGTTTCAACTACATGTGCGTCATTGTTTAACCTTGTTCGTTTCATTCTTTACTTCTTAAACGTCTGCACTTTTTTAACCGTGTGCATAGTTTGAAGAGCTGTATTTAAGGCCATGTGATACTCAAGTGAAAATCCCTAGTTACCGATATGTCGGTAACATACTATATATTAAACAATAATTAAATCTACAATGAGTTTTATGACAAAAACGCATTGTCAGGCGCTCGGCAATTCTTTGGAGATGATCATGTTAAATTTTCAGAACAAAAAAGATAACTGTTATCGAGTTATGCATGTTTTAGTAACATTTTTTAACGAAAACATCAACATAAGCTCGAATATAGATCGGATCTGCTTGAAATTTTACACATATGCTCACCGTAGCATTACCGAGTGCCTGACAGTCTTCTTTTTTTGAAATTCATCAAAAAGTATTATTTTATTTTTTTCCATATATAAACTTTCGACGATAAGTTGTGAGGTTGGCAAAACTACTCACCACTAACGTAAAATGGTTGTGCATGGTGCAAAGTAAGTCGTACCAACCTTTTTGGACGCCTTATATTTATTTACGTTGTATAGTTCTCGTAAATGACGCTAGATGGCGCTATGACTACACTTTGATAGAATAAAATTATAAATTATATTATTAAATAATAATTGAAGTGAAATAGACTTAAAAAAACTTCAGTTTTGCAAATTATGTAACTGTATTATGATATAAATTAATCAGAACGATATAGTAGCATTGAATTGCATTCATAACCTCAAAACCAAAATTTGATTAGGTTTTGAATATAAATATTATTACTATACAGAAAGATTTTCACTGGATAGTAAATTAATGGAAATAAATAAATAACAATTTTAATAATTATTTATTACATTTTTTTCGTTCAAAAAGTTTTGCTATTTCAACGTAGTTCGTTGTTATTGTTAAACGATTTTCAGGTGAAATCAAAGCTTATCAACAAATTTTGATTATACCTTATAATAACTACTAATTTATAATAAACAATTCTTTTCAATATAATTTTCTGGAAATATAGGTCTGCAACATTTTTCGTAAAGAAATAATTTTTATCGCATTATTTCCCGTGAATACGAGGGCGCGTAATTTTTTGTAAAAATTACATGAAGGGGTTTTCGTGTAGGTAATGCTTATTAAATAAATGATAAAATCAAAGTGAATCAACAAAGTTTTATTATACCTTATAATAACTGCCAATTTAAAATAATATAAAGAATTCTTTAATTCCGCGCTTTTTTCTGGAAATACGTGCTCGCACTTTTTGTGTAAAGAATAATGCGAAGAGTTTTTCGTTTAGAGAGTTATAATTGGACGATTTTCGCTTATTGTTCAATGATTTAAGTTTACACAAAAATGTTAGATACACAAGATATAGGTAACATCCAAACAAAACTTTTTCCCAATTAACATTTTCATGTAATCAATTCCTGATAATCGAAACCTACAAACACGATTTTGAACACCTCAATGCACCTTATACAGCCTCCGTAGGGTATAAAGCGTTCCCACAAGAAATCTCACTCACCGCAGGCATGTTATTCCCGGTGGGCTTTGCGTGTAATAATAAATACAATTAAAAGACAGTAAACTGTTTCAGTAGACCAACAGTTTTCAAAAAGTTTTCTCGACAAATGTAAAAAATGAAAAACTAACGATACTGTAGCAAAATTCAAAACTTGCTGTATTAGAACTTAATTTGTGGCGTAGCGACACAAAACTGACAGAAACTTATAGGCCATTATAGAGACAAATGCTAACAATCACGTTATTTTTGTTAATCGCACTCCGTGTCACGAAAAGGCCGTATCGCTACACCGTTCTATAGCCTACGGGTGCTACCGCCGCTCGCTCGCTCGGCAGTGGCAGCCCCAGTAGGGTATAAAGCGTTCCCACACGAAATCTCACTCACCGTAGGCATGTTATTCCCGGTATACTTTGCGTGTAATAATAAATACAATTAAACGACAGTAAACTGTTTCACTAGACTAACAGTTTTCAAAAAATTTTCTCGACAAATGTAAATACTGAAAAAGTCACGATGCAATTTACAAATTCAAAACTTGCTGAATTGAAACCTAATTTTTCGCATAGCACCACAAATGGACGGAAACTGATAGTCATTATAGACACAAATGCTAAGAATAACGTTATTTTTATTAATCGCACTCCGTGGCAAGGAAAACTCGTATAGCTACACCGTTCTATAGCCTACGCCGGCTGCCGCCGCTCACTCGTTCGGCAGTGGCAGCCCTCGTAGAGTATAGAGCGCTCGCACGCGAAATCTCACTCACCGAAGGCACGTTATTCCCGGTGTGCTTTGCGTGTAATAATAAATACAATTAAACGACAGTAAACTGTTTCACTAGAATAACAGTTTTCAAAAAATTATCTCGACAAATGTAAATACTGAAAAAGTCACGATGCAGTTTACAAATTCAAAACTTGCTGAATTGAAACCTAATTTTTCGCATAGCACCACAAAATGGACGGAAACTGATAGTCATTGTAGACACAAATGCTAAGAATAACGTTATATTTATTAATCACACTCCGTGGCACGGAAAACTCGTATCGTTACACCGTTCTATAGCCTACGGGGGCTACCGCCGCTCGCTCGCTCGGCAGTGGCAGCCCCCGTATAGGGTATAAAGCGTTCCCACAAGAAATCTCACTCACCGCAGGCATGTTATTCTCGGTGGGCTTTGCGTGTAATAATAAATACAATTAACCGACAGTAAACTGTTTCACTAGACCAACAGATTTCAAAAAGTTTTCTCGACAAATGTAAAAAATGAAAAAGTCACGATACTGTAGCAAAATACAAAACTTGCTGAATTAGAACTTAATTTTTGGCGTAACGACACAAAACTGACAGAAACTTATAGGCCATTATAGAGACTAATGCTAACAATAACGTTATTTTTGTTAATCGCACTCCGTGTCACGAAAAGGCCGTATCACTACACCGTTCTATAGAACGGTGTAGTGATATAGAACGGTAGGCTATAGCCTACGGGGGCTGCCGCCGCTCGCATGCTCGGCATTGGCAGCCCCCGTAGGGTATAGAGCGTTCCCACATTATAACTCACTCATTGCAGGCATCCTCTTGCCTGTGAGCTTTGGGTTTAATAATAAATACAATTACACGACAGTAAACTGTTTCACTAGACTAACAGTTCTCAACAAATTTTCTCGACAAACGTAAATACTGAAAAAGTCACGATGCAGTTTACAAATTCAAAACTTGCTGAAGAGAAACCTAATTTTTGGCATAGCAACACAAAATGAACGGAAACTGATAGTCATTATAGAGACAAATACTAAGAATAACGTTATTTTTATTAATCGCACTCCGTGCCAAGGAAAGGCCGTATCGCTATACCGTTCTATAGCCTACGGGGGCTGCCGCCGCTCGCTCGCTCGGCAGTGGCAGCCCCCGTAGGGTATAAAGCGTTCCCACACGAAATCTCACTCACCGCAGGCATGTTATTCCCGGTATGCTTTGCGTGTAATAATAAATACAATTAAACGACAGCAAACTGTTTCACTAGAATAACAGTTTTCAAAAAATTATCTCAACAAATGTAAATACTGAAAAAGTCACGATGCAGTTTACGCATTCAAAACTTGCTGAATTGAAATCTAATTTTTCGCATAGCACCACAAAATGGGCGGAAACTGATAGTCATTATAGACACAAATACTAAGAATAACGTTATTTTTATTAATCGCACTCCGTAGCACGGAAAACTCGTATCGCTACACCGTTCTATAGCCTACGGGGGCTGCCGCCGCTCGCTCGCTCGGCAGTGGCAGCCCCCGAAGTGTATAAAGCGTTCCCACACGAAATCTCACTCACCGCAGGCATGTTATTTCCGGTGGGTTTTGCGTGTAATAATAAATACAATTATACGACAGTAAACTGTTTCACTAGAATAACAGTTTGCAAAAAATGTCATCGAAAAATGTAAACACTGAAAAAGTCACGATGGAGTATGAAAATTCAAAGCTTGCTGAATTGAAACCTAATTTTTGGTATAGCAACACAAAATGAACGGAAACTGATAGTCATTATAGAGACAAATACTAAGAATAACGTTATTTTTATTAATCGCACTCCGTGGCACGGAGAACTCGTATCGCTACATCGTTCTATAGCCTACGGGGGCTGCCGCCGCTCGCTCGTCGGCAGTGGTAGCCCCCGTATAGGGTATAAAGCGTTCCCATACGAAATCTCACTCACGGCAGGCATGTTATTCCCGGTGTACTTTGCGTGTAATAATAAATACAATTAAGCGACAGTAAACTGTTTCACTAGACTAACAGTTTTCAAAAAATTTCCTCGACAAATGTAAATACTGGAAAAGTCACGATGCAGCATAAAAATTCAAAGCTTGCTGAATTGAAACCTAATTTTTGGTATAGCAACACAAAATGGACGGAAACTGATACTCATTATAGAGATAAATGCTAAGAATAACGTTATTTTTATTAACCGCACTTCGTGTCACGAAAAGGCCGTATCGCTACACCGTTCTATAGCCTACGGGGGCTGCCGCCGCTCGCTCGCTCGGCAGTGGCAGCTCTCGTAGGGTATAAAGCGTTCCCACACGAAATCTCACTCGCCGCAGGCATGTTATTTCCGGTGGGTTTTGCGTGTAATAATAAATACAATTAAACGACCGTAAACTGATTCACTAGAATAACAGTTTTCAAAAAATGTCATCGAAAAATGTAAACACTGAAAAAGTCACGATGCAGCATGAAAATTCAAAGCTTGCTGAATTGAAACCTAATTTTTGGTATAGCAACACAAAATGGACGGAAACTGATACTCATTGTAGAGACAAATGCTAAGAATAACGTTATTTTCATTAATCGCACTCCGTGGCACGGAAAACTTGTATCGTTACACCGTTCTATAGCCTACAGGGGCTGCCGCCGCTCGCTCGCTCGGCAGTGGCAGCCTCCGTAGGGTATAAAGCGTTCCCACAAGAAATCTCACTCACCGCAGGCATTTTATTCCCGGTGGGCTTTGCGTGTAATAATAAATACAATTAAACGACAGTAAACTGTTTCATTAGACCAACAGATTTCAAAAAGTTTTCTCGACAAATGTAAAAAATGGAAAACTCACGATACTGTAGCAAAATTCAAAACTTCCTGAATTAGAACTTAATTTTTGACGTAACGACACATAACTAACAGAAACTTATAGGCCATTATAGAGACAAATGCTAACAATAACGTTATTTTTGTTAATCGCACTCCGTGTCACGAAAAGGCCGTATCGCTACACCGTTCTATAGCCTATGGGGGCTGCCGCCGCTCGCTCGCTCGGCAGTGGCAGCCCCCGTAGGGTATAGAGCGTTCCCACATGATAACTCACTCATTGCAGTCATCGTCTTGTCTGTGAGCTTTGGGTGTAATAATAAATACAATTACACAACAGTAAACTGTTTCACTAGACTAACAGTTTTCGAAAAGTTTTCTCGACAAATGTAAAAAATGAAAAACACACGATACAGTATCAAAATCCAAAACTTGCTGAATTGGAAACTTCTTTTTGGCTTAACAACACAAAACTGACAGAAACTGATAAGCCATTGTTGAGACAAATGCTAACAATAACATTATTTTTGTTGGCCATGTGATACTCAAGTGTAAATCCCTGCGTTACCGACATGTCGGTAACATACTACATATTGAGTAATAATTAAGTTATTAATAATTTTTCGGACAAAAACGCTCTGTCAGACGCTCGGGAATTCTTAGAAGATGATTATGCCAAAGTTTCAGAATTGAAATGATAATTGTCATCGAGTTATCCACTTTCTAGTGAATCTTTTTATCTAAAAAGTGGATATAAGCTCGAATATACATCGGATCTGCCTGAAATTTTACACATATGCTCCCTGTACCGTTTGCGAGCGCCTGACAGACTTCGTTTTTCGAAAATCGATAAAAAGTATTATTTTATTTTTTTCGATAAATAAACTTTCGACATGAGTTGTGAGGTTGGCAAAACTACTCACCACTAACGTAAAATGGTTGTGCATGGTTCAAAGTAAGTCGTACCAACCTCTTTTGAAGCGCATTATATTTGTTTGCGTTGTATAGTTCTCATAAATGACTATAGATGGCGCAATGACTCCGCGGCCGCGGGACTGCTGGGCGGCCGGGAGGCCGGGCGTCCAGGCGGCCGGGCCGACGCCGTCGCTATTCTCGTCGACCACCGTCTCGCGTCCGTTATGTTGTGACCTAGTGACCTAGTGACTCGTGACTAGTCAGACTAGTGTAGTGTAAATAAGTGCAGTATTTAGTGCTGGCGAGATCGACATCGCTGCACCCTCTTCGTTGTTTTTTTAGTGTGCCGTGTGCGTGTATGCCCAAGCGCATGCGCTGCAGCTCGTTAGTCATCGTGCAGCGTGCTCACTCCCCTGCTCCGGCTTGTTCTTTCCAAACATGTGCCCGCAGAATCCTTCAGCGCCGGCGCGCCGCATGGCCCGCATCGACCAAAGCTCTAGTGCGCACGCGTTTCCAGGCTTAAGGTAATGTGTACTTACCGACAAATTTTAGAACATATATATCTTTTGCAAATAATAATAGAATTACTAAAAAAAAAAATTGAGTATAGTATTTATATATACGGAGCGCCTGACAGAGCTGTTTTTCCAAAAATCTACTCAGAATTTATTTAATTAAATAAAAGCCGCAATGTCGATAAGTAGGGATCTGTAATACTTCGAATTTTGCCAGTTTTAAAACGAGCGTATCTCATGAAAATGCTGATAGAATCGCACAAAAAAAAATCTGAGCATAGTATTTACATACACGGAGCGCCTGACAGAATTGTTTTTCCAAATAAACGTTCGAATGTTTATTAATTAAATAATGAAATTGGGTTGATTTTGAGGTTCACATCGCCTTAACTACGACGACAGGAAACGATTTCTTCGGTGTTGAGGTTGCTGCTCTGCTGTTCAAAAAGACCTTCTGCTGCTGTCCAAGAGATTGGCTTCGCGGCGATGTTGGACTTCTCTCCTGCGCTGTTAGCATACGACGGCTGCCACTCTTAGAGGTTATGTTGTTCTCTGTGTTTACAGGTGAGATCAGTGCGACTATTATACTTTCTCTGTCTCTGCTGTTTTCTTATATTCTACGAGGGTCATTTGATAAGTACCTAGCCTACAAATGAAAACACCAAAATTTTACAAAAAATAAAATTTATTTTTCAATGTAGTCTCCTTTTAGTTGAATACACTTGGTCCAGCGGTGTTCCAATTTTTTTAACCCCGTTGAAAAATATGTTTTCTCTTGGTTTGCAAAATAGGCCTCCGTGGCGGCGATTATTTCGTTATTGGAGTGGAATCTCTTCCCGGCGAGCGAATTTTTTAGGTTCGGAAACAAAAAAAAGTCGCACGGAGCCAAATCTGGAGAATACGGTGGATGGGGCAGCAGTTCGTAGCGTAATTCGATCAATTTAGCCATGGCGAGTGCAGAAGTGTGAGCCGGTGCATTATCGTGGTGGAAAAGCACTTTCTTTTTAGACAAATGGGGCCGTTTTTCTTCTAACACGGCTTCAAATCGGCTCAATAGTTCGGCGTAGTACTGTCCTGTGACCGTTTTGCCCTTCTCCAGATAGTCAATAAAAATCACACCTTGAGAATCCCAGAAAACAGTGGCCATCACCTTTCCGGCCGACGGGACCGTCTTCGCCTTCTTCGGAGCAGGTTCACCGGGTAAGGTCCACTGTTTTGACTGCTCCTTGGTCTCTGGAGTGTAGTAGTGAATCCATGTTTCGTCGACGGTCACGTAACGACGCAAAAACTCTTTTGGATTGCGATTAAACAGCTCCAAACACTGCTCTGAACTGGTCACACGGATGCGCTTGTTGTCTGCAGTCAGCAAACGCGGCACCCACCTTGCTGACAGCTTCCTCATGCCTAAAATCTCATGTAGGATATGCCACACGCGTTCTTCTGAGATGCCTACTATCGCAGCTATCTCGTGCACCTTTAATCGGCGGTCTGACAAAACGATATCGTGTATTTTTGTCACGTTCTCCTCCGTAGTGGCTGTTTTCGGAGCACCTGGGCGTGGATCATCAAAAACCGACGTACGACCACGTTGAAACTCGTTATACCAAAATTTAACGGTCGCCATCGAAGGAGAAGCATCCCCATACACTGCATCCAAGCGTTCTTTAATTTCACTGCGCGATTTCCCTTCCAAAAACAAGAATCGAATCACCGACCGATATTGTTCTTTCTCCATTTTTTCAAAAATCAACGGGCACATTTGCTTTCACACGCTCTCAAAAATAAACTACAACTCCGATCCGGCTGAAATTTCGTCTGTAACCGTTTACAGGAAGATACTGCACTGTAGTGTATTTCTGGTGCGATAGTGGCACCATCTGGCGGTGAGGCTAGGTACTTGTCAAATGACCCTCGTATTCTTCATAGATCTGCTACGAGAGAGAGCTGCCATGTGGAAGTTGTGCATCTTTATTCTTCAGGTCACTGCTGCTCCTTCCTCCAGATCTCAGCTGCTGCGCTGCTGATGTTTTTCGAGCCAGGAACAGCTCCCACTTTAGTTAAGTATAATACTGTCTCATTGAGGAGATCAGAAATTGTATACACAATCCCTTTGTATGTATTGCATTGTGTCTGGACATTCTGGTAAATTTTGAGCGAGGGTGAGGAGGTCTTAGTTGGAAATGCACATGCGCCTTTTCGACTTTTCATTCCAAAGAACCCTTTCCATTCTCAACAAATATCTTAAACTTTACACACTCTATGTTATACATGCTGAGATATTATATATCTAATTTCAGATCTAAATAATCAGCCAGTGTGGAGGTACAGCATTTTCTGTGTTTTTCAAGAAATTATAAAAAAAAAAAGTTATTTCCTCCATACTGTCTGATCGAGGAGATCAGAAATTGCATACACAATCCCTCTGTATGTATTGCATTGTGTCTGGACATTCTGGTAAACTTTGAGAAAGGGTGAAGAGGTTTTAGTCGAAAATGCACAAGCGGCATTTCAACTTTTCGTTTCAAAGATCCCTTTCCATTCCCTTCTAGTATCTTAAACTTTCCATACATAATGGAATACATGCTAAGGGACAGTTTATGAAGTTTCAGACCTACATAATTAGCAAATCTGGAGGTATTGCAATTTTTGTGCTTTTTCAGGAAATTTTTAAGAAAGAAAAGTAATTTCCTCCAAACTAGCTGATTTAGTAGATCTGGAACTCAATATACAATGCCTCAGCATGCATTGCATTGTGTGTGAACATTCTGGTAAACTTTGAGAAAGGGTGAGGAGGTTTTAGTCGAAAATGCACATGCGGCACTTCGACTTTTCGTTCCAAAGATCCCTTTCCATTACCTCCAAGTATCTTAAACTCTCCATACGTAAAGGAAAACATGCTCAGGGACAGTATATCAAGTTTGAGATCTACATAATTAGCAAGTCTGGTGATAATGCAATTTTTGTGCTTTTTCAGGAAATTTTTAAGAAAGAAAAGTAATTTCCTCCGTAATGGCTGATTTAGTAGATCTGAAACTCAATATACAATACCTCAGCATGCATTGCATTGTGTGTGAACATTCTGGTAAACTTTGAGAAAGGGTGAGGAGGTTTTAGTTGAAAATACACATGCGGCATTTCGACTTTTCGTTCCAAAGATCCCTTTCCATTCTCAACAAATATCTTAAACTTTACACACACTATGTTATATATGCTGAGGGATTATATATCAAGTTTCAGATCTAAATAATCAGCCAGTGTGGAGATACAGCATTTTCTGTGTTTTTCAAGAAATTTTCAAGAAAAAAAGTTATTTCTTCCATACCGTCTGATTGAGGAGATCTGAAATTGCATACGCAATCCCTCTGTATGTATTGCATTGTGTCTGGACATTCTGGTGAACTTTAAGCAAGGGTGAGGAGGTCTTAGTTGGAAATTCACATGCGCTTTTTCGACTTTTCATTCCAAAGATCCCTTTCCATTCTCAGCAAATATCTTAAACTTTACACACACTATGTTATACATGCTGAGGGATTATATATCAAGTTTCAGATCTAAATAATCAGCCAGTGTGGAGATACAGCATTTTCTGTGTTTTTCAAGAAATTTTCAAGAAAAAAAGTTATTTCTTCCATACCGTCTGATTGAGGAGATCTGAAATTGCATACGCAATCCCTCTGTATGTATTGCATTGTGTCTGGATATTCTGGTGAACTTTAAGCAAGGGTGAGGAGTTCTTAGTTTGAAATGCACATGCGCTTTTTTCCCCTCAATCCCTCTGTATGTATTGCATTGTGTTTGGACATTTCAATAGTATAGCCAAACCTAGCCTCCAACTTCTTAATAGTATAGCCAAATCTAGTCTCCAACTTTTTATCGGTCTACTCATTTGTTCCTGGCAGTTCGATACTACTCTCCCGTCCCCACTGCTTAATACATTATTAATATATTTAGCTTTGCCCTCGGCGAAGAGCTCCTGCAGAAGACAACCCGTCTTCACATAACATTCTATTCTCCTCGAGGGCAGCCAACGCAACTACCACTTCTCAAGGACATTATATAGGCGAAGATATTGTAGAAGTGACGGCGGAGGTCTAATTGAATGTAGATCGCGCTTCTGCGACAGACTCGAGTAAGTACTTCACTTCGGATTTGGTGTTTGTCCTGAGGTATAGGTGAACCTAGCCTCCAATTTTCCATCTGTCTTCTCCTCTGTTCCTGGCAGTTCGATACTGCTCCCCCCGTTCCCACTGCTTAATATATTATTAATATATTTTGCTTTGCCCTAGGCGAAGAGCTCCTGCAGAAGACAACACGTCTTCATATAATTGTACTCTCCTCCAGGGGAGCCAACGCAACTACCACTTCTCAAGGACATTATGTAGGCGAAGATATTGTGGAAGTGATGGCGGAGGTCTAATTGAATGTAGTCCGCGCTCCCGCGACAGACTCGAGTAAGTACTTCACTTCGGATTTGGCCTTTATCCTGTAGTTATAGGTGAACCTAGCCTCCAATTTTCCATCTGTCTACTCCTCTGTTCCTGGTAGTTCGATACTGCTCTCCCCGTCCCCACTGCTTAATACATTATTAATATATTTTGCTTTGCCCTAGGCGAAGAGCTCCTGCAGAAGACAACACGTCTTCATATAATTCTACTATCCCCCAGGGCAGCCAAGGCAACTACCACTTCTCAAGGACATTATGTAGGCAAATATATTGTGGAAGTGACGGCGGAGGTCTAATTGAATGTAGTCCGCGCTCCCGACAGACTCGAGTAAGTACTTCACTTCGGATTTGGACTTTATCCTGTAGTATAGCCGAACCTAGCCTCCAACTTTCCATCTGTCTATTCCTGGCAGTTCGATACTGCTCTCCTCATCCCCACTGCTTAACGAATTATTAATATTTTTTGTTCTGCCAAAGGCGAAGGGCTCCTGCGGATGACAACACGCCTTCAAATAATTATATTACCTTCGACGGCAGCTGAAGGAATAGGAGTTACCAGTTTGTTTTATCCATCACAGAAGGAGTTGCAGCGTGATTGTGATGGTGTTGTCTTAATTGTATTTAGATTAGTTCAGCTCCAGATCAGTAAGTTACACTTATTATTTTGGATTCCACTAATTAATGTTAGTTGTAGCATGTATTAATTATGACCCTGAGTAAACCTTTTATTAATAATTTTCATTTATTATTAATCAATCTTTTACGTAATTAGAATGAAAATCAAAATGTAAAACATTTTGAGTTTTAACTTACTATCTGCTTTTATAATTTTTTTTTTAAATAATGGGTCATACCTGCAGCTTTGCGCTAACCTGCGAAAATTCTGGTCAGAACACCGCGTGCTGGCGACAGTTTCTGGCCAGAATTTTTGGTCAAATAAAATCATTATATTTTAGGTTATGTATATGTCCTGTATATATAATGATGCTCACTGCTATACATTCATCTGAATGCAACACGAATAATGGATCTGCCTTTTTGTAGTAAATAGATTTTTTCAGATTGTACTCCATTTTATCAAGGCAGAGCAGCATCTATATATAGTTTTATAACACTACAATGATTTTTAATATATCATAAAGTTTTCATTGTGAAAATGAAAATATAATTAGAATTATTTTCAAGTAATGTATCATAAAGACATTACCTCTGACAATGTGAGCTAAGTTAAAAATTCCTAAACCCATTTTATGCATCGGTAAAGCATTTTCAATATTTTGCCTTTGGTAAATAACTAATCGGGTGATGGATTTTCATGGGATAAAGCTTATATCCTTGATATTTTGGTCATATTTATGATTTAAAAAGTTGCAAATCTGAAAATTTCCTTATTTCAAGGTTTCTTACATTTTTTGTGATTTTTACCATTTAACTGTCAACTGATAAGAATTTTTCCATCGGTCTTACAGTCTTACAAATTAAATTAAAATAATTAATATTTATGGCAAGTCAGATTGCCCTTGTTTATAATCACCCCCGCAGAATCTGAAATAATAATTTCAATAATTAAGTAAATTTTAATAATTTTACCATTTAAAAATGATTTATTGAAGTAAATATCTTTTCCCAGCAACCGGGTAATGGTTTTTTACGAGTCAAAGCTTACATTCCTTGTATTTTAATCACAGTTCTAGTTCGAAGAGTTGTACTTGAATAAATTACTTCAATAAGTCACTTTTAAATGGTAAAAATCAAAAAAGATATAAGAAAACTTAAAATTAGGAAATTTTCATATTTGAAACTTTTCAAATCATAAATATGAACAAAATACGAAGGATATAAGCTTTATCTCATGAAAATCCTTTACCCGGTTGGTTATATACCAAAGTCAAAATATTGAAAATGCTTTATCGATGTATAAAATGGGTTTCGGAACTTCTAGCTTAGCTTAGATAATTTAGAGAGGTAATGTCTTTATGATAAATTATTTGAAAATAATTCTAATTATATTTTCTTCATTCATGCAGGGGACGTTAGATGTAAAATCCTAAGTTGTTATATTCTTTTAACTTGTTTGTATTACTGAGTGGATTATTAGTGAATGCAAGTAATGAAGTGATAGCAGTGACAATTTCGGAATGAAAATTTTACAAAATATCAATGCTTTTTCATAATGACACTCATGTCATAGATACTTGTTACTCAGGTGATAGAATGAAGGAGCACTGGTACATTCTAACATTTAAAATCTGAATCTGCTATTGTTGCGTCTTTATTAGTTCTATTAATGTTACACAAATAACCTACTAGTCAGTGCCCATAAATTTTAACCTAATAGTAGCACAGATGCCGAGGGTCTTTTGTACTTAAGGATTTATTGGCTATACAATCAGTGTCAAAAGTTATTTTTTATTTAAAATATTAATAATTTGTTATATGGGGTTGTTTTTTTCTTTTTTATTTAAAAACTATGTAGGAGGCCATAAGACCAATAGTTAAAGCTCCCAAAATAAGAAATCAGACGAAAATTTTTGAAGTATTTCGACTTTTAAAAATCATATATTCTAAAACATTTTTAATTTCATTCATTACTTTATTAAAACATTTTTTTTTCTACCGAAGGCGAAGAGCTCCAGCAAAAGACAACACGGCGTTATTTGATTCTCCCCTCGAGGGTGGCCGATACAGCTAGCTACTACTTCTCGAGAGGTATCACCGTGGTGAACAAAATGGAGAAACGACGGCGATGGTCGAGTTGAATGAAGCGCACCTTCTTGCGACGGACTTGTGTAAGTACTTCGCTTCCGACTGGGACTTTATTATGTACGTAGCATAGATGAACCTAACCTCTTAATTTTCGTCTACCTGCTCCCTTATTCCTGGCAGTTTAATACTGCTCTTCTCATACCTAATCTTTGACACTTTATTAATACATTTTTTTCTGCCGAAGGCGAAGAGCTCCCGCAAAAGACAGCACGGCGTCGTTTGATTTTACTCCTTTGGAGACTGGCGACGTAGTTACCCTTCCCAAGGCATCACCTAGTTGAATACTGAATTGATGACGACGTTAATACTAAATGGAAATATGATGGAGAAGTGTTAACGCTATAACGAGGTGGCATTATTTAGAGGTTCTCCAAGTAAAATGTAAGTTGCGTGTGCACCTGCCATTGCCGTTTGTACAACTGATGCACAACAGTGGTCCAGACACTGCTGCAGAGGCTGTAATAGTTGGCAATCTGACAGCTAATGACTGCCTGTTACATCCTTTACAGTGCAGATCTTGTATTAATTAGTACTGTTAGTAGTCATAAGTTATTGGATGTGTTTGAAATTCCGAACGTTCGCAGTGAACGAAAAAACTAAAATTTGCGATTTACATTATAACCGGTTTAAAACCGTAAAACAGGGTAGGAGTGGACCAAAAATAGTGTAAAAACCAATTTAGCACTTCGCTACCCCCATAAACCACCTCCAAAACCACCCTCACAGACAAGTCAATTTTCCCATAGCCACACATACGAAAACTAAAATTCCCAGAGTCGCAATAACTTCGTTAGGAAAAATTTTGCGACTGGTACTTGAAGGAAAGGTCCCACACGGTCTAAAAAAAATTATGAAGGAAATCGCTTTTCTGGAAAACCCTTGCACGGCGATATACAGTGTCGGAAAAGCGAAAAAAAATTCCCACAGCCGCAATTACGTCGTTCGAAAAAATGTTTCGACGGTTTCTTGTAAAGTCCCCAAATGCTTAGAAAAAAATTATGAATGAAATCGCTTTTCCGCAAAAGCCACCCCAGGGCGATAAACTGTGTCGTAAACAGGAAAAACAATTCTCAGAGCCGCAATTACGTCGCTCGGAAAAATGTTTCGACGGTTTCTTGTAGATAAAGTCTCCAAATGCTTAGAAAAAAAATTATGAACGGAATCGCTTTTCCGGAAGAGCACCCCAGGGCGATATACTGTGTCGTAAACGGTAAAAAAAAATTCCTAGAGCCGCAATTACGTCGCTCGGAAAAATGTTTCGACGGTTTCTTGTAGATAGTTTCCAAATGCTTAGAAAAAAAATTATGAATGAAATCGCTTTTCCGGAAAAGCCCCCCCAAATCGATATACTGTGTCGTAAACGGGAAAAAAAATTCCCAGAGACGCAATTACGTTGTTCGGAAAAAAGTTGCGATTGTTTCTCATAGATAAAGACGTCAAATGGTTAGAAAAAAATTATGAACGGAATCGCTTTTCCGGAAAAGCCCCCCGGACGATATACTGTGTCGTAAACGGGAGAAAAATTTCCAGAGCCGCAATTACGTCGCTCGGAAAAATGTTTCTACGGTTTCTTGTAGATAAAGTCCCCAAATGCTTAGAAAAAAATTATGAACGAAATCGCTTTTCCGGAAAAGCTTCCCGACGGCGATATACTATGTCTTAAACACGAAAAAAAATTCCCAGAGCCGCAATTATGTCGCTCGGAAAAATGTTTCGACGGTTTCTTATAAAGTCCTCAAATGCTTAGAAAAAAATTATGAACGAAATCGCTTTACCGGGAAAGCCCCTTCGATATTTTAACGCGATAATTTTAAATATTATTTAATCCGCAGAAAATTCAGTAATAGATCATTCCTTTATTGATTTGCAATAAAAAATTTGTATAACTTAATGTGCATGTTATTTTATATGTAAATATTCTTTCTAAATCTGCAATCAAATGCAGTAATTAAAATGTTGCATGATTTAATTTAATACTATAGGAATCGATTTCCTTTTATCGATCTGTAATCAAATATTATGTTTATGATATTGCATATTATCGTAAACTACTGCAGTAATTGATAATTTCTTTATCAATTAATAATTATCATAATTCTCTATAATATTATTAAATCTGCAGCAATAGATCATTTCTTTATTGATTTGCAATAAAAAAAAATTTATAACTAAATGTACATGTTATTTTAAATATTTTTTTAAATCTGCAATCAAATGCGGTAGTTATAATTTTGCATGATTTTATTTCATACTGCAGGAATCAATTTCCTTTTATCGATCTGCAATCAAATATTATGTTTATGATATTGCATGTTATCGTAAATTACTGCAGTAATTGAGAATTTCTTTATGAATTTATAATCAAAGTTCGTTTTGCATGTGTTATATTGTTGCATGATTTTATTAAATACAACAGTAATTGATGATTTCTTCATCAATTAATAATTATAAAAATTTTGTTTATTATTTAATCTGCAGCAATAGATCACTTCTTTATTGATTAGCAATAAAATATTTTTTATAAGTGAATGTGCATGTTATTTTAAATGTAAATTTTGTTATTAAATTGCAATCAAATGCTGTAGTTATAATTTTGCATGGTTTTATTTAATACCGCAGGAATCGATCTCCATATCGATTAGCAATAAAATATTATGCTTATGATATTGCATGTTATCGTAAAATACTGCAGTAATTGATAATTTCTTTATGAATTTATTATCAAAGACCGTTTTGCATGTGTTATATAATTTTGCATAATACTAATAAATGTGCCATTATCGCTTTATTCAGTACTATTCTGTACTACGAAATTACTATCAGTAAGCGAATTACATTGCATGATAAATATAACGTATGAAACAAAAATAAGAAATTATTAGTGTGTGATTTTTATTTATAAGAAATAAGTAAATTAATAATAACGCATGATATATTAGAAATAAGAAATTTCAGAATGCATTTTGTAAAAAAGGTGTATCTAATGATACTAATACATGTGCCATTATCGCTTTACTCAGTACTATTCTAAACTATGAAATTACTATAAGTAAGCGAATTACTTT
The DNA here is from genome assembly GCA_036365515.1 of Torymus aiolomorphi. Taxonomy (NCBI): domain Eukaryota; kingdom Metazoa; phylum Arthropoda; class Insecta; order Hymenoptera; family Torymidae; genus Torymus; species Torymus aiolomorphi. The sequence goes on along the minus strand of CM070873.1, from coordinate 209,450,495 downwards.
ACATGATAAATAATGTATGACACAAAAATAAGAAATAAGAAAATTAATAATGCATGATATATTAGAAATAAGAAATTTCAGAATGTTGTAAAAAATTTGTATCTAATGATACTTATAAATGTGCCATTATCGCTTTATTCAGTACTATTCTGTACTAAGAAAATACTATCAATAAGCGATTTACATTACATAATAAATAATGTATGAAACAAAAATAATAAATTAATAGTGCAAGATTTTTATTTATATGAAATAAGAAAATTAATAACGCATCATATATTGGAAATAAGAAATTTCAAAATATATGTTGGAAAAAAGTTGTATCTAATGATACTAATAAATGTCCCATTATCGCTTTATGCAGTACTATTATGTACTACGAAATTATTATCAGTAAGCGAATTACATTACATGATAAGATGTATACTTTGATTCGTAAACCGATTTTCAGCTTTGGAAATGGTTTTTGAAAAATATTAATTTTACAAAAAAAGAATCTTGTACGAGAAGCTAAATTACAACTTTCTAAACAAACCTTAAAATCTATGTTTATTTATTTATTTATTTATTTAACCAGAGTAGTACATGTTGTTATACATGTTATTATTTACTTCAAGACATAGTTATATGTCTGAAGCAGCTAACATCCTATACAGGGCAGGCATAGCTACCTGGGGTGTGATTCTGTAACGATAAAAAAAGTGATAAATTATTTATCACAAGTTCTTATGACGATAAATGAAATTTATAAAAAAAAAAGACGGGCCCCTGTACATAGGTCCAAAAACTTTTTAAAGATCCATTTAAAATCTCATTTATTCTCGCATAATTTGTTTAAAAAAAATTTATAAACTTGATACGAATATTTTCATAATTTTTTATGAGAAAAATTATTTCCTATATTATGCACTGAGAGAAGAATACTTATGTTCTGTTTGAATTCGAAAGTGCAATATTGTAACTGTTACAATATCTTATATTCGAATAGGGGAGATTTTAGACGGCAAATCTCATATTGCACCTATTACAATATCAATATTTATAGCAACATATTGAAATTGTTTAGAAGAACATGATGACTTAACTGTTACAATGCGTGTATTTGGAAATATTTAAATATATAGGCATGTTAATAGTTATGAATCTTATGATCCCATGTTGACATTAAACACTTCTCTCAGTGCACGGCATCTGTGCGAGTATTTTGGAACTAAAAGTTCTACGCATATAGATTAAGCATATCTTCAGCGCCATCTACTGTTTAATATACAGTAGTTGGCTCTTCCTACATTATCGACTGAACCCAACACGATTTTTGTTGAGTATCACATGGCCTTAAAGGATTGCTTCAGAGTCTTTAGCACCAGTCGCTTTCTACTCGTAAAGATACGCGGATTGCCATGGTGACCCTACCACGAGCTGCACAACACCCACATCAAGACTTTTGTACATTGTACGCCTTAAATAAATCGTTCACCAAGAAGGTAATTGTTGGTTTGGAATATGACGAGTTCGACGGCGAGTGCTACAAACCTGTGGTTCGACTATTATCGAATGACTTTGAAGGTGTTGCATTTTTATACAATGACAGGGAAGAATTCAAAACAAGTTTCGACGACATAGATAAATATTTTCGTGGACTTGATAATAGTTTAAAGGACCAGAAAATTTACGGAAATGATTGGACTTTAAAATTCACTACAAGTAACCAGGAAAAATCAATCGAAATTGAAGAAGACAGGAGGCCTGGTGTTGGTCGGATCAAGCGGTTTCGCCATAGTTTAGTAATGAAAAAAGTTACTTTTGATTGTCTCCAAGAATTTATTGTAAAGTGTGTCGATATTCGTCTTAAATATTTAAATTCCATTGCGAGTAGTGTACAATATCTTACCTGTGACGTTATGGAGTTTATTAAAACTAAAAGTAGTCTCATGCATGAAGCACAAGTACAACTGTATACACCTAGTATTTTAAAGACGTTGTAAATTTATTAAGTACTTGAAGACGATCTTTGGAGGCAAAAGTGAAAAGATCTTAGGTGTTTTTTTTCAGCAACGTTTCGTTGGCTTAGTACGCCAACCTCATCAGGCCTTTATTCAAACACAGAAATAAATTAACATATAAAATTATTTTTAACTATATCAAGGAGCGCGGGTGAGCTCTGAAGGCAAGTATCTGTCCAATGTAGAAAAAGCCTGAGGGACGACCGTGCTTCATATACATTGAAATGGGTGCGTGAGAATTTTACTAATTTTTTACGCCTTTCAATTATTATATATCAACGGATAGCTGCTTTGATATACTACATGTATAAAAAATTTCAATTAAAAATATGCCGCCGTTTTCAAGTTATATTGATATTAAAAAATTCGAGGGCTTCGAGGGCCGATTTATTTTCCTTTGCGCTTTCTTTCAGACCTACTCGATCAGCTGTTTTGTTCCGACCATATATATAGCTATACTTCTCCACAGTCCACAGCTCTGTGAGAGACTCGCCACAAATGGACCATCAACGGCTGTCGCGACTGCCGAGTGTCGCGAGTGCACGCGCTCCGATCAGAGGGCCGAATCTGCCCACAACGAGACAGCGCTGACGCACTGGCCAGTAAACGAACGTCTGAAATCGACTTTTTCGACAGAATGGCTGCATTTTGGATATTTAATAAAACACATCGTCTAAAAACGATGGTCAAAAATGCAGCCTCCAAAAACGCCGGCGTCACCTCTAATTTGTCAAAAAACCACCCCCGAAAACGGTTTTTCGCTTATAACTCGCGAACTATAAGAGATATAAAAAAAGTCCCAAACAAAAGTTGTAAGGCGTGAAATTTTACATAAGAATTACCTGTCACTCTTTTGCATTAGATAAAATGAAGCTTGAGAAAAGCACGCAGAAGTTGCAAACAGCAAGCGGTCGAAGGGGAAGGTCGGCGGGACCTACGGCGCGCGGTTGCGGCGTTGGCGGCTATCAGCGCGCGCGTGGACTGAGTGTCTTTGCCGCTTGCGAGCCGTTTTTCAGTTTCTAGCGATTCTAGCTCGCCCAGGCGCCAGAAAATTTTTCGCTTCTGTCTCCCCCTCTACACCGGCTGATGCAATTGAATAAAGTAACCATTGTTTTTTATAGATTTTGATTCGTAGAATCTAAATTTCGAGTTTACAATTTATCAAAATGGCAGGAACCTTGATTTAAATGTATTTGTTTAAACAAAAACGCAATTTAAACAAATAAAAACAATCTTTTGATAATTTTTTCTTGAAAATTCAGGCAATTTTAAGATTAAAATGTTGCATTCAACATCTACGAAAAACCAATATTCAAAAAGTTGTAGATTTTTAAAATATTAATCTTCAGTATTTAAGAGATTTTTAATAATAGTCACAAAATTAAACATCAAGTAGAAATTCTTACAGTTACTTATCGTTTACCATCTGAAAAGAGAGTTGCATGTTTAATATTACTTTGTATCATAAATAATTATTCACATTAATATACGAGTAAATCTCAGGAACTCTTAACTTTTTGGGAACTCTAAAGTTTAAGCGCAGAAAAATGAGTTAAAGCTCAAAATGTTTACCTTTCAATAATAAAAAAAAGAAACAATTATAAATAAGGGTAAAGAATCTAGCTACGTACACAAAATTAAAAAAAGGTCGACAATCAGTCATTTTTTATGTTGTTCATGTCCTTTTCCAATCGATATATTTATTTAATAGGAATAGGAACACACTTACGATCGTTGCACAATTTGATTAGCTTTTTTGTTTGCCAAAACCTTTAATTTGAACCCTGGTAGGTTGATGTGCTGTGAAAATTAGCCCAAATATAAGATTTTTAATTTTCTATATTTTTTAAGAAATTTCAGGGGGAAAAAGTTACTGACATTTGTCAATGCGTATTGATTAAATTTTCAAGGGGAACACCAACAGCCTTATCTATATCTATATCATGTGCAAAGATACTCCCTAAATATAAGTATTTGTTACTCGTAAAGAAAATTATTTTATAAACATGGGTGTGCAGCGAACCTCCACAAGTTTCCTATTTAAAAAATTAGTAATGCCCATGTCTAGCTAAAGCATAATTTGTCTGTCAATTGCTTTAGAGAAAAAATAAAAACAAGTTTTATTAAGGGGGTCGGACACCTTTAAAATGACGAAAAATCAATTTTTTTTTTATTTATATTTTACTAAAAAAACACTTGTAGAATATGTCCCAATTAATTTTAAAGCATTATCTATTTTTGTTTTAAGAATAGACACAAAACACTGATAAAGCTTTTCATTTGTTTTTTGTTCAAATTACATTTTTCCCCTTGTATACATATTTATATAATCGCATCTTATTTCTACTATTTTTTTGTTTATTTCCCTGTTCTTAATATATTTAAAATTCTCACTCTACGTATTTATATATACTTTAGAAAATACAAAAATAATATTTTAAACGTTAATATAAAGATAAAAAATAAATAATATAATTTATGGACAGTATTTTTGACAAAAATAAAAATAAAAATTTAAAACTAATAGCAGTTAAGATGGCTCCGGCGCGATACATACACACACACACACACACACACATACACACACACAAATTTTTTACGATGCTTAGTTCACATGTTATAAATTGAGAAACAATATACTATGTAACAAGGGTTCTTGTAGTAACAAAAAAAAAAATTTTCAAAGAAATTTGAATATTGTTGAATTTGAATTTGTTTCGTACTACATTGTTTCTCCAATTATAACATTGAAGTAAGCATCTTAAAAAATTTGTATATTTATATACATATATATCGCGCCGGAGCCACCTTAAGGCCCAAAAGACGTTGACAAGGTGGGTCCTACTCCTTGAGCTACTTTATTTATGTAATTTTCGTGTTTTGCACCTCAAAACGTTCAACTTCAACTTCAATTTGACATACTTAAAGTGAACGAAATACTAAAATTTTTCCTGAAATTAAATACGCCGTAGACTTGATTTTTTAATTTGTTGCATTTCCGCATTTCCGCTAACGCATTGCTCCCTTATGAACAAAAGGTTCCGATTTTTCTAAATTTCCGAAATATCTTCAACCCCCATCATACGAATTCCAGTCCCGACGAAAGGATTCCGGACGTAATTTTAAGTACAGAATTTTTGTCTATATTTTTTGTGATGTCCTAATGTGAAAGCAAAAATGAAATTTGTCTCCACTTCATGTGCTCATAATTTTCGTTTTTCTAGTTTTATCGTACTTTTAGGGGGTGGTTTTTGGTGGTTTCTATGCGTCTTTTCTACGTGTTATTATCGCTCTTATACCTATATAAGGCCGAGAATTCCGTTTTGAACGAAAATTTCAATTTTCTATTTTTCGTTGACGATGAACGATCGAAATCTCATATATACATGATTCTATAGACAGGTGGGCATGGTTCTATCTACTCTATCTCTATTAATATCATTTGTTTTCTTTCATAAATTTGTATAAATTTTTATAAATACTATTTTTTTTTTAATGTATATATTACATTACTATTTTTGTTAATTACTAATTATCATTTTCTCAATTATAATTTTCTAATATTATAAAACTTACATGCGACTTCCCTACCATCGAAATTATCAAATACCATGTATTTTGGTAGGTCCGCGGTTAAGAGGATATTTTCCTAGAGCGTTAATAAATGATATTACAAAGAAACAAAAAATATTAATTTTTTTAAAAGCATATTTCCGGCGAAAACTTGCACCGAAAACAACCAACCCGATGACTAGCTTAGATGAGGCAAATGTGTAATTATTGCTATTTCAATTTTACTACTAGCGCTATTACTTTACTACTATTAACGCTGTTACTATATAAATAGATTATATTTTATGAAAATCATACATTACCTTTTTCGTGTATATTGTACACGTACACTGAGAGAAATGTTGTAGTAAAATTTATTATAAACATAAGAAAAATTACTATATTTTGTAGGAACGGAGGGACAAATCGAAATTATAACAATTTTTGCTATGCAACATAGTAATTTTTATGAATGACCTTAAATTTCAAAAAATTATATTTTCTCTCGTTCTTCCTGTTTTCAGAACTATTTTCAGACTCTAATCATACGATATTTAATGTGAAAATAAATTAAAATGAGAAATAAAATATTTTTTTTACGAGCGTTGGGATCGAACCTGCAACCTTCACCGCGGCAATCGGATGCGCTAACCACTTACCCAAATAGGATTCTTGAGTGTAAAATTTTGAAACTTGTATATGTCAAACCATCGATTTCAAGAAAATTTCAGATAATATTAAATAATGACAATAAATAACTTTGATAACACAAAGAAACTTATCATTAATGTGCATAATATAAAAATAAAATAATTGAAGTAAGGTTTTGAATGTTTTGTAAACTTAAAAGCAAGGCAAAGTGAAATTCCCGTAGAAACATAACCTCAATCAGACACGTGGGCGCTTTGATCTGCGCAGAAAGTACTAATTTTGTAGCAATTTTTACTATGTTGGATAGCAAACTTTCTTATGGCCTGTAGCAATTTTTGAATGTGGCCCTTTTTACTATGTTTATAGTAATTTTTAATACGCTACAGAATAAAATTTATACGCTACAAAATAAAATTTAAACATTACAAAATAAAATTTATATTCTATTCTAATAAAAATTAAAAGCATATATTTTTATTTTTATTATATCACAGTTTTTGCTATGTGTATAGCAATTTTTCTTTTATTTCATAATACTTTCTAATCAACAACTGTCATAAAAATTACAAGAGATTTTGTAATTATTCATACAATTATAATAAAAATGCAGCATAAAGTGTATTTGTCTCACCCTTCCTATACTTTATAGTAATTTTTATTACAGTTATAATAAAATTTACTACAACATTTTTCTCAGTGTATTATATGTATAAATTAGTAAACAATTTTAATTTAATTCCGCAAATATATATCCTAATATTTCAAATACGATACATATTTGGCCTTTATACAGCTTATATAATAACACTGCATATTTCGCGTAGACGCAAGGAAAAATGTTGGCATATTTCGCCTATATGCAGATTATAATATTTTTAGAACGGTGCGTATTTCGTCTCTACGCAAAATATATGTATTTTTAATCAAGCACATTTCGCCTACGCTGACTTTATTTGTGGCTTGTAGCATATTTCGCTTATATGCAGCTGATATAAAAACGATGCGTATTTCGCCTATACGCAGGAAAAAGTGTTGGCGTATTTCGTCGAAACGCCATTTATATTTTTAGAACGGTGCGTATTTCGCCTATACGCAAAATATATGTATTTATAATCAAGCGCAATTCGCCTACCTACTATACGCTGACTTTATTTGTGGCTTGTAGCATATTTCGCCTATACGCAAAGAAAAATGTTGGCGTATTTCGCATATACGCCGATTATATTTGTAAAACAGTGCGTATTTCGTGAATACACAAAATCTATCGAGTTCTTATCAAGCGTATTTCGTTTACCTATTATACGCTAACTTTATTTGTGGCGTGTAGCATATTTCGCTTATATGCAGCTTACATAAAAACGATGCATATTTCGCCTATACGCAGGAAAAAATGTTGGCGTATTTCGTCGAAACGCCATTTATATTTTTAGAACGGTGCGTATTTCGTCTATACGCAAAATATATGTATTTCTAATCAAGCGCAATTCGCCTACCTACTATACGCTGACTTTATTTGTGGCTTGTAGCGTATTTCGCCTATACGCAGCTTATATAAAAAAGATGCATATTTCGCCTATATGCAAAGAAAAATGTTGGCGTATTTCGCCTATACGCCGATTATACTTGTAAAACAGTGCGTATTTCGTGAATACACAAAATCTATCGAGTTCTTATCAAGCGTATTTCGTTTACCTATTATACGCTGACTTTATTTGTGGCGTGTAGCATATTTCGCTTATATGCAGCTTACATAAAAACGATGCATATTTCGCCTATACGCAGGAAAAAATGTTGGCGTATTTCGTCGAAACGCCATTTATATTTTATAACGGTGCGTATTTCGTCTATACGCAAAATATATGTATTTCTAATCAAGCGCAATTCGCCTACCTACTATACGCTGACTTTATTTGTGGCTTGTAGCATATTTCGCCTATATGCAGCTTATATAAAAACGATGCGTATTTCGCCTATACGCAGGAAAAAGTATTGGCGTATTTCGTCGAAACGCCATTTATATTTTTAGAACGGTGCGTATTTCGTCTAGACGCAAAATATATGTATTTATAATCAAGCGCAATTCGCCTACCTACTATACGCTGACTTTATTTGTGACTTGTAGCATATTTCGCCTATATGCAGCTTATATAAAAAAAGATGCATATTTCGCCTACATGCAGCTTATATAAAAAAGATGCATATTTCGCCTATACGCAAAGAAAAATGTTGGCGTATTTCGCCTATACGCCGATTATATTTGTAAAACAGTGCGTATTTCGTGGATACACAAAATCTATCGAGTTCTTATCAAGCGTATTCGCCTACCTACTATACGCTGACTTTATTTGTGGCGTGTAGCATATTTCGCTTATATGCAGCTTATATAGAAACGATGCGTATTTCGCCTATACGCATGAAAAAATGTTGGTGTGTTTGGTCGAAAAGCCGTTTATATTTTTATAACGGTGCGTATTTTGTCTACACACACAATCTGTCGAGTTCTAATCAAACACAATTCACTTATATGCTGATTATATATGTACAAAATTATGTGTATTTCGTACATGTACATAAAATATTCATATCTACCTGCGATACGGAAAACTTAGTAGTTCCTGTTGGCGAAGTATAGTCACAGCATGATTTCTCATAACTGTTGCGTTTTGAGAATATTTTGTATTTATAACGGGTTTTTTAAAAATTAAATCGACTATAAAAGCAAAAGCATATACTCCACAGCTTCTTCCATCTGGTTGTTGAGTTACTGGAGCAAAGAGTATATTCTCCCGTTTTAACTGCGGATAATGGTAACGTAAGTAATTTTTTTCGACAGGATGCAGTTGTGTCGTACTTCTGCGATTAAGGCTATCATAAATTTTCAAATATTTACCATCATACCGGATACAAATCCAGTGTTCATAATCTGGGTGACCACCAATTATTTGCAAATGAATTTTTCCATGGTATCCTATGAATCGTTCTGGTAAAAGATCGTAAAACTGAAAGTAAATGGTTGGGTGAATTTCATACTGTGGCTCTTTTGTCTTTAGTAATTTCATAATGGATTCTACGCTGTCGTCATTGAGGAGATTATCGATACCCAAAATATTGTTATACACATTCTCCATATTAATATCAACGTACAGTGCCGCTAAAACATTTCTTCGATATTCGATCGATTCAGCATTACTTTCAATTGCACACCTATCTATGACGCTTTCATCTGCTTCTTCTGAAGACTCTATGTCTGAACTTGTGTGAAGAGCGACATTTACAGCTGTAATTATGGATGGCTTGGTGCGTTTTTGCTTTCTCTTACTTTGGGAGGTGACTTTCCTTTTTGTCGTTTTTCTGTTGTCTTCAGATGTATTCGATGTATCCACACATTCTTCATGAACTTCTGATGCCTTTTCTACAACGTTGTGTTTTTTTTCTCTCTGTGCCTCCAAAACATAGTCTGGTTCTCGAAGTGCCATGTTACGATTGTAACGACTGTCTAATAATTCAGGTAGTAAACAATCAAAGTAAAATCTTCTTAACGGTTCAGCCATTCTTTTCTCCCAAAAATCATCATCACGTTCAACTTTGATACACTTAATGCCTTTCTTTGTACATAGAGCAAATATACAATACTCTTTATTACTTATATGTAATTGACCTTGAACTTGATAATAATATTCGTGAGCTGGATTCATTTGATTAATATCTTCTTTACTAAAAATTCTTCTTATGTTTGGTTTCTGTTTCAGAGACTGCAGTATCGTCAAATTGGCTGCAGAAATAGGATTCATGAATTCAACAATACCATTGTCATCTATAAGACCTCCTATACATGCTCCTAAGTATTCATCCTTCGCGTCAGTAACCAAACCACCAGTCTCAATATTATGGCTTAATTCTTTGGACAACCTAATCCGTGAACTAGCTTGATTTTCAATCTCATATTTTGCTATAAGTGCTGTAAGATTTAAAACCGGTGGATAAAGGATGCTTTTAACAATAGTAGCACACGAAGTACTATCTTTCTTTCGACAAATTTTGCCGAAATTTGAAGATATCAACAATTCACTTCTTTTTTGATACCATAAATCACATTTGGCCTGATTCACTGTCGCACGTTCAATTTCAGCTAGATTAGCTTGATCCTTTTTAAGTTTTTCTAAGTGTTGTTGAACTAAAATTTGATAAGCTTCTGGACTGATATCTGGACGATTAGCACCTTCTCCATAATCTTCTTTTCCACTTTCAACATATCTTCGTCGTCGTCTTCCTTGAAGCATTCGCAAAAGTTTCTTTTGTTCAATTTTTTTCTTAGCTTGTTCTTCCATTGATATAACGATACTTGAAGGCTCATATCCGCAATTCACGTTCAATCTCGATAAAAGGGATTGTGTGTTGCATTGGACAACTACACCTTGCACTCTTACATAATACGAATCCCTTTGACCGTAATTGATACGCTTTCCTCCTACCATTTTAGCAATAATAGCGTTAAAAGATTCTACGTGATTGCTAGTTTCAGATTTCAATAAACTTCGAGCATGACAACTTAGATCACGTACAGCTTGTTGAATAGTTGTGTACATCCCCGTCAATTTCAAGGTTGGAATCCAATTTTTCTGATTTCTGGTTTTTCTTTTACAAGATACCTGATACTTTTGACATTGAGCGTGATCTCCGAAACAATGGTGAATAGAATTCATGATTTGATGTTGTAAACTCGTCACTCCAGAATCTGCATCTCTTTGATTTCTCTTAATGTTTATCAATGTCACTATGTGTTGCCTAATTTTGAACGAGCACTTTTTTACATGATCTCGAAACGACTTTACATTTCCTCTAGGGAGAGTATGCGCCAATCTCCCTCTAGAAGCATCCACAATTTTATTGCACATATTTCTGAGCAAATGATTTGTGCATTCAATTTTTTCTACTCGTACTCCATATTGTCGATAAGGATTGCTATCTAATATTGCTTTATAAACACTGTTATCGCCGTCACCTATAACAGTTTTATAAATCAATTTATGCTTTTCTACGCTTTCCAAAAATCCTTGTACAATAATGTCTTTTTCCATAGAACTTGAACTTTGTTCACGGTCCCAATTTTTATAGCAATCATGCTTTTTGGGAAGACAACCTTTTTTTGCAGCAAGATCGCAGACATGACACTGTTTTTTGCGCACTCCAACATACAAAACTTTTTTTGTTCGACACCCTATAATAGCCGCACAACCAGATAACGAATCAAATTTTCCGCTTCTGTACGATCTCTTTAACCAAGATCCATCGACTTGAACAGTTATAAATGGTATTCCATCTATTACATCACCTTCAGTTATAGCCAGTTCTCTTTCCATCTCAGCTACCCCGTTCATACTTTCTTCAGCAGTTTTTTCAAAACTTGTTACTAATTTTTGTCTATGGTCTCTGTATGTAACATTAGACATACATTTTAATCCCATACTGGCGAACTCTTGTTTCAATTCAGAATATCCTGTTCCTGCTGTGATTGTTCCAGATACTGCACCATTGTGTAAGGGCATAAGTGGACCATTCTTATCAACACGGTTAACCCATTTAAAATAATGACAATGATTGCAGACAAATTTCAATTTGGAGCATAATCCTTCATCTCTACATTTTTCATAACAAATATCATGAAAGCTGCATTGTTCACGGAATCCATGCTCTATGTACATTAAACGTAATTCTTCATAAAAATTCAGTGGATCAGTGATTCTTCGACCTTCAAATGTTTTATTCCTACTTTCAGATTCTTCTGAAACCGTCAAATCATTTTCAACTAGCAACGGCTGAGATGTCGATGGTTCTTGTGGAAGGGAATCAAAACTATCCTTTTGTGATTCCGGTAATTCGTTGTAGATTTGTGATGTAGGCAGTATAGTTGGACAAATATAGCCGTCTTCTTCGCATATACTTTCATCATTCTCCAGTCTGGCAGAGTAAGATCTTAGCAGCTCTTCTTCAGGAAGGTTTGCATTTTGTAGCGATGTCGTTGATTCGGTTTGTATACGTTCTAAGTTAATGTCAGTTTTGACGCAATTTTGTAATCTTCGATGATCGTTATAGGTGTCATCCACAACAGCTGCTTCACTGAAGTTTTCAATAGCGATGTATTCGTCTTCAATTATTAAATAATTGTCTCCAATATCATCTTCATAACTTCCTGAAACTTTCAGAATGTTTTCATACGTACCTTCACCTTCTTTCTTTCTTTTGCTCCTCTCCATCCTATAATAATTTAAATAATGCATATTTGTACCTATATTATTATGAGAACAGAACATTTTTGTAATCGTACAAAACTAGCTCAAAAATGTACTTTATTAGTCACAGGAAAATAATTTTTTGCAGTAATAACTTCTTATGGGAGGGTAAGTCGGAGAGAACATCACTCCTGGGCCTCAAAACCTATGAAAAAGTCTTACCTTGAAGGCGAGACTCTCTCTCTCTCTCTCCCTCTCTCTCTCTCTCTCTCCGCTTATTTTGTTATAATAAGAACTTGTACGATTACAGAGTGTAAGTTCGCATATGCGGAGTGCGAGGTCCTGCCGCAGTTAATTGGGCATACAAATTCGATACTGTTCCCCTTACCGATTGACACGTAGTCCGGGAGGCAGCGACACTTTTGGCTAGTCATTTTACCAAACCTGATTTAAATATATATGGTAGTTATGGCATTACTTATGAAGAAAACGCCCGTCAGCCGGCGCACTAGCGGTGGATGCAGCGTGTGTGGTGTCTTGAATGTCGAAAAACAATATAAAAAAAAGTGATAGTACCAAAGCTGAAACTTTATGGCCATTGCAGACAGCGGCTCACGGAGAATGGTTCAACATGCACCACCCAGGAGGAGATTAAGAAGAGGTGGGCCGCTATTCTGCACCAATCCATCGACGGCTCGTCGCTCAAAAGCTCGCATCAAGTCACCGGCCAACACCAATGGATGGCTGATGAGACCTCACTTCTCTCAGGCAGAAATTACATTAACTGCCACAAAGTGAGAATTGGAGCGCTGCCAACACGATCTCGGGCGACCAGAGGGAGGCGCAGTGATAGACTCTGTCGCGCGGGGTGTATGGCGCAGGAAACTAACAACCATGTCCTGCAGATTTGCCCTCGCGCCCACGAGGCCGGAATCGACAGACATGACGCTGTGCTCTCCTACTTAGGGTGCAACCTCTGACGCCAGGGTTTCGAGGTCCAAGAAGAGCCACACTACCGGACGCAGGAAGGGCTGAGGAAGCCATATATTGTGGCAACAATGGGCACACTTGGGCTGGTGATCGATGCCCAAATTGTCGGCGAGCAGTCGGACCTAGAGAGAGCCAGGACTGCCAAAATCAGAAAGTACGCCGACAATCCTGGTATCGAACGGGCCATACAGCGAGAAACCGGAGCAACCAACATCCGTCACCTACCGGTCATCCTCTCCTGGAGCGATATCTGATGTAAAACATCCGCATAAGATTTTCTGACACTGCACTTAGAAAAAAAATTTCTTTTAATCAAAGAAAATTTCTTTGCGGGCAATCCATGAAATATTTCTTTGAATCAAGACAATATTTCTTTCAATGAAAGTAATATTTCTTTAAATTGAAATTGATTCTTCAATTGAAAGAAATATTACCTTCATTGAAAGAAATATTGTTTTGATTCAAACAAATATTTCATGGATTCCCCGCAAAGAAATTTTCTTTGATTAAAAGAAATTTTTTTCTCAGTGTGGGCACCATCACGCGGAGAGATCTCGCTGTCATCGTCACCCGTGTGTTCATCGGTGGTATCATCGCCCACCGCGACTTCAATCGCTCAACCGCTGTCACGTTCGGAAGATGACATCGCCCAAAGAAGACTACCATCCCATCCCCTCGGTGCTGCCTGCCGTTCTCAGGCATAATCTACTTTGAAATCTTGTATATGTAATTAGTATTTAATTTGTAAATATCTGTAATATATATGAGATAATAAAGAAGTACAATTTTTTTGCTTCTTGCAATCATAAAACATTAAAAAAGCAGAGTCAGCTATCGTGGGAGAATAACCGTCAGCTGATGTAATTTTACAGAGCGCGGTAGCCTAGTGTATACTTGCCAGTTTGTTCGCTACGTGTTAATTATCACATCAGCTGACTTTTTTAATGTTTTATGATTGCAAGAAGCAAAATATAAAGTGTCAGCTTTGGTACTATCACTTTTTTTTTATATTGTTTTTCGACATTCAAGACACCACCCTCGCTGCACCCACCGCTAGTGCGCCGACTGACGGTCGTTTTCTTCATAAGTAATGTCAAACCTCCATATGTATAAAAATCAGCTTTGGTAAAATGACTAGCCAAAAAGTGTCACTGCCTCCCGCGCTCACACACCATATCTTACATGGGCTATAGTTACATACGCGTACAATTAGTGTAGTCGTAGATACGCGAGATACGGTGCACAGAATTCTAAAATAGCCCTAATTCTACTAAATTCGGCTTCACGTGAATTTTGCATAAAAAAATTTATGATAAAGTGGATTCCCTTCGTTTTCAAATTTTCCAGCAATAACCGTTTTCCTCAAAATCGAATTATTATTTTTTAGCATGATTCTCAGGGAGTTTTTCTGATCTTTCGGGAAATCAATATAATTAAAAAATGTAACGTGCGATCACGTTTGAAAAATTGCAAAAATATTATATGTGAATATATTGTTTGTTTTATACATCATTTTTTTACAATTACTGTTACAGCAACATACATTAAATATATTGAACGAGCATATATATATACTGCAACATATCACATAATATATCATATCGTTGGCTTGGTAAAAAAAAGGTACTATTTCAGAATCCGGTTGGAAACCGTACCATTTCGGAAGCCAGTTTGAAAACATACCAACTCACGAATCGAGTTTTTTTAATCAACATTACTGGTTTCAAAACGAACCTTAAAATCTGCAAAAAATGACGGCTATAGGCCACCAAAATGATCAGTTTCCCTTCGACATTCGAGATATTGTTTATTCCAATAAGGTACCTGGTAAGTCTTCTTCACGTACGTGTATGTCTTGACTTATCTATCGAAGTACACGTACGAGTTGAAACCAAATTCTTATGTGTGCCTAAAAGAATTGCCTACGCGCAATAAATTAATGTATGTTAGCTCTAGAAAATAATTTAATAAATAATAAATTATTTTCGATTCTTTTTTTTTAAAATCTTCGTTTAATTTCCTTCTATTACACCTAATCAAAAAGAAAATTAATTTTGTTCCCCGATCCCGGATCAACAACATCAACCAAATAAAATCAACATATAAAAACAACAGTTACAATATATATATATATATGCAAATAAGCATATTAACTTACATGATGTAATGTAGGTTAAAAATAACTTATAATTAATGATAGGTTATGATATATATGTTATAATATATAAGTGATTCTACAATATATTGCAGTATATATACTTACACAATATATTTAATGCATATGACTATAAAAGAAATTGAAAAAAGGATAAACATAAATCAAATTGTATATATTGAATTATATTGATTTCTCGACAGATTAGAAAAACTCCCTCACAATCATGCTAAAAATAGTAATACGATTTTGAGGGAAATAGTTATTGCTAGAAAATTTGAAAACGAAGGGAATCCACTTTACCGGAAATTTTTTTATGCATAATTCGCGTGAAACTGAATTTAGTACATTTTTGGGCTGTTTTGGAACACTGTGCGGCGATTACTTGCTGCAACGTCAGGTCAGTAACCGTCATTTTCTCGAGAACTTACTGTTGGTTTGTATGTGAGAAGGGGATCCCCGCGCTCTGTCAGGGTGCTGTCCCATGAGATGCGCAAAGCCGGAATGACCAAACCGGAATGGGTTTTCTGGAATGGCGGAGAGTGAGCGCTAACGCGAGAAATTCAAACGTATAAAAACTTTATAAAGATTTTAGAAACTTAAAAGTTTCTCATATTAGAGTAAAATTGTAAATATTTATTAAAAAATATTAATAAATGTAACCTACACAAATTAATTTGGCATTTTACAAACAAAATATAGATATTGCTACGTCTTACATAATTTTATAAATTATATTTTGAAGAGAAAATAAATAAAAAATTTATATGATTCTATTTTTTCTTTTTTAATCTACTTATAATAAATTCAAATAGTTTATTATTATTAATAATAAGGAAGTCTAGATCTATTTGTAAAAACGTCTGCTATTCCGTGTAGAAATTAGAGACCCCCCTATCCCATGGAGTATATTTTCAACACGGAATGGCATTTTATCCTCAATCTTAATCATAATAATTTCATCAAACCAATTGTTTAGATAAAAAGGAAATTATTTTCAATACAAAATTTGAAAACACTGAATTAAATTAATTTCTATGTAGGGTGACATCGATTTAACTTGTTTAAGGAAATTATTATGGTTAAGATTGAGGTTAAAATGCCATTCCGTGTTGAAAATATACTCCATGGGATACGGGGGTCTCTAATTTCTACACGGAATAGCAGACGTTTTTTCGGGTGACAAACATGCGATCTGAGTCATTCTTTATTTGCTCCCGTGGTGCGTATACGATTTTTTTACCTGGCAAAGCCGAAATTTCATTGAAAAAGTTATTAAGGGGGTGTCAAACTCCATTCTGCGATTTGACCGACCCATAGGTCGGTAAGGTAAGAAGTACATAATATTGATGAAATATGACACAAGCGCCATCTCTGGAAAATCGTAATAGATTTTAACATAGATGGCGCTACATATTTCAAAAATATTAAAGATACGCGTTTTTTTATTACAAACAATTGTACGTATTTCGCGTATACGTATTTCTTTTTATAATTAATTATCCGTATTTTGCGTATACGCATTTTTATTGTTA
Source organism: Torymus aiolomorphi (assembly GCA_036365515.1). NCBI lineage: Eukaryota > Metazoa > Arthropoda > Insecta > Hymenoptera > Torymidae > Torymus > Torymus aiolomorphi. The sequence goes on along the minus strand of CM070873.1, from coordinate 209,433,379 downwards.
ATAATAGTGCGTATTTCACATATATACGCATATTTATTACAAATAATTTTGCGCATTTCGCCTATACGCATTTTATAATAAATAATTTGGTGTATTTCGCCGATACACATATTTTATTCTAAATAATTATGCGTATTTCGCTTATACGCACTTTTCAGTGTTATCAATTGTGCGCATTTCGCCTATACGCCTATACGCATTTTATAATAAATAATTTGGTATATTTCGCCTATACACATGTTTTATTATAAATAATTAAGCGTATTTCGCTTATACGCACTTCTCAGTGTTATTAATTGTGCGCATTTCGCCTATACGCATTTTATAATAAATAATTTGGTGTATTTCGCCTATACACATGTTTTATTATAAATAATTATGCGTATTTCGCTTATACGCACTTTTCAGTGTTAGTAATCGTGTGCATTTTGCCTACACGCATTTTATAATAAATCATTTTGTGTATTTCGACTATACACATGTTCTATTATAAACAAATGTGCGCATTTCGCCTATACATATTTCTTATAATAATGAGATGCAGATTCATCACTTTATTATATAGTCTCAGTTATTATTGACATTTCAAAATTCAGGACGTCGCCTCGCATGATTGCAAATGCTTTCTTAAAAATTGTAGTGCGCTTCGTATGTTTTTGTGTCCCGGTGAAGGGACAGATCGGATGCGAGGTCTAGGTGTTTAGATGGCCGATGATGGAGTCCGGGTTATGCGCTCCATAGGTTTTTGTACCCAGGTGTTGAGACAGCTCGATTACGAGGTCTAGCTGTTCCAGGTGGCCGGTGATAGAGTATAAGTGATGCGTTCCGAAGATTTTTGTGTCCAGATGTCGGAACAGATCGTATGCGAGGTCTGAGCGTTCCAGGTGGACGATGATGGAGTTTACGTGATGCGCTCCGTAGGTTTTTGTGTCTAGAGACCAAGACAAATCGAATGCGAGGTCTAGGTGTTTCAGATGGCCGATGATGGAGTCCGGGTAGTGCGCTTCGTAGGTTTTTGAGTCCAGGTGTCGGGACAGCTCGAATGCGAGGTCTAGCTGTTCCAGGCGGCTGATGATACGCTTCGTAGACTTTTGTGTCCAGGTGTTTTGACAGATCGGATGCGAGGTCTAGGTGTTCCAGACGGCCGATGATGGAGTTCGGGTAGTGCGCTCCGTAGGTTTTTGTGTCCAGGTGAAGGGACAGGTCGGATGCGAGGTCTAGGTGTTGCGATGGCCGGTGATGTAATCCGGGTGATGCGCTCTGAAGGTTTTTGTGTCCAGGTGTCGGGACAGATCGGATGTGAGGTTTAGGCGTTCCAGGTAGCCGATGATGGAGTTTACGTGAAGCTGTCCGTAGGTTTTTGTGTCCAGAGGCCAGGACAAATCGAATGCGAGGTCTAGGTGTTCCAGATGGTCGATGAGTCCGGGTAGTGCGCTCCGTAGGTTTTTGTGTCCAGGTGAAGGGACAGGTCGGATGCGAGGTCTAGGTGTTTAGATGGCCGATGATGGAGTTCAATTTAAGATTATGATTTTCAAAATATTACCTGCATCTGAAATTTTGTGGCACAGTACTGCACTTTTTTGTACATATTCTGGATATAGTTTACAAAATTTCTACCAAGAGATAGTTTAGATTTGGTTTTTATTTTTTTGGTTGAGGGTTTAATTGTTTATTGAAATTTAAACAAATTTCAATCTATTTAGTTTTTTATGAACAAAAAATGTTCCTCAAATTTTAGGTCGATATTTGCAAAAATAAAAAAGCTATGCAATATTGAAAATTCAATTTTTTTGCAATTTTTGGTTAAAATCCAAGTTTATTCATTTTTTAACTGAAAATCTTGAAACTTTTTGTATAGTACATTGATTGGCAAAAGGTTTGAATTTTTTCTGTAGAATGTGCCAGTATTTATTTTATGACCCTTTTTGAAAGTGTCTGATTGGCTACTTCTTAGTATACCTTCATCAAAGGATATTGAGGCTGCGGCCAAATATTCTTTATTCGACAAATTTTGTTTGTATTCTTCTTCGAAAACCCTTCAAAATGCTTTTTTTGATCAATACTGGCCGAGCAAAGGGAAAAAAGTGACAATTTTTTGAAATATCAAGAAAAATCCATAATTTCAATTTTTGATAACATGATTAATGAAACTGAATATTATTCATACATGTTATGGCATGGACCGTACCACTGAATTTTGTTAGAGCATCAAATAGAACATTAGAAATATCTATTTTCAATAATATTAGGCTTACACAATAAGCAATACCTAATTATGAATTAATAATAAATTAAGCTATAGAGGTTAATTACTATAAAGCTGTCAAAATGAAATCAGGCAACAGACTGATAATTTCATTCATAATTAGGTATCGCTTATTGCGTAAGCCTAATATTATTGAAAATAGGTATTTCTAATGTTCTATTTGATGCTCTAACAAAATTCAGTGGTACGGTCCATGCCATAAGATGTATGAATAATATTCAGTTTCATTAATCATGTTATCAAAAATTGAAATTATGGATTTTTCTTGATATTTCAAAAAATTGTAACTTTTTTCCCTATGCTCGGCCAGTATTGATAAAAAAGCATTTTGAAGGGTTTTCGAAGAAGAATACAAAAAAAAAATTTGTCGAATAAAGAATATTTGGCCGCAGCCTCAATATCCTTTGATGAAGGTATACTAAGAAGCAGCCAATCAGAGACTTTCAAAAAGGGTCATAAAATAAATACTGGCACATTCTACAGAAAAAATTCAAACCTTTTGCCAATCAATGTACTATACAAAAAGTTTCAAGATTTTCAGTTAAAAAATGAATAAACTTTGATTTCAACCAAAAATTGCAAAAAATTGAATTTTCAATATTGCATAGCTTTTTTATTTTTGCAAATATCGACCTAAAATTTGAGGAACATTTTTTGTTCATAAAAACTAAAAGAAAACGAGTTTTGAGGGATTTTAAAATTTTGAGCTGCTGACTTCACGTGAAATATCCCATATACCTGAAACAACAGGAGGGTGTAACAAAATTTGAGACCAAGGGTTGAACTTCAAATGAACCTGAGTATGGTATATAAGTTGATCCGCATTTTAAAATATACACCTTCCATCATATACACGCATAACTGCAAATTGAACATTTTAACAAAATTTGTATTATTAGAAGTATTGTCATTAATAATTACTTTGCATTATACTTGTCATGCTACTGAATGATTGGCAAAAGTAGAGCTACTATAATTTCATTGAGCTAGGCTCATAAGTTTCTTTAGCTTCTTTTCAAATTTTATGAGTTTTGTTGAAAAAAAACGGAAAACAATTAATTTTATGTCAAGACATCTAGTTTCTTATAAATAGATAACTAAATAAACTCATGTAATTGTAATTCTTTTCTGTTATAATTAAATATGTTCGCCCATACACCTTTCCTCATAACTAATAATTGTGCGTATTTCGTCTATACGCATTTTTGCATTATAAACTACTGTGCGTATTTCGCTTATACATATTTTTGATATTGTAAATAATTGTGCGTATTTCGCTTGTACGAATTTTTTATTATAAATAATTGTGCGTATTTCGCCTATACGCATTTTTGTATGATAAATAATTGTGCGCATTTCGCATATACGCATTATTTATTATGAATAATTGTGCGTATTTCGCCTATACGCATTTTAATATTTACTATTTTTTTTATTACAAACACATGTCAATTTGAACGTAATTACGTTCGAATAAGTATTTATTTATAATCACGATTTTTACTTATAGTATAAAATTACGTGATTAGTAATACTTTAAGTTTTGACATGTCCAACACCTATTACCCAAAAACTACGGAGCGCACCACCTAAATATCGTCACCGGCTTCCCCGGAGACCTGGACCACGTATTAGATGCGCCCTGATATCCAAACGCAAAAGACTACAAAGCGCACCACCTAGACCTCGTCATCGGCTACCCTGAACACCTGCACTGCGTATTAGATGCGCCCTGATATTTTAATGCAAAAAACCTAGACTCCATCATCGGCTACCACAAAGACCTAGACCACGCATTTGATACGTTCCAACATCTAGAGACAAAAAACTACGGAGCACACGACCTAGACATCATCATCGGCTACCCCGAACACTTTGACTACGTATTAGATGCGTCCTGGGATCTAAACGCAAAAAACTTCGGAGCGCATCACCTCGACTCCATCATTGACCACCTCAAAGACTTAGACGACGCATTCGATGCTTTCAATTATCGATAAGTAACACTTCCTTATAATAGTTGTCATTTCCGTATTAGCAGGTAGCAATCGTTACCGCTATAGTATTTCTCCCTTACAATTGAAGGTGGAAGCAATGTATACTAAAATCGTGTGACGCTGTTACGTCGGTTGATCCAACGATCGTATAATTGTGTAACTGTTGTAGTATGAAAAGCAACATACCGTAAAAGTATGGGTCCCTTACTAAGATTGCTAAAACCACCTTACTTATATAGTAAAGGAACTCCTATACTCCACGAGTAAGCCATTTTAACTGTAGCAGTAAGAGTTTTCTTTCCGTGTGCACCCGCAGAAAACTGTTACTTTTTGGGGAGATATAATTCGTACCTAAAAATCAGGTGTGCCCTAAATACTGACATTAGTCTAGGCACCAGGGGGGTTTCCGTGGCCGATGGATGTCCACGCCTCCACCAAAGCTTTTCTTACGTATTTTTGTCTGCTGATTCTGAATTTCGAAGGTGGACAGTCGCCAGAATGTTAGTTTTTTGTTATTAACAATTTAATTGTTTAAACTGCGGCCAAATCAATATGATTAATTATAACTGAATCCTAACTGTCTAAAACTGTAGTAAATTGATCTAGAATTATGCACGATTGCGCTCGAATTCGCGACTTATTGCACTAAATTTGCAATAATTCGGGTTCTAATCAAAATTTTTCAATTCTGAAAAAACGAGCATATTCTAGATCAATTTACTACAGTTTTAGGCAGTTAGGATTCAGTTATAATTAATCATATTGATTTGGCAGAAATTTAAACAATTAAATTGTTAATAACAAAAAACTAACAGTCTGGCGACGTTCCACCTTCGAAATTCAGAATCAGCAGTCAAAAATACGTAAGAAAAGCTTTGGTGGAAGTGTGGACATCCATCGGCCACGGAAACCCCCCTGGCGCCTAGACTACATCTCGAGTCTGTCGCGGGAGCGCAGACATTCAAGTATACCTTCGTCGTCCCTTCTCCGTCGTGTCCGCCTAGGTGATGTCCTCGGGAAGTGGTAGTTGCGTTGGCTGCCCTCGAGGAGAGTAGAATGATATGAAGACCTGTTGTCTTCTGCAGGAGCTCTTCGCCTAGATTAAAACAAAATATATTAATAATGTTTTAGGCAGTGGGGATGAGGAGAGCAGTATCAAACTGCCAGGAACAGAGGAGTAGACAGATGGAAAGTTGGGGGCTAGGTTCGGCTATACTACAGGATAAAGTCCAAATCCGAAGTGAAGTACTTACTCGAGTCTGTCACGGAAGCGCGAACTACATTCAACTACACCTTCGCCCTCCCTTCTCCGTTGTGTTCGCCTAGGTGATGTCCTCGGGAAGTGGTAGTTGCGTTGGCTGTCCTCGAGAAGAGTAGAATTATATGAAGCCTTGTTGTCTTCTACAGGAGCTCTTCACCTAGGACAATACAAAATATATTAATAATGTATTAAGGAGTAGGGATGAGGATAGCAGTATCGAACTGCCAGGAACAGAGGAGTAGACCGATGGAAAGTTGGAGACTAGGTTCGGCTGTACTACAAGATAAAGTCCAAATCCGAAGTGAAATACTTACTCGAGTCTGGCACAGGAGATCAAACTATATTTATATACACCTTCGCTCTCACTTCTACGATATGTTTGTCTAGCTGATGTCTTCAGGACGTGGTAGTTGTGTTGGCTGCCCTGGAGGAGAGTAGAATTATATGAAGACGTGTTGTCTTCTGCAGGAGCTCTTCGCCTAGGGCAAAACAGAATATATTAATAAAGTGTTAAGCAGTATAGGAATGAGGATAGCAGTATCGACCTGCCAGAAACAGAGGGAGTAGATAGATGGAAAGTTAAGATATCTGTAGAAAATGGAAAGGGTCTTTGGAATGAAAAGTCGAAAAAGTGCATGTGCATTTCCAACTAAGACCTCATCACCCTCGCTTAAAGTTTACCAGAATGTTAACACACAATCCAATACATGTTGAGGCATTGTATATTAAATTTTAGATCTTTTCAATCAGCCAGTGTAGGCGAAATAACTTTTTTCTTGAACATTTCTTAAAAAGAGCATACAAATTGCAATATCTCCACACTTGCTAATTATTTAGATTTGAAACTTGATAAACAATATCCCTCAGCATGTATTACATAGTGTGTGTAAAGTTTGAAATATTTGTAGAGAATGGAAAGGGATCTTTGAAATGAAAAGTCGAAAAAGCGCGTGTGCATTTCCAATGTAGACCTCCTCACCCTCGCTTAAAGTTTATGAGAATGTTTACACACAATCCAGTACATGCTGAGGCATTGTATATTAGGTTTCAGATCTACTCAATCAGCCAGTTTGGAGGAAATTACTTTTCTTTCTTAAAAATTTCCTGAAAAAGCACAAAAATTGCAATATCTCCAGATTTGCTATTTATGTAGATCTGAAACTTGATAAACTGTCCCTCAGCATATATTGCACGGTGTGTGTAAAGTTTAAGATATCTTGAGAGAATGGAAAGGGATCTTTGGACTGAAAAGTCGAAAAAGCGCAAGTGCATTTCCAACTAAGACCTCCTGAACATTGCTCAAAGCTTACCAGAATGTTAACACGCAATCCAATACATGTTAAGGCATTGTATATTAAATTTTAGATCTTTTCAATCAGCCAGTGTACGGGATATAACTTTTTTTCTTGAACATTTCTTAAAAAGAGCATACAAATTACAATATCTCCACACTTGCTAATTATTTAGATCTGAAACTTGATAAACAATACCTCAGCATGTGTTACATAGTGTGTGTAAAGTTTGAAATATTTGTAGAGAATGGAAAGGGATCTTTGAAATGAAAAGTCGAAAAAGCGCGTGTGCATTTCCAATGTAGATCTCCTCACCCTCGCTTAAAGTGTGTGAGAATGTTTACACACAATCCAGTACATACTGAGGCATTGTATATTAGGTTTCAGATCTATTCAATCAGCCAGTTTGGAGGAAATTACTTTTCTTTCTTAAAAATTTCCTGAAAAAGCACAAAAATTGCAATATCTCCAGACTTACTAATTATGTAGATCTGAAACTTGATAAACTGTCCCTCAGCATGTATTCCATTATGTATGGAAAGTTTAAGATACTTATAGGGAATGGAAAGGGATCTTTGGAACGAAATGTCAAAAAGCCGCATGTGCATTTGCGACAAAAACCTCCTCACTCTTTCTCATAGTTTACCAGAATGTTCTCACACAATGCAATGCATGCTGAGGCACTGTATATTAAATTTAGATCTTTTCAATCAGCCAGTGTAGGGGAAATAACTTTTTTACTTGAACATTTCTTAAAAAGAGCATACAAATTGCAATATCTCCTCACTTCTAATTATTTAGATCTTGAACTTGATAAACAGTCCCTCAGTATGTATTACATAGTGTGTGTAAAGTTTGAAATATTTGTAGAGAATGGAAAGGGATCTTTGAAATGAAAAGTCGAAAAAGCGCGTGTGCATTTCCAAGGTAGACCTCCTCATCCTCGCTTAAAGTTTATGAGAATGTTTACACACAATCCAGTACATGCTGAGGCATTGTATACTAGATTTCAGATCTACTCAATCAGCCAGTTTGGAGGAAATGACTTTTCTTGAAAATATTTTGAAAAATACACAGAAAATGCAGTATCTCCACACTTGCTGATTATTTAGATCTGTAATCTTTGGAATGAAAAGTCGAAAAAGCGCATCAAATCTACAGTTGGCCGTTGTTATTTATACGCCAGATTGCTAGATAGGTATACCTATATATACGTAAAACCTAACCTTCAATTTTCTTTAGCCGAAGAATTGGCGCTTGATTAAAGAAAAAAATAGGCAAGGATTGACGCTTGACTAAAGAAATAATAGTCCCTTCCATGTCAGACTTTCAAAACAGTGATTTTTACACGTTTCTAAGTGGGTTATAGGTTATTTGTACGACAGATCTGTCGTACAAATAACAACGCCGTAAAATAAATAAATTCTTGAATGACTTACTTTTCTGTCTTACGGCGGGGCCAAGTCCAAGCGGCACGGTTCGTTGGGTGTGCACGCACACGGTGCGGTACGGACGCTGCGGTCTGCGAGGTGGGCGGCTGATGCGGCGCTGCAGGCTGCGCCGTCTGCGAGCGGTCCAGGCGGCAGGCACACCGATGACACGTCGATAAGCATCAATGGATAGAGGAGGGCACAGGTGGCGAAGGTGGCGGCGGAGGTGGTGGCGGCAACACGGGACCGCCTCCCGGAGGGCCTAGGCCCAGGTATCGGCGATGGACAGCTCAGCTGTGCTGCATCCAGCAGCGCATGCGCGTACACACACACGGGCAAGGCCGCGCCGCTGGCCGCTGCCGTCGCTGCCGTCGCCGACTCGCGAATCTCGCGATGCTACATATTACCCATATGGTACAATAATCTATTTTTTTTTATAATATTATGCATAATCATGAGTGCATTGCCCTCCGTAATGACATTATGAATCATTCTGCAAAGTTTCACGTCGATATTTTGAGGCATCTGAGAATGGCATTTGAACGAAATTTTCGTTCAAATGCCATTCTTAGACGCTTTTGAATATTGACTTGGCATTTTGCAGAATGATTAATAATGTAATTATGGAGGGCAATGCACTCATTATTTTTCATATATCGTTATATTTTTTTTTTCTATTAAAAACAATATATTTTTTACTCGGTCGGTAAAAATTGAGTTTGACACCCCCTTAAAATTCTCAAGCCAATTACAAAGTGGATTACCATGCTTGAAAGTGATGAATCCATGATTAATTTCGTGTACGAAACCCCACAGTTCATAAAAGGATAAAAAATAATTATTTAAAAAAAAATCAAATTTATGAAAAATTTTTATTTTATTCAAATACGAACTTAAAATTATCTTATTGTCTCCAGAATTTAATGACTTGTCAGTTAGGACATACCTAAGATGTATGCAAAATTTCATCTTATCGTATTCGCTATGGTAAGCGAGTCGTCAGACGCCTGGCGGGTGAATCTGAAAGCATCGAGTACCCCTTAAACATTGCTCGGAATTGTAAAATTTCAAGAAGAAAAGTTTATAAATTGGTTTGAAAATGTCGATGAAAATAAAAAGAACATATCACATTGTAGTGTGCTTCACTGCACTTCAAACAGTTGTGAAAAAACATTCATCTTAGCTTTTGATAATTAGCATTCCGTTTTTGACTTCCCGCTGATCATTTGATTTGCTTCTCGAGGCGTACTCGAAGCTTTCAGATGCATCCACCAGGCGACTCACGACTCGCTCACCATGGTGATATTACCATTATGTTGGAGAAAAAAGTTGGTTTCACACATACTCACATACATACATACATGCATACATACATAGATACATATATATATATACATCCGGACATTTTTTTAGAACTATTATTCTATGCTGCATTTCTCTGTCTGTTTTCTACATCTATAAAGTTTTTCTCTCTGGCTTAGATCCACTAATTAAGATATCTCTTATGTTTTATATAGTCTTTTGTCTACTGCATTTATCTATGTCTTCCTCGTTATGTATTTTTTCAAGAATAAGGAGACTAGCTAATTTTCTTTCAAAGGTTATCTATCTTTCAATATCAATTATATTGTAGTCATGTAATGGGGATCCAAGATGCAAAATAGATTGAGGGTCCTGTGCCCTGTGTTGTTGCTATCATAATTTTATCTTCAAAGATTTAAAGTAGCATCCAAGAAACAGCGTCCAGCTGTAAGAGTACTGAGATTACCATATTAATCCAGTACTCGAAGGATTAATAGCACTCAAACAAACACAACTGTTAGGGTTGAGTATCAAAGTGATTTGAAGAATGATAACTAAAAGTGGAAAAAAATTTAATTAATATATTTCAGAAATTGATAATTTTTGTGAATACTTATTTAAGATGCCATAACATTTTTTGAATTTATAATAATATTAAAAACATACTATACGATTATTTTGCGGTTGTCATAATTTTATCTTCAAAGATATGAAGCAGCATCCAAGAAACAACAGCCCAGCTGCGAGGGCACTGAGACTATTGCAGTGATTCAGCACTTGGAAATATAACAGTACTCAAGCAAATACAATCCATGTACATACAGTCACCTGCAGCCTGCAGCAAAAAGAGAAGCATGAATTCCGGAGACGCACCACTCAGAAGTTCACATTTCAAATAAGTTAATAAGAGTTCGTTCATTTTTACCTATAGAAAAGAAAATTTCATTAAAATGATACTTACAGGCTGTCTTATACCTAATGGCTCTGGAAGCCCAAATCACCTAAAAAAGTAAATTAAAATATAATTACTATAAAATAAAGTACATGTGTTATTAATATAACTCATTTTTAATACAAATCTGCTTGAGATAGGTCTTTAAACCTTAATTATGCTGAATTATGATATTTTAAAAAAAAAGGTTCTGCGTCACTTTTCTTTGCAGTTGGTCGATGAATTCTGATGGGAGAGGCAGCAAATTACTTGTAATACATCAAACTTTAGCACGAAGCTCTGGAATTTAAAAGTTTAATGTTTAAGTATTTTTTCGATGGAAAAACTCATTATTTTTATTTAATTTTATCAATTTTTATGAATTTTTATAGTTTTTCCATCGAAAAAATACTTAGACATCAAAGTTTTAAATTCCAGAACTTCGTGCTAAAGTTTGGTGTATTACAAGTAATTTGGTACTTCTCCCATCAAAATCCATCGATCAGCTGCAAAGAAAAGTGACGCCAAAGTCCAGAATATTATATTTTGAGAAATAAGCTTTTAAAGAATAATAAATGAAATAAGTAAATTAAATTTCAAAACTATCAGCTATTGGATTTCCCATTTCTTCTTATTCTTAAAGCTCCGTTTCTTGTACCTGGGATCAGTTCTCCCACATGAAAGAGTTTAAATATAAGGTCCGGCAGCTTGCATGTGTTCATCTATAATGTTATCCCAGCAGCACCGGGTCCAGTGAAATATATTTCTAACAATCTGTCGTTACTTTGAACTTTTGATTAATCCTCTGATGATCCACTTTTTAAAACATCATACTGACAAGGAGTGTATCTCAGATCCGGGTCATGGATCCCCAGCAGCTCGCAGGATCTTTCTTCTTTTACCTAAAAATGAAAGCCTGTGCGATACTAGACCCTAACGCTTTGAGGATTCTGAGATACAAGCCCTTGAATTATTTAAAAATTGAATGGTATTTTCCACTAAAATTACAGTTTTGGCGGATGAACCTTCCTCTAATACCTATAAACAAGCATATAGATATGATTACTAGCTTGATTATGGTATCAAATGGTAAAATGTACAAAAATCTCTAATGAAAGTATCCTTAATTATTTTACATTACCTTATTTGATGACGTAAAAGCCCTTAAATTGCATATTTGGCGATAAAACCTTGCATTTATACCTGTAAATAAGCATTGAGACATTATTATCACTTAAGTTATGGTTTTATATGGTAAAATATATTATCATTTTTCACAAAAATACTATTGTTAAATTTACATTACCTTGTTTGAAGTCATACAATGCCTTCAAGGTGACCAAGGCCTCCAAGGCGACAATTGCTTATATTGCAATTTAAATGAGAAATATTGGGAAAGAAAACATTGTATGACTTCAAAAAAGGTAATGTAAATTTAACAATAGTATTTTTGTGAAAAATGATAATATATTTTACCATATAAAACCATAACTTAAGTGATAATAATGTCTCAATGCTTATTTACAGGTATAAATGCAAGGTTTTATCGCCAAATAAGCAATTTAAGGGCTTTTACGTCATCAAATAAGGTAATGTAAAATAATTAAGGATACTTTCATTACAGATTTTTATATATTTTACCATGTGATACCATAATCAAGCTAGTAATCATGTCTGTATGATTGTTTATAGGTATTAGAGGAAGGTTCATCCCCCAAAACTGTAATTTTAGTGGAAAATACCATTCAATTTTTAAATAATTCAAGGGCTTGTATCTCAGAATCCTCAAAGCGTTAGGGTCTAGTATCGCATAGGCTTTCATTTTTATGTAAAAGTAGAAAGATCCTGCGAGCGGGTGAGGATCCATGACCCGGATCTGAGATACACTCCTTGTGAGTTATATAATTATCAAGGAGCGCGGGAGCGCTCCGAAGGCAAGTATAGAAGAAGCCTAAAAGGAGCGACCCGTGCTACATATACATTGAAATGGATTTGTAATACTAAGATAAATGTATATATATATATATATATATATATATATATATATATATATGCAGCAGGTCACATAATATGTGAAAGCCCAATCGAAACTTAAGAAGCCAACATTATCATGGCCAAAAAGTTGATAAGACCATGTCTCCCATGATCACTTGATTATACGTATTGTGTGTGTGTGTCTGTGCGTGTGCGTGTGTGTGTGTGTGTGTGTGTGCGTGCGTGCGTGCGTGCGTGTGTGTGTGTGTTTTTTTTTTTTTTTTTGAGGAGGGGGTTAGGAAAAATGCATTTACGCATATGAGATGTTATGTAGGACTCGACCATTTCTGGCAATACCTACTAAAACCCCCTGCTGTTGTTCTATAGCAGGGCTTCCCCCCGACTGTAATTCCCACCGCGGAAACCGCCGTTAGGCATTACTTCGCGGAGGGCAGTCGCAGCCTCTACGGCCCTCTACCCCGCCTGGTCCTCTGTGAGACGGTTTTCTCTTCTTTCTTCTTCTCGCCTTATGGAGTTCAATCTGACCACCACCTCGGTGACGAGACCAATCACAGCATCCCATCCTCTCTGTGAAGAGAGTAAGCATCTCCCGATGCCCTCGGGAGTTAGGGGGCCTTCCCATAAGGCTTGAAACCTTTCTCTCTCTTCCCGAAACCTGGAGCATACGAACAAAGCGTGTCCAACGTCCTCATCACTTTCAGGACATGTTGGGCACTCCGCGCTTTCGTACACTCCAATTCTCTTCAGGTAGCTGCGAAAGCAGCCATGCCCAATTAGTACCTGGGTGAGATGAAAGGTCACGAGTCCGTGTCTCCTCTCTGTCCACTCCACGACACATGGAATAATGCGATGGGTCCACCGACCTTTATCTGCTATATCCCATCGGCGCTGCCACTCTTCCACAGTCTTCCTGGACCATCGGTTTTGACGTGGTCCCTGATCAAGTTCGCCCTCCTCTCTTATCACTCCTCCACGATACACCTCAGCTCTCTCACATGCCATTAGGTCCAAGGGTGGCAGTCCGGTGACTACCGAGAGAGCGATGTCTGACACGGTACGGTAGGCGCAGGCCACTCTCAGCACGATTGTCCTGCAGGCCCTTCGGCAAGCTGCACCATAGCTTGGGTTACTACGTATAGCATTAGCCCAGATGGGAGCTCCGTATAGAATCACGGAATAAACCACCGATGAAAGAAGCAACCGTCGTGGCTGCTTCGGCCCTCCTATGTTTGGCATGATGCTTGCGAGTGCTCGAGCCACTTTTGATGCCTTTAATCCTGCGTTCCTAAGGTGGTTTTTGAACGACATCCGCGCATCTATTGTAACTCCTAGGTACTTCATGGTGTCCCCTGTCTTGATCTTCTCGTCGTTGACCGTGAAAGTGGCGTAGACTCTCTTTTTGTTCTGCCAATGAGCACTGCCTCGGTCTTTTCGGCAGCAAGACTGAGTCCATGGTCGCTCAGCCAATCTCCTACTACCTCGATTGCCGTATCTCCGAGGTATTGCACATCTTCGATGGTTTTCCCAACGATAATGAGAGCAATATCATCTGCGTAAGCTACTATCGACACCCCATGTGGGAGCAGTTGCCTAAGCAATCCGTCGTACATGATGTTCCAGATTGGGGATCCTAGTACAGAGCCCTGTGGCACGCCTCCTGTGATCTTATAAGAATGCATACCGTCGTCGGTATCATAGAGAAGCGTGCGGTCAGTTAGATAACTCGAGATTACTCTTCGAAGGTACAGTGGCACGCTTAGGTCTTCCAATGCGAGCATGATTTTATCCCACCTGGCCGTGTTAAACGCGTTCCGTACATCTAAACCAATTATAGCACACATGCGTTTTGTGCACCGGCTACCACTAACGGCGTTCTCAGCTACTGACACCACCCTATCGATAGCATCGATCGTTGATCGACCCTTTCTAAAGCCGAATTGGTTATCAGACAAGCCGCCGATCTTTTGTATAGCTGCCTCCAGTCTGACGGATATGATACGTTCAAACAATTTTCCGACTATATCCAACATGCAGAGTGGTCGATACGCGGATGGTTCATCTGGGGGTTTATTTCCCTTAGGAAGGAGTACCAACCTCTGTATCTTCCACTGTGTCGGGAATATTCCTTCACTTAGGCGTGCATTGAAAGTGTCCTTGAATATGCAAGGAACCATTATAGCTAAACCAGGGACGCCGTCCAGTCCTGGGGCCTTTCTTATGGCAATCTTTTTGGCCGCTATCTTTACTTCTGATTCGGTGACTGCTGTTGGCTCGGCTGTACCGATTCTTTCCGTTAGACCAGTGCCATGTTGCCGTTCCTGGTGTTGTGGGAATAAATTTTGGACTACTCTATCAAGAAAAGTTGGACAGGAGGGAGCATTGGTGCCTCTGGGATTGATTTTATTTATGACCGTTTTGTACGGCCGTCCCCACGGGTCACTGTCCACTTCCTCGCAGAAGTCCTGCCAACACTTTCTTTTGGCTGTCTTGATGGCAATTTTCAGCTCTTTCCTCTTTTGCTCATATCTAGTTGTTAATTGATCATACAGCGGTCCACGGACTGCTCTTTGGTGCAGCCTCCTAGCACGAAGACACTCTTTACGTATTACCGCAATCTCCTTGTTCCACCAGTAGACTGGTAAGCGTCCCCGGTGGTTCGTCCTTGTGAACATCGAGGTATCGCATGCCGCTGTGATGGTCTCCGAGAGGCTTTGAGCCCTAACCTCAGCTGTTCCTTCGACAGATGCTCCTTCCAAAAAGCAGAGAAAAGCTTCCCTGTCAAAAGTAGCTGGTGCCCATTTCTCTCTCTTCGGCATCCGGGTCATATTCGCTCTTTTGCCTGTCGGGTGGAGCTGGTATGTGAGAGCTCGGTGATCGCTGCCAGTGTACCGATCACTGACTTGCCAGTATGAGCCTTCCCGACTTAATCTGGGGTCGACAAAGGTCAGATCTACTATGGAAGACTTTCGTCCTTTAGTGTAGGTCGGCTTTGTCCCTATGTTAGCAATCTCTAGCTCTAGTATCGCGAAGGTCTCAAGCAGTGCGTGGCCGCGCTTGTTTGTTTTCTTGCTTCCCCACTCAATTGCCCAAGCGTTAAAGTCCCCCCCCGATTACGACTGGCAGCGTGGAGGTTCTAACGCTAGTGACGATAGCATCTAGGGATCTTTCGAACTCTTCTATTGAGTCGCTGGGTGGTAGGTAGCAGCTGTATAATCTTATACCGGATACTTCAACCCAGGTGAATTTGGGCTGAAGGACGTCCATTTTTTTGGATATGTGGAGTTCTCCGCATACCCAGATGGCCGCCGTGCTGGCACGATCCCTTACCCAGTTTGGTTCATTTTTGTCCCTGTACTGCTCACTGATGATTACTATGTCCGCCTTCTCCTCTCGGATCAATTGGGGCAGCAAGTCATGGGCTACTGCACAGTGGTTCATGTTGATTTGAAGCACTTTAGCCATCGTTGTTTGTTGTTACGACCTCCATCGTTACCTGCTCGTTGTTGGTCGGGCAGTTAACTGCCTTGTGACCCTCGGTTTTACACTTGAAGCACAGGGACGACCGGTCAATTACACTCTTACAATTCCGTGCCAGGTGTCCGATTTCATGGCACTTGAAGCAACGCGTCACTGTTTCACGTAACCGGACCCGGCAATTGACCAATCCTATTCTGAGTTTTCTAGTTTCCAGCAGCTTTTCTGTCATTGCTACAGGTAGCATAACGCTGGCTGCTTGAGTGCCACTGTAAGACGCCCGGAGTCTAACATCCCCAGCGGTCATCATTTCGGGGCCGATAATTGAAGTGATCGCCTGTGTTACCTTTTCTGCTGTTGTTGTCTCGTCCAAATCTTTGATTTCGATTGTCTCCTTATGGGACAACGTTTGTACTATCGCTGACCCTGCAAGGGTAGACGAGACCAATGTCTGCAATTCATGCGACACGATGTTTGGTTTGTCTAGCTCCAAAAGCAACTCTCCTGCCTTGGTGCACCTGATGCGCGTGACCCTTTCTTGCAGTGCCTTCAACTCAGGTGCCCCTTTGAGAGTTCCTAGGATGACGGCGTAGGTGGTCTCACCGCACCTTCTTATTTTGAAGGCATCAGATCGAGCTGGCCTCCGGCTAACCGTGGTATGTGCCTGCACTACTTTCTCCTTGCCGTCAGTCTTGAGTCTCTCATATCTTCTGGGTGTTCCTTTACTTACGACGGTTGCCCAGTCGGTCTGTCCTATCTGAGCTTCCGGTTTTATTGCAGGTATCTGTGAGGAAGCACGTATCTTCGCCTTCTTTTCGTTTGGCTCTGGTGGCGGTGACGGGCGGTTACGTTCGGTGTGTACTACCGACGCCTTCCCTTTCCGAAAGAGCGGTGATGTTTGGCTTGTTCCGTCCTTGGTAGGTCTGGTAGCTTGTCCAGACTCATGACTTTTTCGACTTTTGACGAATTCTTTTAAGGCTCTTTGGGTAGTCTTCGCCATTGACTTGAGCTCATTGTGAATGTTCTTTTTATCTAGAATAAAGTCCACCAGAGCCTCTACCTTTGTTTGTAGGGTTCGGAAGGCAGCTGCATCTGCGCTATCCTGGCTTACTTCGTCTTCTTCTTCGATCTTATTCCTGGTATAGTGTATGTGGCTCCCCCCAAAATCCGTGGAGCCTGCACCGACCACCGGAGCTTTCACCCGATCGGAATCGGTGGTGGGATTAACCCCTCCATTGAGGGCACCCACTTGGGGTAATGCGTATCTCTCATTCACTACGTCCATGGTTGGTTTGTTATTTGGGGTGCCTTCCCCTAGCCAGTTTTGGTCCACCCCGGGTATTTTATTTCCCCGGTGCCTTTCATATCTGACGAGCTTTCCCCTATCCGCCACCTGGGGAGGCGCCTGATGCGAGACTAGCAACTCGACACGGGTGTGTGTGTGTGTGTGTGTGTGTGTGTATCCTTACTTGAAGGAGTAAGAACAGGTCACGCGCGTTAAAATCATGCGCAGCAAAAGACCTTATAATATACCACCTGTATGTTTATATATATACATAAACTGTACACGATAGTCGGGAAAATATAAATCATCCTTCGCGAGAATTAATCAAACGCAAACCGGATTTGCCGTGAGAGTATTATGTATAAGTGGTACGCTTTTTTGTCGGACACGAGGAAAAAGAAAATAACACTTGATTATATTGTCTAGTGAAAAGCGTTAGGTGTGTGTGTGTGTGTGTGTGTGTATTTAATTTTCAACTGTAAATAATACCGTGAATTGAGGTATACTTATGTTGAAAGACTTAATATACACATCAAAACACATAGCATTTCTTATACTGTTATTTTGACGCATTGCCTCGCGCATTGTTTTAACGCATTTAAGTTAAAAAAAAGTCTAATGAAATATTTATATATATAAACATATCGAAACTTTAACTGTTACGATTCGCAAAAAAATGTAATTTAAGGAATCATCAGTTACACACAAGCTCACTTTACTACAATAATCCAGAAGCCATTCCACGAACAGCGGTACTCTCAATCCCAAAGGCGACCACCCAATCGAAAACCAAGCATAATCAATCGACAAAAAGAAAAACACATCCTTATACCACTCAGCAACCAACCTGCTGTTGTATTTGCACACGCAGAGTCTGACGCTATACATGTTTGTAGGTATTCACATAAAATGGAGACTGATACTGCTAAAAATCGTATGCTACCTGCACGTCGAAAATGAATATCTTACAATACCTAATATAATCGTGCCTGAAAAATAACCAGAGATAAAGGATTCGCAAGGCAAAATTTACGCAAACACGCATGAATTTACTAAAGATAATTGTACCTACAGCAAATTTTGTACGTTACAAAAATGTTCCTTTTTATAAATAAGAGTAGGTAATTTGCTGAGCTTATTATATACTCACCGACGAGACCACTTTCTCGATCTCTGCCGACTGGGGTTTTTCTTTTTCAATCCCATGATATTAATTCAGAAGGACTTACTGTAGCAGGCTTTTCACTTTTTTTCTTTCTTTGTGAGGTACTTTGCGAGGTGTTCGACTCCAAGTCAGGTCCTCAAAGCTATTCACATAACACACAAGTGACACGTGACTGCATGACCAGAAAATTTATGTTGGCGGTAGATACAACGTCTAAAATCGTTTTTCGCGAACTCGGTGGCGCTACCTACCTGAGGTGATTTCAATATTTGTAAAAAATACCAGTATCCTCTCTTAAAAAAGTGATGGATGAAATCTGTCATCACAATAAGACTGTTTTGATTGGTTGTTGTTGAATCATTTGATTGGTCTATAAAGAATAGGCGCCAAAATATAATGTGTTTGAATTTTAAGATTAAATTCTTGAGTTGGAGTATTAAAAAATGGAATAATTAATGGAATATCCGTCCGTAACAATAGTATAAGAAAAATTTCATTATTTTATTTATCAAAATTACGTTATTATTGTATAATTTAAACTGATTAAAACAAACTTTTAAATTGAAATTAACTAACATGATCATGTTCATAACCTCAAAAAAAAAGAAAAAAATAACAATAATAGTAATACGCGCGAAGCGCGTTGAATATAGCTAGTGTTTTTAAAATACGCAAAAATTTCTTATTCGTTCGCATATCAAAATGATCACTTTTGACAAAAATAAAGAAGATATTTCAGTAATTATTAAAATATTCTCCCTCCTCCTCAGTGCCTAATATAGTTAGTTAAATATGGACCAATGAGTGTTGTTGCGTCGCAAGTCTGTGTGTGTGTGCGTGCGTGCGTGCGTGTGTGCGTGCGTGTGTGCGTGTGTGTGTGTG
The DNA here is from genome assembly GCA_036365515.1 of Torymus aiolomorphi. NCBI lineage: Eukaryota > Metazoa > Arthropoda > Insecta > Hymenoptera > Torymidae > Torymus > Torymus aiolomorphi. The sequence goes on along the minus strand of CM070873.1, from coordinate 209,414,099 downwards.
CGTGAGTGCGTGCGTGCGTGCGTGTGTGTGCGTGTGTGTGTGTGTGTGTGTGCGTGTGTGTGTGTGTGTGTGTGTGTGTGTGTGTGTGTGTGTGTGTGTGTGTGTGTAATGGCCCTACCGAACTGACCGAAAACGTACGTTTTATTTTCACACACGCACACTTTCGCCAGCGCGTGAACAATATGACCTACATTTTTTTTATCCCACTGAGCTATCGGCACCAGGTCATCAGTCATGCGCTCAAATCACCTATATACTTACACGCATGCAAACATATACCTATGTCAAGTTGTTAACCACAGTTACCAAACTGCTGATCGATGGTAAAATCGATGTAGGTGACGCCATCTAACGATATATTATCTATTGCGGATTATATGCGCACGCATACCTAAGTAGTAGCTGCCACTCGTTGCTAGCTACTGATTTTCGTTGAAATGCAATTTATTAAGTGCCGTAGTTCGCAGACTTAAAAGTTCGCTTGGATTGGGAACGTATCTGGAGCTTATAGGTACCTCGTAAGCAATAAAAAGTTCGTTTGGATTGTACTCCAGGATGAATAAAATCAAGAAAACAGGTAAATACGAATAAATTTCATTTTTCTTTCCTCGAATGAACTTTTCGATAGTTGCATGCGTAATTGAAAATATTGAAAAATTCATCGATTTTTCATAACCTCAAAAGGTGTTATGAATTATATATAGAATGCGCGCGAAACGCGGTCCAAGTACACTAAGTATAGTACACTAGAACTAGTATTATTGTAAAAAGTTTACAAGTTAATATCCGGTGACACATAACCTCCTATTTTTTAAAAATTCACCCATTTATACATATCGTTTCAGAAAAGAAAAAACGTGGAAGGCCTCAGGCTAAAGTAAATAAAAAAGAGGAGATGAAGCTGAAAAGACAGTCGAACGAGAAGTTGCGAAAGAAAGAAGAAAAGAAAAAGGAAGAGCTGGAAAAGAGAAAAGAAGAAAAAAATCAAAAAGACGCAGAAAAGAAAAGAGATGAAGAACAGCGAAAAGAGGAGGAAAAGAAAAAAGAAGAAGAAAACCAAAAGGAAAAGAAAAGAGAGAGAAAGAAGAGGAAAAGAAAAAAAGAAGAAGACAAACAGAAGGAAAAGGAAAAGAGAGAGAAAGAGGAGGAAAAGAAAAAAGAAGAAGAAAGACAAAAGGAAAAGAGAAAGGAAGAGGAGGAGAGAAATGTGAAAGAAAGAAGACGAAAAGAAGAGTTCGAGAAGGAGCGGAAACGGAAAGAAAAAAGGCGAAGGGAGGAGGAAGGAAGGCGTCAAGAAGAGCGCAAAAGACGCAGAAGAGATAACTATGACCCAGTCCGCAATTATGATCGTCGTCACGCCCAGCGGCAGGATAATGGTGAAGTAGCCTAGCTTCGGGCTGAGCTGCAAGAAGTAAAAGAGCTTTTACGCGGACAGCACCGTAGCAGCGCCGTACCGACCGTACCGTGTTCTGTACCACAACCTGTACGATTTCTGCCAGTTGCTCCACCCCCCTTTCAGAACAGTTACCCGGCCATGCTACAGGAAATAGAAAAATTAAAAGACGTAAGTCCGAATGAACTATTCAAAAATGTTATAAAATGTAGGATTTTGGACGTTATTAATTGTTTGTAACTGTTTATATTTATATGTTTATGTATAAAATTTAAAATTATTTGAAACTGTTTTAAACTGTTTAAAATTACTAGAAACTAATACAAAGTATTATAGTTAGGGAAAATCTGTCCAAAATCTAACATTTTGTGAAATTTATAAAACAGTTTTAAATCATTTTTAACAGTTATTAACTGTTATTAAGATTTATAATTTATATAAATTCTTCTTTTTTTCACTTTAAAAATGTTTCTAGAGATGCCGCCGTTATCATGAAAATAACGTAGACCTAAAAAATAAACTCACCCATGCCAATAACGTGATCCAAGAACTGAAGGGGCAGCTCTCACAGGTATATTTTATAAAAAATATTTATTTATTTATTTATAAAAACATTTGTATTTATAATATATATATATATATATATATATTAATTGTAGTTTTATCCGGATTGTTCTTGACAATATTGACACGAATAAGTCCAAGGCCAATGAGAGTCCCTTGTGCAAGATTCCGGACATCATGAAACCGCTGAACATGAAGCTATTTTTGATTTTTTTTAAATGTACATTTTTATTACATTTTATAAAATAAAATTGATATCTACGATAAATTATTATGTATTTGTAAATGTTTTAAATAATATTAGATCCTCCACAGCACTCAAATGAGGTCATTGGGTGCGTTCGATTCATAGGATTTGTCACGGCACCGTACCGTTCCATAGTTCGAATTCCTTTGTCCAATCAAACAAATAAAGCTGCCTCTATACGGCGTGCCACCAGCTGCGGCCTTAGACAAAGACAGATATACGAAATCCTATAGGAATCGCATATCTGTCTTTGTCTAGGGCACGCGGCTCGCGGCACGCCGTGTAGAGGCAGCTTCAAGCACACAGTGTGAACGTTGTGAATCAGCCAAAATTTAAAAACCATAACAGTTCATGAAGTAAACATTAAAATGTGTATAGCTTATATAATCCATCTAAATCGAAATTATTAGTTTTTAATTGTACAAGAAATTTACATAAATATGTTGGTGGAATCTCTTAGTGCAATTATTTTTATGGCAGTAATTGCATATTTGCAACTTATTAATATTTTTTTAATAAATGTATGCGATTCAGCGCCGTTTTATACTTTACAATCATTCAAGTAAATAAATTTATCTTCATTTATAATCTATTTATATTTACTAGAAGTAGAATAAAAATTATATATATTTATATATATTTTTAATTAAGGTATGATAATGAGGAATATGCAATATTTTAAAACATGCAAAATATAAAAACATTATTTCCATTGCAAATTGCTAAAGAAATCAATATCACTATGGTAATAAATAATATCATGGAAAATTATAATTACTGCATTTTATTACAAGTTGATAAATACAAAAATACTTATATAAATAATGTGATATTATATACAAATAATATTATATCGCAGATCAGTAAAAAATGTATCAATTACTGCAGAATAAATAATGTCATGCAAAATTATGAAAACAATCTACGATATCAAATTGATAAACAGATAAAGTAATTATCAATATTAAATAAAATCATGTAAATATACAACTACAGCATTCGATTGCAAATCGATTAGTTACCAATTACTATAGATTCGTATTAAATCAATCGAAGGTTTATAACATGGCAAATGGCCATGTTCCAAAGAAAATAAGTGCCAGCTGACTTTGTCATACTTACAGCATGGCAGAAAAACCATAGCTAGGCAAATCTCGCTGGGAAGTCTGCAGAATACACAATAATGTATTATTATTGAACAGACTATCTGAGGCGAGTTTTTGTACTCTGGTAAAAATTAGAAGTTACTAACCCGAACTAAGCTATGGGTAAAATGTATCTATGCGCATTGCCTTTAAACACACACCTTTTAAGGAGGTTCCTGCGCGACTCCCTAGTCAAAGCAGTGCTAAATGAAGTAGTTACCTAAAATTTTAAAAAAACATAGTTGTAATGTGATTTATTTATTTAAAATGATAGAGATAGTCAATGTATTATAAATAAAGGGTATTTAACATGATTAAGATAACTTTTTTCACAAAATGTCGATATTCTAGAAACTAGATATTATCACTACAAACAATTATTGATAAATCACTGGAATCTTTTTTGTTTCTCAACCGATTTTAGTTTCAAAGGTCTCATTTTATTCCTTAAGTAATTTCATGTCAACTTACCGAAGGAAAACTTCAAAATTATTCAAAACCCAGAAAGTTAGAGCTAATTTGTTCATAAATTCATGCACGAGGTCAAACAAATTTATTTTCTAAATTGGCTGTAACTTTCTGAGTTTTGAATAATTTTTAATTTTTTCTTCGGCAAGTCGACATGAAATTACTTAAGGAACAAAATGAGACCTTCAAAACTAAAATCGGTTGAGAAACAAAAAAGATTCCAGTGATTTATCAATAATTGTTTGTAGTGGCAATATCTAGTTTCTAGAATATCAACATTTTGTGAAAAAAATTATCTTAGTCATGTTAAATACACTTTATTTATAATACATTGACTATCTCTATCATTTAAAATAAATAAATCACATTATAACTAGATATTTTTAGAATTTTAGGTAATCTCTTCACTTAGCACTGCTTTGACTAGGGAGTCGTGCAGGAACCTCCTTAAGTTTCCTCCTACTTTCTCTACCTACCCCCTCATATTCAAAAACAATGACACTCGAAGATCATCAAGAAAGCTGCAGAAGTAGTCCAGTAGGGTTGGACGGCCCAGGCTGGCTCTACCTCATGGATACCAGCCTACTCACTACGATGATCTATCTGTTAGCAGCCCTTCGTTAAGCCACCAGCTACATCAACTAGGAGAAAAGACGCGCAGAAATCTTTAAGTCACATCACTGTCTAGGACAGCCACAGCAGGGCAGTTGACGTAGCCCAAACTGAAGTGGAGCTGATCATCTGGGAGCCACGCAAAGAGAGTAGAGCACCTAAAAACCATATATAGCTAATAAATAATCGATACTAACAACATTACCAACTGGAGAGTACAGCTGACAGCTGTGGTCGTCATTCGCTCCTCTCAGTGTCCCAACTACCTGTAAGAAAACATCAGTATTTACCATTAGCATTCCATCAGAGGTTAGAAACGTCAGAGGGACTTACAAAATCTGCTCTGGTCGCTGCCCCGCTGCCCTGCTGTCGCCACCCAATCGTTACCAGCCAACGGACACGAGGAGGAGAAATACACCTGCCGGAACACCGTACTTCAATCGAAGCTGTCTTCGACGAGAACAACACCGGGAGCCGAGCGACATATGTGCATCACGCACGCATAGCAGCGCCCGGCGCCGGCCGTTGATGCTATACCACTTCGTACGTAACATTGCAAAATTATTATTTACAAAGATCTGTTATTGCTATTGCTATAACAAAAATCATAAATAAAAGCAAATTAATCTTAAACTCATACCCCTAAACCCAAATGGGGGAACACCTTATATATTACATACATATAATACATTCACGTGAATTCTGTTGGTCCTGTGGATAGCGCGCACGCTTACTATCTTTTTGGTGCGGGTTCAAATCCATTATCGGTTTTTTTTTTTATACATATTAATATAGTATAATAAGATTGTTATTTTCTGCCGATTTAAAAATAACAGTAAAATTTCTGAAGTTTTTTCGCACTCCCGTATATAAAAAATGTTGGATAATTCTTGTTTTATTTACGAATCAAGGAACGCGGGAGCGTTCCGAAGGCAAGTATAGAAGAGCCTTAGGACGACCGCGTGAATATATACTTTGAAATGGATGTACGAGAAATTCAATGCGATTATATACCTATTGCGTTAGTTTCAACTATATAACATATCCCTCTTAATCGAAAGCCATTTCATTGCTCTACTCAAATCGAAAGGTTTCATTTAAAAAGATTGTCTCATTCAAAAGATTTAGAGATCTGAATATTTTTATGTACGATTTCCTTTCCGATTTTTTCTCCACATTCTTCAGTCTGCACAAACTATACATTTTTGTCCGACCGGTACATAGTATAGCATTTTTGTCCGACCGACTAGAAGAGAGAGAGGGAGGAAAGAGAGAAGAGCGACGGAGAGAGAGAGAGAGAGAGAGAGAGAGAGAGAGAGAGAGAGAGAGAGAGAGAGAGAGAATCCGTATATGGTATATATATATATATATATATATATATATATATATATATATATATATATATATATATATATATATATATATATATATATATATATATATATATATATATATATATATATATATATATATATATATATATATATATATATATATATATATATATATATATATATATATCTGGTCAATCAACCTAACCTTGTTACTTTATGTATACATACATAATAACTTTCAATATTTACGCATTAGTTCCGTATACAATCATCATCATTTATACAAGTCATTTATACAAGTTATATTGAAAAGACTTTTTACATCGTTGAAATTCGATTTAAATTGACTTGGTGTATATTATAATATATATATATTCAGATATATTTTCAGATAAGTAGCAAACTTTTATTATAAAATAAAAAAAATAATGTTCTTAATATAAGTATTGTTACTTTGTGAAATCTTTTTTTTGTTACAGATTATATCAGAAAGAACAAGGATAATTGACAAGTAGATTATACATAATAACTTTCAATATTTACGCATTAGTTCCGTATACAATCATCATCATTTATACAAGTCATTTATACAAGTTATATTGAAAAGACTTTTTACATCGTTGAAATTCGATTTAAATTGACTTGGTGTATATTATAATATATATATATATATATATATTCAGATATATTTTCAGATAAGTAGCAAACTTTTATTATAAAATAAAAAAATAATGTTCTTAATATAAGTATTGTTACTTTGTGAAATCTTTTTTTTGTTACAGATTATATCAGAAAGAACAAGGATAATTGACAAGTAGATTATGATTATGATTAAATAGTTTGCAACATATATAGAAGAGTTCAAAATTATTATTATTATGCATTATACATTAAGGCCACTAAAAGATTATTTTCAAGTCTGTCAAAGAATGCAACCACCTGTAATAGAAAAAAAAGAAATACTGTTGCAGATAATATTTCTCTAGCAGAGCCTCGTTCTACTTTATGGTGTTTTAATTATGGATGCTTTACTGGCCCTACGATTTCTAAAGGTAAACTAGCATTATTAAAACCTGGAAATAGTGATATATAAGATCAAAATGTTTCAGAAGAGTTCTCAGTAAATATTGTGAAAATGTCTACAGATAAAAGTGCTCAGTTAATCTAATTTTATAATTTTCTCACGGTGGGAGACGTCAAAATGTTTCAGAGGAGATCTCAGTAATTTTTCTACACAAGATTCAGATAATTATTTCAAAAAGTATACAAGAATGTTACGGAAGCTTTTATTATCAGAAATTCTTAGTTCATAAACTGATACAAGATGTGTGGCAATCATGAGTTTCTACTATAAAAGAATGTCGAGAAAGCTTTCTTTTCCCAATGATTCTTAGTTCATAAACTTTTGTTTTTAATTTTGCAAGATGTATCTGATTGCTTATTAATTCAAGTGGTTTCTAGTTAAAATTTAAACGAATCTAAGTGTCGAATATAATGTAATTATATAGTGATTGGCTTATGGCAATGGGTGCCTATAAATAAAATAAAGTATCGGTATGATGTGTTAAATGAAGTGTTGATAACAAATTTCTAACCTCTACTTAAAATCAGAATTTAAAATATTGGTCAGAGCCTTGGTTAAAAAAAAACATTTTTTGTCTATACTTCAAGAAACTTTGTTGATATTGGCGCTGTGCATATTTATTTACTTAAACATCAATTAAAAGATTATGTTAAGTGAACAATAAAATAGAGAAAAAAGAAAAAATGATGTGTTATTGTTGTGAATAAAAGTGCTCAGTTAATCTAATTTTATAATTTTCTCATGGAGGGAGACGTCAAAATGTTTCAGAAGAGTTCTCAGTAAATATTGTGAAAATGTCTACGGATAAAAGTGATCAGTTAATCTAATTTTATAATTTTCTCACAGTGGGAGACGTCAAAATGTTTCAGAGGAGTTCTCAGTAAATATTTTTCTACACAAGATTCAGATAATTATTTCAAAAAGTATACAAGAATGTTACGGAAGCTTTTATTATCAGAAAGTCAAGATGTTTCAAGATGTTTTATATTTTAAAAGAATGGAGAAAGCTTTTTTCTCTCAATATTCTTAGTTCATAAACTTTTGTGTTTAATTTTGCAAGATGTGTCTGATTGGTTATTAATTCAACTGGTTTCTAGTTAAAATTTCAACGAATCTAAGAGTTGAAAATATAATGTAATTATTATATAGTGATTGGCTTATCGTGATGGGCGCCAAATGTTTCAGAGTAGCTATCTGTTCTGTGAATTACCGTATATGAAACCATAATATATAAATTACTGTAATGGCTACTTTTTTATCTGCAACCAATATTTTAATTTGCTAGCGGATTGTGTTGCAGTAGTGTGGCTAGTTACAATGTATTTATTTTATAACTCTCTCCCGCTCCCCTCTCTTTCTCTCCCTCAACATATGTCAAACTCTGTACCAAGAACTTTAATGAGAGCCTAAATATTTCTTTTAAACAATCAGTAAAACAAATAGTGGCTAAGGCAAATGTATGAGTTTTCTCTGTATAATTAATCAACATCTGTCACACTCTGAACCAAGAACTTTAATGAAAACCTAAATATTTTTTTAAAACAATCAGCAAAACAAATAGTATTATTAATGTAACAACACAATCTGTCTAGTCTTTTTATTTTTTCTAGTCTCATCTATTCAATAAGCACTCTCTACAAATGGTAATAATTTTTTTCATGACTGTACTAATAATAATAGTGTTGATATTTAAAACTTTCTACGAAAGTGTAAAATAAGGCAAGTATAGAAGTTTTTTCTGTATAATCTATGTATAATCTAAATATAAAACTTTCTACGAAAGTATAAAATAAGGCAAGTATAGACGTTTTTTCTGTATAATATACTCTTCCTCTCTCTCTTCCCCCGCCCTCTCTCACCCTCTCTCCCCCTTCCCCTTTCTTCCTCTCTCTCTCTTAACAACCGTCAAACTCTGTACCAAAAACTTTAATCACAGCTTAAATATTTGTTTAATACAATCAACATGTTTAAAAAAAAAAATAATTCCTTAAGTACGTTACGTACGTTAATTAAACACAAGAAAGTACTGAAATCAATTATATTGTAGTCAAGTACCCATAACTTAACTTGACTGACATAATACAACTTTTCGTACCTACTCAAAAATATTCAGCTAGCGGGCATGAAGTACTATTTAACACCCAAGAGGCGTAATAGCTCTCATACTCCTACAAAACTTTATAGAACCTACGCACTTTACGTCCGTGTGGGCAAAAATTATTTAAATTATATATAATTCCCCCGCCCTCTCTCACCCTCTCTCCCCCCTTCCCTTTCTTCCTCTCTCTCTCTTAACATCCGTCAAACTCTGTACCAAAAACTTTAATCACAGCTTAAATATTTTTGTTTAATACAATCAACATGTTTAAAAAAAACAATAATTCCTTAAGTACGTTACGTACGTTAATTAAACATAAGAAAGTACTGAAATCAATTATATTGTAGTCAAGTACCCATAACTTAACTTGACTGACATAATACAACTTTTCGTACCTACTCAAAAATATTCAGCTAGCGGGCATGAAGTACTATTTAACACCCAAGAGGCGTAATAGCTCTCATACTCCTACAAAACTTTATAGAACCTACGCACTTTACGTCCGTGTGGGCAAAAATTATTTAAATTATATATAACTATCTTTTACTTCGTCGAGTAAATGTATACTGAACAAATTATATGTATGTAGATTCAAATTCTTCATTGCAAATCAAACAAACGAAAGTTGTGAAATCAATTACCGATAGTCAAGTAATGCAAACAACTCTCCGAAACAACTGTATGACTGATCTCAGAAATATATTATTCTAATTTGTTCATTCTTCTATACAAATTAAACACAAGAAAGTACTGAAATCAATTTATTGTAGTCAAGTATACCCATAAGTTAACTTGACTGAGATAATAGAACTTTTAGTACCTTGCGTGTAAAATTACATTTCACGCCCACGTTGTAACTTCAAAAATATTCACCCAGCAGGCATAAAGTACTACTTAACGCCTAATAAGCGGAATAGCTCACATATTCCTACAAAACTTTATAGAACCTACGCACTTTACTCCCGGGTAGACGAAAATTATTAATTAATTACTATTATGCCTTCTTTTTATTTCTAAAATTAATAAGAATTTTATCAGATATTTACGAAGTCAATGCCTATATAAAAAAAATTACATAGTTACCAACACATCCCCATTTTTCATTATTTTTTCTCAATTTTGAAATTTCTATAATATTACGCATCTTGGGAGGACACGAGAAGTCTAGAGCTGCTCTAGCAGGGGTGGTCGTCCAATCTTCCATACATACTTGGCGGGCCCGACGGTTTGCAGTTTACCGGTGAGCTTTGTAAATGTAGAATACTAGATTTTTGCATATACCTATAAGTCCACCATAAATACCGTTTAAATATAATATCCCTACATGTACTGTGTGCATAATAAAATATTTTTCCTTGTGTTCGTCTTTTTTTATATGGGAATGAAATAAAAAGATACATATAAATTCATAGTCTATTCAAAAGAGCTTTAAATTTTACTAACTATTTTATGAGCCACCTATTTTTATCCTTTTCCCGCGTGTAAATATCATATGAGATCTTATATGAGTATTTCGGACATCAGATCAGATAAGACATCATGTTATGAGTATTTCGGACATGACATCAGATAAGACTCATATATGTTATGTCATCTGCAATTTTATATATTATGGGACCTCATATGTGATCTCATATGGGATCTGATGTCCGATATTCTCATATGAGATCTCATATGAAATTTTCATCTGTGTTTGGACTTTTCTATTTAAAAAGAGTAATATATTCACGGATCAGTATTTAATATCTAGAAGCAATTGATTTATACATTTTATCTGATCTTTAAACGTATGAATATTCATATGAAAATGACAATGTCTACACCTTAAACTGCAAACCGTCGGGCCCGCCAAGTATGTATGGAAGATTGGACGACCACCCCTGCTAGAGCAGCTCTAGACTTCTCGTGTCCTCCCAAGATGCGTAATATTATAGAAATTTCAAAATTGAGAAAAAATAATGAAAAATGGGGATGTGTTGGTAACTATGTAATTTTTTTATATAGGCATTGACTTCATAAATATCTGATAAAATTCTTATTAATTTTAGAAATAAAAAGAAGGCATAATAGTAATTAATTAATAATTTTCGTCTACCCGGGAGTAAAGTGTGTAGGTTCTATAAAGTGTTGTAGGAATATGTGAGCTATTCCGCTTATTAGGCGTTAAGTAGTACTTTATGCCTGCTGGGTGAATATTTTTGAAGTTACAACGTGGGCGTGAAATGTAATTTTACACGCAAGGTACTAAAAGTTCTATTATCTCAGTCAAGTTAACTTATGGGTATACTTGACTACAATAAATTGATTTCAGTACTTTCTTGTGTTTAATTTGTATAGAAGAATGAACAAATTAGAATAATATTTTTCTGAGATCAGTCATACAGTTGTTTCGGAGAGTTGTTTGCATTACTTGACTATCGGTAATTGATTTCACAACTTTCGTTTGTTTGATTTGCAATGAAGAATTTGAATCTACATACATATAATTTGTTCAGTATACATTTACTCGACGAAGTAAAAGATAGTTATATATAATTTAAATAATTTTTGCCCACACGGATGTAAAGTGCGTAGGTTCTATAAAGTTTTGTAGGAGTATGAGAGCTATTGCGCCTCTTGGGTGTTAAATAGTACTTCATGCCCGCTAGCTGAATATTTTTGAGTAGGTACGAAAAGTTGTATTATGTCAGTCAAGTTAAGTTATGGGTACTTGACTACAATATAATTGATTTCAGTACTTTCTTGTGTTTAATTAACGTACGTAACGTACTTAAGGAATTATTTTTTTTTTAAACATGTTGATTGTATTAAACAAAAATATTTAAGCTGTGATTAAAGTTTTTGGTACAGAGTTTGACGGATGTTAAGAGAGAGAGAGGAAGAAAGGGGAGGGGGGAGAGAGGGCGAGAGAGGGCGGGGGAATTATATATAATTTAAATAATTTTTGCCCACACGGACGTAAAGTGCGTAGGTTCTATAAAGTTTTGTAGGAGTATGAGAGCTATTACGCCTCTTGGGTGTTAAATAGTACTTCATGCCCGCTAGCTGAATATTTTTGAGTAGGTACGAAAAGTTGTATTATGTCAGTCAAGTTAAGTTATGGGTACTTGACTACAATATAATTGATTTCAGTACTTTCTTGTGTTTAATTAACGTACGTAACGTACTTAAGGAATTATTTTTTTTTTTAAACATGTTGATTGTATTAAACAAATATTTAAGCTGTGATTAAAGTTTTTGGTACAGAGTTTGACGGATGTTAAGAGAGAGAGAGGAAGAAAGGGGTGGGGGGAGAGAGGGTGAGAGAGGGCGGGGGAAGAGAGAGAGGAAGAGTTGTTATATAAAATCATTACAAAAATACTTCAATACTATTTCATGAGAAATCATATAGAATACATGAATAATATTTTTAAATAACCATTGTAAATAAAACTGTGAAGTAAAGAAAAATAATAATTTAAAGGAAATAAAGAATTTTTCCTATATTTAGCTTAAAAAATAACTTACACTCGACCTTTTAAAATAATTTTGAAAAGATGAATTTTGCTTCCTCCTAGAGGAAGCTTTGTGATAGTAAAAAAAAAAGTTTGTGAGATAATGTTTTAGGAATGTTGTATAGAAAATTTGGAATCGAAATACACCATTTTTAGAAAATGTCCGTATGGATGTGTGTGTGTGTGTGTGTGTGTGCGTATGTATGTCCGTATACTCTGATATCTCATGATCTACTCAACCGATTTTAACGAGAGAGTAATATTTTTTTCAGATTTTGCTTCAACAATTGGGGTCAATATTTTATTTTTGTCAAAATCGATTTTTTTGTTTTTTATCGCCATTTTTAAATTTTCAAAATTTTTATTTTCAATTTATTTTATATTTAGAACAAATATTATTTATATACGATAAATTCTCTGTATGCAGAATAAAATTTTCTACAATTTAAAAAAAAAAAAAAGCCGTTAGCTATATTTCGTCATAAGTTATTCATGAAAACGTCATTTTTAGTAAATAGGTTATATTTCAAAATTAAAAGAAGATATTAACATGAATATTTTTTTGGTTATAAAGAATACTGAGTACTATAACTTACTAAATTTTTAGGTTTTTTTATTCATTATTTTTGGAGAAAAAAAATAATTTATAAAAAAAAGTGTTTTTTTTTGTCGTTCAATAACTAGAGTAAAATTGGCTTAATCAGTTTGAAATTTTTTTTTAGTGGTACATTTTGTATCACAATCGATTGAGTTCTTTGGGCAAAAGGATTGATCCATAAATTTCGGAGATATTTGAGGTTAAAATTTTTTTCACTTTTTTTTTAAATCGTAATTTCTCGAGAACGGCTTTATGTATTTGAATCGGGTGGGCGGCATTCGAAAGAGAATTTCAAGACCTATATTTTCTAAAAAAAATTATTTGTCTAGCTATTACGGTTCTTCTGTTATTAATAAAAACGTAAACATTGAAAAATGAAAAAAATGAGTTTTACACGAAAATGTTAAATACAAAAGTTGTGGATAATATTAAAACAAAAAATTTTACTATTTAATATTCTCGTGTAAAATCAACTCCTGACGAGTTGTTAGACTTATAAAAACGATTTTAAGCCGTTTACATCGTACAAAATAAAGTATGAAATTTTAAATATTGGAAGTAAAAATTAATTAAAGGAATCAGTAAATCAAGTTTGAGGAAGCTACGTGCCAATGAATTGGCAGCGGTTTTTTTTATCTGATTTGTTTTTTATTCATATGTTATATTGTTTAGAGGTATTTTACGTTAGATTTTTATTGTTATTGTTTTACATAATTTATACAGTTAACTAATGTAATTAAGAATATTAAATATTAATAATATATTATTATTTATCATAATAATCATAGCAGAAGTACATAAAATACAAAAAAGATTATTGAATAATTTAATACAATTTCTACATGTCATGAAATTGTATTGAAGTATTTTTAAATTATTTTATATAATAATTTGTAAATAAAACAAAAAAAAAATCCAACGCGCTTTGAACAGTACCTCCAAGGTAGTGCGGAAACCTGTTCAAAAATTTTTTAATTTTTACGTTATTTTCAAATCAGCAGAAAATAACAATCTTATTATACTTATTAATATGTATAAAAAAAAAACCGATAATGGATTTGAACCCGCACCAAAAAGATAGTAAGCGTGCGCGCTATCCACAGGACCAACAGAATTCACGTGAATGTATTATATGTATGTAATATATAAGGTGTTCCCCCATTTGGGTTTAGGGGTATGAGTTTAAGATTAATTTGCTTTTATTTATGATTTTTGTTATAGCAATAGCAATAACAGATCTTTGTAAATAATAATTTTGCAATGTTACGTACGAAGTACGTCGTGTTACCATTGCAGCCGGTATGGGTGGTGTGTTACCGGCCGCGCATCAGCTGTTCCCGCAGCATTTAGAAATTGACTGCCGCGCTACGCGTGGTCGGGGTGCGTACTTCTTCGGGGTGCCTCAATTTCCCTGCAGGCTTTGCGCTTCTATTTACGTCTATCTTCTTTGGCTATACGGTGGTAGTACTCCGCGTGGTCCCGCAGAGACATGGCGCTAACGTCTAGGCGCGACAGAAAGAAAGCAGCGTGAGCTCCGAAAGAACATTTAAAATAAGCAACGTGATGAGACTAAATATTATTAACCTTTTAGCTGCGGGGCTGGTCCATATATGGACCAGCAGTCAGGTCAGCGACTCTATCTGAAATATCCAGTGATATTATGTATACATTTTACATATTCTGAGAGGTCAATTTGTACTGAAATTTCCCCGCAGCCTAAAGGTTAATTGGCTCTAGAAAAAAAGCATATGTGATGCCTTCGAAACCAACCAATCTTTTCTAGAAATTTTCACGGAGAAAAATGTTCTATTAAAAATTACTATGTTTTATTGTAACCGGGGGACAGACTTGAATTCTTAAAAAAATTACTATGTTTTCTAGCAAAAATTGCTATGTTTCTAGTAATTTTTACTACATTTATAGCAATTTTTGCTAAAAAACTTATAATCTCTTATAGTAATTTTTTTAGGAATTCAAGTCTGTCCCCCGGTTACAATAAAACATAGTAATTTTTAATAGAACATTTTTCTCCGTGTGTACAGATATAGAAAGAGTAAGAGAAAAATTCAAGGTGAACCATTAAGATGGTTAGCTACTTACGCAGAAAGCTCAGTCGAACTCTTAAATGCAATCATGCAATTACAAGGTCCGTAAGATGATTCAGGTTCTGCCCACTTACATACAGAAAATTTGTAGAAGATGTTGCCATTTCGCAGAGTACAACAATTTGAATCTAATTTAATCTAAAATATGGTGCATCGCTCCTACAAGTTGTGTTTGTGCTACACTTAAATCTGAAATAGAAAGTATTTAATGAGAATCACAACTGCAGTATTGTAACGCATATCAAGATGTTTTGACAAGCCATGTTCAACACTGAAAAAATTCTTTTATTGTTAAATTATTTCTTAAAAATAAAACATTTCTAAACATAGAGCAACACAAAATATTGCGCTATTTAATATCTTCTGAATTAGTTCTTCTTTGAAAAAAATAATTATCATTTTAAATTATTATTTATTTTCTCTTTCTGTATAAAACTAAAAGAAAAGAAATGGATAAAATTTCAAAATGTGCCACTATTTTAATATCTTAAAATATATGATTTAAAAAAAATTGATTTATCGTTATGTATGATTTAAAAAAAATTGATTTGTTATCAATATGCATGATTATAAAATTGAATAATACAACCTTACCAATACCAGTTTAGGTCTATTTATCAACTTTACTCACCTCAAGCATTTCTATGACTTATACAGATGTGGTTTGGCATACTTGTACCTTTATTTGAAGTCTTAAGTTGTTCAGTCGAGCAGTATGAGAAAATATGCTTGAAGAGATCATTGCATGTTCAACAAACCGATAGCCATATTCAGATCAGAGAGCTGGTGATGGGCTGTACTATTTAGATGTGGTGCTGGGTAGTTATCAAACCTAGAAACAGAGTTATCATTAGATATCTTACATATATTATTCTTACAATCCTAATCTTCTAAAATTTAAATACACTTTTGTACTATTCATACAAAATTTCCTTTTGGTGGATGTGTTACTCTGATAAAATTAAAATAAAAAAAATTAATTAAAATGAAAGAATTCAATTAAATTAAGAGTTGAAACAACACAGAATATCCACTGTGCTTAAAAAAATGTTTTAACAATCAAGACCTAACAGAAAGTGAACTTACGCCATGCGCAAATATTCTTTGGGAAAGCTGTCTGTTGTGTAAATCAGATTACCCACTGTGTCATCTTCAACAAAGTGCCATCCACATACTTGATCCGTTCATCTGAGCCCATGTTCCTACTGGTAATGTTGCTTCTGCTGCTGATTCTGAAAAAAATCAGAACGGATCAGCATTGCTTTAATAAAAAATTCATATTGTAAAAGCCATGAGTATAAAAGCCACCTGTCAGATTTAGGAGACGTATTTGCAATCCACTGTGGTGAATATTTACTTTGAGGTTAATATTTACTTTGAGTATTTAATGAGTATAAGAATTATGGAAAACTGTTCAGGTACACATCTCTGGCATTTCATGTATCTTTAAGTTGTCTTTATCTTTCTATAAATAAGTAAAATTTAATAAAAAAATGAAATTATGCAATTTTACAGTTTTACATTACTAGAAAATATAGAAGCGATGTCTCAGCTAAAACTGAGAAATTGAATAATTTTATATCTATTAAGTTATACTTACTTGCAGAATGATAAAGGCAGCTCAGAAGTTCATCAGATATAACAGAGATGTGTTACATGAGTCGCTTTCCATAATTCTTATACTCGTTTTGATTATAATACTGAAAGTAAATATTAACCACAATGGATTGTGAATATCCCTGCTAAATCTGATAGTAGTACCTTTTATTATTTTAGAAGTGGTATGAATTTGGTTTTAAATGTTAGTGTGTCAATAATAAAAAAATAGATCTATGACACCTGTTACAGCCAGTGTGTTTCCAATATACATGGTATTTAATATTTACTTTAAGAGGACACAGTCGGGTAATAAATCTGGGAGCATGTAAGAATTATGAAAAGTTTACTATAACCTCTAAAAATCAGTTTCATTGTAATAGATAGTAAATAATGATATGGCTTATCCACTAAGTACTACTACAATAAAATTGAGAGGTTATAATGAACTTTAAATAATTCTAATAAGCTTGCAGATTTCTTATTCAATTATATTCTCTTAAAGGAAATATTAAATTTAATGTCAAGAATTAAATGTCAAGAGACATTAAATGTCAAGAATATTACTAACAAGCCTTCTGTAGCAGATCTATAAATCTATGTCATTTAGATACACTCACACTATAGTGGATTTTATATTTGCATAAATGCTAAAATAAAAGGCTCCTGTCAGATACAATGGACATGTTAAAAATATGCATGCCTTAAGGAATGAAATAAAAATAAATTTATACTAGTTAAAGACTGATTATTTACTCACCATAATTTAACTATTAACTATTATCTGCTGGCCTATATAACGCTGATATGAAATTTAAACATTTCAAGTATGTTCTATGCTTCTGCTATAGCTTTTGTGCGTAAAACAACTTTTTCTATTTTATTAACTGCAGAAGAATCACTGAAGAACTTGACAAGTAACGGGGCAGTCTGCACCAGATTGTCTTTTACTTCATTGTTTATGGATTCTTGTTGTCCGGCCTTATTTTGCTGTTGATTATTATATTTTTAAGCACTAATTTTGATTATGTTAACATAATCCCAGTAACAAATTGTTGAAATATATTATACCTTATGGATTTAGAGGCACATTATAAAAAGTACAAAAGTACAATTTAGTTCCCAATCAGTTCAATAATCAGACATCACACTGGGACTTGCCATAAGTGCAGATAATATTTTTTTTACTCGTGGCGGCAGCTAAGTACCATAGTAACGGGCGTCGTGGTGACAGCTGTCGCTTCTACCTCTTCTGCTGCCCTCAGATTCAGGACGTTTCATGCGCACGAGATGTCGACCGGGCCATATCCTTCCTTCTCGTAACGGCTGCGGCACCCTGCTGCTGCTGCTGCACGTTCACCACCACCTCTTCTCTCTCTCTCTCTCTCTCTCTCTCTGTCGCACACAAGCGCACCTCGTATGCGCCCGCTCGTTGGCACTTGGCAGCCAAAACACCTGCCGTAGCGCGATAACGGAGCTGCGACCTACGACCCGTATAAGTAGGGTTATGACGCTACGACGCGCGGTGACCCTCTCGTGCATGAACGTGGTGTGGAACAGCGTGTCTCATCATCGTCACTGTCGATTGACTTCAGCGAGGGTGCGTCCCGGCTCGTCAGTGCTCAGCGTCCAAAGTCTTTCTCTTCATCGGCGTCGTCGTTTCTCTTATACGAGCGGACCGGCAGACGACTGCCTCACTGCACAGATGACCGACGTCACACACACAAAAACATTAGGCCCGCGGGAGGAAATGCGCTCTCGCGTCGCTTGTCGTCGTCGTTGAGATGCTTTCAATTACCCTGCGTCCCTGTGAGAGGCCCCGTTGTTGACACCCGAAAAACGGCATTGTCGCAGGCACGGAACGGGCGGCAGACAAGAGACAGCTGACAACGGACAGCCACCGCGTGAGCTCTCTATAGATAGGTGTACGTGGCGCCATCTAACGACGATATTCATGCAGAAATGATAACAAATCTATTTTTTTTTATAAAAAATAATGCAAAACCAAGACATAGTTGCCCTTCCTTTAGCACTTATCTGCCTCAGTGTAAAATTTCAAGTGATTATATGCATGCGTATAAGAATAGCATTTGAACGAAATTTTCAACATGTGTACGCTTCAGCTACTGATTTTCGTTCAAATGCCATTTTTTAATGTGATCAAATTTTCATCTGAATTTTATGCATAGTGGTAGATAGTTTCAAAAGGAAGGGCAACTATGTCTTGGTTTTGTATACTTCATTATATTTATTTAGTTTCCAGTATTTTTCTATCGTGCGATCGTACTATTGACTCAGTCGGTAAAAATTGAGTCTCACACCCCCTTAAGTATACTAGGTCTTTATTCAATGCTTCGCACCTCTCTTACACACACAAGACTTCCTCTGACAACGGACCCAGTCCGACTGATGGCGCGCTCGCCCGGCGCTCGCTTCAGCGCTCCGCGCCCCTCCCCTCTCTACCAGAGTTCGCAGTTTACAAGGTGTTACTGCCTAAAATCCAACACTCCCTCTCAGTCACATCCTTTTATACATTAATAACGTACTCTGGTAACTACAAACATTCTCTAATAAATTTTAAATTAATATCGCGCTTAATACTGAAATTTTGACTATCTTCTGTCTTATGTTTTGGCTGATCTCATCTTCCCCAATTTTCTCCACGGTGCTGTGAGACAAGTCACTCTTCGTCGTCCGATTTCTCTTTCTCTCCTGTGAACAGAACAAATTATTAAACATCATTCTTATTAAGTATTTTGAATATTAACCTTTAACGAAATTTTGTCGCTAAATCCTGTGTTGTCATATTATCCCTAGAAGAAAATACATTCTTAGAATACCCATCTCATTTAATAATAGTTTCACTGAGTAGTGTAATATCATCGAATTTCGGCAAGTCCCACTCAACGCTACATATTCTGCTTTGTATGAGAACAGCGCAGTACTCGTCTATTGAATCGTTCTCCTTGCTACAGCGTCACCATAGGTGTTAATTACAAACCACACGTTGTAAGAATGTTTTGCTGTTTGTCAGACTCGCATCCGAATGAGTCACCAGTCCTTCCAACTCAGTCTCTTATATTAACTCGTAATGTTTTGTCCCTGACAAATTCTGCATCACTCGTTCTGCCAAGGATGCTGCTACTGAGTGAACATTTTCATCTCCTAATTTCTTAAGCATGTTTGTTGTATACTTTCCATGACTCAATTTCAACTTTTGACAAATCTAATCTCGTTCTGTCTTAATTCCCAAGAATTCTTTTGGCTGATCCAGATTTTAACTACGAATAACTCACTTAAGGGGGCTAGACACCTTTTTTCTCTGAAATAAGAAGTCACATTTTAATACATAAATGTAAACTAATTATTTCATACTTTTTACATATAAAAGTGGGTATATTTACCTTACCTTAAAACTTTCTCCGATGAGCCTTTTATATGGTCCAGAACCATAGTCATCGATGAAACAAGTTTTTTCACTAACCGTAAGCTTTGAAATTTTCCTGTGGATGGATTGACTCCAGATTTGAACCAAATTACTCCTGAATAGTATAATTCTCATATAAATGTAGGGATTTTTGATCTAATGAGAAAAAAAAAATTGTGCTGTTTTTTTAAATTTTTTTAAATTTTTTATATTTTTTCATAATTTTTCTGATGAAAAAATTTTTTCCGACATTTAATCCTAAATCCCTACACTCATATGAGAATTATACTATTCAGGAGTAATTTAGTTCAAATCTGGAGTCAATCCATCCACAGGAAAATTTCAAAGCTTACGGTTAGTGAAAAAACTTGTTTCATCGATGACTATGGTTCTGGACCATATAAAAGGCCCATCGGAGAAAGTTTTAAGGTAAGGTAAATATACCCACTTTTATATGTAAAAAGTATGAAATAATTAGTTTACATTTATGTATTAAAATGTGACTTCTTATTTCAGAGAAAAAAGGTGTCTAGCCCCCTTAATCTATTTAAGGTGTGTTCGAATTTGCACTTATTAGGTCCCTTCATCAACACTCATCAATTTACAATAATATAAACATCTAACTAATAGCAATCTAGAGACTGGCGAATGTGTTTCTCTCAATTCATAATTATTTCTGTCTTTAAACCCCCTCATAACTAATCTGGCTTTATATTTTGTATTACATGCCTCATCCCTTTTTTTTATTTAAAAATCCACCTAGAATCTAGAATATTATTGTTAGCTTTGCCCCTTAACAAGTTTTCTCTTTTCACAACCTCAAACACTCCTTTATCTTTAATTGAATTTAATTCAGATTCTACAGCCCACTTCCTATTTTCTCCCTCTGCTGAGTTAATCGCCTGTCGATAAGTTTGAGGATCTCCCGGTATTTTAGCTAGCAATGCATGATACGTTATATCTCTTTCATTCGCATCTGACTCTGATTCACTATCTGACTCAAATACTCCCTCTGATCTCGACATTGTATAATGAACTTCTTTCTTTTCAGATTTATTACTTTTCTCAAGGCTACTCAACTCCTGTTTATTCGCAAGTTCCGTACCTCAGGTTTTAATTTTCCTATACATTTTGTTTTCTAGAAATTTCACATGTCTACTCTCATAAAGTTTCTTATACTAGCAACACATGCTTTCAAATGTTCTGAAGTAAGTTTCATTGGATAGGCTAACGCAACACGAGAATAGTCGTCTACAAAAGTTACTGCAAATTTATAACCTCTAGGATGAGATAAATTGCTAACTGGTTCCATTGTATCCGTGTGTATTATTTGAAGAGGTTTATCTGCTCTCACCCGTGTGCTACTGAAAGATAGTTTAACACATTTTGTTATCAAACAAACTTCACATTTCTCGATTTTATTTTCAGACTTTCTATCCTCTTCAATTAATACATTCGGATTTTGTTTCGCAAGTTCTAACAAGTATTTTCGTGATACATGGTCCCAGTCGCCTGTATAATTTCATTGCTTTACTGCTTTCTATCTCATCTGAATTTTATTTGCTTAACTCTTTAATTTCCTCAAATTCCACTTCTTTTGAATCGAAATTTGCATTATGAATTTTTCTGTTGTCACCGGCGGACACTAAGTCTAATCCTTTTACAGTTTTATTATCTTTGTTATCTGTTTCTGACACGCTCGGTTGACTAACTTTATTCGAGTTTAATTTAGTTTTGCTTCTAGTACTAATCAAAGCGCTCTACTTATATCTTTCTTTTACCTCATCTTTGTTTTTAATAACTTACAATTTTATAATCCAAAAAGGGATTTCGATATACTCCTGATACTATTCTCTCTTTGGTCGAAGGATCATAAATATTTATCTTCTCATTATCTAAATAGATCTGCAATCCCTGATCAGCAACTTTTTGAGGCAATAAATTTTCAGACAATTCTTTCGAGTACAAAACATCCTTTAGTACAAACTCTTCACCTTTGTTTTGAATTTAACTGATCATGAGCCTATTGTTTTTAACGAACTATCTTTATTGGCACATCTCACTGTGTGATTAATATTATCATCTAGCTTTTCTAATATTGATTCTTTTCTACTCAGATGCTCTGTCGCTCCAGAGTCTGCTTCATCTTCATCCTCCTCTCCATACTCGTCTCTCGCTGCCGTCATTGCCCAGTTGTGTGAGGCACGGCTGCCTCGACCTCTGCCTCCACGACTTCTGCTTCCAGAGCCTCGTGCACTGGCTCTGCCACGTGCTGTAGAATTGGATGCACCTGTAGTGCGATTTTCTCCTTCGATTTCAATGTCCGACCGTTTCTAGTCTCGTCTTGTTCGTTTTTCAGAGACTTCTCCACGTCGCTCTCCCTTTCTCTTTCGGTTCGTACAGTCTCTGGCCTCGTGGCCAGGTTTATGACAGACATAGCAGACCCGCTGTCCAGGTGTGGGACAGCTCCGAATCAAGTGACCAACAAGGCCACATGAGTAGCATCTCGTCTCTGATGCACTGGTTTGGTTACGGTCAGCTCCTCTCATATCTCTACGGCCTCGACCGCCGTCTCTGTGATGATCTCGCCTCGCAAACATGTCTGCCTTTGGTGCTTCTCTGGGCCTGATTGTATTTTCAACCTGTAACAAATAATCTTTTAGTTGCAAATAGGACATATCTTGCCCAGTTGTTTGTCTGTTAAGACTGTTGAAAACTTCAATGCCTGGCACTGCCTCAACAATGGCATGCTTGAAAATATCTCTCTTTTCTCTTTGTAATATTTTACCAGCATCATGAGCATTCTCATATATTCGAACTTTCCTCAATTTTGTCCCAGAACTTGGCAGCCATTTCTCTCTTAGGATTAAATCTCCTTTCATACAACTCTTTTCTAGCAGACACACTTGTAACTCTTGTCTCTAGTCTTTTATATTCTTTTAATTTAATTAGAATCTCTCTAGGCTCTTTTACATCAAGAATCTTTGCTTAATATTTCTCATCAATGCGCTTACTATGTTTCTCATCTTGTATTTGTCGTCAACTAACTTAATTTCAGGTACATTATAAATTTGATTTATACCTGAGAATTTTTCAAACACATTTTTCTACTTGTATTTGTCTGCCAAATTTACTCCTGAATTTGTGCTCTTGTTTACTTTACTCTGTTCTTTTAACAAACTATGTACTCTCTCCGAACCTTTCTGATCTATCAACGCTTTTACATTAATTTTTCTTGTCTCGTTTGTCTCACCTTTATTTTCATATTTGTTTTAATAAACAGATTTGTTTTACTCACCATTGGTCTGGTTTTCACCCGTCTCCTCAGTTTATCATGTTCCGTGTCCCAATCCTTCACACTATTTTGAATGCTAGACAGTTTCATACTTCCACCTGTATTTGATGCCTGCAGCATCTGTCCAAGATTAGTAATCAGCCCCTTCATTAGCTGTTTACTCATCTCTCTCTGTTTTGCAATAATTTCGAAGTGGAATCGGTTGAGATCTTCCTGTATCTCCTGTTTAATCTCCTGCTTTTGTTTCTGAAGCATTCTCTGAACGGCCTCCATTATAACTACATCTCCTCTCATCTCAGTTTCTTGTCCGTTCCCTGTTTTCTTCAACTGGGGAATTACAAACGGTACAACTTTTGTCTCTGTTGGCCAGATTGACTCTACATAGAAATAAAAGTCATCGCTCATTTTGTGATCTATTCTCACGATTTTTTTGATCAGAGAACATAAAATGTAATGTTCTTTTGTTCCCTCTAGCAACAAACACTTTCTCATTTCGATACTCCGATTGCAGCTGCTCCTGCACCCACACCTCACCGAACACCCGTTGAACCTCGTCAATCCAACCTGTAAAATACACACATCTACTTTAGTTTATAATCATCATATTTTACTTAACTTTAGCTTTCTAACTTTAATTAATTCTTATCTCTCTCTTTCTCTTTCACACTTTTCAATTTGCATATACAAGTTCTACTTAATTAATTGCATATATGTATATATACGTCTATATATACATATTTATATGCCTCCTTTATTTCTCCTCAGTCTCCTTTTGCGCGCGACTTTCACTAACTAAATTCTCATCTTTTCCTCATCTCGTATTTTTCATATAGCTATATTCGCATCTTTTTCTCATCTCTATCGATTCGAATCGTGACGTCTCTGACCTCTACGTCTGCGCCTTCACCAACAACACGGTTTTTAGCTGTTAAATATTTCGTCTCAATATTCAGCTTGACTCATCTCTACTCCTTTAAGGCGACTTACATTGTCTCCTCGAACTAGTTTTGATGTCCTGACCTTTATTTGCGGGACTTAATTACTCATCTTGGCGTGTGCACACTCGCGTCTCTCTCGTCTCACCCCTCTCACTAGTTCGAGACCGTGTTGTTAAGCGACCTCCTCCCACGTTGACACGATGCCGCTAGCAAGCATCGGTCGTGTGTTTCAGAGGCGCTTTCTCCTTTCACGCACACATAGCTACGTATGTTGCGCGAGCACAGCACACAGCCCCGCGCCGACACATTCGGCGCGCCTGCCTGATGTGCTGTTACGCTCGTCTGCTTATCTCGCAGCGCGTATCTACACACTCTCTCTCTCTCTCTCTATCTCTCTCTCTCTCTCTTATTCGCGCTGTGCACCGTACATGTGCGCGGCAACTATCAGCGCGCCTTTTCTCGTCTCACGCACACTCTGTTACCTACAGTGTGCATGCACGGCATACAGCACCGCGCCAACTCTCTCGGCGCATCTCTCGTGTACCGCGCCGGGCGTCCCGTCTTCGAACACTCTCGACAATTTCTGCCTTACGGCGTCCCGCTAGCTCCCACCACGTCTGTCGTTCTACTTTTTCACGTCGTTCTCTCGCTCTCTCTCTCTCTCCCTCTCTCTCTCCCTCTATCTATCTATGGCTATCCTATCGCGCGCCGCTTCTCAGCGCAGCCACCGACACTGCACTCACACATCGCGTGTCGTCTTCTCCGCGCATACCTCCTTTGCGCGACCAGCGATTCTCTCTCTCTCTCTCTGTCTCCCCAGGTACGTACTAGCACGCTGTTCTTATCGCTCCGACTTTGAGCGCTTTTTCACCTTTACTCACGGCTCCGGTATAAGTCTGTATACTTTTAGACTGTCCGGTCTCCCGCAGGCTCCATGTGACCGGAGCATAATCTGCGTGGCTCCTTTTTTTGAGCCGGGGACCGTATTTTCTTCGTGCATTCGTCCTGGAGAGGTTAGGAGTGCGGCGCTGTTTTGGCGGAACCGTCGCGGGCAAGCCAAACCAACACCTACTTGCTCAACAGTTGGCGAACCTGCGTGCCTTCCTTGCGCAGCCGCAATCGCCGGCGCCAACTTTAATTTCGCCTGGCTATCATCATGTCGGCTGCACTGGTCACCTGCCCAGTGTGCGGTGATGCATCCATTCCACCCACTAGCACGTGCCCTACCTGCCAGCAACTGTGTCATACACGTTGCTCTGGCAAAAAAAGGGGGCGCAGTGTGATAAATGCAGGAAGCAGTGCAAGCCAGCTGCCAAAACCACTGCCAAGCAGACGACAGCAACAAGGACAGCAAAGAGCGCGTCTACATCTGCAACTTCATCGCCGCAGTGCTCCTTCGGCAAGCAGCCAACAGTGTCGCTGGGCACCACCACCAAGCAGCCGTCAGTGCCGTCGAAGTCGAATACTTCTGTTAGTCAGGTGAGCCTGCGTGCCTCGCTGACGGCACAGCAGCGAGACGCGCTGCCGGCACCTCGAGCGTCGCCCCACCATCGAGCGCCGCTCGGCGCTTCGACGCCGGCAGTGCCGTCGCCGTTCCGCGCTCGTCGCTCTCAGCTGGCCGCTCCCTCCTCACTCAGCGCCGTCATCGATACGCCGGGTGTCGCGCGGGAAGCCGTTCGGCAGGCGCGCCTTGACTCGTCGCACGGCTCCTATGACGATGCTGCTCGGATTGTCGGCTCACAGGGGCCTTCTCTATCACCATCTGCTGCGCAGTCATCACCGACTGTTGCCTCGCCTCTGCTTGCTGCCACATCTGTCACCGATGCTGCTGCTGCTCCTGTCGTCAATGTTGATGTCGCTGCTGCTGTCGCTGACACTGCTGATGTTGATGTCGCTGACGCCACTGCTGGGTCCACGTCATCATCGCCTATACTTTCGTCACCGCTGGGCGATCCTAATCTGTGTGGTTTTACGCATACCCTGATTCCGGTGAGCACCCTGGAGATATTTTTTCAAAGGTTTGATATGATTCAACAGCAGTTGGATGATATCAGGTCCCTCGATAGTCGTGGCCCTGCGTCTCGCAGTGTCTCCTCGCTACTCTCTGACGAAGATGGTAGAAGGAGACTGTCGGCGTGGGTCGGGGCTCTCGAGGACTTGATATCCTCTCAGGTTCAGACTATTTCCAGTCTGAATCACAAAATTGACTCGCTGCTAGTTGAAAATAAATCGCTTAAGAGTTCAATTACTGAAACCAGTAATGTCATCAAATCTTTCCAGGGTGCTCACCGAAACTCTGTTTTTAATTCTAATTTTAAGTCTAGTAATTTAAGTGATAATTTAAGCATTGACTGCGGTCCTTCCGCGCCGGTTCCCTATACTACTGCTGTCTCTGACCCGCACGTCGACACTATTAACTCGGCCCCCTCTCCGCGCTCCTGCTCTGGGGTGGACGCCGCGGAGCCTGGCGGCATTGGTGCCGAGTGCTGTGAGGTCACGTTGCACGGTATTTTAAATGTAGACTCGGAGTTATCCGACGATAGACTGAGGCACGTGGCCTTTGCAGTGCTCGGCTCCATCCTTCCATCTTTGGATAGGAATAACGTTGCTGATGTTCGGGTCCTTCGCCCGCGGAGCCGGCTCGTGGTGGGAGGTGGTAAGACAGGGAGTGGCTTGGCATCTCGTCCTGGCGAGCTGCCCTCTTGCATTGTGAGGCTTACCAGTGGTGCACTTGTCAGGGACGTCATGAAAGTGAAGCGGGCGCTCGCTCACAATTACTTTACCACCAATGATATCAACCCCGTGCTTCTTGATCCGAAGCTCTCTGCCTGCCTACCCAAACGTAAAATCTTAATTAATGAATTACTGCCTCATAATAAATTTTTGTTGTTTAAAAACTTGAGGCATACTACTCAGGAGCTTGGCTTCAGGTACGTTTGGCATTCAGGTGGAGTGTTCCTGGCTAGGCGCAGGGGGGGCGAGCGTGCGCACGTTTTTGCCTCGGCCGCTGACTTACAGGTCATTCTCACGGCGAGCCAGACTGCTCCTAAAAAAACTCAGGCCAACCACTGACGTCGACGTCACCGCTACTGACTGTCATGACAAAGGAAGTAACGGACGTGACGCCAGGGAGCCAGCTCTGGCAAGTAAGTCGGTGCATGCGCCCTGACTGGCTGCACCAAGTGGTAATGGGAGGAGGGATGGTGGTTCCTTCAAGGCGGGTTTTGTTAACATTAACTCGTTGAGAGCTCATATTGAGAGCCTTCGCTTGTTCCTGGCGGACAATCCCTCCTATCACATTTTTCGTATTGCTGAATCATGGTTAGGCCCCATTGTTGATGACAATATTATTAACATCCCTGGTTACTCGGTGCTTAGGCAAGATCGTAACACGAATGGAGGGGGAGTTGTCCTGTATGTAAGAAATGATTTTCATATCAAGAAACTTGAATTTTCGAACTCTCTGGGTCCCGACAAACCGGGTACCCCTGAGTATCTTTTTTGTACGGTGCAGCAGGGCGACTCTCCTCCTGTTCTTGTTGGAATAATCTATCGACCTCCGAAGATTCCCATACAAAAGAACTCTGATTTCTTTTCTGTTTTGCGTGATCTAAGTTCCGAGTTTAGTCATAAGGTTATTATGGGCGACCTTAATGCCAATTTATTGTCAGCGAATGATGATGCCACCACCATCAGACGCATTATTAAAGAGTTATCTCTTCAAATTGTCCCTCACGGCCCTACTCATAGAACCCCCACCTCACACACCTGGATTGACGTTGTCTTGACTGACGAGAATGACGTCACCTTAGACTGGCGGAATGAGTGGCTACCTGTCTTTGGTAAGCACAGCATCATTGATGTGACTATAGACATCTACACGGCAAGTCCCCCTAGGACCTCTTTCTCGTACCGTGATTTTAACAAGGTTTGCCCGGAGTCACTCAATGTGCTGCTGTCTCGCTGCGACTGGGTGGCCACAAACTCCATTGAAACCGATCTGGAGGAAGCTTTAAATAATTTGAATTTTAATCTTAACATTGCAATAGATACATTGGCGCCTATAAAATCGGTTTGCCTCAAAAATAAACATGCTCCCTGGTTTGGCCCAGAGTTGAGGCAACTCATCAATAAGCGTGATGCTACGCATAGGCGTTATAAGCGCACTAGTCGTGCAGATTTATTTGATGAGTTTCTTCGGCTCAGCAACGAGGTCGACGTTCGCATAACACAGGAGCGTAACTCCTATCTTCATCAGCATCTCTCGGACGCCCTTAATGATGGCAAAAACATTTTGAAGGAAATGCGTAACGTCGGCCTCTTGCCTAAGCGAAATGAGGAGGATTCTATCGGTTTCACTCCGGGAAAGCTTAACGCTCACTTTGCGGGAATCTCCATCTCACCTCTTGAAAATATCGAAATGGCTATGGACTTTATTTCGACTGCTAGTGATGAGGGTTTTTCATTTCAACCGGTTAACATCAATGATGTGGTCCTGGCCATCTCTCACTTCTCCTCTCAGTCGAAAGGGGTGAATGGAGTTCCTCAGTCGGTGATAGTTAAGGCTCTCCCGGTGATTGGGGATTTTATTCTCAACATCTTTAACTTCTCTTTTGCGCAGGGCATCTTTCCGCGGGCTTGGAAGCAGGCGCAGTTAGTTGCTTTAAAGAAAATCACTGCTCCTTCGTGTGTTTCTGATTTTCGGCCCATTGCACTACTATGCTTTCTCTCCAAAGTTCTCGAAAAGATAGCCCACACCCAAATTACGGAGTGTCTTAATAAACATGCTCTACTCGATCCCCTCCAGACCGGTTTCCGCAAACACCACAGCACGCAAACTGCACTACTTAAACTGACAGACGACATACGTATGGCCGTAGACAAAAGGAAAGTGACTCTTTTACTACTGTTTGATTTCAGTAAAGCCTTTGACACTATCTCTCCGACTAAACTGCTATCCAAACTTCAAAGGCTCGGGTTCTCCAGAGCGGCTCTCCTGTGGATTAAATTCTATCTGCAGGGGCGCTCCCAGATAGTGTTATCAAGAAATGATACTAATGCAGAATGGTTGGAAACTAATCTGGGAGTTCCACAGGGGTCCGTTCTGGGTCCCCTACTCTTCTGTTTATATGTCAACGACCTTACGGACACTCTCTGTGGTTGTGCAGCTCAGCACATTTTTTATGCAGACGACCTCCAGATCTTTCTTCATACCACCAAGGAGAATATCTTGGATGGCATAACTCGGCTATTTGATGCGGCACGACTGGTTGCTGGATGGGCGGAGGCCTCTGGTCTGCAGCTCAACGCCCGGAAAACTAAAGCGATAATTTTCGGTTCTAAGCGCAATATTAATGATATTAATTCATTAGGTTTACCTGGCGTCGGGCTGCGGGACGGGGTCCTCATCCCGTTCAGTGATGAGGTCGTGAGTCTTGGTGTTACATTGGACAGTAAACTGACATGGAAACCGTACATTGACCAAATTACGAAGAAAGTTAACAAAGCCCTCTATAGTCTGCGGTTCATTAGGGCATGTACCACCGAGACCCTCCGCAAAAGATTAGTCGAGTCTCTAGTCCAACCCCATCTTGACTACTGCTCTGTGGTAACTCTTGACGCTAGCACTGAACAACGTACTCGACTTCAGAGACTCTCCAATTCATGTGTGAGGTACATTTTTGGTGTTAGGAGGGATGAGCATATCTCCCCCTTTAGAAGACATCTGGACTGGCTCCTCACTGATTCGCGCCGACTTTATTTCATGGCGATTTTACTTTTCAAAGTTTTAAAACTCAAAGAGCCAGGCTACCTTGCCGAGTTTTTTTCGGCCTATACTCCCAGGTCTTCTAGTAGGGGTGCCCGTCAGGAACAAGATCTTAAAGTCCCTTTGGTGAGCACTGAATCGGGTGCTCGCAGTTTTCAAGTTCAAGGTGCCCGTCTCTGGAACTCTCTTCCTTCTTCCCTTCGCCACTCACCGTCAATCTTTTCCTTCAAGAGGGCGGTACGTCAATATCTTTTAGACTTGGACTCGTAGCCCTCTCTGCGGGTCAGCATGCAGCTTTATTAGTATTACTACTTTTAAGTATTGTTGTTATTATCTGTTTCTATCGAATTAAATTCTGGCTATCTTGCCTCTCGACTTAGCTAATATTGTTTAACAATTAGCGCTAACTGTGATATCGACCACTAGTCACCACTAGTTAACACTTCTTAAAGTGCTTTTTATATTCATACTATTAGTGTTACTTGCCTTGACCAAAGCTTTGTTAGTAATTTTTTATTTACATTTTTCTCTAACTAGTAACATTGATGACTTCATTGTTTTTTTTAATATTTATTTTTTTATATTTATTTTATACACGTGTTTTCATATGTTTTCTCATATGTATATTGTCATGATATTTATGTATTTATTATTGTATGATTTATAATTTTTACCTGTTGGGTGAAATAAAAGCTTATCTATCTCTCTCTCTCTCTCTCTCTCTCTCTCTCTCTCTCTCTCTCTCTCTCTCTCTCTCTCTCCGTGCATACGTGTCGCCGCTACGCGTGAGCTCCGCCGACACCGCACCGTCGCCTCTCCCACAGCGCGTCTATGTATGCGTTCCCTCTTCGCAGCGCGCATCGACTTTTTCTCTCTCTCTCGTATTCGCGCTGCACACGTTGCACACGCGCGACTCTCGTCGGCACACCTCTGTGTGTTGCCGTACGCGCTCCCCCTCCGCGCGAGCCTATACTCTGCTGTGCGCGTCTGCTGCCGCGCCTGACCTTAGCACCACGACCACTCTCTCTCTCCGTACATATAATACGCACGGCCATCGGCTCTCTCTTCATGCGCGGTGCCGTTGCGCGCGAGCCTCTTGACACGCGTCGATGCCATGAGCGCGCTCCCTCCCCTTCCGCCGCTCGCGCCCGGCTTACCTTCTTTCCTCATGCATGGCGCTTTCTTGGCGGGAAGACGAAAGCCACGAGGCGACGCCATGACACTCGACGCCATGACACTCGGCCCCTTGACGCGTTAACCTGTTGCGCGCGCCGGCCGGTTCCGGGAATTCGACAAATTTCCGTTCGCATTTCCACGAAATTTTACATGTTTCGACTCGCGTTTTTCTGTTCTCACTTTCTGCATGTCTTTCTACTCAAAATTTTACACTTTTCAGTTCGCGCTTTTCATTTCTATCTTTCCGCGCCTCTCTACTCGAAATTTCCGTTTCGATTCGTGCTTTTCACTTCTAATTTTCCACGCGTCTCTACTCGAAATTTCACACGTTTCGATTCGCGCTTTTCATTTCTAACTTTCCGCGCGTTTTTCTTACTTTTCACGACTCCTAGTTTTCGCGCCTTATCGACCGAATCACTTTGGCACTTCACTTCTCACTATTCTTACATACCTTTATCGGTCGTTTCACCTGGCCCACCAGCTGCCATTTTCGCCTCGATTAACCGCCCTGATACAGTCGCTGCTTTCTGGGGCTGAGTGGTGAAGTGAAATGCGAACAGGGAGATACTCTCTCCTGCCCTTGAGTCCTTTCTTCCGTCTTACTTAACGCACACACGCGAGCACCTCCCGTCTTAGCACTTCTCAAATCCAAAAGCATTTGCGCAATGGAAGCGTTTCCTACCGGCCCATAACCTGTTGAGATATTGGTAGGTAGGAGTACGCAATAAAGAGGAACACAATACAATTTAAGTATACTAGGTCTTTATTCAATGCTTCGCACCTCTCTTGCACACACAAGACTTCCTCTGACAACGGACCCAGTCCGACTGATGGCGCGCTCACCCGGCGCTCTCTTCAGTGCTCCGCGCCCCTCCCCTCTCTACCAGAGTTCGCAGTTTACAAGGTGTTACTGCCTAAAACCCAACAGATACTCATAAATATTTTTTAATTTGGTGACGCAAACATACGCTGACGCAATCTCCGTGGTTTTTTTGCCGGCACAGTGGTGGCCAATGAGCTCTTAGCCGCGGCCGGTGCCCCTCCTCTCGCTCGTGGCCACTCGCGAGTCCGCAAGCCTTGTGGTGGGGCTAGCTCCGCGGCTCTTTTGTCGGCCAATGAGGTGTTTTTACACTGCGTCGTCATTGGTCACGAGTGCGTTCTTTGTATTGCTACACCAGCACCACTAACTTTCCAGGGTGTGGTCCCCTGATGCGTCAGTAGTAGCCGGGCCACCGATGTAACAGCATGGATAACTGAAACAGTATTTGAAATAGCTACTTCCTGCAGTCGACAGCCGATTTCCAGCAGCCATTTCACGTCTGTCAGCATTTCACGTGCTTGACTTTTTCTCATTTTTTTCCTCATTTTCTAATCGCACATATTATTTGTAACATTAGAAAGACTGTGTCATAAAGAAATTTAATATACGAGGGTCATTTGATAAGTACCTAGCCTACAAATGAAAACACAAAAATTTTACAAAAAATAAAATTTATTTTTCAATGTAGTCTCCTTTTAGTTGAATACACTTGGTCCAGCGGTGTTCCAATTTTTTTAACCCCGTTGAAAAAAATGTTTTCTCTTGGTTTGTAAAACAGGCCTCCGTGGCGGCGATTATTTCGTTATTGGAGTGGAATCTCTCCCCGGCGAGCGAATTTTTTAGGTTCGAAAACAAAAAAAAGTCGCACGGAGTCAAATCTGGAGAATACGGTGGATGGGGCAGCAGTTCGTAGCGTAATTCGACCAATTTAGCCGTGCCGAGTGCAGAAGTGTGAGCCGGTGCATTATCGTGGTGGAAAAGCACTTTCTTTTTAGACAAATGGGGCCGTTTTTCTTCTAACACGGCGTCAAATCGGCTCAATAGTTCGGCGTAGTACTGTCCTGTGACCGTTTTGCCCTTCTCCAGATAGTCAATAAAAATCACACCTTGAGAATCCCAGAAAACAGTGGCCATCACCTTTCCGGCCGACGGGACCGTCTTCGTCTTCTTCGGAGCAGGTTCACCGGGTAAGGTCCACTGTTTTGACTGCTCCTTGGTCTCTGGAGTGTAGTAGTAAATCCATGTTTCGTCGACGGTCACGTAACGACGCAAAAACTCTTTTGGATTGCGATTAAACAGCTCCAAACACTGCTCTGAACTGGTCACACGGATGCGCTTGTTGTCTGCAGTCAGCAAACGCGGCACCCACCTTGCTGACAGCTTCCTCATGCCTAAAATCTCATGTAGGATATGCCACATGCGTTCTTCTGAGATGCCTACTATCGCAGCTATCTCGTGCACCTTTAATCGGCGGTCTGACAAAACGATATCGTGTATTTTTGTCACGTTCTCCTCCGTAGTGGCTGTTTTCGGAGCACCTGGGCGTGGATCATCAAAAACCGACGTACGACCACGTTGAAACTCGTTATACCAAAATTTAACGGTCGCCATCGAAGGAGAAGCATCCTCATACACTCCATCCAAGCGTTCTTTAATTTCACTGCGCGATTTCCCTTCCAAAAGCAAGAATCGAATCACCGACCGATATTGTTCTTTCTCCATTTTTTCAAAAATCAACGGACACATTTGCTTTCACATGCTCTCAAAAATAAACTACAACTCCGATCCGGCTGAAATTTCGTCTGTAACCGTTTACAGGAAGATACTGCACTGTAGTGTATTTCTGGTGCGATAGTGGCACCATCTGGCGGTGAGGCTAGGTACTTGTCAAATGACCCTCGTATATCTTAACTTCTTAGGCTAAGGAAAATATGGTGTTCCATTATACTGCAACTCGCTGAGCTATCGGTACGTGACATTTTAAAAAATAACATATCTGCAGTTCATCGTCTGATGTTACACTATCCGGCTTACGCTGAAAATGAACGTTCGCAGAGTGCCGGCCGTGAAAGCGACCGTTGATAAAGAATGTCATAGTCAGGAGTTTTTTGCACGCGAGTGTAATTCTAGAAGTTGAAAACATGATGGTCCACATGACAAGATACGATTTCGACGACTGTAAGTTATGACTAATTCGAGGTAAGCCGATATTAATGCCACAGCAGAGAGCCCCCGTGCGATCAGATCATCCGTGGCAAAGACCAACGGCCGGTCGGCTGTCAGTCGTGAATATTGTCTTGTAGCGCGAACATCTCTGCCGTAAATATCATGAGTGTATTGTGAGGATTCTGAAATGCGTCTTGTAATCCATGCAAATTTGCGCGAGAACGTTATGTAGATAGTGATTCTACGCAAAAATTCGAGTGTCCAGTTCCACGAGAGTATCGCGAAAGTGTAATCTATGATGAAGTGGTCTTATGTGATGTTCATGAAGTTACGGTTTTTCCATTTTTCCAAACCGTGCGTGCATGATTAGACACTGCGCGTAGGCGTTGGACACTCGCTGTGCAGTACAGAGAGGCTATACACAACAGTTGTAAAGAACCATAAGCCCCATGGATCTGAAAATTTTTTATGTGGGTACACTTATCATGGTACAGAGAGGCTATACATAAAAGTTATAAAATACACCATAAAAACCCCTTAGAAGCCCCATATGACTATATAGTCATGAATCACGTACCATTAGCTTCCCAAATACAATAAAATATTGAAAACCCTATAAAAACCCCATGAATCTGAAAATTTTTTATGTATGTACACTTGCCATGGTACAAAGAGGCTATATGCAAAAGTTATAAAATACAGCATAAAAACCCCATAGACATCCCATAAGACCATGTATATCCATGAAACATGTGCTATTAGCTTCCAAAATCTGATAAAATATCGAAAATCGCTAATCTAATTAATGTAGGTATATTTGACATAATACACTATACCTTGTCAAACCGATGATACACACACACACACACACACACACACACACACACACACACACACACACACACACACACACACACACACCGTGTGTCGAGTTGCTAGTCTCGCATCAGGCGCCTCCCCAGGTGGTGGATAGGGGAAAGCTCGTCAGATATGAAGGGCACCGGGGAAATAAAATACCCGGGGCGGACCAAAACTAGCTAGGGGAAGGCACCCCGAACACAAACCAATCATGGACGTAGTGAATGAGAGATACGAATTACCCCAAGTGGGTGTTACCTCAGTAGAGGGTTAATCCCACTACCGATTCCCATCGGGTGAAAGCCCCGGTGGTCGGTGCAGGCTCCACGGATTTTGGGGGAAGCCACATACACTATAGAGATCATAAACTTTTGGCCCTTACTGCGGCTCAAAAGACGAGCGAAGACGCAAAGATAAAAGTAGTGTACGAAATGGAAGACTAAGGAAAGGAGCAGGATAAAGAGACTTGGTCGTTAAAGCTCCTTAAAGAGAAAGTCGAAGCTCTGGTGGCGTTTATCTTGGATAAGAAAAACATACACACAGAGTTGAAGACTATGGCAAAGGCTTCTAGCAGAGCATTGAAGGACTTTACGAAGACCAAAGCAGGTACTCAGTCGAAGATCAGAAGTAGCAAGGATCGAGAGAGCCAAACCTCTCCCTCCTTCGTCCAGAGACAGATGGAGCAGACTCCTAACAAGCGTTAGAGAACATCACCGCTGCAGGACACGACGATCAGGAAGAAGACGAAAAGGGCGGCAACGACGCAGTCCTCACCGCCCACCCTAGCCAGAGAGATACCTTGGGAGGTGGCTGAAACATGGAAGACGAAGAGGAAGAAGAAGAATAAAGAGGAAGACAAAGGGAACAATGGTACTTAAGTCAAAAAGGCACCAGAAACCAAAGACCGCCACGGACAATACCAACCCGACCGGATGCCCTTATTATAAGGGCTGCCGACGGTGAGTCATATGCTGATATCTTGAGGAAGATGAAGGTGGACCCAAAACTGAAGGTAGTTGGCGAAAGCGTAAACAGGGTATGCAAGACGGCGGCGGAGATCTGCTTCTGGAACTTCAACGCACAACAGAAGGGAAGGCAACGGAACTTCAACAAGTGGTACAAGGAGTGCTAGAAGAGGGTACCAAAGTAAGGACCCTACAAGACGTAGGAGTCTTTGAAATAAAGGACGTTGATGTACTAACTAGCAAGGAGGACATTGTAGAGGCGGTACGCAATGAGTTCCAAGATAGCGACCTATCCCCACCTGAGGAGATGATAATAAAGTCATTATAGAAGGCATACGGTGATACGCAGACGGCTGTCATTCAAATACCATCAAAAATGGCTCAACAGATGATAATAAAGCAGAAAATCAGGATAGGCTGGGTAGTATGCAGAATACGAGAGATGAAGCGGAACGCACGTCCACTTCGCTGTTATAAATGTCTAGGATTTGGACATATCGGCAAAAACTGCACAATAACACAGGATCGAAGTAACCTCTGTTACAAGTGTGGAACCGAAGGGCATAAAGCAAGAGACTGTGAAAACAAACCGAGCTGCGTACTCTGCCAGGACAAAGGTGCAGTAGGAAAAATGGACCATGCTGCCGGTAGCTATGCATGCCCAGTCTACCGAGCGGCAGTAGCAGTACTAGATAGACGAAAAAAATGAAAATAGCGCAGCTAAATCTAAATCATTGTGCGACTGCACAGGACCTACTGAACCAGTACGTCTGCGAAACAGAGGTGGATATAGCAATCGTGTGCGAACAGTACAAAAATCTAGATGAACCATCGTGGGATATGGACAGCACCGGTAAAGCAGTGATCTGGGCATGCGGTGATACTGCTTTTCAGGAAAAAATGATAGACCGTGAAGAAGGATTTGTACGCGTTAAGGTAGCAGGTATACATATTTACAGCTGCTACGCTTCCCCTAATGCGTCAATCGAGCAGTTCGAACATCTGTTAGATCGGCTTATGCAAGATGCTGCAGGAAGGAAACCGATACTGATCGCAGGTGACTTCAATGCCTGGGCTGTGGAGTGGGGCAGTCAAAGGACAAATCAGAGAGATCGAATACTATTGGAGGCATTCGGGCTCTTAGATTTGGTCTTATGTTAACCAGGGATCTACTTACACCTTTAGAAGAGGAGACGCCGGGTCTGTGGTAGATCTGACTTATGTTAGCAGCTGCCTTATTGGCGCAGTTGACGCATGGACAGTGAGTGAACACTACACAAATAGTGATCATCAGGCCATAATAATGGAGGTAGGAATAACAAGAAAAGGATCCAGCGTTAGTGTACAGACCAAGAGAGTCGGTTGGAAAATGAAGGACTATGACAAGGAGATGTTTCTGTTGGCACTGAAAGAAATGGAGCTGCCTGGGACGGCGAACAATAAGGCGAAACTGGCGATGGAAATAATCACTAGAGCCTGTAACGCTGCTATGCCAAGAAGAGTGACCAGCCATAGGCGACCACTAGTATACTGGTGGAACATGGACGTCGAGAGTGCCCGCAGCGAGTGTCACCGAACTAGGAGGCAGGAGCAACGGGCAAGGAAGAAATACTACAAGACTGGTCGAGGTCAGGAAATAGTGGAAGCCCGAAATCAGGAAATGAAAGACGATAAACGGAAACTCAAGAAGAAAATCCGGGACAGCAAACGACGGTGTGTTAAAGAATTACAGGACGAGATAGAGTTGGATCCCTGGGATTGACCGTACAAGGTGGTGATGAAGAAAATAAAGGGAAGCTATGTACCCCCTCCCAAGTGCCCGGAACTATTACACCGGATTGTGACTACTCTGTTCCCCAGACAGCTGGAGGAACCATGTGTTATCGAAGCGGGGATAAGTGAGGACGCCTCTCCCCAAATCACAAAGGAGGAACTGCTAGCTGGATGCAAAAGGGTAGGAAACAAGAAGGCTCCGGGCCCAGATGGCATTCCCAATATGGCATTGAAACATGCTATCTGCGCACACCCAGAGGTTTTTGTAGACTTGTACAACTCATGCCTCGAAGAAGGAAAATTCCCCACTATTTGGAAGACATAGCGCTTGGTGCTACTGCCAAAAGGAAAGAAGCCGCCT
This sequence comes from Torymus aiolomorphi, assembly GCA_036365515.1. Classification (NCBI taxonomy): domain Eukaryota; kingdom Metazoa; phylum Arthropoda; class Insecta; order Hymenoptera; family Torymidae; genus Torymus; species Torymus aiolomorphi. The sequence goes on along the minus strand of CM070873.1, from coordinate 209,375,815 downwards.
GATGACTCAGCTTCGCATAGACCACTCTGCATGCTGGACACACCGGGGAAGATCTTAGAACGCATACTCTGCGTTAGAATGGACCAGGCTATTGAAGGCGCAGGAGGACTGGCGGAACACCAGTATGGTTTTCGCAAGGAGCGTTCTACCCTGGACGCAGCTGGTCTGGTAATTGACACTGCGCGAACAGCGATAAATGGAGACAGATGGAAAGGAGGAACAAAGAAGTACTGCGCTATTGTTACACTGGATGTAAAAATTGCATTTAACTCAGCCAAATGGAGTAAAATACATGAGGCGCTCCGAAAGCGAAATGTGCCTCTCTACATAAGGAGGATGATGTCCGACTATTTGAACGACAGAATCTTACTATATGACACTGAGAATGGCACCGAGAGTTATGAAGTCACAGGAGGCGTTCCCCAAGGCTCAGTGCTTGGTCCACCGACTTGGAATATCATGTACGATGGAGTACTTAGACTACGACTACCTGAAGGGGCAACCGTAATAGGATTTGCAGACGACATAGCTATAGTGGTGATAGTGAAACACATAGAAGATGTTAAAACAATAGCAGACGAGGCAATTTGTATAATACACGTTTGGCTAACAGAAACAGGGCTGGAATTAGCCAGCCACAAAACAGAAGTCATCCTGATTTCGAGTAGGAAGAAGCTAGAGACGGTAACACTGATGGTGGATGGACATGTGATTGTATCTCAACCGACCATCAAGTACTTAGGCATCACCATTGATGCAAGATTGACATTCAAACAGCACCTTGAAATTGTGAGCGATAAGGCAGCGAAAGTGGGCGCCGCTCTATCACGATTGATGCCAAATGTAGGAGGGGCAAGTCAAAATCGAAGGTTACTCTTAGCCAGTGTAACCACATCGATTATGCTGTACGGGGCCCCAGTATGAGCTGATGCCATGCTGGTAAAAACCTATGCACGAGCGATGGCTACCGTGTATAGACGAATGGCGTTAAGGGTGGCGTCGGCTTATCGTACGGTATCGGACGAGGCGGTGTGCATCATAGCAGGTACACCGCCCATTCACCTCTTAGCCATGGAGAGAAAGGACGGGTACGAAGCAAGAAGATCTGCAAACGACAACATCCGGAGGCAAATCTGGGAGGTCGCAAGAAAGAAGACGATGACTGTATGGCAAGCAAGATGGGATGCCAGCGAAAAGGGGCGATGGATACACCGTCTCATACCAAAGTTAGAGGACTGGATTGACAGGAGACACGGGGAAGTTAATTACTACCTCACACAACTTCTCACCGGACATGGATGCTTTCGAGCTTACCTGTACCGATTTAAGCTAGAAGACTCTCCAAGCTTCCCAGTATGTTTGGATGCCAACGAATATGCAGAGCACTTCTTCTGTGACTGCTCGCGATACCGACAGGAGCGAGAAGAACTCGAGAGTTATCTCCAGATCAGAGTGACTCCCGAGTCTATTATGATGACGATGCTGACTTCAGAGGATGGATGGAGTGCTGTCAGTAATTATGCTGCGAGCATACTCAAAAAGGTCAGGAAAGACGAGGAAGGAAGAAGAAGACGAGAGATGCGGCACGAAGCTAACGACCGGACGATGTGGTAAGAAGTAGACGGAAGAAGTAAAAGTACAGGAAGGGCTGCAAGATGCAAGAAATGACGACCTCATGCAACAAGAGTAGGCAGAAGCCATACACTCTCCCGCGAAGGATTGCTTTGCGGCTGTACCGCGGGGATACTCAGCTAAGAAGATAAGAGGTGGAGTTTTAGTGGGTATAACTGGCGGTAGCCCGTGCCAGGGGAGTCCCACACGAGGGGAGTCCCATACGGCTCCTATCAGTGCATTAAGCATTTCTCCAACTCTTTGGAAAAAAAAACACACACGCACGCACACCCACACGCACACGCACAGGCACCCGCACACACACACATACACACACACACACACGCACGCACACACACACATGTCTATACACAAATGTTATAAAATGATACTGCAGCGTCAAAATGAACTGGCCTTGAACGCCTAGCCTATCTTATCGTAATTGCGAGTAACATTTAAGTATACTTTTATTTAAGAATTCTCGAAATCAAAAAGAATATAACCAAAAGAGAGAAAAAAAATAAAGGAAAAATTTTAATTTGACATCACAAGTACTAAGCGCATAAATCATAGCTCATAAGGCATAAATCATGCAATGTGGATTCGCTGCAATAATTTTTTTTTAAATGTTATAATTAATATTATATCAGCTAATTTTGCATTACATTTTTTTTGTCATTTTAAATAATATCATAAAATTTTTAATATAAATCAATTTTTTTAATTATTCTATTTTTACCATTCTCTTTAGTAACACCGACATTACACCGTAATTACAGCGAATCTACAGTGCATGCTCTATGCTGTACGCGCTATGAGTTGAGTACCTATAGACTTTTCCGCTGATTGGTTAAGCTTTATCAGTGAACCAATCAGCGGAGAAGTCTATAGGTGCTCAACTCATAGAGCATAGCGCATAAAGCATAAAGCATGCAACGTGGATTCGCTGTTACCACTTACTTACTTACTTTCGACACTGTTATGATTCTCAATTTTCTCGTTTCACTGCGTTGCTTTCAGCCTATATTTCTAATTATCGACAGAGCAAGAATGTGCTGCCTATGTTGGCGCTAGCTGTAGTTTTCTTGCTCCGTCGATAATTGGAAAAGCCGAGAGGAACGTAGTGAAACAGAATACTAACGGTGTAGTATTCTTTTTTGGAAGTTGGTAACAGCATAAGATAGAATACAAAGATCGTTTGACAGTTCTTTTTATATAAGTTAAAAAATAAATATTGTTTATATTCGTTTTTAGGAGTTCCATCTAGAAATTTTTATTCCTCAATATAAATATTATAGATATATTTTACGTAAGATATAATAATAATAATAATAACTGAAAACGCGTTAACGCTTTATTTTATTATATTCAAAAAATATTTAAACATTTGCTAGATCTCAATTTTGTATATTCATCATTAAAATAGTGATTATTTTATTATTAGTATTGATAAAATCTCAATTATACTTCATATTATATTACCCAAGTATGATATAGTTCATAGCTCACATTCAACCTTCTTAAACATAATGTAGTTCATATATTTTAAATAATTTAATATATATCAGTATTAATTACTTTTATTTAACATATACCGGGTGTCCCATTTTAAAACCACCAGGCAAATATCTCGAAAACTAAGGGAGATGAAAAAAAACTTTTAATACAAAAGTTGTAGGGTTCAGAGGGGCCCAACTGATCGTGACCTTGGTTATGACCTTGAGGTCAATGATCAAGGTCATTTGAAGGTCAAATCGATTTTTTCAAATGGGAACCCTCACTTTTGACCTCGTAAATGGAAAGAGCGAAAAATTTTACGTTCATACATGTCCTTGAGTCAAGGTCATGGTCATGGTCATGGTCATGTTTAAAATAAAAATCAATCAACGCATCAAAACATTCCCATAATTAGGCATACGAGACAAATTGTTAAATACAAAAGTTGTAGGGTTCAGAGGGGCCCAACTGATCGTAACCTTGGTTATGACCTTGTGGTCAATGATCAAGGTCATTTGAAGGTCAAATCGATTTTTTCAAATGGGAACCCCCATTTTTGACCTCGTAAATGGAAAGAGCGGAAAATGTTACGTTCAGATATGTCCTTGAGTCAAGACCATGGTCATGGTCATGTTTAAAATCAAAATCAATCAACGCATCCAAACATTCTCATAATTACGCATACGAGTGTTAAATACAGAAGTTGTAGGGTTTGGAGCGGCCCAACTGATCGTGACCTTGGTTATGACCTTGAGGTCAATGATCAAGGTCATTTGAAGGTCAAATCGATTTTTTCAAATGGGAACCCCTATTTTTGACCTAGTAAATGGAAAGAGCGGAAAATTTTACTATTTTTACTATTATCAATATTTACCAGGGTTAACCACTTATATCAAATAATAACAAAAGTTAATAAGTGTTGACCACCTGTATCCAATAGTGAACGGTAGTATTCAGCATTGATCGGTAATAGTCAATAATTATTACTGTTTACATCAAATTGTTTTCAAATTGAGCACACTTATATTGGCACAGAAAATTAAACTTTTTCGTTTTAAAATATTGTATAGTATAATAACATATTATTTCTTTTGTGGTGTGTTTTGATAAATAATTGCATTTACAACTAAAAAAGAATGCCTGACTATTCTGCTAATGAAATAGTTGACATTCTTCTTATTTTAGGAGAATGTCGACGAAACTATCGAGAGGCAAGCAGATTGTATCGTGCTCGGTTCCCTCAACGACAACATCCTGATCATACGGTAATACGTGACATTGAACTGCGCGGTAGACAAGGAAACTTCGTTCGAAGAAGGAGGACACTGAATGAACACGATTATGAAAATAATCCTCGCTTTCTTGCTGTTCTAGCCATGGTACATTTAAATGTTCATGTCAGTTTACGCGAAATCGAGTTAACAATGGGTATACCAAGATCTACGGCCAGTAGATATTTACGATATACGCGGTACCATCCTTACCACATTACTCTAAATCAAGCTTTAACTGTGGAAGATTATCGACGGAGAATAACATTTTGCCAATGGGCAACACAACAAATTACTGATGATGAAAATTTCTTTAACAATGTTCTTTTTAGCGACGAGGCTACATTTCAGAGTACTGGTATGTTGAATCGCCATAATTGCCACTACTGGTCTCCTGTTAATCCTCATTGGATGCGAGAAGTTGATCATCAGCATCGCTGGAATGTAACGGTATGGTGTGGTATTATTAACGGATGTCTGATTGGACCTTATTTTTTTGAAGGTCACGTAACTCAACATACTTATTTACAGTTGCTGAGAGACGAGCTGCCACTCTTTCTAGAAAACGTTGATCTCCATACAAGGGCCAGAATCTGGCTACAACAAGATGGTGCTCCTCCACATTATGCCAGAATTGTCAGAGATTTTCTTAATGAAAGGTTTAACGGTCGATGGATTGGTAGAGGAGGTCCCGTAGCATGGCCACCAAGATCTCCAGATCTGATATCTCCAGATTTTTATTTATGGAGCTTCCTAAAAAATACAGTCTACCGCAACAGGCCAATTACAAGAGATGACATGATTCAAAGGATTACACAAATCTGCTTAAGTATTCCACGTCAAGTATTATTAAATACTGTTAGAAACTTTAAAAGGAGAATAGAATGTTGTCAACAAGTAAATGGTGCAACTTTTGAGCATCTTCTTCAGTAAATGGTGACCGAAACACTTGGATCCTATGACTAAATACACATGAACGTGGAATTTTCCAATGAATTTTTAGCTGGCCTGATCATCCCCGACCTTGCCTTAACTGGCCGGGTCATCTCCGACCTTGCCTTAACTGACCGGGTCATCTCCGACCTTGCCTTAACTGGCCGGGTCATCTCCGACCTTGCCTTAACTGGCCGGGTCATCTCCGACCTTGCCTTAACTGGCCGGGTCATCTCCGACCATGCCTTAACTGGCCGGGTAATCTCCGACCTTGCCTTAGGTGACCGGGTCATCTCCGACTTTGCTCTTAACTGCACGGAAATTGACCATAACTTTGACCATGACCTTGACCCAAGGTCATATCAGAATTTTTCGGTTTTTTCTATTTACGAGGTCAAAAGTGAGGGTTGCCGTTAAACAAAATTGATTTAACCTTCAAACGACATCATCCTTGACCTCAAGTTCATGGTCAAGGTCACGATCAGTTGGGCCCCTCCAAACACTACAACTTCTGTATTTAACACTCGTATGCATAATTATGGGAATGTTTGGATGCGTTGATTGATTTTGATTTTAAACATGACCATGACCATGACCATGGCCTTGACTCAAGGACATATTTAAACGTAAAATTTTCCGCTCTTTCCATTTACGAGGTCAAAAGTGGGGGTTCCCATTTGAAAAAATCGATTTGACCTTCAAATGACCTTGATCGTTGACCTCAAGGTCATAACCAAGGTCACGATCAGTTGGGCCCCTCTGAACCCTACAACTTTTGTATTAAAAGTTTTTTTCCATCTCCCTTAGTTTTCGAGATATTTGCCTGGTGGTTTTAAAATGGGACACCCGGTATATACACTTACTAGATTGTCTTTAAAAAGGTTGAACGTAAGCTTTATTATAATGAAAAGCATGTATACGTACACCTATGGGAATAAGATTCATGCCGAATGTGCTCTGTTCATTCTTCGATTATATAAGAAAATATTTTTTTATCCATTTACTAAGTACATAACAATTTTGATAAATATTTGTTTACCTTTTAACTACCACATGAATTTAACTTTTAACACACACACACACACATACACACACACACACACACACACACACACACACACACACACACACACACACACACACACACACACACACACACACACACACACACACACACACACACACACACACACACACACACACACACACACACACATACGCACGCACGCACACGCACACGCACGTACACGCACGCACACGCACACACACACACACACACACATATATATAATCCATTATTAGTACACTAAGTCACTTACTCAAAGATTTCAATAGCCAATTAACGATTCGTCTATCACTCTTAATATTTTGAAACTATCGATAGTTCCAGTTGACTTTTAACCGTTTTTGCATTGTCGGGTTGTATTTTAGGAGAATAATTGGTGTTTTTTTCAAGAAGTATTATTACTTTGGTCTAAAAACTATTCATTTATTTGCGTGTATATAGTGCTTAAAAATAAAAATATTGGTTTGTATAATTTATTTAGTTTTCTTCGGAATGTTGCAAAAAATAGAATGGAAGAAAGAAACATGAACCATTGTACTGAAATAGCGGCTGTTTGTAGTTGAACTAGGGGGGCTGCGCCCCCCAGAGTGCCTTCGGCACGCCATACCCCCCGCCCCCACACACACCTGCTCCTCGCTTCGCTCGTCGCCCGCCCCCTTCCTATGTAAAAACTTCGTTTTTACACGACCGCAGTGCTCAGAAGAACCTTATACTTTCATTATTGCAAAAATTGTAATACTTTATTTATCATTTTCATCATTAAAATAAACATAAATACATCTACAGTAAAGTTTAAATAAAAATTGTCCATTTACTTTTACACATTTATTTCTTCTATTTTGTAGAAGGTTTGCGTTTTAATTTTGCATGTATAAGTATATTTAGTTAAATTTTTAAATATAGTCTGTGATGTATATAAATTTAATATGTACTAATTGATATGATTAAAGTGTACATAGAAATATTGAATATAAGTATCATGATTGCAGGTATATTTAAAATTAAAAAACATTGTTTTCATAATTTATATCGAAATTATAAAAAATTTTTTATTTTTATTTATGAAAACGTTAAATAGAAAAAAAGTTTTTTTCAATGTTATCCCCAACTTATGTATTTGAAATTTTTGTGTATAGTCAAATCCTGTTGAATTATATGAGGAAAACTATTGTTTCATTGCTCTCGATTAATAAAAAAACATTAAAGTTGAATTTCATACAGTTCTAACGAAAGGTGGGGACTCTTATAGCTGCTCGCAGGTGTTCCTAACTGCATATACCTTTACAATCTCAATTACGAAAAAATACTCGCGGCACATCATGCACGCATACACTAATATCGCGAAAAGGAGAAAATCAGAAGAAACTAGGCTGATCGAAATGAAAACTCCAATAGTCTTTAGTTTTAACGAAAGATGGACGTCAGCTGCTCACACGACACTTTGCATGAAATGTTAACTACAGGGGAAATAAAAGCGATGTTTGCGGGTTCCTAATTAAAAAAAAAAGTACAAAAATACAAAAGTTGACTTGTATCCCGACGAATTTATACCGCGTGCAGTACAATCTCAATTTCGAAAAGTTACTCGCGGCGGCCGGCGCGCACACATCACATACATAAGTACACACACGCTCTAACGCGGCGAAAGGGAAAGGATTGAGGAAACGAAGGAATAGGCTCAGCAGTCAGCACTAAGGCACTCGAGAATCTGGCATCTGGCTATTATCTGGCTATACTATTCTTTCGACCTCCGCGCCTTAACCGTTAGCGCTGCGTGCATGAGCGGCTACACGAAGTACTATTGTCGCAGCACGGGCGCACGGCCCGTCTCACCGTCTGCCGTCTTGCGTTGCTGTATTCGTATCAGCGTATGTGATACAATTCCGACGCCCGGCGTTCCCAGCGATGACAGCAGACTGCTGTAGTACGGCTTCCTGATGGATGTCCCTCTCGCCGTGACCGTCTGCTGGTGGTGACTCGTCGGAGACAGCAATGCAGCGGGGTCGACGACGAGAGCAGTTTTGGTAAGCTCTTTTATGTTCCTAACCTCTTCGATAGCTCGGCTGAAGATACTTCTTTTTGTTGCAGGTAGCTGGTGCAGCGAGGAGAGTGAACAACGACCACTGCTGCAGACTCTTCTTTCGTATGGTAATGTTTTTTTGTGTCATCTATTTATTAGTTATATGTTGTTTTTAGATGCTCATTTCTCCTCACTTGGCTGCCAGAGTAGTGGGTGATCTGATGTTTGTGCCTTGATCGACTCCCATGCAGGCTGATTCTGTCCCTGACAGTGAAACATCATCCAAGGTCTCTGACAGTCTTCCCTACGAGTGTAGTTACTGATCGGATTACTCTAGCGGATGGCTGCTAGTTACTTATTAGATGATCCTGAGAAGACTGGCATGCATGGAGTAGCGCCAGCCTGGACCGTCCAGATCCACTTTGCTGCATCTACAGCTCCATCAGAGATCTTTAAGTGTCAATGTACTGTAGGGTGCAGCAAGGGTAGCAAAAAGCAATCACTGCTGCAGACTCTCCCTTCGTATGGTAATATTTTTTTGTGTCATCTATTTATTAGTCATATGTGGATTTTAGGTGCTTAACTCTCCTTGCTTGGCTCCCAGAGTAGTGGCTGATCTGCTGCTTGTGCTTCGTCAATCCCTAGGCTGAGACTGTCCTTGAAAATGAGACACGAGTGCAGGTCTCTGCCAGTCCTTCCATTCCAGATGGTGTAGCTACTGTCCTAGCGGATGGTTGCTAGTTGTGAATAGATGATCCTGAGCAGACTGTCATCCATGGAGTAGTGCTAGCTTGAGTCGTCCAGCCCCACTTTGCTGCCTCTGCAGCTCCATCAGTGATCTTCAAGTGTCAGTGGTTTAGAATGTGAGGGAATAGGTAATTAGGAACTGGGGGATATCATAAAAGTGCTAAGTGTGTGGTTAAATGCAGTTCGGGTAGGTAGTTGTTTGTAGTTGGGGTAGTCGGGTAGGTACTTCTTTGTATATGGCAATTTGTCATCTAAAAAAATCTATATTAAATTTTATTTCTATATCTATTTTACTTCTATATTAGATTTTTGTATTTAATTTTTATATTTCTTCATCAATTTTTGCATTTTAATAATTAGTAAAGTCCAGGCGTAACCTATTTACTTCAATGAATGTACCTCTGCTCGAATATTAGAGAAATTATGTATTTAAACAAGTTCAGTACGGATAATGTATAAGAAAAAGTACATTAAGTTAATAAGTTAAGTTAAAGTAAAAAGTGAATCAAAGAAATTTTCAGATTATTATATTATTATTTCTGATATAAAAAGCGTTATGGGCAAAAGTTTTTTTCTTTTACAACAATTCAAAGAATATGGCAGATTTCACAAGTCATATTTGACTCATGCCGTACTGAACCTGTTGAAAAAAATAAATTTGAAAAATCAGTGAACATCAGTAATTTATTGTGTATAACGTATGTGAGTAAAAGCATCCCTTTCACAGCCCATACATTACACAAGTTTTGTTTGGTAAATATAATATTACTTCAATATGTATTTATATAATATTACGTAATTTTGATTCTTTTAGTTCAACATCAATTTATATTTTATATTTTTATTATATTTTTATAATTATGTAATATTTGGAATGTTCTACTGATTTTTCTGATCTTATTTATAGCTATTGTATTAAATATTTGTGTCAAATAGAATTCTGTTAAATAATAAGCGAAAATCGACTATATCGACGGCTGAGAGGAAGAAGAACGTATCTCGACGCGCGGATGAAGAACGACGTATTTCGGCGCTCGGGTGAAGAATGACGTATCTCGGCGCGCGGATGAAGACCGACGTATCTCGCCGCGAAAATGAAGAACGACATATCTCGGCGCTCGGTTGAAGAACGACGTATCTCGGCGCGCGGATGATCTCTTACGGCCAATGCACGGCCAGTATAGCGGCGAGATACGTCGTTCTTCAACCGAGCGCCGAGATACGTCGTTTTCATCCTCGCGCCGAGATACGTCGTTCTTCGTCCGCGCGCCGAGATACGTTCTTCTTCCTCTCAGCCGTCGATATGAGGTGTATTTACGCGTTAAAAATCGTTTTTATAGGTTTAGATCGTCAGGGATTGATTATACATGGAAATGTTGAAAGAAAAACGTTTATTATTATTATCTATAACTTTTATACCTAATATTTCTGTGTCAAGTCAAATACTGTTGAATAATAAGCGAAAATCAGCTATTTTAGGTGTATCTAGGCATTAAAAAATCGTTTTTATAAGTTTAGTTCATCTGGATCTGATTGTACATGAAAATGTTAAATGAGACAAATATTATCTATAACTTTTGTTTGTATAAAATCAAATCCTGCTACGTTATAAACGAAAATCGGCGATTTTAGGTATATTTAGGCGTTAAAAATCGTTTCTTTGGATTTAACTCGTCAGGAATTGGTCGTAGCAAAAAATGTTCAATAGAAAAAAGTTTTGTTTTAATATTATCTATAACTTTTACATTTAAAATTTTTGTGTAAAGTCAAATTCTGCTCAGTTATAAACGAAAATCGGCCATTTTATGTACATTTAGGCATTAAAAACCGTTTTCTGGATTTAATTCGTCAGGAACTGATCGTACAAAAAATGTCGAATAGCAAAAAGTTTTGTTTCAATATTACCTATAACTTTTGCATTTAACATTTTTGTGTAAATTGAAATCCTGTAAAGTAATAGCAAAAAAACGACTATTTTTGATGATTTTAGCGATTTTTTCGCTATTACATTGTTAAATATTGTTCATAGAAAAAAATGTTCAATGTAAAAAAGATGTCTTAATTAGTTTTAGCAGATGCATTTGTTGTTTTTGACTTAAATTTAATTTTGTTCACCGTATGCTCAAAAATCGATTTTTTCAAATTTTTATTTGCCCTGGCGTTTTTTTATTTGTCGATCGATTTGGCTCGGTAGAGAACTGTCAGTTACTTATAATTAGATGAGTATATTCCCCAAAGCCCGTTTGGATCCGTCGAAATTTCGCTGAGATAATCGGGATAATCGGGTTACTTGATCACATAGATACGTACAGACTTACATACATCTCTGAAAACGCTTAAAATGTACTCCTTTTGGGTGGGAAATAGTTTTTATGTTGTAAATTTTCATAATTTGAAGTGTTACAATTTTCGCCCTGACGAAAATATAAGGCTCGCCCGAGAAGCGGTCGTGCCTAAAAATGCAATAAAAAAAAAAAATTATACTTATCTCTTATTATTTATAAAACGGTTTCTAGCGTTTCAGTAACGCTAGTGGAAATATCATTTGTTCAAAACTGGTTATAACTGTTTAAAATTGTTCAAAAGTACGTATTTTTGGACGTTTAAAACAGTTTTGAACAGTTTTGAACAGATTTAAACTGTTTTGAACAGTTTGAAACAGTTTTTAACTTTTGTATGAACATAGTATTAATCAACAAGAATTTGTTTAGAGCAGTTTAAAACAGTTTTGAACAATTATGAACGATTTGAAACAGTTTTGAACGGTTTTAAACAGTTTTAAACGATTTTGAACATTTATGAACAGTTTTAAACAGTTGTGAACAGTTTTAAAAGGTTTTAAACAGTTTTGAACAATTGAAATTCTTAATTATTAATACAGTTTTAAACTGTTTTAAACTGTTCCAAACAAATTCTTATTGATTAATTCTATTTTCGCACAAATGTTCAAAATTGTTCAAAAATATGTACTTTTGAACAGTTTAAAACAGTTTTAAACAGGCTTGAACAGTTACGAATAGTTTTAAACAGTTTTAAATAGTTTTGAACAAATAATATTTCCACTAGGGAACGAAGAAAAAACGTGTCAGTTATGACTTATAACTGCGTTTCGTCATAGACGTTATGACAAGAAACGTTTCTTTGGTAAAATTTAAGTAAAGAATAAGAAACGTGTCGATGTAATTTAACTACATATAAACTATAGCTTCTATAAAGTTGTTTTTACGATCCATTGGTTAAGTTTCCAATGAAACGTTAGAGACACATAATAGAAACGATCTTTAAGAAACTTTACATAACGTCTTTATATCGATAGAAATGATTTTGAAACGTGGTAAAACTGTTTGTTACGAAATGTTTCAGAATAGTTTTCTATACTTCAAAAGTACGTTTCGTAAACGTTTCAACAACGTATGTATGCAGGCGTAGTATACGCTTTCATAATCTTAAAAGCGGACATTTCAACGTTTCTAAAACGTTTTTTCAACGTTAGTTCAACTTTTGAGGAAACGTTTCAAAGTTTCTAAAGAAACGAATAAGAAATGTTTCTCCAACGAACCTTTTTGTGTGGGTATAATCTTAAATTGACTTAAGAACTATGTCAAATGAAAAAAATAAATCGAAATGATCAAATAACGAATATTAAAAATGTGAAAATTATTGTTATACTAGTTTAAAAAGTACCTTTTAAGCCCTTTTTGTTTTTAAAGTGAATAAAATATTACATGGTGAAACTTCGCAGTAAGGTAAATGAAACAGTGGCTATTCTACATTATCGAAACGTCCCGCTACATGTTAAGCTGCATATGTCATTCTTTTTATCTATAGTATTTATGTTCACAGCAGTAAAATGATCAGAAAATATTAGTAAAAGAAGGATCTATTAGTGCATGCCGAATGTACTTTATTCAATATTTCTTTTACAATCTGTTAATGTTTTAATCAAGTTCAGAGACAAATCCGACGACTGGTATGTTTACTTAATTAATCTCTTGTTTCTCGAGTCTCATAATTTTTCTACAATTTTTCATACTCATAGTAATTCATCATAGTATATATTAATTGTAAAATTTTAATAAATGCAATTGTGAGAAATATTATTTGAGTTTGAAATAAAATAAAAAATAACTATATAATGGAGTCTCTTTGATTTAATATTATAATACTTTCTTTAACAGTCGTTTGAGATTAAAATTAGTAGATGCATCGCACTAACACAGTTGTTCATGGATCATAAACTTATCTAAGTTATCGAAACGCGCGAAAATGCCTTGATGTGATGTATCAGGATCGCATCATAACAATTTTCATTCATTCTGGAAATTACGCGACGCATCGATTATAATTTTCGCAATTCGTTGAATCTTTATTCTAACAACCAGCGCATCGTCTATTCTGATTAGACTCTTCCATTTGGTGATCTGGTGCGAGACGGCGAAACGGACGGTGATGGCTCAGGACTACAACCATTGCTACTTCCTCGGCGGCTTCCACTTCCACCAGTTTTTAACCGCACCATCGTGTCCAAATGCCGGAACCTACCGTTCATTTATTCTTATTTATAAAGACTATTACTAAGCATGAATTAATTGTAAATTATTTACGTAATAAACTACCTAGAATCAATGTTATTAGTAACGTAAATTAGGGAAGCGGCGCATCCCAAAAAGATGCACACAAAAACGAGTTGACCGACAATGGAAAGATGCCAGGATGAAACTAGTTGGGATCGATATGTCATGTTGTTGCAAACATAAAACCCTAATGATATTTTTTCCTCATGATAGTCAGTAATTTTTTATTAAGAAAAAACTTGTAAAATTATAAAAATTTTAGAAATCAATGTTTCAACTACTTTTTTAGATAACTTAGACAATAATAAAAATTTGTTGACTCTTATTATTTTCTTTTTTTTTTAAATGCTTCGTTTTCGAACTACAAACGATTTAAAGTCGAAAAATGATCAAATCACGACATTTTCGGGATTTTTTTTTTCGGCTTCTACTGAAGCTTTTTAAATTATTTTGTTAGAAATTACTCGTCATAACTTGTACTTTTAGGCTATATTTTTTTTATCCTGACGCCTGTTTTTATTTCCTTCTGAAATTTGCAATGAAAAAACTCGTGAAATTTACCACTTCACCACAAGTGAGTGCATAGCTGGAAAACAAAAAATCTGTTTGCAAGCCATTTTTTTAAATTGATTAAGCAAAAATAAACACTTTTAGACTTGTCATTTAAAAAAAAAATACTTCGTTTTCGAGCTACGAGCGATTTAAGTCGAAAAATTACTAAATAAGATATTTCTGTGTACGGTCAGTTCTCGACTTTAAATCGCTTGAAGTTCGAAAACGAAGCGTTTTCAAAAAAATAACAAGAGTCAAAAAGGTTTTATTTTTGTCCAATTTCCGTAAAAAAGTGGTTGAAGTATCGATTTCTAAAATTTGTATAATTTTACAAATTTTTGTTCATAACAAATTACTGACCATCGGGACGAAAGAATGTCATTAGGATTTTTCGTTCGCAACAACATGATACATCGATGCCAATTGGTTTTATCCTGGCGTCTTTCCATGGTCGGATAACTCGTTTTTTTGTGCACCTTTTTGAGGGTGTGCCGCTCGCCTAAATCCATCGGTCTTGCAGTCGTATCCTTATGGCATTAGTTTTCGATCATTTAAGAAGAGTTACGTAATATTTTCTTATGAAAATAAGTCACAATGCATATTTTAAAGTTATTCTTTTTTAAACTATTTAAATTTTAATTGAGTAAGGCATAATGATTAGAAATAGATAAATAATGATGATATATATTTAAAGAGTCCATTGTTATAATTGAGTTATTAATAGTTATATACATAGTTATTTTGAACAAATTTTAGAAAGTATTAGTTCTCGATAAAATGGGATGGGCAAAACTATATTTTCTATTTTTTTATGCATATTTGTATTACATAATAAATTGAACTTTTGCTCATGAAAGCTATATTATTAAAAGGTAACATTATCTGTGACTCTTAGAATCGACCTACCTTGAGGACTTGTTAAAAAATAAGTATTTTTGTGTGGATCGGTCAAACCTTGTAAGAATGTTATTTTTATAAATTATTACTACATTAGTATATTGTGTAACTAGTGCCGGATAGTGGCCAATAACGCACGAGGCGCGTAGGCGCACGAGCGTAGGGAGTGCGACATGTCGCCCGTGCGCTACTTGAAACTATGTCGCACAAGTTATACACAATATTTTTTATTATAAGTACGTGGAAAATGCAAGTGAGGACGTTTCCTTTGACCTTTTAGAGGTTAGACTCATGCCAACAGGCAGAGAGGGCGCTGCGTATATACTGGAACGTGCGCTATTTTTCATTACGTAACGCAGCGTTGGCGTCGCGATTATTCTAACTCCGAAACGGTATCATTTGACTAACTTCAGAGCGCTGCTTCGGCAGACTGCGGCGAAGAGAGCAGATACTATAGCAAAGAATCCAGTGTTCTTTTGAGTTTTCCTTTTTACATTAGAGGAAACTTAAGGAAATTATGATAGTGACATACAGAAACATATTTTAGTTTTTGTCTTAGCGGAAATATTTTTGTTCGATAAAGTTTTAAAAACTGTTAGTAAGAGTTAAGTATAAACTGTTAAAAAATGTTATAAATTGTATGATTTTGAACGTTTGTAATAATAGTTATAATAATAGTTAAATTATTTACATATTATTAATTCTTCTTAAATAGTATTCAAAATATCACTCATAAATATAATTTTCAAATATCATTAGTTTAATTAATTATGAATTATGAATTAAATATTAGTAGTTAATAATAGTTTAATTAATTACCAATTATTAATTCATTTTAAATATTATTGAAAATTATTTGAAACTGTTTCAAACTCGTAAAAACTATTTGAAAATGTGTCCAAAATCCTACATTTTGTAACATTTATCAACAGCTACAGTTTTGAGTAATTTTTAACAATTATTAACTGTTTTTGCCATTTATAATTTAGGACAGGGTGAATAAAAATTATTCGAATAGATACTTTGTGAGTTTTATTTTTCATTTCAGAAAAACGTGTACATTACAATGCCAGCCATCCCACATAGCATGAAAGCTTACTAGAAACTTCCTGGAAGCTTTCATGAAAGTTTCGTATGCTTCAGGAAAGCTTCCATGAAAGCTTCCTGAAAGTACCTAATGTCTGGGTCAAATTCATGTCAAAAAGCTTCCTCGGAAGATTGCAGGAACTGTTTCAGACACTTTTCAGGAAGCTTTCGGAAACTTTCTAGGAACTTTTCAGGAAGCTTTCAAAATAGTACATTACAATACTAGTGCGGGAAAGTAGATTTTCGTCTCGTGTGACGTTTACACCCGAGCGAAGCGAGGGTGGAAAGGCACACGAGACGAGAATCTCTTTCCCGCATATGTATCGTATAGAACTTTTTGATACGACGTGTGGGAAGTTCGATTTCGAGCATACGCTTTTTGCCGAGCGTGCGAAAAATCGAACTTCTCGCACGGAGTGTCGAAATAGTACATTTCGATACTAGTGCGAGGATTTGATTTTCCCCTCGTGTGACTATTTGCACCCGAGCGAAGCGAGACCCATCGGTACCGGTAAGCGATAGAACAAAAAAGAACTTTTTGAAACTCCGTGCGAGAAGTTCGATTTCTCGCACGCTGCGTTAAACGATGCGTGCAAAAATCTCACTTCTCTCACTCCTCGCTTCGCTCGGGTGCAAACAGTCACACGAGGGGAAAATCAAATCCTCGCACTAGTATCGAAATGTCCTATTACTATATTACAAAATCTATAACTCATACATTACATTAGTTTTTTTGCGTAATATGATATTACTTTAACATGTACTTTTATAATATTAGACAATTTTGATTCTCTTAGTTCAATCGCTTATGTTCTGTGAACATAATTAACAGGTTAAACTGTGTAATTTTATATGTAATTTCTAATTTTTATCAAAACAGTAAGAAAACATAATTATAGATTTTTAACAACCGAATTTTTAAACATTTTTCCAATTTTGATTTTACCACATACTAACAAGGAAAGGATACTTGGTGTCCGCCTCCGTTTTTCATGAAACTTCGCATATGAGTAGAGTGTCAAAAAATATTCGACAAGTATTTTTTTTATCTGCGGAAAAACATATCTAAGGGGTGAAAACCGTCCTTAAAATTTACCTCCAAAAACCGTTTTTGTTTAATATCTCAAGATGGAATCGGAATTTTTTAATGAAACCAACGACTATTTGTTTCTTATGAAAAGTTGAGTTTTTCGGCACAGTTTTAATGCTGGGGGTTGCATCCCCTATTTTTTATAAGGGTAAATATGATATTTTCCCTTGTATTTTTGATATAAAAATGTTTTAATGAGCTAAATTTGATTGAAAATTGCCGTGCTATAAAGAAAATTGAAAATTATAGTTGACCTGTTTCGAGGTTTAAAAATGAAAACACGTTGACGGGGTGAATTACCCCTAATTTAATTAATCACCTTTTTGTTAGTGTCTGCCTCCGATTTTCATGAAACCTTGCAACTGGTTAGAGTATCGAAAAATATTTGACACGTATTTGTTTTTTTATCTGTGGAGAAAGACATCTGGGGGTGAAAACCACCCTTAAAGTTCACCCCCAAAAACAGTTTTTTTTTAATATCTCGAGATGGAATCGGAATTTTTTAATGAAACCAAAACCTATTTGTTTCTTATAAAAAGATGAGTATTTGGACACAGTTTTAATGATAAGGGGTTGCACCCCCTATTTTTATGGGGGTAAATATAATTTTTTTCACCCTGTTTTTAAAATAACAAAGTTTTGATGAACCATATTTGATTAAAAAATGCCATGTTGTAAAGAAAATTAAAAATTATAGTTGCCCTGTTTCGAGGTTTAAAAAGAACACATAGAAGGGGTGAGCTACCCCTACTTTAGTTATTTATCTTTTAGTAATTAAAAAAAATTGATCACAACATTCTTATTGATTTTCAATTTTGAGATGCTTATTTCAAATCATATTTTACGTGAAATTGACTACTAAAATTTAATACATTAAATGAAAATTTGCAAAAAAATTTTTATCGATTTTTTTTTGTTTATGAAATTAATGATGAAATTATTTATAAACAAAGAATTTTTCTGGGTAAAATTCTATTAAAAATTCATCTTTTTTTACATTATATTAGGATAATATTTCATTTCCCGTATTGATACTTATGTCATAAAAATTTAAGTTTTTTTTTATCAACGAACGTTTCATTCTTACCGAAATATGCAATATAATTACAATTATATTAAATTTACATTACAATTTTCAATGTCATCACGCTTCTACGAATATTTTTTTCACGACGACATTTATAAAAATATTGATAAGTTAAAAATAAACTTTGAATACGAGATAATTCTCGAGTAAACAAGAGATATTTTTATTTGACTGTGGTCAGTTTGTAGTGTTTCTTTGTATTGACTACACGCTAGTTACTAAACTGATTACATATCGTTGGTGTTTATACAATTGTTTAAATTGATATAATTATACATTTTATTATATATTCTTCAAAAAAAATTTTTAATTACGCATTGAGGATAAAGAAAATATATTATTAAAAAGGGCTTGTAAGTATTGCTATTTTATTTTTAGTCGTATGGGCGAAACGTTTAAACAAATAAGAACTTTCTTGAAAAAAATAAAATAGTTTAAATATTAAAATGATATCTAAAGTCAAATAGTAAGTTTGATTAAAAGAAGTGATATAATGTAAATAGGATTATTACAAAAACGTAAAATAAAATAATGATTCTAATAATGTTCAATTTATTAACCCATTAATGCGCAAAATGCTAAATTTGGACATGAAACTTCGAGCCCACTGTGCTCTTAGAAAAACAAATCCATTTTTGTTCAAAATCCTATATAAGGGATTTTCGGGGATGCTCTTTCAGAATCTGGGACTTATTTTGTAAAAAAAAATCAAAATCATTATTTTTTTTTTCATTTTAAAAAAAAAGTCACGAATTTTTAACGTTTTTTTTTTTTAAATCAATTTTTACTAACGTTGCTGCATTCAAATAAGCAAATTATTGCCAGAAATCGCGTCCTTGATGTCTGAGGTTTTCAAAACCTTGGTTGAGAACTTTTTTTTCCCCCTTAGTTTTTCCAAAATGGCGATTTTTGTGAAACAGCATGACCTTAAACTTCATGATTTTTTTTCTTGACAGCTTTGAACCTTACGAAAAAAATTTATAGAACACAAAATGTTTAGAATCATCCAAAAAACATGTGTGAATTTTTTCAAACATTTTTGAGCCATTTTAGAATTTTTCAAAAATAGGCCATTTTGAGAAATTTGAAATTCACTCAAAAACTTCTGGAAAAATTTATAAATATTCTTTAGATGATTCTGAGCACTTTTTGTTCTATAACTTTTTTTCGTAAAGCTAATGCTTTTCAACAAAAAAATTATCAATACAATTAATACCTTTATCAAGCACTGTAAATTTATTAAACTTATTATTTTACAATATGTCAAAGTAGTTCTCTATTTACAAAGATAGTCAGACGTTCTTACCATATTATTTGGTGTAGTCAAGGGTATAAAGTATGGAATAATTATAAGCACAAGAATTGATCTAGAAAAAACAACAAAAACATATATGTTTTTTGCACAAAAATTGAACTCAGCTAGTTAACAATTCAATATATTTTTTACCTCCAGTCCTTCTTATTTTATTTTATTTTAAATTTTGTGGAAAATTTTAATAAAAATTTTAACATCACAATAATAAGTTAATACATAAACCAACACAATAATAAATTAACACGTAATAATAAATTAACACAATAATAAATTAACACGTAATAATAAATTAACACAATAATAAATTAACACGTAATAATAAATTAACACAATAATAAATTAACACGTAAATTAAGCAAGAGAAGTCAAAATTTTAAAAAGAAGAACCGAGATGTTGATACTTTAACGTGTCAAACGTAAGTGAAATAAAAACAAAATTGAGATTTGAATTCGGTAGAATGACAACTGTCATGTGTACATGATCATTTCGGGCCACTAGGCCCTATGGCGGCAAATTTGAATTGAATATATAAGGACTAGAGTTTACAATTTCTTATTTCTTTTTAATTTTTGTAACAATTGATTATAATGTGTACTTAAATTTTGAGCGTCTTCTTTAATGTTTATAGCATTATCTTGTAAACGTATGTGAATCAAAAAGACTCACATAAAACTTGAGGACAGGATATTTGCATAAAAATTGAACAAAGCAAAAACCTTCTTAAAAAATCATGACATTTTTTTCACAATGGCAGACAAAGGCAATGTAACTGTAGCTTTGGCAAGACATACTTATAAAACAAAAATGAATGAATTATTGACCGATGTTAGTACGTACAGAACTCTCAAGAAAAACCCATTGAATACACTACAAAAAGAAGTTAAGAATATCATGATACATTGGAACAATAATAAATATTTAAAAAAACAATATCATAAAAATCAACTTACACAAACAGATACAGTATTACCGAAAATATATGGTTTACCGAAAATACATAAAAACAATACTCCACTGAGACCAATAGTGTCATGTATAAATAGTCCAACGTATAATTTAGCAAAAACACTAGATAACATTATTCGCGATAGCATTCCAAAACCGAATTCATGTGTAAAAAGTAGCCATGATTTAATTAAAAAGATTAAAGATATTGTAGTTCCAAATGATCATGTACTAATATCACTAGATGTTACTTCACTTTTCACTAATGTCCCAATGGAATTAGTAAAAAGTAGCATAGATAGGAGATATGGACACATTAAGAAAAAATATGATATACCACTTAATGAAATTATAGATGTATCTGAGTTTCTTATGAAAAACCCTTTTTTTCAATACGATGGCCAGTACTATCAGAAAATATTTGGCTCCCCTATGGGTAGTCCCATCAGCCCTATATTTGCTGATATTGTGATGGTTGATTTGGAAGATGAGTGTTTAAAAAAGCTTAAATTTAAACCGGGTTTTTATTACAGATATGTAGATGACATTATTATGTGCATACCAAAAAATAAAATAAAGGATACTCTTGATGTGTCCAACTCTTATCATGAAAGATTGAAATTTACACATGAAGTTGAAGAAAATGGACAAATTAATTTTTTAGAAGTTAAACTAATTAGAGAAGAAGAACGTATTATTACGAATTGGTATCACAAATCGACCTTTTCGGGAAGGTTTTTAAATTTTTAGTCCGATCACCCAATAAGCCAAAAAAGAGCAATGGTATATAATTTAACGGACAGGGCCTTGTTACATGCCGATGTAAGATTTCAGGAAAAAATGTACAATTAATTACAAAAATTTTACTAAATAATTCATATCCAATCAAATTTATTGAATTTCATATTAAAAAAAGAATTAATAAAATAAAATATACTAATAATAACAAGAATAATAATAACAATAATAATAATAGATACAAAACTTACATCAGTTTACGATATATACCAAGATTTTTTGAGAAGGTTTCCCACAGTTTAAGTAATCTAGGTATAAGAACAATACCAAAAATAGAAAATAATTTAAACCAATTTATCATTAGAGGAAAGGATAAAACGGAAAAAAATGAGCAACCGAATATAGTGTACAAAATTAACTGTAAAGATTGTAATGCAACATACGTAGGAGAAAGTAAACGTATGCTGAAAGTGAGAGTTAATGAACATATTGCCAATACAAAAAAAGTAGACAAACAATGTGTTATTAATGAACATATGACCATAAATAATCATGAATTTGACAACGTCCAAATTTTAGATAATGAAAGTAACTGGACAAGAAGATTAATTTCAGAAATGATTCACATACGTTTACAAGATAATGCTATAAACATTAAAGAAGACACTCAAAATTTAAGTACACATTATAATCAGTTGTTACAAAAATTAAAAAGAAATAAGAAATTGTAAACTCTAGTCCTTATATATTCAATTCAAATTTGCCGCCATATGGCCTAGTGGCCCGAAATGATCATGTAGATTTGAATTAGACGTTTGTACACATGACAGTTGTCGTTCTGCCGAATTCAAATCTCAATTTTATTTTTATTTCACTTACGTTTGACACGTTAAAGTATCAACATCTCGGTTCTTCTTTTTAAAATTTTGACTTCTTTTGCTTAATTTACGTGTTAATTTATTATTGTGTTAATTTATTATTGTGTTGGTTTATGTATTAACTTATTATTGTGATGTTAAAATTTTCCACAAAATTTAAAATAAAATAATATAAGAAGGACTGGAGGTAAAAAATATATTGAATTGTTAACTAGCTGAGTTCAATTTTTGTGCAAAAAACATATATGTTTTTGTTGTTTTTTCTAGATCAATTCTTGTGCTTATAATTATTCCATACTTTATACCCTTGACTACACCAAATAATATGGTAAGAACGTCTGACTATCTTTGTAAATAGAGAACTACTTTGACATATTGTAAAATAATAAGTTAAATAAATTTACAGTGCTTGATAAAGGTAATAATTGTATTACCGAAACGTTGCACAGAATGAATTAAATTATCTTGTGTACTCATTATTTTATCGATTCCCTTAAGAAATAGAAAGTTTATATTGTTAGGGTTGTCGTCGAGGAGAAATAAAATGGAAATTAGACTTCTACAGTCTTTGCACCAACTGTTTCCAAAGGCAAAGTTGATAGCAAGAATATGAGGTGAACGTGTCTGTTGAGCATGTAAGCAAAGTAGTACAGAAAATAATACGGGAGCTTTTCGTATTATTGGCAAGAGCAAGCAAAGTAAGGAAAAAGTAATAAGCGTAAGCAAAGCAATGTATAAGTAGGGCAAAGCAAAATGTGTTAATTGTGGGTCTCCGAGTGTAAGTCGCCCGCCTTTACTTATACACTCGGGGTGATGTTTTTCATTCAGGGAGCGCGTTTGGCGCTTGCCATCTAGCGGGCACTTCGGGTACTACAATCCTGAACATACCGCCCGCCTTCGTCCATACAATGGGCGAACAGAATTAGTTTAGCAGACATTAAACCGATCTGAAAATTAAGATTGAACTGCTGCAATTGGAGACTTTGAGGTATTAAGTTTGGCAATAGGTCCGCTAATAATCCATCCAAAGATTGTGCGTTGCGTCATTGGAGTTCCGGAAGGTCCTTTGACCAGTCCGTCGGGCAAGATCTCTGGGAAGATGTCAGCCCCAAGTAAAATATCAATTTCAGCAGGTGTTTCCCTGAAATTGTCCGCTAATTGTAATCCCTTCAAATGGGTCCAGACATTCTTTAGTTTATGGCATCTTTGTGTGTATTTAGTAATAAAGGGAAGTACTAGTACGTTTAATTGCAAATGTGCTTTAGGGTTAAAAGCCGATGTAAGTTGCAAAGTTGTGTGACCCTTAGCAGGGATGTGAGAATAACCTCCAGTACCACTCAACGGCACTGTCGTGGCAGAGTATGGTTGTTCAAGCTTCTTTAACCTTTAGAGGACGGGATGGCCCCTATACGGGCCATGCCCATGATCGACCCTTTACATGTGTTAGTTTTGAGATGTGAGACATCACAAAAACTCGATTTCTATAGAAAAGTGAGAGAAAACAGTAAACCCAAATCCCCGTCCTCTAAAGGTTAATAATACCTCGGATACAAAAGAACTTTGGGATTTAGGATCTATCATAGCTCAAGCAGTATGAATTCTGCCATCAGCACCACGTAGTTTCACCAACGCGGTAGCCAGAAGAGCAGGTTCTACACTGGAGCTTTGAGTTACTAAACTTAGTTGCAGCTCAGTGTTGGTAATAAAAGAAGGACCAGTAAATGCGACATGATTATGAATTGGTTCAATGGCAGGCACATGAGAACTTGTATTTGTATCTTCGTGAAGAAGCGTATGGTGCTGTTTCGTACATATGATGCACCTCCTTTCAGATCGGCAGCTACTGATCGGGTGAAAACCTAAACAATTGACGCATAGTTTCTTTTCCTTCACAAAGTCTTTCCGGTCACTCACGGTTTTGTCTTTAAAAGCGTCGCAACGAATAATAAAATGAGTTGCAGCATAAAAGGCACATTTCCCAGTAAAAGTAGAATGAACACTAGTTGATCGGTTTCCTGTGGTTCTGGATTTGCTAAAATGAGGCACTGAGAGAGTTTCTAATAGATCAATGCGCTCAGTGATGAATTCACTAACCTGGATGAAAGTGGAAGGGTCGGCTGTCTTGCTGACTTGTGTTTCCCACTCACGTAAGGTTTTGAAGTCGAGTTTGCGAGAAATAATAGGCACAAGAAGATCATCCCAGTGGTTGGTTGGTCCATTAAGTTTCTCTAAGGCAGAGATTGCGTTGGTAGTTGTGTTAAGTAGGGACTGTAATTGAGAGGGTGAGGTTGAGTGGACGGCAAGTCAATCGAGTAGCGTTTTAGTGTAAATAGCAATGAGGCATCGTCTGTTAGTATAGTGGTCTTCTAGTTTTTTCCATGCAATAGAGAAGTTTAGATCTGTAATTTGAATTGTTTTGAGCATATCAGCTGCTTCTCCTTGAACGTGCGTTTTCAATTGTTGTAACTTCTCTGAATTGGAGAGTCTTTCATCTTGGATGATGGTGGCTTTAAAGAGATCTTTGAAATCTAGCCAGTCGGTGAACTTACCGGAAAATGTAGGAACTTCAATGTTGGGTAACTTTCTTGTAGAGACTGGTTGCTGCACAATAGGTACACTATCTTGTTGAGGGAATTGTTTAAGCGATTGAGATATATAGACAGTTGAATTGATATAACCGTCTTCGGATACACCATAGCAATCATTGACAAAATAATCACTCTTTCTAGTGCTTTCAAATTTCTGAGATAGGACGATAGTGTGATTTTCTTGGAATTCATTCCAGTTTTTCTCTAATATCTGTAGCTTAGCTTCGAGAAGCTCACGAGTAATATTGTCTTTGCTCAATTTCTTGATATTGAATTGCAGATTCGCTTAAATAATTAGAGCTGACGCTCGATGGTTTGCGAAAGTGAAAGTGTTGGCATTTTGATTCAAAGAAAAAGCAGATCCCTGAGTGTTATGAGAGTTTGTGTGGTATCTCCACTCGCCGTGCAGAGTGGCAGAGGTAAAGAGATCAGTCACACGATAGATTTCGTTAGGAGGTCGTAAATCTCCAACGAACTAACTTGCGAAAGATCGTAAATCTCTGACAACGAATGTAACACTCGAAAGTTCTATTGCTTTGTAAGTATCTCTTTCGGTTGACAGCCCTATCCGGCTCGAAGGACCAAAAATGTATACGAATGAACGTATACGAAAGTTTATATTGTTATGGTTGTCGGCGAGGAGAAATAAAATGGAAATTAGACTTCTAGAGTCTTTGCACCAACTGTTCTCAAAGGTAAAGTTGATAGCAAGAATATGAGGTGAACGTGTCTGTTGATCACGTAAGCAAAGTGGTACAGAAAATAACACGAGAGCTTCTCGTATTATTGGCAAAAGCAAGCAAAGCAAGGCAAAAGTAATAAGCGTAAGAAAAGCAATGTACAAGTAGGGCAAAGCAAAATGTGTTAATTGTGGATCTCTGAGTGCAAGGTGCGTGCCTTTACTTATACACTCGGGGTGATGTTTTTCATTGAGGGAGCGCGTTTGGCACTTGCTATCTAGCGGGCACTTCAGGTACTACAATCTCGAACAAAAATCAACATCTTCTTGATTCGGTAAACAAGCAGGAACCTCTGCATAATCTTTATGTAATTCATCATCTTCAATATCTTGTGGAAGTATATCATTGTACTTATCCTCAAAGAGTAAAGTATATTCTTCGTCTGTTAGTAAATTGTAATTTACACTATCCTTTATTATATTTTCTATAACATGATATAAAGTTATCTCTTGTTCGTTAGATTCTGATTGCTCAATTTTGATATTGTTAGGATTAAAAATTGTGGATAATAATGATACCACAACCAGTGGATTAATAGCCATATTTTTATTTAATTTGAGGCAATGACGTTCACGTAACAGCCATAGGTTATTAATTTTATAATTATTATTTTACTAAAAATAATTCTGTTGTATTTTCATGAACGTCTATTTAACATACATTTATTGCGGATATTTCATAATATATCTTCTTTTTTAAAATAAAACCTTGTTTTACTGAAATGAAAATATATCAAAGAGCGCGGGAGCGCTCCGAAAGCAAGTATAGAAGAAGCCTGAGGGTCGACCGCGCTACATATACATTGAAATGGATGCCCGAAAAATTGAAATATTTAGTGCAATTTTCAATCGCTTTTATATTCACCCAAATTAAAATAACAACATGCTATTTCGTCATACTATGTTGTACAAAAAGTTTCATGTAAAAAGATGTTCTCATTTTAGAGATATTAAATAGTGAAAAATTTTATGTCTGGTTTCCGATGATAACATTTCTCCATGTTTCTCCATAAGATTCATAAACTATAAATTTTTCTTCCGACCGTACATACTATAGCATTTTTGTCCGACCACTAATAATGAATGAATGGCGATGACGACAGAACAGATACAGAGAGAGCGAGAGAGAGAGAGAGAGAGAGAGAGAGAGAGAGAGAGAGAGAGAGAGAGAGCCAGCGTCAGCGCCAGAGTATGTATAGGTTAGAAATAGTAGTTATTCAAAGATCTAAGAAAGTCAACTAAACTAATAATAATTTACCTACGTGCATCAAAGGGGCAAATAACTTTTATTAGATAAGTATTGAACAGCTAAATGTTAAATGGCTACAATCATTTTTAAAAAATTGATACTTTGTGTGAATTTGTTTATATTTACTGATTATACGAGATTGTTTCACAGTCATTGAAATTTGATTTTGAATTGACTTGGATGGTTGTACAACATAGACAAATGCTGAAAGCCTTATTCGTTCTATTTTGAATATATAATATAGCGAATAATGTTGAGGTGTTCTAATTGTGTACTGTCTGAAAAATCTAATTTTGAATTAGCAAAAATGAACGAGTGCCCTCATGACCCTGCTGGTTATTTTATTATTTATTAATGGACAAGAAAAAGTTATTTTAATGCAAGAACAGACGCTTAGAAATAGAATTATATTAAAGAAAATAGTAAGAATATAGTACTACTCAAGAAAGAAAAGCCAAACCAATATTAGCCTATGGAAGAGCAGGCAAATACTATTTATGACAATATTTTTCAAGATGTATCTATATATCCTCAACATAAAAATTTTTCATGAGATATAATTTTAGAGGAATATTAAAAATTTGTCTTCATATTTGACAGGACGAATAGAGGACTCGGATGTCAATGAAGAAAATGACAATTTCATTGCTTTCAATGAATAACACATAAAACAAACAACTAAGATGTTTATTTAGACAGTATTGGACTCACAGTACGAAAGAAATATTATGTTTTGAAGTAAGTTTTTCAAAATAAGAATAGTATATTATGTACCAAGGGAATAAAGTGGGCTGTATGCTCCCTGCGCGAGAGTTGTCGCCTGAGCGAAGCGAGGGCGACAAACGCGCAGGTTCGCTCAACCCACTGTATTCACGAGTGCAATATACGACTTTTTAACACAACTATCATAAAGTTTGTACTCGTTTCCTGCTGAAAAGGGAAAAAATGCTGCATATTGATTCCCTAACCGCACTCTCGTTTCCAGCGCAACGCACTGTTTGTGCCCGAGCCGAAGGCGAGGGCACATGTGCGTGGCGCTGGGAACTAGAGTGGGGGTAGGGAATGAACGTAGCTCTTTTTCCCACTTCGGCGGGAATAAAGTACGAACTTTATGATGGGGTGTGTTAAAAAAGAAAATTGTGATTTTCATAGTTCGTCTATCTAGCTGAAAATTATATTGATAATAAAAATGTTGTGATTATTAAAAAATGACATCTAATCAGTGTTTTGTGTAATATAAAAAAAATAAAATACTGGTAAAATGTGTTGCATGAAGTGTTATATCAAATTTTAAAACTTCTACTTAAAATCAGTTTGAAATGTTTTGAAAATAGAACAAGTGTGTATTAAAAAATAATTATGTGTTAGGAGGTTCATAAACTTCATAATAAACTTTTGCATAGAAGAAAATATTGCTGAGTAACACGCGAGGTTATAAATATACAATATAATTTTCAGTGTTTTGTGTAATAAATAAAATAAAGTACTGGTATGATGTGTTACATGAAGTGTTTATAATCAAATTTTAAAACTTCTATTAAAAATCAGTTTCAAATCTTTTGAGAATAGAACAAGTGTGAATAAATAAATAATTACATGTTATGACGTTCATAAACTTGATAATAAGTTTTTGCATAGAAGAAAATATTGCTGAATGACACGCGAGGTTATATTATAAATATACAATATAATTTTCAGTGTTTTGTGTAATAATAAATAGAATATAGTACCGGTATGATGTGTTACATGAAGTGTTTATAATCAAATTTAAAAATTTCTATTAAAAATCAGTTTCAAATGTTTTGAGAATAGAACAAGTGTGTATTAATAAATAATTACGCGTTATGAGGTTCATACACTTCATAATAAGCTCTTGCATAGAAGAAAATATTGTTGAGTGACATGCGAGGTTATAAATATACAATATAATTTTATGTAATAAATAAAATAAAGTACTGGTATGATGGGTTACATGAAGTGTTTATAATCAAATTTTAAAACTTCTATTAAAAATCAGTTTTAAATGTTTTGAGAATAGAACAACTGTGTATTAATAAATAATTACGCGTTCTGAGGTTCATACACTTCATAATAAGCTTTGGCATAGAAGAAAATATTGCTGAGTGACACCTGAGGATATAAATATACAATATAATTTATGATGCCTATTTGAAATATTGGTCTGAGCCTTGGTTTAAAAAGCATTTATCATCTTTAAAAAACTTAGTCGATATCAGTGCTGTTCTGTTGTACACATTTATTCAAGTGCCAATAAAAAAATTATGTCCAATGAACATGGGAGTACTGAAAAGAGCAAAAATAATGTGTTATTGGGAAAATTTCAAGGAATGAAAGGGCTCAGTTAATCTATTTTATGATTTTCTCACGGTAGAAGATGTCAAAATGTTTCAGAGAAGTTTTCAGTACATACACGGAGAAAAATTTTTGAGTAAAATTTATTATTTTAATAAGAAAATTTATTATTTTGCAGTGTAGTGCTGGGACATACTCAACTTGTGATAATTTTTACTATTTTAAATAGTACTTTTTAAGGACGTTCTCCGAGTTGAAACAGCAATCTTAGTTTTTATATTTTTAAATAATGTTTTATTAATTTGATAATCCAAGAGTAAGTACATGTAACAAATATATACTTGAAAGAACATAAGACAATTTTTTTTCAGACAAATTCAGGCAATAGTCACTATGCTATTGTTACAATTAAAGACAAAAACTTCAATAAGTTCTTTAAATTTTTTTATTTTTTATCCGATCTTAACGAAATAAAGCTTATTTTGTTCGTTAAGAAATTTCAGGGGGAGTATCGATGGGAAAATTTATGATACGAGTTACCAGTACGGCGCAATATCAATTTGTTTAAGAAAGTTTTGATGAAAACTTGACATGTTTTTCTTAAACAAATTGATATTGCGCCGTACTGGTAACTCGTATCATAAATTTTCCCATCAATACTCCCCCTGAAATTTCTTAACGAACAAAATAAGCTTTATTTCGTTAAGATCGGATAAAAAATAAAAAAATTTAAGGGGGTGTCAAACTCAATTTTTACCGACCGAGCAAAAAATATATTGTTTTTAATAGGAAAAAAAAATATAACAATATATGAAAAATAATGAGTGCATTGCCCTCCGTAATTACATTATTAATCATTCTGCAAAATGCCAAGTCAATATTCAAAAGCGTCTAAGAATGGCATTTGAACGAAAATTTCGTTCAAATGCCATTCTCAGATGCCTTAAAATATCGACGTGAAACTTTGCAGAATGATTCATAATGTCATTACGGAGGGCAATGGACTCATGATTATGCATAATATTATAAAAAAAAAAATAGATTATTGTACCATATGGGTAATATGTAGCATCGCGAGATTCGCGAGTCGGCGACGGCAGCGACCAGCGGCCTTGCCCGTGTGTGTGTACGCGCATGCGCTGCTGGCTGCAGCACAGCTGAGCTGTCCATCGCCGATGCCTGGGCCTAGGCCCTCCGGGAGGCGGTCCCGTGTTGCCGCCACCACCTCCGCCGCCACCTTCGCCACCTGTGCCCTCCTCGCTCGCAGACGGCGCAGCCTGGAGCGCCGCATCAGCCGCCCACCTCGCAGACCGTAGCGTCCGTACGGCACCGTGTGCGTGCACACCCAACGGACTGTGCCGCTTGGACTTGGCCCCGCCGTAAGACAGAAAAGTAAGTCATTCAAGAATTTATTTATTTTACGGCGTTGTTATTTGTACGACAGATCTGTCGTACAAATAACCTATAACCCACTTAGAAACGTGTAAAAATCACTGTTTTGAAAGTCTGACATGGAAGGGACTATTATTTCTTTAGTCAAGCGTCAATCCTTGCCTATTTTTTTCTTTAATCAAGCGTCAATTCTTCGGCTAAAGAAAATTGAAGGTTAGGTTTTACGTATATATAGGTATACCTATCTAGCAATCTGGCGTATAAATAACAACGGCCAACTGTAGATTTGATGCGCTTTTTCGACTTTTCATTCCAAAGATTACAGATCTAAATAATCAGCAAGTGTGGAGATACTGCATTTTCTGTGTATTTTTCAAAATATTTTCAAGAAAAGTCATTTCCTCCAAACTGGCTGATTGAGTAGATCTGAAATCTAATATACAATGCCTCAGCATGTACTGGATTGTGTGTAAACATTCTCATAAACTTTAAGCGAGGATGAGGAGGTCTACCTTGGAAATGCACACGCGCTTTTTCGACTTTTCATTTCAAAGATCACTTTCCATTCTCTACAAATATTTCAAACTTTACACACACTATGTAATACATGCTGAGGGACTGTTTATCAAGTTTAAGATCTAAATAATTAGCAAGTGAGGAGATATTGCAATTTGTATGCTCTTTTTAGAAATGTTCAAGTAAAAAAGTTATTTCCCCTACACTGGCTGATTGAAAAGATCTAAATTTAATATACAGTGCCTCAGCATGCATTGCATTGTGTGAGAACATTCTGGTAAACTATGAGAAAGAGTGAGGAGGTTTTTGTCGCAAATGCACATGCGGCTTTTTGACATTTCGTTCCAAAGATCCCTTTCCATTCCCTACAAGTATCTTAAACTTTCCATACATAATGGATACATGCTGAGGGACAGTTTATCAAGTTTCAGATCTACATAATTAGTAAGTCTGGAGATATTGCAATTTTTGTGCTTTTTCAGGAAATTTTTAAGAAAGAAAAGTAATTTCCTCCAAACTGGCTGATTGAATAGATCTGAAACCTAATATACAATGCCTCAGTATGTACTGGATTGTGTGTAAACATTCTCACACACTTTAAGCGAGGGTGAGGAGGTCTACATTGGAAATGCACACGCGCTTTTTCGACTTTTCATTTCAAAGATCCCTTTCCATTCTCTACAAATATTTCGAACTTTACACACACTATGTAATACATGCTGAGGGATATTGTTTATCAAGTTTCAAATCTAAATAATTAGCAAGTGTGGAGATATTGCAATTTGTATGCTCTTTTTAAGAAATGTTCAAGAAAAAAAGTTATTTCGCCTACACTGGCTGATTGAAAAGATCTAAAATTTAATATACAATGCCTCAACATGTATTGGATTGTGTGTTAACATTCTGGTAAACTTTAAGCGAGGGTGATGAAGTCTTAGTTAGAAATGCACATGCACTTTTTCGACTTTTCATTCCAAAGACCCTTTCCATTTTCTACAGATATCTTAACTTTCCATCTATCTACTCCCTCTGTTTCTGGCAGGTCGATACTGCTATCCTCATTCCTATACTGCTTAACACTTTATTAATATATTCTGTTTTGCCCTAGGCGAAGAGCTCCTGCAGAAGACAACACGTCTTCATATAATTCTACTCTCCTCCAGGGCAGCCAACACAACTACCACGTCCTGAAGACATCAGCTAGACAAACATATCGTAGAAGTGAGAGCGAAGGTGTATATAAATATAGTTTGATCTCCTGTGCCAGACTCGAGTAAGTATTTCACTTCGGATTTGGACTTTATCTTGTAGTACAGCCGAACCTAGTCTCCAACTTTCCATCGGTCTACTCCTCTGTTCCTGGCAGTTCGATACTGCTATCCTCATCCCTACTCCTTAATACATTATTAATATATTTTGTATTGTCCTAGGTGAAGAGCTCCTGTAGAAGACAGCAAGTCTTCATATAATTCTACTCTTCTCGAGGACAGCCAACGCAACTACCACTTCCCGAGGACATCACCTAGGCGAACACAACGGAGAAGGGAGGGCGGAGGTGTAGTTGAATGTAGTTCGCGCTTCCGTGACAGACTCGAGTAAGTACTTCACTTCGGATTTGGACTTTATCCTGTAGTATAGCCGAACCTAGCCTCCAACTTTCCATCTGTCTACTCCTCTGTTCCTGGCAGTTTGATACTGCTCTCCTCATCCCCACTGCCTAAAACATTATTAATATATTTTGTTTTGCTCTAGACGAAGAGCTCCTGCAGAAGACAACAGGTCTTCATATCATTCTACTCTCCTCGAGGGCAGCCAACGCAACTACCACTTCCCGAGGACATCACCTAGGCGGACACGACGGAGAAGGGACGACGAAGGTATACTTGAATGTCTGCGCTCCTGCGACAGACTCGAGATGTAGTCTAGGCGCCAGGGGGGTTTCCGTGGCCGATGGATGTCCACACTTCCACCAAAGCTTTTCTTACGTATTTTTGACTGCTGATTCTGAATTTCGAAGGTGGAACGTCGCCAGACTGTTAGTTTTTTGTTATTAACAATTTAATTGTTTAAATTGCTGCCAAATCAATATGATTAATTATAACTGAATCCTAACTGCCTAAAACTAGTAAATTGATCTAGAATATGCTCGTTTTTTCAGAATTGAAAAATTTTGATTAGAACCCGAATTATTGCAAATTTAGTGCAATAAGTCGCGAATTCGAGCGCAAACGTGCATAATTCTAGATCAATTTACTACAGTTTTAGACAGTTAGGATTCAGTTATAATTAATCATATTGATTTGGCCGCAGTTTAAACAATTAAATTGTTAATAACAAAAAACTAACATTATGGCGACTGTCCACCTTCGAAATTCAGAATCAGCAGACAAAAATACGTAAGAAAAGCTTTGGTGGAGGCGTGGACATCCATCGGCCACGGAAACCCCCCTGGTGCCTAGACTAATGTCAGTATTTAGGGCACACCTGATTTTTAGGTACGAATTATATCTCCCCACAAAGTAACAGTTTTCTGCGGGTGCACACGGAAAGAAAACTCTTACTGCTACAGTTAAAACGGCTTACTCGTGGAGTATAGGATTTCCTTTACTATATAAGTAAGGTGGTTTTACCAATCTTAGTAAGGGTCCCATACTTTTACGGTATGTTGCTTTTCATACTACAACAGTTACACAATTATACGATCGTTGGATCAGCGGCATATACCGACGTAACAGCGTCACACGATTTTAGTATACATTGCTTCCACCTTCAATTGTAAGGGAGAAATACTATAGCGGTAACGGTTGCTACCTGCTAATACGGAAATGACAACTATTATATGGAAGTCTTACTTATCGATAATTGAAAGCATCGAATGCGTCGTCTAGGTCTTTGAGGTGGTCAATGATGGAGTCGAGGTGATGCGCTCCGAGGTTTTTTGCGTTTAGATCCCAGGACGCATCTAATACGTAGTCAAAGTGTTCGGGGTAGCCGATGATGATGTCTAGGTCGTGCGCTCCGTAGTTTTTTGTCTCTAGATGTTGGAACGTATCAAATGCGTGGTTTAGGTCTTTGTGGTAGCCGATGATGGAGTCTAGGTTTTTTTGCATTAAAATATCAGGGCGCATCTAATACGCAGTGCAGGTGTTCAGGGTAGCCGATGACGAGGTCTAGGTGGTGCGCTTTGTAGTCTTTTGCGTTTGGATATCAGGGCGCATCTAATACGTGGTCCAGGTCTTCGGGGAAGCCGGTGACGATATTTACGTGGTGCGCTCCGTAGTTTTTGGCTAATAAGTGTTGGACATGTCAAAACTTAAAGTATTACTAATCACGTAATTTTATACTATAAGTAAAAATCGTGATTATAAATAAATACTTATTCGAACGTAATTACGTTCAAATTGACATGTGTTTGTAATAAAAAAAATAGTAAATATTAAAATGCGTATAGGCGAAATACGCACAATTATTCACAATAAATAATGCGTATATGCGAAATGCGTACAATTATTTATCATACAAAAATGCGTATAGGCGAAATACGCACAATTATTTATAATAAAAAATTCGTACAAGCGAAATACGCACAATTATTTACAATATCAAAAATATGTATAAGCGAAATACGCACAGTTGTTTATAATGCAAAAATGCGTATAGACGAAATACGCACAATTATTAGTTATAAGGAAAGGTGTATGGGCGAACATATTTAATTATAACAGAAAAGAATTACAATTACATGAGTTTATTTAGTTATCTATTTATAAGAAACTAGATGTCTTGACATAAAATTAATTCTTTTCCGTTTTTTCAACAAAACTCATAAAATTTGAAAAGAAGTTAAAGAAACTTATGAGCCTAGCTCAATGAAATTATAGTAGCTCTACTTTTGCCAATCATTCAGTAGCATGACAAGTATAATGCAAAGTAATTATTAATGACAATACTTCTAATAATACAAATTTTGTTAAAATGTTCAATTTGCAGTTATGCGTTTATATGATGGAAGGTATATATTTTAAAATGCGGATCAACTTATATACCATACTCAGGTTCATTTGAAGTTCAACCCTTGGTCTCAAATTTTGTTACACCCTCCTGTTGTTTCAGGTATATGGGATATTTCACGTGAAGTCAGCAGCTCAAAATTTTAAAATCCCTCAAAACTCGTTTTCTTTTAGTTTTTATGAACAAAAAATGTTCCTCAAATTTTAGGTCGATATTTGCAAAAATAAAAAAGCTATGCAATATTGAAAATTCAATTTTTTTGCAATTTTTGGTTAAAATCCAAGTTTATTCATTTTTTAACTGAAAATCTTGAAACTTTTTGTATAGTACATTGATTGGCAAAAGGTTTGAATTTTTTCTGTAGAATGTGCCAGTATTTATTTTATGACCCTTTTTGAAAGTCTCTGATTGGCTGCTTCTTAGTATACCTTCATCAAAGGATATTGAGGCTGCGGCCAAATACTCTTTATTCGACAAATTTTTTTTTGTATTCTTCTTCGAAAACCCTTCAAAATGCTTTTTTATCAATACTGGCCGAGCATAGGGAAAAAGTTACAATTTTTTGAAATATCAAGAAAAATCCATAATTTCAATTTTTGATAACATGATTAATGAAACTGAATATTATTCATACATCTTATGGCATGGACCGTACCACTGAATTTTGTTAGAGCATCAAATAGAACATTAAAAATATCTATTTTCAATAATATTAGGCTTACACAATAAGCGATACCTAATTATGAATGAAATTATCAGTCTGTTGCCTGATTTCATTTTGACAGCTTTATAGTAATTAACCTCTATAGCTTAATTTATTATTAATTCATAATTAGGTATTGCTTATTGCGTAAGCCTAATATTATTGAAAATAGATATTTCTAATGTTCTATTTGATGCTCTAACAAAATTCAGTGGTACGGTCCATGCCATAAGATGTATGAATAATATTCAGTTTCATTAATCATGTTATCAAAAATTGAAATTATGGATTTTTCTTGATATTTCAAAAATTGTCACTTTTTTCCCTTTGCTCGGCCAGTATTGATCAAAAAAAGCATTTTGAAGGGTTTTCGAAGAAGAATACAAAAAAAATTTGTCGAATAAAGAATATTTGGCCGCAGCCTCAATATCCTTTGATGAAGGTATACTAAGAAGCAGCCAATCACAGACTTTCAAGAAGGGTCATAAAATAAATACTGGCACATTCTACAGAAAAAATTCAAACCTTTTGCCAATCAATGTACTATACAAAAAGTTTCAAGATTTTCAGTTAAAAAATGAATAAACTTGGATTTTAACCAAAAATTGCAAAAAATTGAATTTTCAATATTGCATAGCTTTTTTATTTTTGCAAATATCGACCTAAAATTTGAGGAACATTTTTTGTTCATAAAAAACTAAATAGATTGAAATTTGTTTAAATTTCAATAAACAATTAAACCCTCAACCAAAAAAATAAAAACCAAATCTAAACTATCTCTTGGTAGAAATTTTGTAAACTATATCCAGACTATGTACAAAAAAGTGCAGTACTGTGCCACAAAATTTCAGATGCAGGTAATATTTTAAAAATCATAATATTAAATTGGACTCCATCACCGGCCATCTGCAACACCTAGACCTCGCATCCGACCTGTCCCTTCACCTGGACACAAAAACCTACGGAGCGCACTACCCGAACTCCATCATCGGCCGTCTGGAACACCTAGACCTCGCATCCGATCTGTCAAAACACCTGGACACAAAAGTCTACGAAGCGTATCATCAGCCGCCTGGAACAGCTAGACCTCGCATTCGAGCTGTTCCGACACCTGGACTCAAAAACCTACGAAGCGCACTACCCGGACTCCATCATCGGCCATCTGAAACACCTAGACCTCGCATTCGATTTGTCTTGGTCTCTAGACACAAAAACCTACGGAGCGCATCACGTAAACTCCATCATCGTCCACCTGGAACGCTCAGACCTCGCATACGATCTGTTCCGACATCTGGACACAAAAATCTTCGGAACGCATCACTTACACTCTATCACCGGCCACCTGGAACAGCTAGACCTCGTAATCGAGCTGTCTCAACACCTGGGTACAAAAACCTATGGAGCGCATAACCCGGACTCCATCATCGGCCATCTAAACACCTAGACCTCGCATCCGATCTATCCCTTCACCGGGACACAAAAACGTACGAAGCGCACTACAATTTTTAAGAAAGCATTTGCAATCATGCGAGGCGACGTCCTGAATTTTGAAATGTCAATAATAACTGAGACTATATAATAAAGTGATGAATCTGCATCTCATTATTATAAGAAATGTGTATAGGCGAAATGCGCACATTTGTTTATAATAGAACATGTGTATAGTCGAAATACACAAAATGATTTATTATAAAATGCGTGTAGGCAAAATGCACACGATTACTAACACTGAAAAGTGCGTATAAGCGAAATACGCATAATTATTTATAATAAAACATGTGTATAGGCGAAATACACCAAATTATTTATTATAAAATGCGTATAGGCGAAATGCGCACAATTAATAACACTGAAAAGTGCGTATAAGCGAAATACGCATAATTATTTATAATAAAACATGTGTATAGGCGAAATACACCAAATTATTTATTATAAAATGCGTATAGGCGAAATGCGCACAATTGATAACACTGAAAAGTGCGTATAAGCGAAATACGCATAATTATTTAGAATAAAATATGTGTATCGGCGAAATACACCAAATTATTTATTATAAAATGCGTATAGGCGAAATGCGCAAAATTATTTGTAATAAATATGCGTATATATGTGAAATACGCACTATCATTAACAATAAAAATGCGTATACGCAAAATACGGATAATTAATTATAAAAAGAAATACATATACGCGAAATACGTACAATTGTTTGTAATAAAAAAACGCGTATCTTTAATATTTTTGAAATATGTAGCGCCATCTATGTTAAAATCTATTACGATTTTCCAGAGATGGCGCTTGTGCCATATTTCATCAATAGTATGTACTTCCTACCTTACCGACCTATGGGTCGGTCAAATCGCAGAATGGAGTTTGACACCCCCTTAAAGAACTTATTGAAGTTTTTGTCTTTAATTGTAACAATAGCATAGTGACTATTACCTGAATTTGTCTGAAAAAAATTGTCTTATGTTCTTTCAAGTATATATTTGTTACATGTACTTACTCTTGGATTATCAAATTAATAAAACATTATATAAAAATATAAAAACTAAAATTGCTGTTTCGACCCGGAGAACGTCCTTAAGATTGAGAAAGCAAATTTTACTTTTTGAAATAATAATTTTTATTCTGCCGAAAGAAATGTAAAAAATTTTTAATTCAGTGCTTTGCGTATTTTTTCTTTTTCTATATATGAGGCGTTTCACGTCATTTCGATGTATTTTTCCTCAGCTTTCCGATGGTGCTATTAGTTTCTCAAAATTTTTCAATTCTAACCTCAAAAAAACATAAAACGTGTTATATCTCAAAAACTATATTTTTAATATTTTTTTTGACCTGCTAGATCGAAAGAGGAGGAAATTTTACATGTATATAGCCTTTTTCTATATAGGGGTTTTTTTATTTTTTCGAGATATTATTCAAGAAATACTTAGAATTGAAAAATTTTGAGAAACTAATAGCACCATCGGAAAGCTGAGGAAAAAGTACATCGAAATCACTTGGGGATTATTTTTTTTAGATACATCTTAGCCCTTCAAGCACAAGCTGAAAACAGCATGATTTCGCGCTCGCGCGCCGCGCCTGGAGACCTGACGTGAAACGCCTCATATATGGATATTATTATTTAAATGTTATTTGTATTTAAAACCAATACACATTTTATAATTTAAGTATCACATATATATATACAAGAAAAACATTAAATTTAGAAATGAAAAATTTTTTGCAGACACTGGGAATCGAACTCGGGACCCTTGGCACGGCAGTCGGACGATCTAACCACTCACCTATAAAAGCTTACAGTGACTCTTTTCGAAACTGATACATAAGCTACACTACGAGGTACGCGCTATTGCTTTTTTTATTAATCGATACATAATTAAGTAAGAATAACATTATTATCAAATGTTATATAGTTACTTTATTTAAAAATATTAGAAGTAAATAACAATTTTTTTTTTCATCAGAAATAAAGGACATGAAAAGGGTGTGTTTATTTACTAATAATCCTCTGAACTTTTTTTTATTAATATTAATGCGATTTTCTGTCTTTCACAATCCATACAAAAAATATATGGTTAAAAAAATTTTTTAAATTTCAGCTCAAAAATTTTCTTATTTATTGCTCAGCAATACGTATTTTTAAGTTTATATATACAATAATCTAATTAACAATGACGACGAATTTTTTGTATGGATAGTGAAAGACAGAAAATCGCATTCATTTATAAAAAAAAGAGATCGCAGGATTTATTATAGTAAATAAAAATTAAATAATGATGTCGGCATGGTAGGGATTTATAAACAAACCATTTCCATATGTCCTTTATTTCTGATGAAAAAAATTATTGTTATTCACTTCTAATATTTTTAAATAAAGTAACTGTATTACATTTGATAATAATGTTATTCTTACTTGATTATGTATCGATTAATAAAAAAAGCAATAGCGCGAACCTCCTAGTGTAGCTTATGTATCAGTTTCGAAAAGAGTCACTGTAAGCTTTTATAGGTGAGTGGTTAGATCGTCCGACTGCCGTGCCAAGGGTCCCGAGTTCGATTCCCAGTGCCTGCAAAAATTTTTTCATTTCTAAATTTAATGTTTTTCTTGTATATATATGTGAGACTTAAATTATAAAATGTGTATTGGTTTTAAATATAAATAACATTTAAATAATAATATCCATATATATAGAAAAATAAAAAATACGCAAAGCACTGAATTAAACATTTTTTACATTACTTTCGGCAGAATAAAAATTATTATTTCAAAAAGTAAAATTTGCTTTCTCAATCTTAAAAAGTACTATTTAAAATAGTAAAAGTTATCACAAGTTGAGTATGTCCCAGCACTACACTTAAAAATAATAAATTTTCTTATTAAAATAATAAATTTTACTCAAAAATTTTCACCGTGTATTTTTCTATTCAAGATTCAGATAATAATAATGTTTAATTCATCAACTGGTTGTGTTTTTAATTTTACAAGATGATGTGTATGATGAAAAACAAAATATTATGAAAAAGAAATATGTGGATACCAAAATAATGAAACTAATTCCAGCTTTAAAATATGCAATAGAAGGCTAGAGGTAGATTTTAGCATAATGTAATAATAATTTGTCAAAAAAATAAGAGCAAATGGATGCATAAGAGTGTTTTGTGAAAAAACTTAGTATCAGGTGCTGTTACGTAAGGGTAGTTGACTTGGCAAACTTTGAGCTTGGCATTTCGTAAAGGCTAGAGGATTAGGTGATTTCAAAGAAATAGATGCGAAAGAGTGGTTTTAAAAAACTTTGTACCACTGGCTGCTATGGAAATGGCAGTTGACATGAGAACACAACTTCTCAGCCAACTTTGAGCTTCGAGTTTTATAAAAGCAAGAGAATCAGGTGATACAGAGATTTGAA
Organism: Torymus aiolomorphi; assembly: GCA_036365515.1. NCBI lineage: Eukaryota > Metazoa > Arthropoda > Insecta > Hymenoptera > Torymidae > Torymus > Torymus aiolomorphi. The sequence goes on along the minus strand of CM070873.1, from coordinate 209,335,083 downwards.
TTGTAATTCTGAGAACTTGTACTTTTTTCTTTTATTCCTTGAGATAGCTACAAAGAAAAAAAACCTCTGCCAATTCATTGGTACGTAGCTTCCTCAAACTTGATTTACTGATTCCTTTAATTAATTTTTACTTCCAATATTTAAAATTTCATACTTTATTTTGTACGATGTAAACGGCTTAAAATCGTTTTTATAAGTCTAACAACTCGTCAGGAGTTGATTTTACACGAGAATATTAAATAGTAAAATTTTTTGTTTTAATATTATCCACAACTTTTGTATTTAACATTTTCGTGTAAAATCAAATCCAATCAAGTTATAGCCAAAAATCGCCCATTTTATTTATAACTCCTCAAATATTTTAAATATAAAAGTTGTCGATAATATTGACATAAAACTTTTTCCCATTTAACATATTTCTGTTAAGTTAAATCCTATCAAGTTATATAAAAAAAATAAGAAGGTTCTACTTTATTTTTACTCTTTCATACATAGAGCCATCCTCAATACATTTTAAAAAAAAGGATGCCAATTGCTTGATGCCAGATCTCTATACTCATTTTTTTTGTATATGTAGGTTTGAATGTTATGCATTTTTAAGCATGAAAATGGGTATTTAGAGGGTACATTGTTTTTCAAGGGTTACCACATTTTAAACAGCTTTCCGCACCACCACTGGGGTACTGTTATAGGTGCGTTGAATTTTTGATTTTATTGAGCTTAGGTTTTATATATAAGAAATAATAATAATTATATATGATTTTGGGACATGCCGAAATTATATAAAATTACACAATAATTTTTTATATAATGACCCTAAACACAACCATGGAATTCGCGGCAGCGCATGCGCTTGGGCATACGCGTACCTACACAACACACACGGGGCCCTTTCTACATATGTGTGTTCTGTCTGTTCTAGTGTTCTAGACAACTTCTCTCTACGAGGGTCATTTGATAAGTACCTAGCCTACAAATGAAAACACCAAAATTTTACAAAAAATAAAATTTATTTTTCAATGTAGTCTCCTTTTAGTTGAATACACTTGGTCCAGCGGTGTTCCAATTTTTTTAACCCCGTTGAAAAAAATGTTTTCTCTTGGTTTGCAAAATAGGCCTCCGTGGCGGCGATTATTTCGTTATTGGAGTGGAATCTCTTCCCGGCGAGCGAATTTTTTAGGTTCGCAAACAAAAAAAAGTCGCACGGAGCCAAATCTGGAGAACACGGTGGATGGGGCAGCAGTTCGTAGCGTAATTCGACCAATTTAGCCGTGGCGAGTGCAGAAGTGTGAGCCGGTGCATTATCGTGGTGGAAAAGCACTTTCTTTTTAGACAAATGGGGCCGTTTTTCTTCTAACACGGCATCAAATCGGCTCAATAGTTCGGCGTAGTACTGTCCTGTGACCGTTTTGCCCTTCTCCAGATAGTCAATAAAAATCACACCTTGAGAATCCCAGAAAACAGTGGCCATAACCTTTCCGGCCGACGGGACCGTCTTCGCCTTTTTCGGAGCAGGTTTACCGGATAAGGTCCACTGTTTTAACTGCTCCTTGGTCTCTGGAGTGTAGTAGTGAATCCATGTTTCGTCGACGGTCACGTAACGACGCAAAAACTCTTTTGGATTGCGATTAAACAGCTCCAAACACTGCTCTGAACTGGTCACACGGATGCGCTTGTTGTCTGCAGTCAGCAAACGCGGCACCCATCTTACTGACAGCTTCCTCATGCCTAAAACCTCATGTAGGATATGCCACACGCGTTCTTCTGAGATGCCTACTATCGCAGCTATCTCATGCACCTTTAATCGGCGGTCTGACAAAACGATATCGTGTATTTTTGTCACGTTCTCCTCCGTAGTGGCTGTTTTCGGAGCACCTGGGCGTGGATCATCAAAAACCGACGTACGACCACGTTGAAACTCGTTATACCAAAATTTAACGGTCGCCATCGAAGGAGAAGCATCCCCATACACTGCATCCAAGCGTTCTTTAATTTCACTGCGCGATTTCCCTTCCAAAAACAAGAATCGAATCACCGACCGATATTGTTCTTTCTCCATTTTTTCAAAAATCAACGGACACATTTGCTTTCACACGCTCTCAAAAATAAACTACAACTCCGATCCGGCTGAAATTTCATCTGTAACCGTTTACAGGAAGATACTGCACTGTAGTGTATTTCTGGTGCGATAGTGGCACCATCTGGCGGTGAGGCTAGGTACTTGTCAAATGACCCTCGTATGTCTGTCTCTGTATTACATAAACGGAACAGATCCTATCTGTCTTTGTCGGGAACACACGGAACACACAGAACACACATACTTATGTAGAAAGGCCCCCGGACACGAGCTGACGGACAAGGCCGCAAGGCCAAAAGTGTCGCCGCAATTGAGTCTCTGAGTCAATGCTATAAGTATTAGAAAATATTAATATTTTAATTCTCTTTCAAATGCTACCCATCACATTCAGATACATAGAGCCATCCTCAATACATTTAAAAAAAATTGGGAAAATTTTATGGAAAATATTAACTTGAAATTTTTTTTAATATCTTTGAAATTTAAGGACCAATCATTTTGCCCGAATAACTCGACCGAAAACTATCCAAAATCCACCTCTACGAGGAATTTTGAAGCGCTTAAGTCAATTTTTACTCCCGCAATAGTTGGACATACCAAACTCATTTTTTTTATTTTTCAATGTTTACGTTTTTATTAATAACAAAAGAACCGTAATAGCTAGACAAATAATTTTTTTTAGAAAATATAGGTCTTGAAATTCTCTTTCGAATGCCGCCCACCCGATTCAAATACATAAAGCCGTTCTCGAGAAATTACGATTTAAAAAGAAAGTGAAAAAAATTTTAACCTCAAATATCTCCGAAATTTATGGATCAATCCTTTTGCCCAAAGAACTCAATCGATTGTGATACAAAATGTACCACTAAAAAAATTTCAAACTGATTAAGCCAATTTTACTCTAGTTATTGAACGACAAAAAAAAAACACTTTTTTTATAAATTATTTTTTTTCTCCAAAAATAATGAATAAAAAAACCTAAAAATTTAGTAAGTTATAGTACTCAGTATTCTTTATAACCAAAAAAATATTCATGTTAATATCTTGTTTTAATTTTGAAATATAACCTATTTACTAAAAATGATGTTTTCATGAATAACTTATGACGAAATATAGCTAACGGCTTTTTTTTTTTAAATTGTAGAAAATTTTATTCTGCATACAGAGAATTTATCGTATATAAATAATATTTGTTCTAAATATAAAAAAAATTGAAAATAAAAATTTTGAAAATTTAAAAATGGCGATAAAAAACAAAAAAATCGATTTTGACAAAAATAAAATATTGACCCCAATTGTTGAAGCAAAATCTGAAAAAATGATCACTCTCTCGTTAAAATCGGTTGAGTAGATCATGAGATATCAGAGTATACGGACATACATACACACACACACACACATCCATACGGACATTTTCTAAAAATGGTGTATTTCGATTCCAAATTTTCTATACAACATTCCTAAGACATTATCTCACAAACTTTTTTTTTTACTATCACAAAGCTTCCTCTAGGAGGAAGCAATATATTATTGTTATCTTTTTTAACAACTTTAAATTCTCTGTTGAAATACTAATAAAAATTTAATGTTTTTATCCAAACAATCTTGCTCTCAACAACTGTCCAACTCTCTACAAAGAACTTGACTGAAAGCTTAAATGTTCTTTGAAACAATTATAATAAACACTTATAAAAACTATTTTTTAAAGTATTTCTATTTGCATATAGTCCTTTTATTTACTCTGATCTCATCTATTTAACAAGCACTCTCTACAAATGGTAATAACTTTTTTCATGACTGTACAAATAATAATATTGTTAAGTATAAAATAAGGCAAGTATAGAAGTTTTTTCTATATAATCTATAAAATAATATTTATGATTTTTTAAAAGAAGTCAAATAAATACTAGTAAAAAAGTCTTTTACTTCTTTGAGTCAATGTATGCTCAACAAATTATATGTAAGTACATTCAAATTGTGCACTGCAAATCCAACAAACGAAAGTTGTGAAATCAATTATCGATAGTTAAGTAATGCAAACCATTCTCCGAATAACTGTATGACTATGTTCTCAGAAATGTATTCAAATTTCTTCATTCTTCTATACAAATTAAACACAAGAAAGTACTGAAATCAATTAATTGTAGTCAAGTACCGGCCATAAGAAATTTTCGTACCTCGCGTGTAAAATTACATTTTACTTAATTACATAAGGTACTGCATAACGCCCAAGAGGCTTAATAGCTCACACACTCCTACAAAACTTTATAGTACCACGTACTTTACGCCCGTGTGGGCGAAAATTATTTTAGTTACATAACTATAATGCCTTCTTTTTATTTCTAAAATTCATAAGAATTTTTTCAGGTATTTACGAAAAGTCAAAGCCTATATAAAAAAATTACATAGTTACCAACACATCACTATTTTTCATTATTCCTCCTCAATTTTGAACTTTCTATAATATTACGCATCTTGCAAGGACAAGAGAAGTCTAGAGCTGCTCTAGCAGGGGTGGTCCTCCGATCTCCCGTACATACTTGGCGGGCCCGACGGTTTGTAGTTCAAGGTGTAAGGCATGGTCATTTTCATATAAATATTCATATGTTTAAAGATGAGGTAAATGTATAAATGGGCTGCTTCTACATATTAACTACTAATCTATGAATCTATAACTTTGTTTTTAAATAGAAAGTACACACCCGCGTGAAAATACCATATAAGATCTCATATGAGAACCCATAATATATAAAATTGCTTATGATCTTATATGATATTTACACGGGGGAAAAGGATATAAAATATGTTGCTTATAAAACGGTTAGTAAAATGTAAAGGTGTTGGAAATGCAGTGCTCCTGCTCTCTACCTTTTCTCCCCTCCCTACCTTTTGTGGCGCCGCCATGTGTGTCGCCGCTGGCCCGGTCTCTTCAGTACTCTCTCGCAGGCTAAGCAAGATAGAACAAGGACGCGTACGGTGTGCTTTTTCTTAACGACTATTAATAAAGTCTAATTCAACTTAATCTCTCGAGTGTTATTATTTGTCTGCCACCTAAACCCCAACAGGTTATAGGCCCGAGATCGCTTTCACTGCGCGAAAATTAGTGAAGGAGTTCTTTTCTTTTTGAGTGGCAACAAGAAGAAAGAAGTCAATGGACGTGGAGATGGCTGAAGAAAAAAGAGGTGCGAAGGTGGAAAATGGTGAGACTGGGGCAGGAAGCGGTGCCTCAAACGCGAAGATAAGTAAGTCATCTCTAGAATGCGAGAAAAGTATTCATATAAAATAAAAAAAAAAGGAAAGGAGACGGGTGTGAGGGTGTGCATTGACAAGACGATTTGAACTATTTTCAAAGATCGCGATCGAAAAAGTCGAAATATAGAGGTAAGGATGTGCACGTGGTGAGTATGGATCGAAGATGTTAGAAGGAGAGCGGGTGTTGTGTGAATTGGAAACTTAGAATAAAAGAAAATTTGAGAAAAGAATTTCGGAAGTTGCGTCAAATGTTATTGTCGGGTGTGTGTTTTCTTAGAGCAAGGACGCGAGTCGAAACAAGAACCGGCCGGCGAGCGGCAACGTGTTGCGCGGCGAGTCTGAGTGAAGGAGAGAGAAAGAAACAAAACGCTGTAGCGGTGCGAAATAAATACAGCGAGCTCGAGCATACGGTGTGTTTGGAGAGAGATAGCGCTATAGAAATTCGAAAACTCGACTCGCCTCGCGCGTGTGTCGTCTTGCCGATTTCTGTTTCGACCGATAAACACAATGAAATTCTGAAAAATATGTATTGTTGAATATGATGAAATAAAATGCAGAGTTAACTCAATTATATAAAATTACATACTAATACACATGAATCTATTACAGAGACAGCTTCACTAAAAGATTTGTGGGTTCATCTGGGAAAACAATTCCAGCTTGAGACTCTGCACAAGGGCGAAGCAGTTGCATTGTCGATTGACGACGGGAAATTGATATTGATGTGTGAGAAAGGTCAGAAGTATATAACTGGTAAGTTCAAAGAGTTATATAAAGCGCAGGTGTGATAACAATATGATCAAAATTAAAATGCATATGTGCATGTAGGCTAGCATACATGCACGTAACAAATGCATTCTAATAAAATTCCTATTCAATAAATAAAATTAAAAGTAGAATTCTACAAATAGGAATAAAATAATAAATTTATAACAGTGGTTCTAAATTGGTCGAATATGCATGTTTGAGTGCAGTATGTATATTTGATCGATTGGAGCGTGAGTGAGAGAGATGCTGTGTCAGATCCTCGCGCTTTCGCTCATCTTGTGCTCAGCCATACTTGTTGTACAGTTAACTGAGTTCAAGATGCTAATCCTTGGTAATTACAAAATTGCAATTATTTATTGGAGAAAATATTTACAGAAAAGAGAATGTTTCCTGAGCCTGCTGATGAGCTTTGGGAAGTTTTGGAGAGATGGCTTGAAAGCCATATGCTTGAAGGAATGAATGCTGTAATACCAAGGACTGTTGAACCACAAGCCGACATCGAGACCGTAGGCGAGGATACTAATGATAGTATGAGTCAAGGCGAGGGTGAGGGTGAGAAACAAGGCGCCAAAGGTGTGGGTCAAGGTCAGGAAAATGGTGAGAATAAAGGTGGGCCGGACATATCTCAACGGATAGTCCTGGAAAAGCTCGATGATCTGGCTCTCACGATGAAAAACGGTAAACCACCTCAGCCTCGTATTTTAAATGACAAAATAATTAAAAGTGATAATAAATACAAAATTGACAATTTAAAAAATTCAAAAATGAAAATATTTACAATAGATCCCTCAAAATCTGATCGAGATAATTTGATTCTAGTTCAAAAGGAAGTGGGAAAGCAGGACGCAACTATTAAAGAGTTGAAAAATATTGTTTCTACATTGTGTGATATGCACGAACAAACTTGTTCTCATTTCAATCATACTGTAGACGTTTTAGAAAAGGAATTAGGAGAGGACAGAAAGGAGAGAGAAATTGTGAAGGAAAAATTAGATGAAACAAAATCAGATCTAGCCAAACAAAATAAAAACCTAGATGAAATTCAGGGTTGGTTGGAGTATGATGAAGGTGAACAAGGTGCGCAAGGTAAAAATAGTGAACAGGTGAGAGAAAAAGAAAATTTAAATGAAAATTCAGAGTCTGACAAGGTTTTGGAATCAGGTGAGGGTGATATATCCAAAAGAGAAATAGTCAATTTTATTCAAAATGAAGTACAAAAAGCAACAGAAAAGGTAAATAAAACAGAAAAAGGATTAAATTTGGAAGGTGTGAGAAATACTTTGAAACTGGAAATTATGAATAAAAACAATAATTTTAAAAGAGATTATAAGTTAAATAATTCAATGAAATATGAAATGTTTTATGACTATTTTTCTTCTGAACTTAGAACTTTTGATTTATTGCACATTATAGACAAAAATACTGATTTTACAACAATTGACGCTAAAGCTTTAGAAGATCAAAGATTCAAGGTTAGAGACATTTTGATTAACCATTTAGATTTGAAATATCACCATAAAATTATGAACTTGAAAAATCCACTCGAAATTCTTAATGAACTTAAAGAGATTAAAAGGTGTGAAATTAATGTCACTTCTCAGTCGGTGAGGAAACAATTATATAGTATGCAATATGTAATAGGCCAAACAACGGCCGCTGAATTTTGTGAAAAATTTGAAGATGCGATTAGAGATTATGAAAATACGCCTGATGCAAAGCCTCTGTCAGATGACGAGAAAAAGGACGCATTCTTTAGTGGTGTGATGGTTTCTGTGCCTTCTGTACAAACGGTTGATTTTCTAAATAAAAGTTCGAGTGGCAAGGTCATGACTTACGAAGATATGAAACTTCTTGTGCTTCAGGATGAAGCTACACGCAATCACGGAGGTGCGACTACTCAGATGCGTGCTGCAAATAATGCAGCAGTCGGCAAAGGAGCAGTTTCGAAGGCAAGCACACCAAAACGTGAAGACTACTGCTACAGTTGTGGGGCATATGACCATCTGGCACATAAATGCCCACATGGAGGTCGGAAGTTGTGTTACATATGTAACAAGGTTGGTCACATTAGCACCGAGTGTAGAAACAATCCAAATCAAAGGCGTGGTAACGATAATTTTAACAATACTTCATTTCGCGGTTATCGAGGTAATTGCAGGGGTCAAATGCGAGGTTATAAGAGAAAGTCATATGATGACAAAGAGTATCCCGATAATTCAAAAAGAGGCAAAACTAGGGATTTTAAAGGTCAAGGCGTGTATAGGGGTAGAGGTGGTTACCGTGGGTAAAATTCAAATAATAGAGGTAAAGGTCAGGCCCAATCAATTACACAACCCAAGAATGAAAATTCTCCTGCAGGAAATAACAAAGATGGGTACTTTGATAAGATATGTGATAATGATGATGCATCATTGACTGTCGAGTTGAATAATTTAGAAATAGGTGCATTTGTCACTAAAACCGATAATGTAGGACTAGATAAATATATCTCTAAATTTTTAGCTGATTCGGGTGCTACAGAGCATTTAACGAATTCCAAACTTATTTTTAAAACATTAAATGAAAATAAACAAGGTGTGATACGTTGTGCCAATAAAAATAGCTCAGCAGATTTGAAAACGGAGGGAGTAGGTGAGTTTGAAATAATTTTAGAAGGTGGAAATTCGTTAAAAATAGATAAAGTAGTTTTTGCTGAAGCTCTGCAGGAGAATCTTTTATCGTTACGGAGATTTGCTGAAATGAGACTTGCTGTTTATTTAGACAATGAGAGAATAGATATTTTTAACCCTATTTCTAATCAAACGTTGATAAGCGGTGTATAATTGTCCATATTGGGTTATTGAATTGAATATTAATGACAGTACTAACGACAAAGATTTTCCTGCAACTACAAATAGACGAGTTTTTGCAAATTTAGTTGACGTAAATCCCAAAAGACACATGACAAGGAGTGAAACAGCTAAATTAAAATTAATAAAAAATGTGTCTAATGAAATACCTATGGACACATCTGAAAGTATAGATAGCTCTGCAGTGATTGAATCGAGTGATACTTTTCAAGGTGAGATTGTGAAGCCAAACGAGGGTAATAAATCCGAAACATATAAACAATCTAATTTTGATATAACTATATGGGACAGAAAAATTCATAATACTGAAGAGGTGCCTATAGTAGAAATAACAGAGGTTGAATCACCTTTTTCAAAAGAGAATAAAATATTTATTAAAAATAATAAGGCTATGTTGTGGCATGTAAGGTTCGGGCATGCATCAATAGCATATCTTAAGTCCTTGCAACAAAAATTCCCTGACAACAAACAATTAAATGACGCTATTTTTGATGACTCTATTTTAGACTGTGAGGTGTGTTTAATATCAAGATTTAACAAATTGCCTTTTTCATTTTTACGTACTCGTGCCACAGCCCCTTTACAAATCATTTATTCGGATGTGATGGGGCCTATTACTCCGGTTGCTTATTCAAAAAGGTATAGATTTATATCTGTATTTATTGATGATTGCTCTCGTCTAGCAATGGCATATCCGATGAAAGCAAAAAGTGAAACTGGACGTTGTTTAGAGATGTTTGTTAGGAGTGCTCGAAATTTATTAACGTATGATGCTAAGGTGTGTTATTTGAGGTCAGATCAAGGCACTGAATATACAGGATGGTATACAGTAGAAGTCCTCAAGAATTTAGGCGCGGAGCAGCAACTGGCTTCGCCAGATACCCCTCAACATAATGGTGTGAGCGAGCGTTTTAACCAGACGTTGCAAAAGAAATAAGGTCGTATATGTATGATTCAAAGCTGCCAGTAAATCTTTGGGACTTAGCAATGCATGCTGCTGTATACGCATACAACCGCACTCCTCACAAATCAAATGACATGGATACGCCGTTGCAAGTGTTTGCATCAAAGCACAATTTTAACATTGGCCAAATTAAAAGGTTTGGGTGCTTGGCTTATATGAAAGTTCAGAGAAAAACAGGTCCGAAGTTTAGAGCTGAGGGAAGGCGAGTTATCTTGATAGGTTACACTCCTACTGGTTACCAATTTTTAAGACCTGAAGATGGGAAATTTTACGAAAGTAGAGACGTTCGATTTAATGAAAAATTGGTATATGGTGATAGGTACAGTAAAGGTTCGATTGAAGGTGTGCCACCGGTATTAGAAAAAATAGATGAAAATAAATGGTTTGTTGAGTTCGACAGCGATGAAAATAATCTTGATGAACAGTCAAAAATGGAGGGAGTGACGGTGCGTAAAAGAGGTAGACCAAAGAAAATTGTCAGCGCAATTCAAGAAAATAAAAATATTGAAAATTCACAATGCTTAGAAAAATCAATCAAAGATAATAGCTTCTCAAATTTAGAAATAGACGAATGTCTAAAGGCAAGCGTATTCTTTTCATGTCCAACAATTGGTGAGTTGGGAACTGAAGGTGAGATAAATCATAAGCAAGATGAGGTGTTTCATGCTTTACTGAGTGACATAAATGCAGACCCTAGAGATTACAAAGAAGCTATGATATCTAAAGATAAAGGAAATTGGCAAAAGGCTATTGAAGAAGAATTAGACGCTATGAGTAAAAACAAGGTGTGGAATCTAGTAAAGAAACCTAGTCTAACTAAAAGGGGACAAAAGGTGTGTGTCATTGATTCTCGATGGATTTTTAAGCGAAAAATCGATGCAGAGGGAAAAGTAAAATATAAGGCGAGATTGGTAATACGAGGTTTTAAAGATAGAACAATATACGAACTAAGAGAAACATATGCCCCGGTTTCAAGATTACCTCTGGTGCGAGCTGTAATAGCTATAGCTAATAAACTTAACTTGGATATCTGTCAATTTGACGTAAAAATAGCCTTTTTAAATGGTGTGCTTGATGAAGAAATTTACATGTCAATCCCTGAAGGTACGTCTCACTCTGAGAAAGAAAGGAAAGAGCAGGTGTGCGAATTAAAGAGGGCTCTTTACAGTTTACGTATTAGCCCTAAGAAATGGTACGACAAATTCTCGGAGGCTGTGTTAAAGTTAGGATTGAAAAACAATGATTTTGAGCCTTGTTTATTTGTGTGTCAAGAATTAGAAAAATTACTGATTTTATTATTGTATGTAGATGATATTCTGATGGTGAGTAATGACAAATTAAAAATGATAAAAGTACAGGAGACTCTAAGCAAAGAATTTGAGATGACTATATTAGGTGAGCCCAAAGAATTCTTAGGTATAAATCTAAGAAGAGATAGACCTAATAAGGTGTTTGAATTGAATCAAGAAAAATATATAGATAAACTTTTGAAAAGATTTGATTTTGAAAAGTCTCACCCTAAAACACACCTATGATTACGACTCAAGTTGCTAATCGTGAAAGAAAACTTAGAGAACTCGAGCTTGACGATAATGATTTATTAAAAACTGAAAATTCAGAGAATGTTCCCTATAGAGAAGCCGTAGGTAGCTTACTCTATCTAGCAGGTGCGACAAGGCCAGACATTTCATTTACTGTAAACGTCTTGAACAGACATCAGGTCGATCCTAAAGAGAATGATTGGGCAATGGTCAAACGAATTTTTCATTATTTAAAGGGAACCAAGAAGTTAAGCTTGAAATATAAAGTTGAGATGAATGATTTAGTGGGTTTTGCTGATTCTAGCTTTGCTGACTGTAGAAATTCTCTAACGACTTGTGGTTTTTTAATCAGGTTATTTGGCGACACTATCGCTTGGCGAACTTACAAGCAAACTGAAGTAGCTCTCTCTCTACATGTGAGGCCGAGTATATTACTATGAGTGATGCGAGTAGGGAAATGATTTCAATGCATAATTCCTTGTCTCTAATTCTTAAAAATTCACAAAATTTACTTCCAATGAAATTATGGTGTGACAATAAAGCAACTATTGCAGTTGCTGAAACTAATGGTGGGAATAAATTAAGACATAGAATAGAGGTTAGAGAACATTTCGTTAAGGAGTGCATTCATAAAAAATTAACTCTCGCATTTGATCTGCATAAAGAATTGGTGAGCAAAATTCTAAATATCCATTATTAATGTTTTATTTCGATTTGTTTTGAATTTTACAGATTTCAAGTAGAAAATAAGGAGTAAGCGATCTAGGAGTAATCAGGCGAGTTAAAGATGCGTTTGTAATATGAAAGGTATGATGAGGTGAGATAATGAGGAAAGCAGTCGGGAGGGAGTGTTGGAAATGCAGTGCTCCTGCTCTCTACCTTTTCTCCCCTCCCTACCTTTTGTGGCGCCGCCGTGTGTGTCGCCGCTGGCCCGGCGCTCTCTTCAGTACTCTCTCGCAGGCTAAGCAAGATAGAACAAGGACGCGTACGGTGTGCTTTCTCTTAACGGCTATTAATAAAGTTTAATTCAACTTAATCTCTCGAGTGTTATTATTTGTCTGCCACCTAAACCCCAACAAAAGGACTTTGGAGCAGGGTATAAATTTATATGAATTTTTTATTTTATTCTCGTTTAAAAAGCACGGACACAAGGAAAAATATGTTTAATAATGAAATATAAAGCATGATTCTGCACATGTACGGATATGTTGTACTTAACGGCATCAATTAAAAATTAGAGCTAATATAATTATTTATGGTATAAATATTGTTAATGAATTTATGCAAAAATTTAGTATTCTACATTTCAGTAGCCCATGTAACTGCAAACCGTCGGGCCCGCCAATTATGTACGGGAGATCGGAGGACCACCCCTGCTAGAGCAGCTCTAGACTTCTCTTGTCCGTCCAAGATGCGTAATATTATAGAAAGTTCAAAATTGAGGAGGAATAATGAAAAATAGTGATGTGTTGGTAACTATGTAATTTTTGTATATAGGCTTTGACTTTTCGTAAATACCTGAAAAAATTCTTATGAATTTTAGAAATAAAAAGAAGGGATTATATTTATATAATTAAAATAATTTTCGCCCACGCGGGCATAAAGTACGTAAGTACTATAAAGTTTTGTAGGACTGTGTGAGCTATTGAGCCTCTTGGACGTTATGTAGTACCTTATGTAATTAAGTAAAATGTAATTTTACACGCGAGGTACGAGAAGTTCTTATGGCCGGTACTTGACTACAGTTAATTGATTTCAGTACTTTCTTGTGTTTAATTTGTATAGAAGAATGAAGAAATTTGAATACATTTCTGAGAACATAGTCATACAGTTTTTCGGAGAATGGTGGCATTACTTGACTATCGATAATTGATTTCACAACTTTCGTTTGTTTGATTTGCAGTGAACAATTTGAATGTATTTTAACGAGGTGTGGATACAGCGCTAGCCGGCGCAAGAGTAGGGCCCTGTGTTACCGGCACCTACGGTTAGCACACCAGATAGAGGGCCAGGGAGTAGTGCGTTGGTAGTCTCGCGGTAGAGACGCTCGACTGTCGTCCGGACGGCTCGGGTTCAAGTCCCGATGCCGGCGCGTATTTTTTACTCTTCTCCTCCGTATCCACCCCGTTACATGGCGCCCAACGAAATGATCCACGTTTCCTTTGAAACTCCACGATCCGAAAAGAAGTCCGATCGAAATTCTTCCTTCCACCCACACGCGCGACTTGAGTCGCAAGAACCGAGCGGGGTTTTTTCACTCAAGTCTGATCGCGCGAGGGCCGCATGTTTTCAGTCAAGGAAATGAGAGGATTTCTCTTGTACTGATCCCAGCCTCCACGTAGAACAGAGTCTACGAGACTCCCCCACAAAGCATTCAGTCGAGATTACTCCTGAATGGCGGTTGAGCATGGAGAAGTATCGTACCTGCAGATGTAGCTGCCGCGTGCAGGTAGGAGTAGTACTGCACCCCGGCTGATAGCTACAGAGCTGATGTCAACCTTAGCCATATATGCATCTTAGGGCATTACGCTCGCTCGAGGACGTTAACGCTCGCAATTTAGGTGGGGGATATAACGAGGTGTGGATACAGCGCTAGCCGGCGCAAGAGTAGGGCCCTGTGTTACCGGCACCTACGGTTAGCACACCAGATAGAGGGCCAGGGAGTAGTGCGTTGGTAGTCTCGCGGTAGAGACGCTCGACTGTCGTCCGGACGGCTCGGGTTCAAGTCCCGATGCCGGCGCGTATTTTTTACTCTTCTCCTCCGTATCCACCCCGTTACAGTACTTACATATAATTTGTTGAGTATACATTGACTCAAAGAAGTAAAAGACTTTTTTACTAGTATTTATTTGACTTCTTTTAAAAAATCATAAATATTATTTTATAGATTATACAGAGAAAACTTCTATACTTGCCTTATTTTATACTTTCGTAGAAAGTTTTATTAACAATATTATTATTTGTACAGTTATGAAAAAAATTATCACCATTTGTAGAGAGTGCTTATTGAATAGATGAGATTAGAATAAATAAAAGTACTATAGACAAATAGAAAATACTTTAAAAAATAGGTTTTAAAAGTGTTTATTATAATTGTTTCAAAAAAACATTTCAGCTTTCAGTCAAGTTCTTTGTAGAGAGTTGGACAGTTGTTGAGAGCAAGATTGTTTGGATAAAAACATTAAACTTTTATTAGTATTTCAACAGAGAATTTAAAGTTGTTAAAAAAGATAACAATAATATATTTTTTCTTTGTAGCTATCGCAAGGAATAAAAGAAAAAAGTACAAGTTCTCAGAATTACAATTCAAATCTCTGTATCACCTGATTCTCTTGTTTTTATAAAACTCGAAGCTCAAAGTTGGCTGAGAAGTTGTGTTCTCATGTCAACTTATAATTACTACAATATTACACGCACACACAATTTTATTTATTTTATTTGTTTATTATAGGTAAAGAGCATCGTTCACGTTTAATACTGTTACGGTCCCACCGTTTCTGATAAATTTATGATTTTCCCTTTTAAATGTATGTCAAATTGGAAGAACCTATTCCTGATCACCTGTCTGCTTCGGTATTGATTTTTATTTAAAATACGCGTAAACTTGATTAGCCCAATTCTTGATCACTTATTTTAACACTTTTTTGAACTTTTTGTGTTATGATATAAGCATTCATTTATAAATAAAATACTAATTGACTAAACGTACATTTTAGTTTTTTAAACCAAATTGATTAATTGTAAGTTATAGAAATATTGCGTATATTTACCTCAAAAATAGCCTTTTGTTTTCAGGAACTTACAATTAGTCCTGATCCGAAACTGGGACCGTGACGATAAATGTACATATGTACGTACACACACGCGCGCATGCATATATGCACACACAATTTCATTTATTTTATTTATTTACTGTATTAAACGGCAAGATGCTCATTAAAGTAAAAATATTATACTAGTTTTATTTAAAACAGGTATTCAGGGCATGTCGAATATAGGGCACGATATTGACGTTTCTGGTGTTTTTAATTTCAAAAATTAATGTAAACATTTATTTGGCATAATCTCGATTTCAGATCTCGATTTGTGTAGAGACAATTTCATTGATCATTTTAGTTATACTATCTATGAGATATTCGGGTTGATAAAGCTGACAAATTTTTTAGATAATATAGTTATTTAAATTTAGAATCATGCCAGTATTTAATATTATACCCTCAACAAAAGTCAAACGAAAAATTCATTAATATATCATGATATGATAATCATGTATATAATAAACATTATAATTTCTATTAAAACAATAGAAACAAAATAAAAAGAAATCGATGTTTTTTATCTAAAATAAGTAGAACTTGTTTTAGCTAATTAAGATATTTTGAAAAATAAATTTATTTATACTGAATGTATCAGTTAACATATCTGTTGGTAGTTAGGCATTTTGCAGGCGGAGAAATAAGAACAAAAGATGTAATTACTAATATGTTATTGTATTTATTACTGCTCCTCTATACAAACTATTAATGTAATACAATCTTTCTTCTCTTATATATGCGCAACTTCTCGCAAGGGTTGACATTACCCGACTGACTGACACGCTCGCTCGCGCTCGCATGGATACTAGTAGAGGGGAGGGGGAAATGCCGCTAAACAGAAGAACTTTCCGAGCTCGTATATATACATATATCCAACACTTCCTCCCGAGGGAAGTTCCTTTTTACGCACGACTGCTACTCGGGAGAGCCTTATAATTTCACCAGAGCAAAAATTGTAAGAATTCAAATACTGAAAAATTTATGTGTAAAAACCATGTTCCACTCAGAGCGAGTGCGTTTTAAGCGTTTTCTGAGATGTATGTATGTCTGTACGTCCGTATGTACTCAAGTTTCTCGATTATCTCAATGAATTTTCGACCGATTTCATCGGGATTGCGGGAAAATACTCCTCTAATTATACCTAACTGCTAGTTCTATATTGAGATAGATCGATGAAAAATTTTTCAAATGCGAGCACAAAGAAATATCTCAAAAAATCGATTTTTAAGCCTAATGTCTAGAAAAATTAATTTTAAGCTAATATGTACAGGTCTATCTGCTAAAACTAATTAAAATACAGCTTTTTTATGTTGAACACTTTTTGTACGAGCAATATTTGTCAAGATAACTGCGAAAACGGCCAAAAATGGTCAAAAATGGTCAAAAATGAATGATTTTCGGCTATAACTTCTCAGGATTTGATTTTACACAAAAATGCTAAATACAAAAGTTGTAGATAATATTGAAACAAAACTTTTTCCTATTTAACATTTTTTTGTAAAATCAACTCCTGACGAGCTAGACTTATAAAAACGATTTTAAACGCCTAAATATACATAAGATGGACGATTTTCGGCTACAACTTGTCAAGATTTGATTTTATACAAAAATCTTAAATGTAAAAGTTGTAGATAATATTTAAACAAAACTTTTTTCTATTTAACATTTTCGTGTAAAATCAACTCCTGTCGAGTTAGACTTATAAAAACGATTTTAAACGTCAAAACATACATAAAATGGACGATTTTCGGCTAAAACTTGACAGGATTTGATTTTACACAAACATGTTCAATACAAAAGTTCTACATAATATTTAATCAAAACTTTTTCCCATTTAACATTTTCATATAAAATGGATTCCTGACCGCTTAGACCTATAAAAACGATTTTTAATCCCTAAATACACCTGAAATAGTCGATTTTCGCTTATCATACAAGAATTTGACTTTCAATAAAACTGTTAAATACAAAGCATGTAAGTTTAAACAAAACTTATTCCCAATTAACATTTTTATGTACAATAATTACTGGATCATCTAAACGTATAAACATGATTCGATACAATAGCTCTAAATAAGATGGAAAAAATCGACATAACATTCCAAAGATAATATAATTACAAAAACATAATAATAAGATACAAAATTACATTTGATTACAATATTCAATGGGATAAACACATTGGAAGAATAATTAAAGAAACAAAATATCTATTTCACTGTTTTCTACAAAAAGATTTTTAATAACAAATTTAAAAAATTTGATATAAGATTACCCAGCTTAACCTGCTATGTTCCCAGGACCTAAGCGATTGAACTAAAAGAATGAAAATTGTGTAATATTATATAAGTACATGTTAAAGGAATATCATATATGGGAGCGTCCAACAGAAACGGGCCCCCGAGCGCGCGCGGTGCCTTTTTTCGCGTAAAAGGCGCTCTGTTTAACTCGCTCATAATCGTATGCTGCGTCTTTGAAAAAAAACCAAGGACTTATATCGATAGATTTTTTTCTGCTCTTTCCAATTGCGCCATTGTTTTTATTGCGAAACGCGTTCTTCCGGACGAAAACTCGAGTTGAATATTGAAAGCCATTTTTCTCAAAGTATATCATGTTTTTTTTTCAAAATAAACTACACCATTGGAAAGTACAACTCTTAAGCTTCAAAACCCTATCTTGGAGAAGTTGGAGAAATTAAGGGTTTAAAAGTAAGAACATGAAAAAGACAGCGCCGAGGGTCCGCGCGAGCCCCTCGCGCCCGTGTGTACGGCACGTTTAAGTGCACGCTCTATTCAATTCGCTAATAATCGTGTACCAAGTCTCTGAAAAAATAACTAAGGACATATATCGATAGATTTTTCCTGCTCTTTCCAATGGTGCTATTATTTTTATTTATTATTCCGAAATGCTTCCTTCTAGTTGAAAATTCCATTTGAATGTTTAAACTCTATTTTTTCAATAAAATATCAGTCTTTTCTTCAAAATGAATTATATTCTTCAAAAGTACAAGTCTTAAACTATAAAATATTTTATTTTTAAGTTGAAACATGAAAAGTTCAAAAATAGTAAGATCAAAAAGACAGCGGCTGCCCGAACTTTTTACGCTATACTCAAGGGCGGATTAATACACGCGGTGTGCTATTTCGCCCTTTCTTTTTTGTAAATATAAAATGTTTTGTAACTTACAATGCCAATGCGTAGACATAATTTTGTGGATCTAGTTGTAACAGTTAGTATAATATTACAATGAACTTTGTTCATTTATATAACAAAATTTGAAAAACATAATATATTAAACATAAAAATATTCATGAACGCACTGGAAGCAGTGAAACAGAAATTTAAAATAATATTATAGATTGTTTAATCTGGCATAACAATATTACCTTTTCCTTTAAATTCTAATTTTTTTACATAATAATAGCACCATTGGAAAGAGCAGGAAAAATCTATCGATATATGTCCTTAGTTCTTTTTTCAGAGACTTGGTACACGATTATTAGCGAATTGAATAGAGCGTGCACTTAAACGTGCCGTACGCACGGGCGCGAGGGGCTCGCGCGGACCCTCGGCGCTGTCTTTTTCGTGTTGTTACTTTTAAACCCTTTATTTCTCCAACTTCTCCAAGATAGGGTTTTGAAGCTTAAGAGTTGTACTTTCCAATGGTGTAGTTTATTTTGAAAAAAAAATATGATATACTTTGAGAAAAATGGCTTTCAATATTCAACTCGAGTTTTCGTCCGGAAGAAAGCGTTTCGCAATAAAAACAATGGCACCATTGGAAAGAGCAGGAAAAAATCTATCAATATAGGTCCTTGATTTTTTTTTTTCAAAGACGCAGCATACGATTATGAACGAGTTAAACAGAGCGCCTTTTACGCGAAAAAAGGCACCGCGCGCGCTCGGTGGCCCGTTTCTGCTGGACGCTCCCATATACAAAAAAAACTTTTGTGTAATGTATGAGCTATAAATGTTGTAATATGGAAAATTTCAATGCATAAAGAATGCAATGTTCTAGCTGACTCAGTCTTACAGCATGTAGAAAACTATTAAATAGGCAAGTCTCACTGGGTAGAAGTCTGCGAAATACATAATGATGTATTTTAATACAACAGATACCCTGAAGCGAGTTCTTACACCCTGACTAAACTTAGAAATTCAATAGACGAGCTAATATTACCAGGGACAACTACCTACCCTTATCGCATTTAACAACACACACAGCACTTATATAATATTTCCCAGTTCCTATTACCTATCCCCTCACACTTTAAAGCACTAACACTCGAAGATCACTTAGAGCTGCAGAAGTTGCAAAATAGGGCTAGACGGTCTAGGCTGGCACTACTCCATGGATGCCAGTCTGCTGAGAATCATCTAACAGCGATCCACTGTGTCAGTAACCACACCACCTAGGAGGAAAGTACTGACAGAGATCGTCAATTGTGTTTTAATGTCAGGGAATGCCTCAGCCTAGGGATCAGCAAAGCAGATCAGTTCCTATTCTGGGGGAGTTGAGCACCTAAAAACCACATTGACTAATAAATAGATGACTCAAAAAAACATACCATACAAAAGAAAAGTCTGCAGCAATGGTTGTTGTTCACTCACTGTACCAGCTTCCTGTAACAACTAGAGGGGAAGAACTGGTGGAGACCTTAAACCGTTGTTTCACTGAAGACGCTGAAGACACAAGCAGCAGCTTAACTTTACACATAATAGTCACTAGTGTAAGAGCCAAACAAGGAAAGTTGAGCACCTAAAAACTACATATAATTAATAAATAGATGACTCAGACAACATTTACACACCCAAGAAACAGTCTGCAGCAGTGCCCGTCGTTTACACTACTCTCGCTACCACAGATACCTGCAACCTGCAACAAGCGAAAGTACCATCAGCTCACCTATCAGAGAGGTTAGGAACGAGAAAATGCTTACTAAATCTGCTCTCGCCGCTGACACACTGCCTTCCCATCTCCGACGAATCATCGACAATCGACGAGCACGATGAAAGGGCGAACACGATTCACCAGGGCGGCATACTACAGCAGCCACAGTCATCGCTGGGGACGCCGGGAGCCAGACGATTCGATTGTTGACAACACACACCATGGACACATGTGCGCCACGGCTGACGGCACGCCGCACTACTCAGGGTGAGCTCACATGAGACGGAATGATGCCGGCGGAATGCATTTAAGCCCGTGAGTGCGAGAGAGAGGTCGGCGGAGCGTTCTGCCGCGAATGTCTCTCTTGCATTCACGTGTTTAAATACGTTCCGCCGGAATCACTCCGTCTCATGTGAGCTCATCCTCAGCAGTAGCAGAAAGCGCGCGCGATCATATATATATATATAGATATATCTTATTCCTCGCGGTCGCACGAGTCGCATGTGTTTTTCCGCTGTTCTTGGTGTACAAACGCAGCCTAACCGAAGCACGGTAGTATACATAGGTCCGAGAAGTGTGTACGACCGTGAGCCGAGGTACCTAGCGTAGCCGTTACGACTGCTGCAGTATAAGTATTCATGCACACAGGTCGCAGGGCTAAGCCAGATTGCCGTTGCCGAATGCATCAGTATTGAGCATTCTCCTTCTGTTTTTCTCCTTTTCGCGGTATTAGTGTATATATATGCATATGGGCGCAAGTATTTTTTTGTAATTGAGATTGTATAGGTATATGTAGTTAGGTTTTTTATTATTATTATATATTTAATTTTTTTTTTTTATTATAAATATCGGAAGTGTTGCAATTTTCGCTTTTATAAAAATACAAGGTTCTCCTGAGTATTCCGGTCGTGCCTATTATGTAAAAACGAAGTTTTTACATAGGGAGGGGGCGGGCCACGAGCGAAGCGAGGAGCAGGTGTGTGTGGCACAGCAGGGGCGGGGGGGGGGGCGTGCCGCAGGCACGCTGGGGGGCGCAGCCCCCCTAGTCTATTCTGCTATATTTGGATGTTCTAGTATCTGTAATAAAAGAATTTGTTAATAGAATAATATAACTATTGTTTATCTACTCTAAATTCAGTATTCTACTTATCAATCGTCTGAGTACCATTTAGCAGTGCTCAATCTCTTCTCTATGCAATCTTTCACATAGCGTCTCTAAGTTCAGCACATGTCTATGTGACACTTGTATTTTTATGCTCGATTCTTCTGCTCTATTGCCACTATATAAGTTTGCAGGAAATAATTCTTCTCTAATAACTATTTTAATGAATTGTGATTAAGCATATCGTTTTCTGACTGGCTTTACTTATCATCGTATTATTTCTGTATAATTTTTAATCCATTAGTTTCTTTTCTAAGATTTATGTCATATGTTTTAAGTCTGTTTCAAGTGTTTATCTATAGACTCCTTTTGCCAATAACAATTCAGCTTCTGTTAGGTTCACAGTGTTTGAAAGGTACAGCAGTATTTCAACTAACTCTCTGTATTTTGCAATTTCCGTATTAGTTACTTTCTTCAACTTTTCTTTGCTTATTTCATCTTTTCTATCTCGTGACTTTCCATTGAGTTGGTTAGTTATCAAAGGCGTTTCCTGTGAATGCTTTTGCAATGTCCAAATATTTAAGTATACATTCTATATATTCACTCAGTGTAAGTTTCAACTCTATACCTTTTCTATTTTTGTCTATTCTCATACTAAGGAAGCGGCTATCTTAAATTGGTCATTATGAATTTTGTTTCAGCTTATTTTTATACATCTCCAAATCATTCTTATTATTACTTGTTATAACTATATCATTTACATAAAATATTGAAATTAATAATTTTCCTTTTCTACTATTAATACACAAGCCCAGGTCTGTGTTGCCACTCTAATTTCTAATGGGTTGTTTAAATCATTTAGTACTCTTTATAATCTGTAGACTTTGGAATTTTCATTTAGTCTCAACAGTCTATACCTTTCAGTATTTCTACTTATTTCTCTTTTTCTATTATTGAGAAATGTTATGTTATATGTATATATATTATGTTCACATCTAATTTACATATCTCTAAGTCATGTTTGTCGGTATAGACAAGTACTAATCTAATCAAAGATAGTCTAAACATCGAAGCATATGTTCCACTCAAATCATAATCATTTCTCTTCTCAAATATTCCAATTACCAACATAACATTTCATTTATCTTTAATATTTGCTTTTCTCTTTCTTTAGATTCCATTCAGAATCTATCATGTCGGGCTTCTTTCCATTTATTATTTTAAGTTTTATGTAAGTTTCCAGACTTTATTTTCTTACACAGATTTTCATCCTTTTCTATCAAGAATAGCCTATTGGTTTCTTTCAAATGTACTTCTCTATAAGAGGTTTGATCTTCATTTAATGAGACAAGCAGTGTCTACATCTCATCTTTCTCTAATTCTGTATTTTCTTTCTCTGACACGTCTAACGGTTGCTCTTCACTAATTTATTTTATTTTTCCTTGATCTCTTTCTTTGAGCTCTCCCTCCGTTTTCTATATTTCTTTATCTTCATCTAAATTCTCGTGAAATTCTGATAGCCAGCTCTTTTTGTTCGTTTGTTTAGTCACTCTCATTTCTCAATTTTCGTTTTGCTGTATTTATCTTCAAACACATATTTTTCTTTCCAATTTTACATCTGTACGTTTTATTATACTTTCTTTCTTCAGGACAACAACCACGTCAATCCAATTTGTATTATATTAGCCCTACTCATTTTGCTATTTTGCTGTACTTGAAACACAGTTTTCTTTGATCTTTAAAATGTACTAATGTACCAAATCTAGTTGGTTAGTTGTAATAACCTTTTCTAACATCTCTAGAGTAAAGTTACCAATAAAATCACTGCTCTGATCTGCTCTAATTTTTCATCTCAACCCATCTAATCTCTTGCTCTGATAGTAAGTGTTTCTGCTTGGTCGATCGTTTATTTCATCTATTGACTTCATTGGATATGACATAGTTATTCGTTATTAAAGTTTTGTTGTTTCCACTCTAGTCTTGTTAATTAGCACATTATTTAATTTGAACACCAGACATATTTCACAATCTAAGGTCATCTTATCTAATTTAATTTTATCATGATGCTCTATGTTTTACATTTAGACTGTATTTCTTTTACATATACCACCTCATGTCGAAGTCTTGTATGCTGAAGCTTTTCTTAATTACATGTTTATCTTTCATTTTAACTGTCACTCGAAACTATTTAGCTGTATCTTCTCTAATTATAATTTTGCTATTAATGTTAGCTTATTTTCTATCAATTGCCATGTCAGTAAAACTTTTGTTGATTTGAGTTTTCATTCTCCTCAAAGTTTTTCTCCTTCCAATTGTACCACACTTTCTTTGGCTGCTTCTCTATGAGTCTACATATGCAAATATTTTATCTTTTTCCGTGTCCTTGCTTATATTATCCATCCCTTCTACTTTCACCTCTATTCTCCAATAAGGGCTTTAATATATTCCCATTATCGAAACTTTATTGGACTTCTTATTTTCATCATTAAATCTCACTACTTTACCTTCTCCCTCCGATTTAATGATTGAATAATTATTTTTGTTTGCACATCTAACTTCTACGTTTGTTTTTAGTTCCAATAATTCAATATCAATTTTGAATTTGACATATGTTCAGTGGCAGCAGAATCGGCTCCGTGTGATTATCTTCTCTATTTAAGCTTGCATCTGTTCTATTTTCAAAACTAGTCTTTAAACCGTTAATTTGTTATATTCATTTTCTTTCGATTTTCCATTTTTAGTCTTTTTATCGGCGTTTTTATTATTATTATTGTTTTGCGTTCCCCGTCCGCATCTTATTATATGTCCTTTGTGTTTACGATTTCCATATCTTTCTCTAAATACTTTACTATTGGGCTGATTATCGTAATAAGGGTTTTGTCATTCGAGAATCCTACTACCATCTCTATTTTGTTGTCTACCACTTCTCTAAAGTTTTCTTTCTTTTATCAATTCTAAATTCATAAGAGTCCTTAAACTTACCATCTCTAGAATTATTTATTTTACTGTTCCTTGTATTTCCAGAGTCAAAAACTCTTTTCTCTTTTCGGAGGGCAGTTTTTAAGAACATGTTCTATATTGTTACATTTTCGATATTGGTCTCTAAGCCGCTCTATTTCTCTATTTCTACTGCTAATTTACATCCTTCGAATTTCGTAGCAAATATAAAAGGCTCTAGCTTTATGCATTATAAGCTTTATTCTTCTCTATATTTCCAAAATTTCAATATGAAGAACTTTGAATTATCGAATTATATAATGCATCTCGAATTTCTTTCTCTAAGAATGTTTTTCTCCTAATATTGTGATTATTCAGTTCAATGAGTTTCTCATATTTGTCTATATATACTGAGGCTTTTTCTTTGCTAGGATTATAAACTAAACAATAACTATACAATTTCAGTTTCATTGAAACTGACGTTATAATCATTTTGTAATTTTAATCTGCTCCAAGTTTTCTAAAATTTAGTTTCATTCTCTCTTATCTATGGTTTTGTGTTATAAATCTAACTTGTTCTCATTCTATTTATTTATTATAATATCTTTGACTTCAAAATATCTTATTCCAATATATTCTCCTCTACATTGTCTGTTTCTATATTGTCTACTCCATTCAACACTTTTATACAACTTTTGTATAGACTGTATACTTTATTTTATCTTTATCTATACTTTCTTCATATTACTTATCTTATTATACATAATAAATTTAAGATCTCAATCCTTGTTTCCAATCAGTTAAGAAAACACATCTATTTTTATGCCGAAAATCACAGTTTTATCATGAATCTAAATTTGAGGCTATCTTTTACAGTTACTATCTCCAAAAGACAGTCAAATTGAGTAAACACCGTTTTTCTCCTTTTAACTTTTCTAATTTGATATTACTACTCTATTTTAATTTATTATGATCTTTGCTTTTAAATTCGAAAAGTGTCTTTTATAGTTACTATCTTTAAAAAGTCGAATTTCATTCACCTTTTTCCTTCGTGTTTAATTTTAAATTTTCCTGATTTCGCTTCATCTACTTTATTCGGATGCAACTCAGTCAACTTTGCTAAATATGTTGTTATCTCAAATCTCATCAATCTTTATTTACCTGTCTATCCATTATTTTATAATAAAATATGTATCGTCCACCTGACTATTCTCATATAACTTTTCAGCTCAGTCTGGAGTCTTGTGCTGCTTTACAGCAGTCATGTTTTATAAAAATAACACCTCTATTTGCGCCTTGTTATCTGAAAAATAGATAGAAGATTGTAATTCTATTTTTCATTACCTTCTATATTTTTTTTCATAATTACTTAACACTTCTCTAGATTCAGTTGTTTAACTCGTCTCTAACATGGACTCGCTGGGATTCAATTTTATGAATAAATGGTCTTGTTTCTGCTATTTGTTATGTATTTGTCATATTTCCAATAATGTACTTCTCCAATTTTAAGTTCGCCCTTCTCTAGGCCTGTCATCTCTAGCTATCTTTGTCTAATTTGCCTTTTCGATCTACATCTTCTATTTTTCCTTCTTTAGAGAAACTTTCAGCCCCTGTACTTCAGGCTCTAAGTAAAGTAGCGCTGCCCATCTCTACCACATCTACGTTGTTTGGCTCTTGTACAGTTCTATTATTTTTCATTACTTTCTCTACAGTTCTATTCACTTAACATCTCCTTTATCTCACATCTCTATTTCTAATATTTCTATATCTAGTTCTAATATTTCTATATCAAATTGCTATGACTAAAATTGAAACTCTTATGGTTTGCTGTACAGCACACTAAACATTAGCAATACTATACGACAATGAGCAGAGCAATGGACACTGAAACATTCAGGCACACTGCAAAGCTCTCACTACTGCAGATATATGGACACATATTTTATCTAGCGGTCCATCTATGTACTTATCTATTTATGCATGACAATCGCTTGTTGTTTAAATAATGCGATACCTAACTCTTTATTCCTGCATACAAGAATAAGCCTCAGAGTTTTTGTTATTGCAGAATACGTATATATATGTTTTATGAAGCTTCATTTCTTTATTTAATAGAGCCATTTTATTTTATACATGAGTATAATAATTCATTTATTTATAGGCTCTTTATGTTATATTTTTCAGGCCTTGTGTTTTAATTTAAGCTTAATTATTTTCTCACAATTGTATTTTAATTTTCATAGTACTAGAATTTTATTCGAATATTTATTTTCATTTTTTTCTTCTTTAATTATCTATATAGATTACTTTTCTCATATTCATGTACTATTCATCAATAATTAATTTTAATTTAATTAATTAATTCATATCATTTCTATTTGATTTCCCATCTATACATCAATATATTTACGAGTTTAAATCATTTTATTTCTCATCTACGTAATATACTCGTACTTTCTAATATACCATGGATTTTATTTATTTCCCTCTCTACCTTCCTTTATCTCTGATCTATTCATTGTTGTTGTTCGGTTATAACCTCTTCCGTACTCGAGTATCTATACATTACTAATTTCCGCTCGACGTCACCGTTTGCCGCTCTGTGCTTGATCTATGTGTTATGTACGCTCAGCGCCGTACGCATCTCTGAGTCTCTCTTTTTGCTGCGCGCCACCGTCTCTATCTATATCTATATATATGTCTGCGCGCGGCTGTGTCAGCGAGACTCGGACTCCTCTCTCTGTGTATATATGTGTATATACATCACGCGGGGCTACCGCGGCGTCGGGCGCTCTCGGCTGCCGCGCGAGTCGCGGGGACTCTCTCTCTCTCTCTCTCTCTCTCTCTCTCTCTCTCTCTCTCTCTCTCTCTCTCCCTATACGCACGCGTGGGGCTGTCGCGGCATCGCGCGAGCTCTCGACTCTATACTAGCGCTTTTCGTGCTCCTTCCCCTCCCTCCACTCTCCTTCTCACCACTCTATCTAATATGGTGGGTCGACCCTTGTAAGCGAGACGGAAGGGGGAAGGAGACGCGTGCCCCTCGCGGCGGCCATGTTCAACGCGCTGCGCCACGCGCGCTTGTTTCCCGGTGGAGCCTGTTGTTCACGCCGGTGCCGATTCCAAGAATCGGAAAAACGCCGCTACGCGTTTTTGGACTTTTGACATGCGGATTTTAGAATTTATCAACTCTATGTTACTCTATTCAAAACGCGCACTTTTATGGAAATTCACATCGTCCGAATGTGAATTTCACTTGTACGGTTTTATCTGATAAATTTATCGCACTTTTTACGCTATTTTCTTTTCGCATTTACCTCTCTCCTTTCTGTCTAATTTTCTTTCAACTCGCTCTTGCGTAATTCAATTATCTCATCTATTTCTATTTATTTCGCATCTCGAGCACATTATTAACTACCGCATCTATTTCGATTTATTTCGCATCTCGAACACATTATTAACTACCGCATCTATTTCTATTTATTTCGCGTCTCGAACTCATTATTAACTACCGCATCTATTTCTATTTATTTCGCGTCTTGAACTCATTATTAACTACCGCATCTATTTCTATTTATTTCGCGTCATTATCACTTTCTACTCACTCTTACGTACTTACATAAAATGTATTTTCACCTTGAGTGAGTCTGTCTATGAGCTCCATTGTTTCAGGCTGCCTGATTGTCCTTGGTGACGCTTTGTCATCTCTCGATGTCCTTCTACACACCTTCTCAATTTTCTCCTCTACCTCTCGTCCTTTCTTCTCCATGCTGTTTTTCTTTTCTACATTTCTAAACACTTCTCTTCTATAAACTATCACCTTTTATCACTCACTCGCGCGCGCGCTAACGAAAATCTTTTTCTCCGAACGCAGGGAATGCGTGCCAGGGCCCATAACTTGTTGGTATTTAGGCATTTTGCAGGCGGAGAAATAAGAACAAAAGGTGTAATTACTAATATGTTATTGTATTTATTACTGCTCCTCTATACAAACTATTAATGTAATACAATCTTTCTTCTCTTATATATGCGCGACTTCTCGCAAGGGTTGACATTACCCGACTGACTGACACGCTCGATCGCGCTCGCATGGATATTAGTAGAGGGGAGGGGGAAATGCCGCTAAACAGAAGAACTTTCCGAGCTCGTATATTTACATATATCCAACAATATCAAAACTTTCTTTTAAGGTGATGTAAAATACCGACATAATTTCCAAACATGGATATCTCATGAAAATACCAATAGAATCGTCCAAAAAAAAATCTGAGTATAGTATTAACATATACGGAGCGCCTGACGTTCGTGTTTTTCCAAAAAAATGATAAGAATTTATTTAATTAAATAAAAACCGTATTATCGGTAAGTAGGAATCTGCAATTAAGCTACTTTTCAAACATGGATATCTCATGAAAATACCAATAGAATCACCCCAAAAAAAATCTGAATATAGTGTTTACGTGTACGGAGCGCTTGACGTTCGTCTTTTTCCAAATAAACGTTTAAATGTTGATTTAAAAAATATTGAAATTCACGGTTTCACATGGCCTTAAAATGAAAAAAAAAATTAGGGAATTGAAGGTTTAATTTGATAAAGATATTTATTCATATGAATGATTTTTTACAAATATACTTCATATCATGTTATATACATAAATTAAACATTATTAAAATCATTATTTTATCTTACGTTTTTAATCCTCCTTACATTCTATCACTTCTTTTAATCCAACTATATTTAACTGTAGATATTATTTTAATATTTAAAAGATTTTCCTTTTGTCAAGAATGTTTTTATTTGTTGGAATATTTAGACCATATAAGGTAAACGTCCCAGTCGTTGGACATGTACCAGTGGTTGGATACTATCACATATTTTTATTAAAATAAAATTAAAGAAAGATAATTCCATAGATAACAACATTTTAAAAATATCCTGAATTATCATTTATCATGATAGTCTACAAACTACTGCGCCAGTGTGCGATCATATTCTTTAAAAAAATATTATTAGATAGCAAAAATTATTAGATAAAAACGCCAACATGGCGCCGGGAAGGAAACGACCTCCTGATAAGAGTAGTAAAAAAGTATATAAGTGCCACCCAGCAAAACCGCTGGCAACAGTAATTTGTATTATATGTGGAGATGCATATCATCAAAGTGATTTCGATAGATTAAACAACACAAAAAATCTAGGAGATAACTTAGTAGTTTGTCCGGAGCATGTGTACGTGTCTAACATAACCTATGATGAGGCAGAAGGACAGTTAATTGAGACAGCGAAAATGATAATAGCACAGATTAAAACGAAAAATATCGATGAAATAAGAAGAGAAATACTAGAGGAGCTAGCAGAAAAGACATTAGAATTGCAAAATGCAACAATAAATAATACAAGTGAGAGGGCGGAGATCATGGTAGCTGAACATACTTTACTAAAACAACTGAATAAGGAACTGCAAGACAAAAATAAATTATTACAGGAGTTGCTTGAAGAATATAGAGAAAAAGAAACAGAGAATCGATTTACTAAAAAATCTTTCGCTGAAGTAACAACGGAGATAAAAACACAACCAAAAAAGATACCAAAACTTGTAGTTAAAATTGGCAAATGTGAACAAGATGAGGTTTTAAATACAATAACAAAATATCTAGTTAGAGAAAAGAACATTCAAACCAAAAGTATATATGATAAAAATAAAAGTGATATCATAGTTAACTGTATGAACATTGAGTGTAACAGCTGCTGAAAAAATACTTCAAAGAAAACTACCGAAGTGTGATATATCTGCTGAAAAATTAAATAACCCAAAAATAAAAATAGTTGGCATAGACAACTATACAAAGATGGACATTAAAGAAATTGAAGAAGATATAAATAAGAAATTTTAGTGACTTAAAAAACAGTGGTTCAATCCTTCATATGTACACAAATGAAAAAACAAAGCTTAGCTCCGTTATAATGGAAGTGCCACCTGAAGCATATAAGTTGATCAGAGATAACAAGAAAAGACTTTTTGTAGGACACCGAAGATGTATGGTTTATGATCTAATAAATATCTCACCATGTTTCAACTGTGGGAGACTAGGGCATAATGCGAAAAAATGCAAGAATAAACAGATATGTGTAAAATGTACAGGTGACCACGAAACAAACAAATGTAATAGCACCAAAACAGAATGCACTAACTGTATCTTTAGTAACAAAACATATAGAACAAACTTATATACTAATCATTCTCCATATGACATGAGCAACTGTGAAATACTTAAAAACAAGATAAAAAAATATATAGATGCAACCGATTACCCCATCAAACCTGAGTTACTGACTTGGAAACCAATAAGGCCGTACCAGCAAAATACACAATAGAGGGCAGATGCAGCTAACACACTCACCAGACCTGCAGTACCGGCAAGGAAACCACCAATACCGCTTACGCTAAATCTACGACAGAGGTCATCTTTACAATCTGCAGAAAGTATCGCGAGCATAGGAACCAGCCCAAACGCAATTTCAACAACACCAAATGCAATAAATGGCGCAGAATCATGAAGTATTAGAAGACATACATAAGCAATTATATCAGCAGGAAATCGCATATAATGATTTAAAGTCTTTTAATCAAGATAGAAAAGCAACAGATAATTTGATTTTATACTTGAATATAAGAGGTTTAAAAACTAATTTTGAGAAATTGCAAATCTTGAATAAAAGGCTTAAAATCAAACCTTATGTGATAGTATGTGCTGAAACCGGTAATTTAGAACACTATCAATATTATAAATTAAATGGATACAATATTTATTATAACCATAGTCACATAAACAAATCAGATGGTGTGGTCGTATATGTAAAAAAAGATGTAACCCAGACAACTAATGTGATAGAACAGGGTAGGCTAAAAATACTAAATACAATTATAAACCTTCAAAACAATAGTCATTTGGAAATCTCAGCTATGTACAGATCACATGATCTACATAACACAGAGTTTATTTTAAAGGTAAATCAATATTTGCAATTTAAGAGAAGAGTTAAAAACCATTTGATAATAGGTGATTTTAATATAAATATAATGTTACAAAACAATATTAGTCAGAATTTTCTATACAATTTCCTTGAAAATGGCTATTACCCTGGCTTTACAAATACGACTAGACCATATAATATAACTACTGATAGTGGAACATGCATAGACAATATTTTTATAAAAACTAGCTCAATAAATGCTAAAACTTTCAAATTAATGACACTTATTACTGATCATTATCCGCTATTTATAGACATAAAGAACCACTAGTGAATACAGACATGGAAAAAAAACAACTCGTTATTCATTAAATTACAAAAAAATAGCTATTATAGCAAGTCAAAAATATTGGACTTAATACAAACAAATGGAGGATCCAAACGAAGCAATAAACCTCTTTATAGATGGAATAATACAATGTCAAGAAAATCAAAAAGGAACCCGGTTAAAAACAATAATGTACCTAGAAATGAATGGGTTACAACTACATTACTAAAATCTTGTAAAAAAAGGACAAATTATATAAACAACTTAAAAAAGATCCAATGAATATAAGTTTACAAAGAGAATATAAAAATTATGTTAAATGTCTAAACAAAGTTATAAAAGATGCCAAAATTAAATATCATAAGGACCTTATAGAGAAAAACTCAGGTAATCTGAGGCAACTATGGAAAATTATAAATTCCAAACTTGGTAAAAAATGTAACAAAGATAATAATATATGTGAAATATATGATGAAAACATGGAGATAGTAAAAGACCAATCTAAAATTGTAAAGGTCATGAATGACTATTACGTCAATATGGGCAAAGAAATGAGCGACAAGATTACTGCTCCAAGTAACAATTTTATTCAACTGCCACCTAGTAACATTAAGCAATGTTTAGCAACCTAAAAGCTGCTGAAGTGGTACCAATTTACAAATCAGGGAAAAAATTAACAGTTGATAACTATAGACCGATATCATTAATATCGAATATTGCAAAAATCTTCGAAAAGGTAATCTACAAAAGAATTTTTGATTTTATCAACAAGCATAAAATACTAAGCGAAAAACAGTTTGGCTTTATTAAAAACAAAGGAACCAGAGATGCTCTAAGCTATATTACGAAAAGGATCTATGAGAATTTAGATAAGAGTAAGCCCATAATAGTGGCATTTCTAGATCTAGCAAAAGCTTTTGATACAGTTGATCATAATATACTTCTTCATAAATTGCAAGCGTACGGAATAAGAGGCAATGTTTATACATTAATGCAAAGCTACTTAACAAATAGAAAGCAGAAAGTAAGAATTGACCAAAGTGAGAGTGAACCGATAACAATAACGATGGGAGTGCCCCAAGGAACAATCCTTGGGCCTCTACTTTTTATATTATATATCAATGATTTACTGATAAAAATGCCAGAAAACTCAATTTTATCATATGCTAATGACACAGAAGTCATCGTCAGGTAAAATCTGGAAAGAAGTTGAAAGGGAAATGAATAAATATCTTAAAAAAGTAGCAATATGCTCGCATTGCATAAACTGATATTAAACATAAGTAAAACTGTGTACATAACTTTCGGGAATTACTGTGACAGTGTACCAAAAAATCTAGATATTTATATTAACAAAGAAAAATTAAAGAGAGTGGACTCGTGTAAATATTTAGGAGTGAATTTTGATTACAATCTAAAATGGGATGAACATATTAACTACCTAATAAAAAAAAAACAAGTTATTTAAATTTCATCTTCTACAAAATTAATAAATTTATGCAAATAAATACTTTAAAGTTATTTACTATGCGTTTTTTCACAGTGTGATTAACTATGGGATAATTGCCTGGGGGGTGTATATAAAAACAATCAACATTTGCTCCAAAATATTCAAAACAGACTACTTAAACTAGTTTTTAAAAACACTTTCAAGCAAAATAAACCAATCAATATTAAGCAACTATTCACATGGGACTGCTTAAAATATTATTACAACGAAATGAAAAATATATTCACAAACTCAAATAGTAATAAAGCTATTTTATTACCAAAAATTGACGAAAGAGTAAGCGAAAAAAACAATCACAGAACTGAAATAAAAACATTCAATCTACTGACAAACGAGCTCAAAACATTAGATATAGACAAAAGACCCATTATGTACAAGTTAAAAAAATGGATTGTGAAAAATATTTATTGAAAACGAGTTGAATTTTCTTTGAATATGATTTGATACTATAACTTTGTTATAGGAACTCAAGTCAAACATTTAGATAATTGCATATAGCATATATGCATATTACTGTTTTAGAAATTGTATTGTACTGTTAAAAAATTAGAGATTTTTACTTAATAGTGTTAAGAATTAGTATTAGTTTTAGTTTTAAGTAACTTTATACTCCGGACCGGAGAGCAAGAAATTTATTTTCCTCTGCAGGGTTACCCCAATGTAACGTACTTCTATAATGTACTCTGGATAAATAAATAAATAAATAAATAAAGCAGTAATGAACTTCATGCCCCATGACTGCTTGCGTAAACGTTTTAGCCTAAGATTACAGTTGCACTTCTCAAGCTCCTAAATAATAAAGAAATGGTGTTTTTATATAAAATTAAGTGTGTTTAACGTATTGGAATCCACAGAAATCATGGCAATGATTTTTTTTAACAAATATTTTGATTTTCATTATCAAAATCCCTCGTCTAATAATTGGAACGCGAGAATGGAGTTTGCGCAGTCGTTGGACGCTCGTCAGAGCCTCGATTTAGTGATATTATTTAAGTCATTGATTCAAGACACTAAGTATTCATTTACGTCATTAATACTAAAAATATTATATGTCTTTATTTTTTTTTAATATTTTATATGTCACGATACGACCTATCTCATTTTTTTTCTCTCTCTAATTAATTTATTAAATAAAAGGAAGAGAATTGAAAATAATGAGATCACGCAAATTCCTCCCGGGTGACGAGTCGCGGTTGCCAAAAAGATCGAGGCAATTATAATAACAAAGCCATAAAACTTGAGATGTCGGATGACCGCCGTCGGCACGGAGCACAAAAGCGAGATGCGTTATCAGCTCCAAAACTAGCGCTGATAATGCATGAACGTGGTAACGAAAATGCCCGTGATTTATGACCCTGCGTGTATCAATATCGGGCTTCGAACTATAGGAGATCGATATCGGTGCATAAGGTGGAGACCCAGGTACTTCACACCTGAATAAATAGTGTGACCATCCGGGCAGCGTAGAGTTATTAGTATTAGACCGGACCAGATAATTACGCTCGTAGATACGAGCCCGGAAAACTCCGAAAAGTTCATTGTAAAGGGCAGCGGCCCTCAGTTTAAGTTTGCCCGCTAAGAGTGCAGCCCGATTTTCCGTAGAACAAATCGTTCGTTAGAGTAGTAGTTATTGTAAAAGCAGCACTAAGAATTATAAAAAGAGTTATTTCTGTGACCAATAAATAAAAGTGATTACAAGGAGTATATATATTAAACGAGATTTCCTACCATAGAAAGAGGTAGAAAGATATTGTAAACCCTAGGACAACAAATCAATAAACAACAATACAAAGTAAGTTATCTAAAAGGTTATTTATTTTCTTTTCCTGTCACTAGACTCTCGACTCTGGACGAAATTCTATCCACCCTCCTTGCCTTCTCATGCCACGCTAAAAGATAATCCACTTGCGTAAACCGCTCGGCGCAAAGTGGAAGTTGCGCGCTCTCGATAATAAAGACGAATTAAATAAATAATTAAAGTTTTCATTTCGGGACGTCACATATACATATGAATCATGAATTTTGTACTTAACCTAAATCTAACCTCAAATGTGTCTCACACATATCTTTATTGTATGGTTGCCAGCGCCGGTAGGGCGGAGCGAGAGGGGCAGTCCGGGGCCTGATTCTAAAAATGTCTCACACACGAGACACACAAAATCCGAGAACAACTTTGTCTCGGGAAACGCGAAATCGAGACAAAACTGTTCTCGGGCGGGAACAACTTTGTCTCGCACAACTTTCCTCACACAGTACGAGTCGGCTTCGGGCTTCGGGCTGTATCGGTACTGTAGAGTGTCGGTTGGTCAACGGCGCTTGTATGGCCACTGTTCTTACTTCTGATGACACTCTGCGATGATGATGCGCTAAACGCGTTTGGATTTTGCGAAAAGAGTGTCATCAGAAATAAAAACATTGGCCGAGCAAGTGCCGTTAACCAACCGACACGCTACAGTACCGACACAGCCCGAAGCCCGAAGCCGATTCGTACTGTGTGAGACAAAGTTGTATGAGACAAAATTGTTCTCGTCCGAGAACAGTTTTGTCTCGATTTTGCGTTTCCCGAGACAAAGTTGTTCTCGGATTTTGTGTGTCTCGAGTGTGAGACATTTTTATAGTCAGGCCCCGGTGGGCCGCGTGGCCTTAGGACAACAGGGCCGCATGGCCTTAGGACAACAGGGCCGCGTGGCCAAGGCCGCGGAACCGGCCGCTCAGTCAATCGTACACGGATATCGGAGAAAAGTTGGCAGCGACGCTTCCTATGTTGATGGATTGAGAGCTCGAGATGCTCTAGCAGCATCAGTATAGTGCGCGCATTCAAACGGCGAGCGCACAAGTACGCGGGTGACGCGAGGTCCGCTCATACAACGGAGTTACGTATAAGATGTGCGAAACTAAGCGAGACAATTATTAACATTATTTCTACACCCAAGTAGGCGGGGGACGTGACGTCCCCGTATGTAAAAGAGTTACGTAGAAGTACAATACGATTATTTAAATAATTTTTAAGCGCAATAGCAAGATTATTATTTCAATAATTTTTAAACCCAAGTAGCACAGGGATATAAGGTCCACGCGTCTTAGGAAATTACGTAGACGTGCAATAATAAGCAAGACAATTATTTAAACAATTTGAAACCCAAGTAGCCGGGGGATATGAGGTACACGCATATTAGGGAATTACGTAGACGTGCAAAAATAAGCAAGACAATTATTTCAACAATTTTTAAACCCAAGTAGTCGAGGGATATGAGGGAAATTATTTCAATACATTCATCTGTTTTCTGTATCCTGTATTCTGATTTTAAAATGATCTTTTAAAGAGTATAATAAAATGTACATAGCAATTTAAACAATTGCACAAAAAGTAACAATATAATCAGTTTCGTAACTAGCGTATAACCAATACAGAGAATCACTGCGAACTGACGACAGTCAAATAAAAATATCATTTGCTTACAATGATATTTTTATTCGACTGTCGTCAGTTCGTAGTGACTCACTCTCTCTCTCTCTCTCTCTCTCTCTCTCTCTCTCTCTCTCTCTCTCTCTCTCTCTCTCTCTCTCTCTCTCTCTCTCTCTCTCTCTCTCTCTCTCTCTCTCTCTCTCTCTCTCTCTCTCTCTCTCTCTCTCTCTCTCTCTCTCTCTCTCTCTCTCTCTCTCTCTCTCTCTATATATATATATATATATATATATATATATATATATATATATATATATATATATATATATATATGTGGGATGTTTCATGTGAAGTAAGCAGTTCAAAATTTTAAAATTGCTCAAATTTTTTTTACTTTCAGTTTTTTATGAAAAAAACATATTCCTAAAATTTTAGGTCGATATTTGCATAAATAAAAAAGATATGCACATTGAAAATTGTTATTTTTTGCAATTTTTGGTTAAAATACAACTTTTGTCATTTTTTAACCCAAAATCTTGAAACTTTTTGTATAGAACATTGATTGGGAAAAAGTTTGCATTTTACTTGTAGAATGTAGTAGTATTTATTTTATGATCTATTTTGAAAGTCTCTGATTGGTCGATTATTGATACACCTTCATCGATCCAAAAAAAATGTTACGCCACAAAATTTTTTCTCAATTTTTGTTTTCCTTGATTTGTGAAAACAAATCCTTGAAATTAAGACCAAAACGAATATCGGCCGAGCTCATAAAAAAAGCTACAACACTTTCAAGTTTAATAAATCATTAAACTAGGCAACCCTATGGCACTATAACTAATAAGGACTGATTCCAAGTTATGATATCCAGATTTCCATCTAACCCTCAAAGGTGTTTTCCTACCCCTACTGATGACTTAAAGTACTGCACAAATAATCTCCTAGGCCTTTTTTCGTACACAAAGCCTCAAATATGATTATCTTAAGAAATGTTTACGATAACCACTATTGTCTATACAAGCAGTTTAATTTTGTTTGTGAGACAATTTCTCTTCGTAAATCTGTTAAAATAGTAGAATGACACTTTTTTTCTGTTCCATTCGATGTGTTTTCATTAACCTGTAAATAATAAAAACCAGTTTTACGCAAAGAAATTACTATTTTTTAATATTTATTCAAAAATAAGAAAACTGCGACAAAATTTCTCATGTATTATTAGTATTTTATTATTCCCGATTTTATTTGCAATTGTTTGTATACTTCTAGAAATATGCATTTTTAGTAATACAAGCATTAAGAATTTTATTAAAAAAGCACGCATACCTTTATAACTGAGGAATAAATAATCAGTTCTGGTAAAATTGCACATGTTGAAAACTTCTCAATGAAATTTACTTGGCAAATATTCTAATTTTGAAGTGTTTGAAATACGTTCGTAGGTTGTAATTATTTGAAGGAGTAAAAAATGGACTCGAGACGAATCAAGTTGTTTTGATGAATTTATTACACCAACGTTTCGAAAGTGTTGTTACTTTCTTCATCAGGGCTACAAAAGCATAGTTTTAAACACGTAGATTATATACAAAAAACAATATTAGACAAAATATGTAAAAAACATACCATAAAACTATATTATAACATATTAGGTTCGTCTACGAGGAGTTTGAACTTCTCATCACGAACGCAACGTCGCCAAATCACTATAGATTACAATTAGAGTTTTTAATAACTTAAGAAATTAAAATGCAATACGTATATGAAAGAATATTTGTTAAAAAAATGAAGTAATGGTAAGAACTTACAGAGTCTATGAGTCTGCAGAGGAGTGAGGGATAGCGGTTGCCTCGCTCACACCGGTGGAACAGGAGCGCACGCGGTGAGGAGTAGTGGAAGAAACCCATGATTAGAATATGGAGACTCTCGCGTATTAGGTGTGCCACCTCTCTAATCGCATGCTCACCTGATCCTACAGTACGAAACAAGACAGTAGAGTGATAGAGAAAAGAGGTTGTAAACACGTAGAAGGCAATTGTAAATATTATGAATTTAAATGTGTAGCTTCTTGATGGTATCTATAGTCTTTTTATATGCGTTTTTTAAGAAATGGGTATCTTCCATACGGTTGAGTGTATTGTTGTAGTAGTGTATGTGCATCATCTCGGAAAAAGTGCGCATAAAATAGTTCGGTTCTTTGTCTAGTATTCTGATCTTGTCGAAATGTATGGAATGTCTTGTGTCCTGTGTATGTGCCGGCGAGTGCAGAATTTTCAGAGCCAATTTGACAGCTCTTTTATGCTCGTACACACGTTTCGTTAATTTTCGTTTACTCATACCGATGTATGTGGTCGAGCAGTTATTGCAGTTGATCTTGTAAACGATGCCATTAGTGTTTAAGAAATCGAGACGGTCCTTTCCTAGTCTTATCAAATAATTAAACTTGTTAATGGTTTTATATATTAGAATTATATTGTGTGTACGGAGGATACGGTCAATTTTTGGTGTTAAATTCTTTATGTATGTCAGTATCATTTTTGTTCTAGAGACTATTGATTTAGTATTGTTAGCCGTGTTATAAGTTGCGACGTTGCTATTGTTTTTATGGATCTGGTCGAGTCTAATGCCAATATATTTTTTAATAATATCTGAAGGGTAATTGTTACATTGAAGGTAATGTGTGGTTATTTTTAAGTTATCGATATGGAACTGTGGATGAGAGAGTTTTATAGATTTGTCGACAAGGTTGTATATAATAGCTATTTTTTGCGAATTAAAGGAAATAGTAGATACCATAGACATCACGGACGAATTTGAGCTTTCCTCTTTTGATGTCGTTTCTCTGTTTACAAACATTCCGTCGGATCTGATTATTCTTGCAATCTCAAAAAATGGAAATACATTAATAATAAAATAAACTTATCTAAAACAGAATTTTTGAAAGGTATCAAAATACTCCTAGATTCTACGTATTTACAGTTTAATAATAAGTATTATAAACAGACTATGGGTGTACCGATGGGTTTTTGCACGAGCCCGTGGTTCGCCGATATTACTCTCGAACTTTTGGAAACCTCGTGTCTTAACAAATACAAAAATGAAGTCTTACTGTACAAAAGAAATGTAGATGACTGTATTCTCATTACTAAGAAAGATAAAATGAACGAATTCCTCACTACATTTAATAGTTATAACAGCCATTTGCAATTTACAATAGAATATGAACATAATAACAGCATAAACTTCCTTGATATGACACTTACAAAGACAGATGATAACAAAATAATCACCAATTGGTATAGAAAAAACACAGCCTCTGGACGTTACATGAACTCTTTTTCCCACCACCCACAGTGACAAAAAAATAGCTATTATGTACAACCTTGTCGACAAATCTATGAAACTCTCTCATCCACAGTTCCATATCGATAACTTAAAAATAACCACACATTACCTTCAATGTAACAATTACCCTTCAGATATTATTCAAAAATATATTGGCATTAGACTCGATCAGATCCATAAAAACAATAGCAATGTCGCAACTTATAACACAGCTAACAATACTAAATCAATAGTCTCTAGAACACAAATGATACTGCCATACATAATAGTATATTACGCTACGTGGGTCGAAAGTACGCTATTCCCAGCCCGCGTGTGTGTTGCCGCCCGAGCGAAGCGAGGGCGGCAAACACGCAGGCAGGGGCTAGCATACTTTCGGCCCGAGTAGCGTATACAATTTTTCGACACATTGCGCTGAAAGTTCGTATACTTTTAATATAAAATTATTAATAAATTCAATGTAAAACGTACAGAGAAAACATACGAATATTATGGTTGTATTGGATCTACACACTAGACTTGTGCGCATCATTTGCATATACTTACACGTTACACCTTACACGTATATGAAGTAACTGAGCCACGTCCGTTGTACGTAACCTAGAAAGAATATGCCCAACTTATAGTTTTCGAGTTATTATTCTACAGTGAACCGTAAATAAAAAAAGAAATATTCGTACGATTATCTTTTTTTGATCTTCATAGTTTTTTT
The DNA here is from genome assembly GCA_036365515.1 of Torymus aiolomorphi. NCBI lineage: Eukaryota > Metazoa > Arthropoda > Insecta > Hymenoptera > Torymidae > Torymus > Torymus aiolomorphi. The sequence goes on along the minus strand of CM070873.1, from coordinate 209,294,622 downwards.
TGTAACGATATCCAGAATCATATGTACGTTTTAAGGTAAGAAAATGTTGATTTTTCTAACCTAAAAAAGGGTTTATCTTTTAAAATTTTTGAAAACAGAATTTTTAATTTACATTGCAGGTACATATTAAAATGGCTTTGATAGACAATAATTCATCTGAGTCAGATATTGATGAAGGAGAGGAGACGACAATGATAAGAAACATTGAATTAGAAGGAGATTTAATTGCCAAAAATTTGTTACCAAAGAAATCCATTATTAGTTTACTTTGATCAGTTGTCAAAGAAGTTCAAGCCATCGTCTTTGTGGAGTCGATGGTCAATGTTAAAAACTACATTGGGACTTAGAGATAATATTCGGCTTGATAATTTTTATAATTTAAAAGCATTTTTGAAGAATTTTGGGAGAGGATATAGATCAAAGAAAGCCAAAGTTTTTACCTGGTCTCAGATAGTACAATTTTTGAAAGATAGTGATGATTTGATATATTTGGCTATGAAGGTATTTATTATTTATGGGTTATGTATTTATGTGCAATTATTATTGTAATGCTTATCTTACTGTTTCTTTGCATTTCAGATTATTCTTATATTTGGTATTTGCGGTGCGCTTAGATGTCATGAAATTTGCAATATTAGAGTAAGCGAATAAGAAAAAGAATAGCATATGAAGAAGCGAAACAAGTTCCAAGTGTTGAGAATGTAGAAAATAATACACTAGATGGTAAGGAATCAGGAAAATCCTTTTCTTCGCAAGAAATTCATAACTTTCTTATGAGCAAATTTAAAATGAAATTCCAGATTGTGATGTTCGAGTGAATAAGAAGAAAAAAATTTCAATTGTTAGCTCCATAGAAAATAAAGAAATTCATGAAGAAAATTTTGACTCGTGTGGTATGAGAATTATGAATTGTGTAATTCACAGTTTGACTGTAAATCATTCAGCGTGTAAACATAATGATAATAATGTATAGTTTTTATTACTCGTTCAATTATTTTTGTTAATTTTATAAAAATTAGATGTTTTATATTTTTTCAATGTTGTATGGGAGTCGAACAGGGAAAAGAAGAGTAGATGAGGCATCGGAACAAGTTTCTTATGAGCAAAATTGAAAATAAGTAAATAAGAAGAAAAAAGTTTGAAGTGTTAAGCACTGTAGAAAGTAAAAAAAATAGATTTTGACTTATGTAATGTGAGATTTGTGAATTGTTTCATTCATAGTTTGACTATAAATCATTCAGTGTGTAAACATAATTATAATAAAGCTTATTTTTTATTACTGCAAAAAATACTGTTCATTCTGTGAAAATTAAATATTCTATATTTTTTCAATGTTGTATGGGATAGTTTATTTTATTTATAACAATTCTATTTCAAATTGCTTATGACATTTTATAATAAATTTATGGCAAAAAGAAATTAAAAAATAGTATTTTATACCACTCTAACCTTAAAATTATAACTTTAATATGATTCTTCGGCTCTCGTGGTATAAAATACTGTACGGCACTGGTGCGTAAGGTGATTTTTAATAATCACCTTCCATACCCGTATCGTAATGTACTATTGTTCAATTAGTAATTAGGTAATTATAAAGTTTAATTTAAAAAAAATTATTATTGGGTATATTAGAAATTGGGTATATTCTTTATTACATTACCTGCAAGGGGGCGTGACTTCGCATGTGGAGATAGATGCGTGATGCGCAGTAGGCTGGTGCGTATGTAGTAAGGTCGGGAACGATGTGTTTTGCAGCCCGAAATCAGGGGCGAAAACAAGAACTTTCGGCGCAGTGTGCCGAAAAAAATTTAACACCCAAAATTGACCGTATCCTCCGTACACACAATATAATTCCAATATATAAAACCATTAACGAGTTTAATCATTTGATAAGACTAGGAAAGGAACGTCTCGATTTCTTAAACACTAATGGGATCGTTTACAAGATCAACTGCAATAACTGCTCAGCCACATACATCGGCATGAGTAAACGAAAATTAACGAAACGTGTGTACGAGCATAAAAGAGCAGTCAAATTAGGCCCTGAAAATTCTGCACTCGCCGGCTATACACAGGACACAAGACATTCCATAAATTTCGACAAGATCAGAATACTAGACAAAGAACCGAACTATTTCAAGCGCACTTTTTCCGAGATGATGCACATACACTACTACAACAATTCACTCAACCATATGGAAGATACCCATTTCTTAAAAAACTCATATAAAAAGACTATAGATACCATCAAAAAGCTACACATTTAAATTCATAATATTTACAATTGCCTTCTACGTGATTACAACCTCTTTTCTATATCACTCTACTGTCTTGTTTCGTACTGTAGGATCAGGTGAGCATGCAATTAGAGAGGTGGCACACCTAATACGCGAGAGTCTCCATATTCTAATCATGGGTTTCTTCCACTATTCCTCACCACGTGCGCTCCTGTTCCACCGGTGTGAGCGAGGCAACCGCTATCCCTCACTATTTTCCTCTTCCGACCCTCACCACCTCTTTTCGTTCTATTCTAACTGCAGTTATTCATTACACCTTAATTTTAATTTATCTTTAGGGACTCGTCACAAATGGACCGTGCCGTGCCGTGCCGTCGCCGCCCGGGCCGCCTCGTGCCATAGCGTGCCGAGTGCTTTTCGAATCGGAGTGCGCCGTCTATCAAGAGTATTGCTTCCGTGCTCCAAGCCCTTTTGGACATATGAGTTTGCCATCTGCAATCTTTGTTTATGACGAAAAAAACCAAGCATAGCCTGGATTGCTCCGAAATATTCTGCAGGTAAAATCATTGTTAAATCATTGTAAATTTTGCTAATGTCAACATTATGTTAATTTTACGGTGTTATAACACTTTTTTTTGTTTAATACTGTTTAATAATTAATTTACAGAATGGACCAAAGTAAAATGGAAAAAATGTTAACGTGTTGTAAACTACATGTGACAGCAGTATCGTTATTGATAATAGCAACGAATATAGACGCATATAGAAGCGTACGGCTTAAGAAACTTTTGGACGAAGTCACTGGATAACAAGCCGATTAGTTCTGTTATCAATCCGCGAGATGGTGCTGACTGCCGCCCAATATATATAGATATATAAGCATGTATAAGAAGAGTATATATAGATATACACGTGTATATAAGATATCAGACTAATAAAATAATTGTTAATGAATTAAAATAAAATGTTATTTTACAAATTATTATTGTTTTGATTTATTTAAAAGATTTTACTGCATTTAAAATAATATAAACTATTCTATGGAACTGGGTAATGTAATGTTTTTGTTTCGGCAATCGCGCGGGAAGCGTGTAATAAGGCGGGAGTGTCTTTCTGACAGCGGAGGCAGGAGTGTTGCAGTTCCGACGGCGTCTTTCACTTCAAGGGTCTTGACTTTCTTTTAAAGTATTTTTATATTAGTTTTTTGAGAAATTTGAGTCATGGCACCATCTCGAGCACGTTGTGCGTATGAAGGATGCACAAACGCGAAGGCGAAAAACCCTACACTGATTTTTCATTGCTTTCCAAAGGATGAAGAACGGTTAGATTGTTTTGATTAACTTTTTCTTTATAATGAATAGTTTTATATTAAATAAATTGAAATTGTTATTATCAAACATTGATTGATAATCTTTAGAGTTATTTTGGGCGAGACCTGGCAAACAATTATTGAAATTATTATTATAGGTTATATTTCTATTTCTGAGCTAATAATAAATTAATTAAATAATAAATTAACTTTAAAATAATTTTAATTATTTAGCTACTAAATTTATTTTCTTTTCATTTTTTGTAATAATGAAACCATTTAAATTTGACAAATTTTTGTTGTAAGTGTGTGTGTATGGGGTGACTATACCAGTATTGGAACAGTCACTAGTTAACAAACATTTTCTTTTTATATATGAATTGTATATTTAACATGACGATAATTTTCGAATCCTTGAAAATTTTTATTTCATTTTATATATGATGTAATTAATAGATGTGCAAATTTTATCAAGATCATGTTACTTTTTGACATATTTGATATTTAAAAGTTGTTGTTTTTGTTGTACAGTAACAATGGAGGGAAATTGGTTTAACGTTTTTAAATTTTATGATTTTTGTAATTTTATGAGACAATCGAGATGAAAATTTTAATTTGCAATTTTTCAATAATGTTTTTTAGGTATCTTCATACCTTTACATTGTAACGGGATGGCTAGTGGGGGAAAATCCCAACAAGCCACAGGCCAGCGATGCCCTAGAACACGGTGCCGCGGGTGTCAGACTAAAATGACTTGCCCGGGGATCTGCTCCTGGAATCCCGAAAACAACGCGAAGCTCTCACGCGAACTTCGCTTTCCAACTATTTGGATCGCTGAGTGAAAAGCGCGCGCTTGAAGAGTAAAGCGCGCGGCCGCTATGCTCAGATATGAAAACGACCGGCGGAGTCGTTTTCCCGCGGAGGCGGCGGTATCCGGGAGAAGGACAGGTTGTAATGAACAACGCGACGAGTAACTAGATATCACAATATATTAAAACCAAATAAACATTTACATACACAACGCACGTGCTTATTAGACAAATTGTTAGTTCGCGCGCGACCGTTATTATTCAAACGCGCGAACGTTACAGAGCGCGGCGAAGCTGCTAATATCGCGCGCGGTGTTAAAGTACGGCGGGCTGACATACACCCGCATGTACATGGTACAGAAAGCTTGCACGGGGCGATTTCCGTGCGAGCCTTTACATTAATTACGCGAGAGATGAGAGTATAAGACTTACTTTAAGGAGCAGTCGGTGCACACGACTCTCTCTCGCTCACGCTCGCTAGCACAGTATTTGTGCGCTGTGTCTCTCTCTCTCTCTCCTACTCGCTGTGCGGGGTCGGCAGGCGGCTGGCTGCCGGCTCCTCTCTCGCTGTCTCGTGTTCGCTCTCTCTCTCTCTGTTCCTCTTATACGCGTATGCACTCCGCTCGGTACCAACACTATACACGCGGCGTTTACAAAAAACGATAGGAGGGCGCGGACGAAGTCACTCACGAAGACACGGAGGAGATGCTCCTTGCGCGACGGCAGACACGAAGATGGCTCCCTTTTCTCGCGGGAACAGGTTAGCAGCTTCGCGACGGATGACGGGCATTTTACGCGTCGCGAGACCGATTCGCTACGCGCGGCGCGCCTTGATTCGGCTGCGCAGGAGTTGCGCGCGCGCGCTCACTACCTTCGCGCGGTAGATTAGAATCGCGGCTAGACACGCGTTACACCCCCCCGCCAGACGCTGCTTAGGGGACCGTGAGCAGCTCTGCTAATCATGGCCGTCGTCGTACCTACTAATATGGTAGTAATGATTAGGAGAAGGAGGTTCGAAAAGGAATATTGAAGAATCGGAGTCACCGGTTTTTCTTTTTAATTTTTATTAAAAAAAATATAAAAAAAACTTCAGGGCCTCGCCCCTCTTCAACTGGCCCGGGAATACGATCGGCGCCCCTTGTGACGAGCTTGGTTGGGGCAATGTTTAGACTTTTTCACCCCAAGCTCGCCACACATGAAGCACCGGGGGATCGCGTTACTGTCGAGCGCATCCCGGGCCGTTCGCTCTTCTTCGAACGCCCTCCTAAGGCGCTCTTCTTCTTCTTGGAGACGGCGCTGGGCATCTTCCTTGACCCGGCGCGCCGTCTCCTCCGCCTTTTCCCTGGCTCGCCTGGCCTCTTCCATGCGCTCCTGCGCACGAGCCAGGCGAACCTCCTCCGCGTTTTGGAAGGCTGTGCGGCGCATCCTGGCGGCCCTGGCCTCTGCGGCGGCCGCGAGCTCTTCGCGCCGGCCTTGGGCCATTCCGACCCATTTGCCGGCTTGCCGCTCGCCGGCCTTACCGTGGCACTGGAGAAAGACCTCCAGTGCGGCCAGGGCAGCGTCCTCCGCAGCGCGCGAGGACTTGCTGAGGCGCCGCGCTTCCTCGAGGGCCTTCTCCACTGGGACCCAGGCCGCACCGACTTCATCACTCGGTGCCCACTTGGGGGCCTGGGTCGGAGAACTCTCTTTACTTTCCTCGTCGGCCCGAGCCGCGCCGGCGTTTCCTTCCGGCGCCATCTCTGAGGCTCGGACCGACGCCTCTTGCGAAAGCCGTTCTTCCCGGCTTTCCTGCTGCTCCTTCGGGGGACGAGGTCGCCGAAGCGGGCTGGGACCGGCCTCTGCCCAGGCCGGCTCCGAAGGTCCCTTTCTTGGCTTCGGCGCCTCTATCTCCTCGATCATGACGGTGGAGGGCTCTTCCACTGGCTGGGGTGCCAGTGTCACAGCGTCGATGCCCTCCACGACCTGCTCCAAAAAATCGATGACGGCGGGGTCAGGATTGCACTGGATTAATCCAGCGATCACCTTCTTCGCCATCTCCGCTATTTCGGGAGTCAGGCCTTGCATGTCCTGAAACAGGTAAATCGATCCCGGAGAGGAGTGAGATTGAGGACTGGAAAATTAAGACGAACACAGGTTAGTACGTACGACACAAGTTGGACGGCACAATTATTGCTTTTTATACGCTCGGGTTCTACGAGGACTAATTAGTCCGGCATCAGCGGGTACGGGCTTCTTCTTCGAACCCTTTGGCCTCCCTGGGCCTCGCTTGGGTTCTGTTGGACCGGCCACACGCATAGGCCGGCCATCGCTCGCACGCTTTCCTGGCCTAACTAATAGCACGGTCTTACGACGTGGACCGCGCCTCTTAGCCATCGCCCGAGGCTGTACATTCCCCTGGCTAACTCTGTGGCCCTCTGACGTGTTACGTTCGGCTGAAGAGTCCCTCGCTGGTAGCGACTGGGCTACTTCTTGACTACTTTTGTCCAAGTAGTTCTTGGGCTCTCCTGCGGAGACGTATCTCTTGAGTTGCTGCGCATGGACGGGACGTATCGTTCGACCATCCTCACCTTGGATCTCATAGGTGTTTTCGCCTAGAATATTCACACTCGTGTAGGGCCCCGCCTACTTCGGGGCTAATTTGGCAGAAATCCCCTCAGCTGCTGAGGATAATACCTTATTCTCTCTCCATACACGATCGCCTAGACAGAATTCTGGAGGTCGACGATGAGCGTCATAATATTTGGCTTGTCTCGCCTGCTTCGCTTGCGCGTCGGCCGCCGCCCGAACGTGCAATTCGCGGAGCTTGTCCATACGTACCACCCAATTGTTTATCGCCTCTTGCTGCCCTTGCTCTTCGGCTAACCTGTCTTCCTCCCGCCTTAGTGTCTTCGGTGGGTTGTCGGCCGTAAATGAGCATGGCAGGACTTATCTTTGTGGAGCTGTGTTCGGCAGTATTGTACGCGAATGCCAGCTCATTCAGTTTCTCATCCCAGGACCGGTGATTTTCCTCTGCGTAAGACATAATCATTGTCTTCACCGTTCGATTCACACGCTCGACAGGATTGGCCTGAGGGTGATACGGAAGTGTAAACGTGTGATGCACGTTTCTCTCCTTTAAGAATGCCTCTAATGGTGCATTTTTAAATTCAGTCCCATTGTCTGAGAGAAACACCTCCGGGACTCCGAATAGCAGACATACTCGCTCGTTGAGTCCCTTAATCACCGATTTACCATCTGCCCTTTTTATCGGAATTACTTCAATCCAGCGTGTGAACAAGTCCTGGAATATGAGAATGTATTCGTGGCCGTGCGTGGTTTTTGGGAGGGGCCCCATAATTTCGCTGGCCACGATTTGCCATGGACGCTCTGTAATTCGGCGTCCCATGAATCCTGTTGGAGCGCGCTGTTCGACTTTGCATTGCTGGCAAATTTGGCACTGGCTCACGTATCTGGCTACATCACGAGACATGTGTGGCCAATAATACTTCCGCTTTACTCTTTCTAGTGTTTTCTCGCGGCCCAAGTGCCCAGCAGTTGGAAAGTCATGGCATTCTCTCAGTACTTCGCGTCGCTTTTCGTGAGGGACTGCTAACTTCCATGCATCATCGTCGCCGAGAGACTCGTCTATGACTTCATTTGGTTCGTACTTGTACAGTCTCCCCCCCGCCAGCTTGAACGTGGGGAAGTCTCGCGGCCGCTGTTGAACCTCTTTCACCATTTCGAGGTACCATTGGTCGTTTGTATCGTGTTCGAGCTCTAACGCGGCGACCGCTGGCTCCTCTTCCTCGAACATCCGCGAAAGGGCATCTGGGACATTGTTCAAAGAGCCCTTTCGGTGTTCGACTGTGAAACTGTGGTTTTGTAGTTCCAAAGCCCATCTTGCTAACCTGCCTGATGGGTTTTGGAGATCATGGAGCCACTTCAAGCTGCTATGATCCGTGATGACCTTGAAGTAATAGGCCTCTATATACGGACGGAACTTTTTGATTGCCCAGAGAATTGCTAGACACTCTCGTTCCGTCACGCTATAATTCCTCTCGGCCGCGCTCAGAGTTCGACTAGCGAACTCTAGGACTCTTTCGTCGCCGTCTATTATCTGGTATAGCACCGCTCCAAGTCCTGTATCGCTCGCATCAGTTTGCACCACGAACTGTGCGTTAGATACCGGTCTGTGGAGAATCGGTGCAGAAGCAACTAGCGCTTTTAGCTTTTGGAAGGCCTCTTCTTATGCCGTTGACCACTCGTATTTCCGATCCTTTTTCGTTAGTTCGGTCAGTGGTTCAGCAATTGTGGCGAAGTTTGATAAAAACTTTCTATACCACGAGGCCATTCCTAGGAAGCGTCTCAGCTGACGGAGGTTTTTCGGCACCGGGTATTCCATAATGGGCTTTATTTTCTCGAGGTCTGGTTTAAAACCATCCCTATTTACTATGACCCCGAGATATTGGACCTCATCGCGACAGAAGACACTCTTCTCGCGATTTATTGTGAGGCCCGCGTCCTTTATCCTATCTAGAACTCTTTTTAGAACCTCTTTATGCTCCTCGAATGCTTCTGTGACTACTATTATGTCATCGAGATACGAGTAAGCAAAAGGTTCGAGTTCGGGGCCGATGACTTTGTCAATCAGCCTCTGGAAGGACGCTCCGGCATACGAAAGACCGTAGGGCATTCTTGTAAATTGAAATAACCCTTTGCCTGGCACGGTGAAGGCCGTAGTCTCTTTGGACTCCGGATTTAGTGGTATTTGGTGGTACGCACTATTTAAATCCAACGTGGATATGTATCGCGCTTTCTGCAGTTTGCGTAAGATACTCTCCAGGTATGGTAACGGATATGCGTCTGGCCTTGACGCTGCGTTCACTTTTCTGAAGTCCACACAGAAACGGAACTTCCCGTTGGACTTGCGTACCATTACCACGGGGCTTGACCAGCCGCTTGTCGAAGGTTCTATTATACCCGCGAGTAGCATTTCCTCCACCTGCTTGTGCATCTCTTCCTCGAGTTTTCGAGATACTGGGTAGTACTTCTGTTTTATGGGTCTTGTGGAGCCGACGTCTACTGCATGCTCAACCCACGAACTACACCCTAATGGTGCCAGGCCGTTTCCCATCAGCTCAGCTACTAAAGCTTCCGCTTCTTTGCGCTGCTCTTCTGTTGGGTCCGCCAACCCTATAGCTGATACGGACACGGTATTATTGGCGGTTATGGAGGCTACTTCTAACTTTACGCTTGCATCATCATCTTTGAGATGCAGCGTATTGTCAGTGGGGTCTAAGACGGCGCTAAACTTCTTAATGAAGTTCACCCCAAGTAGCACTCCGTGTCTAGGTCTGGCATGATTGCGACGCGCACATCCTTGCACACGCCTGCCACGACCATGGGTAGATACACATAGCCAATCACTGCTATGCTCTGCCCATTAGCTACCCGTGCCGTTAGGCCGCTGGCCGGGATTAATTCTTTTCCACAGGCTGTAGCGAGCTGTAAGCCGATGGAATTCATCCCAGTCCAGGAAGCTCCAGTATCGAAGAGTGCCCGTAGCCTGTAGCCGGCTACACCTACTTGAAGCCACCATCGCGAGCATGTTTCCTGGTTAGCTTCGTTCTGCTGAGTCGCGGGCACTTCTTCGCTCTCTCCTTCAGGCAATTGGACCGAGTTACCCTCGGTCGCTGATGTGAGAGCTGGGGGCGGGCGTGAGGCCGTGTTTACCTGCCCCCTTGGCCGTTTCCCTGCTGGTTTCCGGCAGCATTGGGGTTGCGGTCGCTTCCCCTTTGCTCGTTGCCGTAACCCCTTCGGTACTCTGGCCTTTGTGGAGGTCCATTACTCCTTGGGCTTGGCGGCCTAGCCTGGTGGGTCGAGCTACTACCCCCACTAGGCTGATTATTACTTTGCCCGCCTTCCCGCTGCCTGTTCTCCCAATTATTCTTTTTCTTGGGCTTCTTGAACGACTGTGGGTTTGGCGTTTGCCCACTATTTCCGTCGGTGCCTTTCTTTGTCAAGCTTGACAAACACTCTGCCATCACCCGACGGAACATAGCCTCGAGGCTTTCTCGAGGCTCCTGCTGTTGATGCCCCATCGCCGCCACTCCTGGATTCTGCTTTTTCCGCTGATCCGTGGTTGACTCTGTAGGTACGTAGGCAAACTCTGGCAAGTAAGTGCGCTCTGGCGGTGGTGGCGAGTGATACACCTTATCTGCCGCGAGCGCTAATTCGGACTCCCGGGCTAAATCCAGGAGCCCTCGGTAATCCGTAATTTGATTACGCATCACCATTTTTTGCAGTTCTGGCCGCATGTTCCGGTGCAACATGTCCAATTGTTGGGGCATGCTAGGCACCGGAACTAACTTGAGAATCAAGGCTTGCAGATTCACTACGTAATCTCTCGTGAGTTCGTTTCTGCCTTGAGTCCTCGCGTTTATCTCCGCTAGGATTCGCTGTTGATGGCCCCTGTCACCGCCATACATGTGTATTATGGCCTCTTGGAAGTCTTGCCAAGATCGCCACGTATGACGGTTACTCCTATACCAGGTGGCCGCTACTCCACTCAGCAGCTCTGACAATGACGAGAGTACTTCGTCGTACGTCAGATTTGCTAGAGCTCGACATTCCTCTACTCTCGTGAGGAATAACTCGACGCTCTGCTCCTTCAAGGACCCAGAGAACTTGATGTGCCATTTCCTTACGATTTGGCCAACATCACGGTTCGTCTGTTGAGGCACGTACGTCTGCCTCGTAGACTGGTCCAGTGTAGCGCTCACCCCCGCCTGACGCTGTGTAGGATTTCTTCCGCTATTCCTCCTAGCGTCCCTTGGCGATTCAGTATTGGGGCTGCTGCTGTCAAAATTCACATATGTGAACGTGTCCTGAAAGTTCACATGTGGTGATCCTCGTCCCCTGCCTGCACTCGGTAGTTGGACTCCCTCCAAGCGCGTGCTTGAGGGGGGGTGTCGAGCTTCTTGGAGTATTCTCACACTCTCTTTGAGCTCTTCCACCTCTTTGACGAGTCTATGGATCACCGACAGCAGCTGTTCTGAGACTACGTTGTCTCCCACAGCAATCCCTGCGGTACGCTGTTCCCCCGCACTTGGCCACTCAAAACTCTGTGGCTGCAGTGGACTTCGCGTTTGCTGCCAGAACGCGTGCTGCCCATTTCGTGCCGACAACGACTGTTGTTCTTGACTCCGCCGAAATTGTCGTTGCCTGCGCTGCTCTTCTAGCAACGCCTGCTGTCGCTGCTGCTCTTGATGCTTTTGCTGTTGCTGCCGCTGCTGCTCCTGCTGTTGTTGCTGTTGCTGCCGTCGCTGCTGCTCCATCTGCTGCTGCTGCTGCATTTGTTGCTGCTGCATTTGCTGCTGCTGCATTTGCTGCTGTTGCAGTTGCTGCTGCTGCATTTGCTGCTGCTGCATTTGCTGCTGCTGCAGTTGTTGCTGTTGAAGCTGTTGCTGTTGGAGCTGTCCCTCGGCTTCGGCTGGAGATGTCCCGGTGGGTGCTGCAGAGCTCAATATCTCTGTCCCGGAACCCTACTGGCCGTTTGCCTCATCCGCTGGCTCCACCACTGCATTATGTGCTTGTTGCGGAGCGTTCATCCTCCGAGACTCCGAGAGTTTTTGCATCACTATCGGGTCATCAAGGAGCGTAATGAACGGGTGCGGTTGGTCTGGATCAGTATTGGGATCCACAATAGTCGACCCAGACTTGTTCATCAACGTTAAGTCGATGAACGCCCTTCGGGACTGCTCGCGTTTAGCAAACGCTTGCTTCTCCGACAGCTCCGGCTCTGGCACGAAATCGGCGGCACTGTAATCGCCCATAAGCCACTTGATCGCTGTCAGCATATTCACTGATTGCAGATCTGACTGCTGCAGACCAAGGGCTTGCATGGCCTCGATAATTTCCTCTTCGGGCTGTGTATACGCCCAATTGAGTATCGCAGATTCCGCAAACTGCGATGATCGGGCCATGGTGTCAATTGGCTGTGCGCTTCCCCACGAACTTATTTTACTAGCGCGAGTAGTATCCGGATTGATGGCAGAGAGAGTTTGCCTTTTCAACCCGTGAGCTAGCTTTTTCAATGCGAACCCGGGTTACTTTCTAAGAGCTACGGCGGTTGCTCTTAACCTCGATAATGCACGAGGATTTCCCGTATGCGGCTCTAAAAAAAAATAAAAGCTATTTCTATAAGTAATTACGATTTGTAATTAATTACGCTCCACTGCTCGCACTTGTAATTTTAAAATAAATATATGTCAAAAAAAAAAAATATATATATGTGTCAAAACGGACAATATCACCAAAAACACAAAAAAATAAATACAATTTTCACCTAAAAAAAAATAAAAACCATTTTTAAGTTCGAGGGGATTTTTGCGCTCGAGTTTTTACTCGGGCGCACAGTCAACTTTTTGTTCCAAGAGTGCTTGCCGACTTTCTCTCGATCTTCTTCTAACTGCACGATAAAAGAAAAAAAAAAAATTTTATTTTTCGTCCAAAAAAAATAATTCGTATCGGAAATACGAGAGGACGAGAAGAAAAAAAAATTTTCGAGACGAGAAAAAAATTAATTAAAAAAAATTAATTATCGCTTAAAAAAAAAAATTTTGTCGTTAAAAAATTAATTGTTATTAAAAAAAAACTTTAATTGTTAACAATAATTCCTCAACGCGCCAAAAATTCCACGATCAATATCTCTCCTCGTCGGCACACTAGGTCGAGGGTTATTGGCTATCGCACGCCTAACCTCTCGACCGCACTCTCGCAACAGCACGGCTGTGTCACGCACACGCACACACGCGCCTACGAGCTGCGGCACGAAGAGCCTTTGTGTGCAGCTTACGCTCAGCTACGCTGCTGAGCTTCTTCGCGCCAAGCTTCGCCGCGAATCACGTACGTGCCGCAGGTCCTTCTCCACCCCCAAAACGTTGTGGCGCCAGTTGTAACGGGATGGCTAGTGGGGGAAAATCCCAACAAGCCACAGGCCAGCGATGCCCTAGAACACGGTGCCGCGGGTGTCAGACTAAAATGACTTGCCCGGGGATCTGCTCCTGGAATCCCGAAAACAACGCGAAGCTCTCACGCGAACTTCGCTTTCCAACTATTTGGATCGCTGAGTGAAAAGCGCGCGCTTGAAGAGTAAAGCGCGCGGCCGCTATGCTCAGATATGAAAACGACCGGCGGAGTCGTTTTCCCGCGGAGGCGGCGGTATCCGGGAGAAGGACAGGTTGTAATGAACAACGCGACGAGTAACTAGATATCACAATATATTAAAACCAAATAAACATTTACATACACAACGCACGTGCTTATTAGACAAATTGTTAGTTCGCGCGCGACCGTTATTATTCAAACGCGCGAACGTTACAGAGCGCGGCGAAGCTGCTGATATCGCGCGCGGTGTTAAAGTACGGCGGGCTGACATACACCCGCACGTACACGGTACAGAAAGCTTGCACGGGGCGATTTCCGTGCGAGCCTTTACATTAATTACGCGAAAGATGAGAGTATAAGACTTACTTTAAGGAGCAGTCGGTGCACACGACTCTCTCTCGCTCACGCTCGCTAGCACAGTATTTGTGCGCTGTGTCTCTCTCTCTCTCTCCTACTCGCTGTACGGGGTCGGCACGCGGCTGGCTGCCGGCTCCTCTCTCGCTGTCTCGTGTTCGCTCTCTCTCTCTCTCTGTTCCTCTTATACGCGTATGCACTCCGCTCGGCACCAACACTATACACGCGGCGTTTACAAAAAACGATAGGAGGGCGCGGACGAAGTCACTCACGAAGACACGGAGGAGATGCTCCTTGCGCGACGGCAGACACGAAGATGGCTCCCTTTTCTCGCGGGAACAGGTTAGCAGCTTCGCGACGGATGACGGGCATTTTACGCGTTGCGAGACCGATTCGCTACGCGCGGCGCGCCTCGATTCGGCTGCGCAGGAGTTGCGCCCGCGCGCTCACTACCTTCGCGCGGTAGATCAGAATCGCGGCTAGACACGCGTTACAACATACACGCTCATATAAACGACATATGAAAATAATTTTTTTTTTTCTTAACTATTGTCGCTATGGCTTCTGGACCATCATATGACGCGTTTTTTATACGAAACCTGAACGCTGATTTGCTGTTTAATGGATTATCGTTCGACGTTAAATTGGTGCTATTATTTAAAATATGGGCATTAAAAATTAATAAGAGAGATAAGTAGATTAATTTTGTGGAATCCACGAGTTACTGAATTGTCAGCAGTTTTTTTTTCACAAATCTGTACTTTCAATCTGCTTCTTAAGACTTTATTACGCTGAATTAGTGCCAGACATCGTTGTGTATTTTAATTTTTGCTTCCTCTTAGAGGAAGCTTTGTAATACTAAAATTTTAAATTTCTTTAAATTGCTCTAGAAATATGACTAAAGGTGTTCGTTGTCGAGTTCTTTGGGCAAAATAATTGGTCCATAAATTTCAGAGATATTTGAGGTAAAAATTAAAAAAATTTTTTTTTAAATCGTAATTTTTCGAGAACGGTTCGATGAATCAGCTCCAGATTTCTAGACAATTTTGTATGTGATATAGATATTATGTATGTGAATTTTCATCAAGATCGTACAATTACTTTTTGATATTCAAAATTTTCCTATTTTACAAAGTCATTTTCTTTGTCTCCTGATAACAAGAGAAAACTTGTTTTAATTTCTTTAAAATTTGGCGGAGATGTAGAGTGTATATTATTTATTATATGTGTTTTTAGAGTAAAAGAATTCGTTTATGAATTTCAGAGATATTCGAGGTTAAAACTGTTTTAGCCCTCTTTTCAAATCGTAATTTTTCGGGTATATCTATACTAGAAAATGGAAATGACACGTGCTATGCGAGCGCATTTTTCACTTACTTTTGTTTTTTATTGAGGTTAATTTACAGCGCGCTTCGCCGATACATGAAATTAGCTAAATATGCTGGCGAATTAGAAGCCGAGAAATACGTTTAACAATACTTTTGACTGCACTTCGATATTAATCGCGTTTTCTCTTTTTTTACATTTTATTTGCACGATCAGTTCGTGTTCTATTGTGTTAAATTTTCAAATTTGCCTTTAAAAATTAATTAAATGAATCAATAAATTAATTTTGAGGAAGCCACGTGCCAATGAATTGGCAGCGGTTTTTAATTTATAAAACATCCGCTCGCCTACGCACGAAACTCATGTAGGTGGAAAAAGCGTGCCTGTTTGTTAAGGCCCCCGTTACATAAGCACGTGCACGCGTATGCACGCGTATGCATGCGTAAGATATTTAGTAATTGTCGATGCAGCCAACGTGATAAGGGAGTATCTACACTGCGGGGTGCATCATGGAGCGCATCGTGGTACGCGTTCAAACTGCGCGTTCCAAGCTGAATTTACTTTTAAAAATATAATTGATTATAAAGATTGAGTACTTACTTATGGTATGAGGGAGTTACGATGACAAAATAACCCAAACGAATATTTAAATTATTTTAGAACCCAAGTAGGCGGAGGATATGAGGTCCACGCATATAAGGGAATCATGTAGACATGAAAAATTAAGCCAAACGATTATTTAAATAATTTTTAAACCCAATAGCCGGGGTATGCGAGGTGCACGCATATTAGGGAATAACGTAGACGTGCAACAATAAGCAAGACAATTATTTAAACTATTTTTAAACCTAAGAAGGCGGGGGATATGAGTTCCACGCGTATACGGCAGCGCGTCAGACGTACAGATAAGGCAAAATAATTATTTAAATAGTTCTTAACCGCAAGTAGGCGGTGGATGCGAGTTCCATGCGTATACGGGAGCGTGTCAGACGGGCATACAAGGCAAAATAATTATTTAAATAGTTCTTAACCCCAAGTAGGCGGGGGATGCGAGTTCCACGCGCATACTGAAATAAGATATACATGGCAAAATAATTATTTAAATCATTCTTAACCCCAAGTAGGCGGGGGATGCGAGTTCCACGCGTATACTGGAATAAGGCAAACGTGTATACATGGCAAAATAATTATTTAAATCATTTTTAACCCCAAGTAGGCGAAGAGGCAAGTTTCACGCGTACACGGAGGCACGCCAGGCGTGTATACATGGCAAAATAATTATGTAAACAATTCTTAACCCCAAGTAGGAGCGGGATGCGAATTCCACGCATACACGGGAGCGCGTCAGACGTGCATACATGGCAAAGTAATTTTTTAAATAGTTCTTAACCCCAAATAGGCGAGGGATGCGAGTTCCACGCGTATACTGGAATAAGGCAGACATGTATATATGGCAAAATAATTATGTAAACAATTCTTAATCCCAAGTAGGAGCGGGATGCGAATTCCACGCTTATACTGTAATAAGGCAGACGCGTATTATAGCAAAATAATTATTTAAATAATCCTCAAGCCCTAGTAGGTGGGTGATGCTCCCGTATACGCGTGGAACTTGCATCCCCCGCCTACTTGGGGTTAAGAATTATTTAAATAATTGTTTTGCCTCGTATGCACGTCTGACTCGATTCCGTATACGCATGGAACTTGCATCTTTCGCCTACTTGGGGTTAAGAACTATTTAAATAATTATTTTGCCATGTATGCACGTCTGACGCGCTCCCGTACTTGCGTTGAACTCGCATCCCCCGCCTACTTGGTGTTAAGAATTATTTAAATAATTTGTTTGCCTTGTATTATTGAAATAATTTTTTTGCCTTGTATTACACGTCTACGTAACACCCGACTCTAGCTTAAATTCACTCGTCATTTGAACGCGCGCGCTACGGTGTGCAGCGCGAGTGCCCAATCCGCGACAGTCTCTACTGCGCAGACTCGAAGCTGCCGTCCGACTTCGACTCTCTGATTTGATATTGATGAAGCCCTAGAGCAATTGAATTTTTCAAATTCGGATGATAATTTTGATCACTCGAGAACCACTCGTCAATTATTACCCTCGCTAGAAAAAGTCAACTTTCCTCCCTAGTTGCACCATGTACTATTTTTAAATTAATTTTAGCAGATGAATTTGTTGTTTTTGACTGAAAGTTATTTTTTTTTTAAATTAAGTGAGGCATAATTTACAGTATAGTATTACTGCAAATTTAACGTCTTCATCGAAATTTACAAACTGCGAACCTGACGAAACAGTAGCGTTACTAGCAATTTGTACGAAAAGTACTAAGCTTGATTTACAAGAATTGTTAGAAAATATGACCAATCCTGTGCCCGCGTTTACTGAAGACATTGACGATAATACCGATCGTATTACTTGTAATTTTCTTGCAAATGACAACAGTATCATCGAAGTAAATGCAAGTAATGAAAATGATGAATTAATTAACGATGATATTGAAGACGTTTGCAGTGAAATTTCATTCGATGGAGTAAATGAATATAGCTTGTCATCCGAAACTTATGATAAAATGAATAGTGTTTTGACAAATTCTCACAATCGCCAAGATTCATGTACTCCTTTACGGGGAGCAATAAAGTATGTTGCTGGATATATAGCTATGAAATGTATTTCAAAATTTAATTGTTCTGATTGTAAAGCTTCTTTCACTAGAGTTAATTGTAACATGGAAAGTAACGATGATCTATTACTTTTTTTTAAAGCGTATAAAGTATTTAATGTGACCAATGAACTTGGAAATCTTTGAGTCCCTTCTGACGCTTTTTATAGAATCATTATAACAGCTATTGAAACTTTTGATACACTATTTTCTGAAGTAAGTTACAAGACAGAAGTTAGTAAAGTTTTAATTGATAAAATCACAGCTGAAATTCTTAAATATCAGGCACAGTTTTGGATTACTGACGAACCTTGTAAATCGCATCGTGAGGCTGTAATTGTGTTTTTTGTTAGAGTTCATATTTTTAATAAGGTGAAATGGATAAATTATGATTTGCGAGATGCTAAAAGTTCAAGAAAAAGACATTTTGCTGGTAACAAGCCTAATGCTAAGTTGCAGAAATTGAGTCATGAGTAAAAAAAGAACATATTAGATTTTATTAACGTCTATATTACTTAATGAGAAACTAAATTAGAATAATGTATTTTTTAACACAAAGGAAATAATTTTTTTTTTCATGATGAAATTTCAACAAGTTGTTACGCTTATTTATTGTCTTAAGCTAATATGAATATATGTTTATTTCCTTACAGACAATTATTTTTGTGATTCAATAAAAGGAGACATTTAATGGCCGTTTATTAATATAAAGCATGATTTTTAATTATAATATTTATGATTATCTTCAAATAAGTAAAATACTAGTTATTAATTTTCAATTTCATTTTTCTTCATAGAAATTTTTCACTTTTTTCAATGCTGTGTGATAATTTATTTATAAATCATAGATCTTCATGTAAAAAAAGTTTGTTTAGTTGTATTTAATTGTATAAACATTTTTATTGCTAATTTGATAATAGTAATTTCCATTTCGTAGTTACAATATTAATTCATTTTGTAAAATTATTGAAGTAAAATTATTAAAAATATAATGTCACTTTTTATACACTACGATTTTTTTTTTTATATTGCATATATATACTATATTAAATTGTAAGACAGCATTTATACTAAATTATTCTATAGTTCTTAGGGTATGAGCGCTGTCATGCCATATCAATTATCGTCTTTTTGTTTATAATCCATATTTACGTTCATAAATGATTCAGATTATAATACTTTGTTCGGATAATCAGAAAGTACTTGAATTCAGTATTGATTCACGTAATAGATATAAACTTGAAATTAATAACAATTACTTGTAGTAACGTGCATAAAGCAATATAATTTATAATTTTGTTTTATCTTTTGTAATAAATTGTGGTGAATAGTTTCGCATGGTAACTAATTTGCATTTCTTTTTGTAGATTATTGAAATGAAAAAATATCTGATTACAGGCAAAAGATTTTCATTTTTAGTGCATGTTAGGAATATTTAAAAATATTCATCACCCTTTCTTCCTTAACCTAATAATCCTGTGTTTCCTATTCTATCCTGATGGAAAATATCTGCCACCTTCACGCTCGGTTTCCATCGAATAATATCGAGTTTGCATATTATTTCTATTGTTTTTAAATAATTAATGAAATTAAATTACTAAAATAATGTGTAAAACATATGTTAAAATTATTTATGCAAACACGTATTAACTGAGAGCAGGACATATTAATGAACATTCCATGAATTTAAGTAGAATTAACAATCATTTTGGTAACGCAGGGTCGATTTTTGTGTTTTTCAATTTTAAAAATCGATACTACATTTTTTTTATGCCTGATCCATTACTTTGAGATTGCTGCAGCATATTTTTATCCACAGGGGAGGTATTTTATCAGAATGGTGAAATGTTATATAGATATTTTATTAAATATAATGTGGCCATTTCCTTCAAGGAATATCTTAAATATAAAGTCGTTTAAAATATTTTCCAAATCTGATACTGTCAATTACAAACGGGAGATATTCAGAACACGAAAAAAATTCTTTTCAAAAATAAATAATAGAAAAATTCTCGTCTATAAAAATTAAAAACAAATTGCATAAACTTACAGACTTTCAACTAGAGGAAAAACATTCCGAAAAATGTAAAAGATGTATTCCCATAAAATTTTTAGATCATGTGTCGACGTAGGGCTTAATTCCCTTAATCACCGCATTTTCTATAGTTTAATCGTTAGGTGGAAATGGTATTGGAAATACCGATATCACATATCATATTAAAATAATTTAATGAGAATATTATGGACTTCTTGCCACGTTTTTTTAAATTTTTATATACTAAACTTTAAACATTTTATACCACTGTAACCTCAAAATCATAACTTTAACATAATTATTCGGCTCTCGTAGTATGAAATACGGTTCGAAACTGGTGCGTAATATGATTTTTAGCTCGCGTGACTTTTCTCACTCGCATCGCTCGTGCGAAGAACGCGTTACATCCCCAATGGAAATAGAAAATATATATAAATTTTAAAAAATGTATACAAACTTATATAATAAGTGTTTATAAAAGTTGTAATTAGAACATTTTTTACGTTTATATACGTTTATATACATTTATATAAGTTTTTTTTACAAAAATTTTCACTCATTTGCATTTATATATTTTTTCTTACATTTTGAATGGTTGTATTGAAAATTTGTATTTTTGTAAATATACATATATTTAGTTTTTTTTACAGATATATACATTTATATACATTTATATATTTTTTTTTAATTTTCGCTATATAAGACTTTTTTTTCTTAATTTTATGGAAGTGTATATAAATGTATATAAATGTAAAACAATATGTATAAATTTCAAAAATTTCTTTAAAATCACCCATCTGACAATTTAGTTGTCTGATATAATACCCCCGCGTCTTTCTTCTTAAACCTTTATTGATACATTGATTATGATGAATAAATTACTCGAAAATTAAAAACTGTCAGATAACATAATATCATGTGCACCCAAGGGTTGGTGGGCTTTTTTATATCGCGAGTTTGCAGAGACTCGTGCTAACTTGCCTTCGACTTGTACTTATAAATACTCGGTCTGCTAAATCCAACATTGAGTACACCCTTGATACACAATGTATTATTTTACACTGAATATGAAAATTAATATAATGGTTGCATACAGTCGAAAAGTGATATGTCAAGTGATATATCAAGTTAAATAACTGTACATATATGACTACATAACTAATTATTACTATTTATTTTCTTGTATAACAATTTATATCTTTTTTTATTTCTTTCAATTATTATTTTTTTAATCAAATAATTGTAAGAATTTATTAACTTTTAATAATATTTAATATAATTTATTTTTAAATTAAATTTTATTTAATCATTATTAAATTGTTATTTATAAAAAAAATTTATAACATGTAAAATTGCAAATCATCATGCAGTCATGCTTTACGGCGCTTGCGCCCGGATGATCGTGAACGGCGCGGGCCCGAGCCGCCGAGCCGCGATTCGCAGAAGTGAGAAGAGAAGCATACAAAGTCAATGCTAGCGCCATCACTCGGTCAAGGCGGAACTAATTTTTTTTCGTCCTCGCCCCCATCTGACGTACGCTTCTATATGCGTCTATATTCGTTGATAATAGCTAGAATATTAAAAAAAAAAAGAAAAAAAAACTCAGGAGATGATGGTTTAAAAAAGCTCACTCGTAACAGTATCTACTAAAACATGAACAATAATATATTTTATTACAAATTATTATTATTATTAAATTAAATAATTAATAATAATTATTAACAAAAAAATGGTGTTATAACACCGTAAAATTAACATAATGTTGACATTAGCAAAATTTACAATGATTTAACAATGATTTTACCTGCAGAATATTTCAGAGCAATCCAGGCTATGCTTGATTTTTTTCGTCATAAACAAAGATTGCAGATGGCAAACTCGTATGTTCGAAAGGGCTTAGAGCACGGAAGCAATACTCTTGATAGACGGCGTACTCCGATTCGAAAAGCGCTCGTCAGGCTATGGCACGGGGCGGCCCGGGCGGCGATCAGGGCCGGATTTATGGGGGGGCTTGGGGGGGCTATAGCCCCGGGCCTCGGCTCTGAGGGGGCCTCATCACTCACGAAGTATAAAAAATGATTTTAAAAATTTTTTTAAATTATTTTGCAATTTCACTTTTTTTAATACGCTGATAATTAAATTATAATTAATAATATATATTTATAAATAATTTATACGGAAATTAGTTTAAATTATTTTATTACATTCATAAAATCTGTTGTGTAATTTAAAAGTTTGTTAAAAAATTATTTTTGTTTTAAAAAAAACGAGTAACAATTTTTAATAAATCAAATTTATTTAATCGATATGAGGAATGGTCCGGATTGGAATGCTTGAAAGTTCGTTTACTTTTTTAGCATTACCCTACATTCCCTTAAGGTGGTTGGAACGATTTTCAACTTCAATACGGTCTTTATACAAATTTAATAGTGGGTTTTTGATAACATTATCTATGCACAATTAAAATTTCTGCTAATTTCCCCGAAAAAAACTGGAGATATGAATGTTTAAAATTGGTACGTTTTACACAGTCCCTTATGGAGGAAGGTGCCGTAGAAAGTTTTTTTCGACTCATGACAGAAAATGCTCAGGCAAATGTTATAAAAAAAGAAACATAATTTTTAGTAATATAAGGAACAATAATATAACAAACAACAATTTAATTACAAATTAAAATCAAAATTTTTGCCCGAAAAATTTGCGAAATATCGTGGTACAAAGTTCGAGTTCTTGGTTAATTTGCAACTGCGCGCACGTGCGAGGAAGAAGGATAGAAGAGAAAAACAGAGACGGGGAAGGCGCTCGGCCCGGCTCCATATAGCATATCGGAGTGGAGCGGAAAAATCGTTTTCAACTCTAAAACGAGTGAAAGATGTTTACCGTGCAAAACTGTTAGATGAAAGATTGTCAGCTTTGGCAAGAATCAAAATTGAAAGTGAATTACTCAGAACAATCGATTTTGAGGAACTTATTCACAATTTTGCTACTCAAAAATGTAGGAGAAAGTGTTAATTTAAATTATTTTAAAAACAAACAGCACATCTTTTACTTAAAAATATGTATAATGGACCTAATTTAATTTGTGTTACAAAATAAAAATGTTTTTAATTTTAGTTAACATCTGCGTTTTTCGAATTCCTTAAGTGGGCCTCATCATTTTTCAGCCTCGGGCCTCACGAACATTAAATCCAACCCTGGCGGCGACGGCACGGCACGGCACGGTCCATTTGTGGCGAATCCCTTAGTGTCATTTTGGAGTTTTCCCAATAACATAGTTGGGCACTTCCAAAATTGACGATGTGTGGAAAACGTCATAGACTCTGTAAGTTCTTACCATTACTTAATTTTTTAACAAATATTCTTTCATATACGTATTGTATTTTAATTTCTTAAGTTATTAAAAACTCTAATTGTAATCTATAGTGATTTGGCGACGTTGCCCCTATAGCACCCAATATTGGAGCAACATTGCTCCAATATTGCTTTGTCATATTCCCCAATATTCCCTCAACACTTTTATATATGGATGCTATATTAGAGCAATGTTGCTGCAATCCGTGATTTCCGTTTAACCATTGTTTTTTTAAAATGATGAGTCAGGCTCTCTGTCATAGCAATATTGCAGCAATATTGAGCCAATATTTCTCAACACGAAAGGAATATTATTTTTAAAATTATATTTTTATGCTTGTTTTTCTAATGACTTTGCAATATTGCAAGAATATTTGTACAATATATATGAACACTGGAAGAATATTCCCGTTTGGCCACTGATTGTTGGAGCAATATTGCCTCAATTTCCAAAATACATTAGTGAATTTCCCCTTAAGGGGAATGTCGTGAATATGTCAAAGCAACATTGGGGCCATATTGCTCCAACAATCAGTCGCCAAACGGGAACATTCTTCCAGTGTTCATAAATATTGTACAAATATTCTTGCAATACTGCAAAGTCATTAGAAAACCCAGCATAAAAATATAATTTTAAAAATAATATTCCTTTCGTGTTGAGAAATATTGGCTCAATATTGCTGCAATATTGCTGTGACAGAGAGCCTGACTCATCATTAAAAACGCAATGGTGAAACCGAAATCACGGATTGCAGCAACATTGTTCCAATATAGCATCCATATATAAAAGTGTTGAGGGAATATTGGCGAATATGGGGAATATGACAAAGCAGTATTGGAGCAATGTTGCTCCAATATAGGATGCTATAGGAGTGCGTTCGTAATGAGAAGTTCAAACTCCTCGTAGACGAAAATAATATGTTATAATATTGTTTTTATGGTATGTTTTTTACATATTTTGTCTAATATTGTTTTTTGTATATAATCTACATGTTTAAAACTATGTTTTCGTAGTCGTGGTGAAGAAAGTAACAACACTTTCGAAACGTTGGTGTAATAAATTCATCAAAACAACTTGGTTCGTCTCGAGTCCGTTTTTTACTCCTTCAAATAAATATTCTAATTTCCAAGTATAAAAGTATCGCTTGAAAATTAATAAAAATGAGGATCAAAGTGCCTTATTGTTCTGCATCCACCACCTGAAAATAATTTAAATAACCACAAAGAATTAATTTCGACAATTAGAGAGTGTGCATTTACATTTTGTCAATTTTTTTTAATTATACTTATTTGGCGAATAGTCCATATGAAGATTATCTGCCAGAAGATTTTTCAGTACTATTTACTATTCCATATAATTGAAAATTCTTTTGTTATCAATATCAAATTTCAACTACATAAATAAGCAAACCACTACTCACTACGAGAGGCTCAGGGTTCCGGAACCCCAATTTTCTTGAAACTGGCAGAGGTTGTAGGTAATATCACACCATGAATCTCTGCAGAGTTATAGACCATACCACCTCCCCAGAAAAAAAGCTGCAGACATTCTAATTTTTAAAAAAACTGGAAAAATGTGTACGATATTCACATTTTTTCTCCATTTTCTGCTCTTTGTGCTGCAAAAAAAATGTATCCAATTAATTATATAAATAAAATATACATAAATTATATTAAATATTAAAAATCAAGAGAAAGATTAGTTTAAAAAATTTTTATTACCTGAATATATTCCAGTTTTTGCAATATTTCCATTATTTTTGGTTTGCATCTCCAATGTAAGATTAAATGCCATGCCAGAGCTCATTCTTTTTGTACAGGGCATTTGTGAATTTTTAATTTTACCATGCATTGAAGGAAATTAAATATTATTCAGCATAAATTAAGTGGCTTGATATCTACAATCCAAACAATCCCTTCTTTTCGACAAACTTCCAATTGCATCTCAATGAAATCGCTCCTTGATGTTAAATGAGGTTGTCCGTCTACTTCCACATCCTAGAAAAAGACAAAAAACACAAAGAACCTATTTCTTTTTTTAAAGTAAATATGTTGAGTCTCCTCAAAAACTTTTGAGGTTACTTATACTTATCTGAAAATTGTTGCCCCGGTGATGTTCTTTTTATCCTGTGATTTGTGGCAGCAGAACTGATTACTACTGTTATTTATAACAAAAACAACTATTCGAGGTTAATCGAGGTATCTCATTGAGGTAAATCTTTAATTAAAAACCAAAGACGATACAATAAAGATTCATTCACTGATTTATCATCAGCTTTCATACTCTTGATATACCTCTAGGTTGATCCAGGATAGAGATGTGTTTGTGAACGTTACAGAAGCCTGTTTTTCAATGAAGAAATCACAAAAATGTTCTTGTGCCACTATTTTATTCACTGTTCATGGTGTAGAGAATTTTTATGTTTCTCTTGCTTTTATGATGCATATATTATCCTCAAAAATGCAGCATGTATTTTACGAATCTGTAATACAATAAAGTGTTAATATTTTATTAATTACTATTACAGTGCAGTTTCTTATATTTCAAAAATTTGTTTAATAACCAAAATAATTAAAAACATTAGCTTATATCCAGTTTGAATAAAATATTTTTCAAACTGCTATTTTTTAATAAGCAATTGTAAAACAGGTTTACTTTAAATTTCTGTAGCAATATTTACAACTGTGTGAAAACAGCTGATGTTTATATGATTTCTGTTGACGGAGGCAGGACTTCAGGCGTCGAGTCCGGACCTGATCTTAGCCGTAAATGAATGTCTAGTCTGGTGGCAATCATGTACCAATCTATCTATTCAAGTGTTCTTTCGGAACAACGAACCACTCTGAGGGTGCGATCCCATGGCGTTTCGAAAAATTAGACGGAACCATTTAAGCTCGTGAGTGCGAGAGAGAGGTTTTTCCGTGAATGTCTGTCTCGCTTTCACGGGCTTTAATGGTTCCATCTAATTTTTCGAAACACCACGGGATCGCACCCTTGCAATAGTGGCAGTCAGCTGTCGGAGTCGATTGGTATACTTAAACGGTTCGCCAACTCTATACGTCACTCACAGCTGACAGGTGACAGCAAAAACAAAACTCAAGGGCTTGATGACATGGAACTTCAGATAACCAGTTGTTTTCTTATAAATAACATTATAGTAATCAGTTCTGCTGCTACAAATCACAGGACAAAAATGAGCATCACCGGGGCAACAATTTTCAGATAAGTATGAGTAACCTCGAAAGTTTTTGAGGAGACTCAACATATTTACTTAAAAAAAAAAGACATAGGTTCTTTGTGTTTTTTGTCTTTTTTTAGGATATGGAAGTAGACGGACAACCTCATTTAACATCAAAGAGCGATTTCATTGAGATGCAATTGGAAGTTTGTCGAAAAGAAGGGATTGTTTGGATTGTGGATATCAAGCCACTTAATTTATGCTGAATAATATTTAATTTCCTTCAAAGCATGGTAAAATTAAAAATTCACAAATGCCCTGTACAAAAAGAATGAGCTCTGGCATGGCATTTTATCTTACAAACCAAAAATAATGGAAATATTGCAAAAACTGGAATACATTCAGGTAAAAAAATTTTTTTAGGCTAATTCTTTCTCTTGATTTTTAATATTTAATATAATTTATGTATATTTTATTTATATAATTAATTGGATACATTTTTTTTGCAGCACAAAGAGCAGAAAATGGAGAAAAAAATGTGAATATCGTACACATTTTTCCAGTTTTTTTAAAAATTAGAATGTCTGCAGCTTTTTTCTGGGGAGGTAGTATGGTCTATAACTCTGCAGAGGTTCATGGTGTGATATTACCTACAACCTCTGCCAGTTTTAAGAAAATTGGGGTTCCGGAACCCTGAGCCTCTCGTAGTGAGTAGTGATTTGCTTATATATGTAGTTGAAATTTGATATTGATAACAAAAGAATTTTCAATTATATGGAATAGTAAATAGTACTGAAAAATCTTCTCGCACATAATCTTCATATGGACTATTTGTCAGATAAGTATAATTAAAAAAAATTCACAAAATGTAAATGCACACTCTCTAATTGTCGACATTGATTCTTTGTGGTTATTTAAATTATTTTCAGGTGGTGGATCCAGAACAATAAGGAACTTTGATCCTCATTTTTATTAATTTTCAAGCGACACTTTTATACTTGGAAATTAGAATATTTTCCAAGTAAATTTAATTGAGAAGTTTGCAACATGTGCAATTTTACCAGAACCGATTATTTCTCAGTTATAAAGGTATGTGTGCTTTTTAATAAAATTCTTAATGCTTGTTAATACTGCATTTTTTTAGAAGTATACAAACAATTGCAAATAAAATCTGGAATAATAAAATTATAATACATGAGACATTTTGTCGCAGTTTTCTTATTTTTGAATAAATATTAAAAAATAGTATTTTTTTGCGTAAAACTGGTTTTTATTATTTATAGGTTAATGAGAACACATCGAATGGAACAGAAAAAAAGTGTCATTCTACTATTTTAACAGATTTATGAAGAGAAATTGTTTGACAAACAAAATTAATCTGCTTGTATAGTCAATAGTGGTTATCGTAAGTATTTCTTAAGATAATAACATTTGAGGCTTTGTCTACGAAAAAAGGCGGGAGATTATTTGTACAGTACTTTAAGTCATCAGTAGGGGTAGTAAAACACCTTTAAGGGTTAGATGGAAATGTGGATATCATAACTTGGAATCAGTCCTTATTAGTTATAGTGCCATAAGGCTGCCTAGTTTACTGATTTATTAAACTTGAAGGTGTTGTAGCTTTTTTTTATGAGCTCGGTCGATATTCGTTTTGGTCTTAAGGACGTTCTCCGGGTCGAAACAGCAATTTTAGTTTTTATATTTTTATATAATGTTTTATTAATTTGATAATCCAAGAGTAAGTACATGAAACAAATATATACTTGAAGGAACATAAGAAAATTTTTTCAGACAAATTCAGGCAATAGTCACTATGGTATTGTTACAATTAAAGACAAAAACTTCAATAAGTTTTTAAAATTTTTTTATTTTTTATCCGATCTTAACGAAATAAAGCTTATTTTGTTTGTTAAGAAATTTCAGGGGGAGTATCGATGGGAAAATGTATGATACGAGTTACCAGTACGGCGCAATATCAATTTGTTTAAGAAAAACATGTCAAGTTTTCATCAAAACTTTCTTAAACAAATTGATATTGCGCCGTACTGGTAACTCGTATCATAAATTTTCCCATCGATACACTCTCTGAAATTTCTTAACGAACAAAATAAGCTTTATTTCGTTAAGATTGGATAAAAAATAAAAAAATTTAAAGAACTTATTGAAGTTTTTGTCTTTAATTGTAACAATAGCATAGTGACTACTGCCTGAATTTGTCTGAAAAAAATTGTCTTATGTTCTTTCAAGTATATATTTGTTACATGTACTTACTCTTGGATTATCAAATTAATAAAACATTATTTAAAAATATAAAAACTGAAATTGCTGTTTCGACCCGGAGAACGTCCTTAATTTCAAGGATTTGTTTGACAAATCAAGGAAAATAAAAATGGAGAAAAAATTTTGTGGTGTAACATTTTTTTTTGGTCGATGAAGGTATATGAATAATCGACCAATCAGAGACTTTCAAAATAGGTCATAAAATAAATACTACTATATTCTACAAGTAAAATGCAAACTTTTTCCCAATCAATATTCTATACAAAAAGTTTCAAGATTTTGAGTAAAAAAATGACAAACGTTGCATTTTAACCAAAAATTGCACAAAATAACAATTTTCAATGTTGCATATCTTTTTTATTTATGCAAATATCGACCTAAAATTTTAGGAACATGTTTTTTTCATAAAAAACTAAAAGTAAGAAAAAATTTGAGGGATTTTAAAATTTTGAGCTGCTCACTTCACATGAAACATCCCATATATATATATCGTATCTCTATTTATAAATGTATATCGTATATCTATTTATAAATGCTTTTTGAACGAATGAATAATTCATGAATGTTGTCGAGAGAAAAACATTTCTAGGATCGTGATGGGATTGAAAATATTACAGTGAATTTAATATAATTATACAATTACGAGGGTCATTTGACAAGTACCTAGCCTCACCGCCAGATGGTGCCACTATCGCACCAGAAATACACTACAGTGCAGTATCTTTCTGTAAACGGTTACAGACGAAATTTCAGCCGGATCGGAGTTGTAGTTTATTTTTGAGAGCGTGTGAAAGCAAATGTGTCCGTTGATTTTTGAAAAAATGGAGAAAGAACAATATCGGTCGGTGATTCGATTCTTGTTTTTGGAAGGGAAATCGCGCAGTGAAATTAAAGAACGCTTGGATGCAGTGTATGGGGATGCTTCTCCTTCGATGGCGACCGTTAAATTTTGGTATAACGAGTTTCAACGTGGTCGTACGTCGGTTTTTGATGATCCACGCCCAGGTGCTCCGAAAACAGCCACTACGGAGGAGAACGTGACAAAAATACACGATATCGTTTTGTCAGACCGCCGATTAAAGGTGCACGAGATAGCTGCGATAGTAGGCATCTCAGAAGAACGCGTGTGGCATATCCTACATGAGATTTTAGGCATGAGGAAGCTGTCAGCAAGGTGGGTGCCGCGTTTTCTGACTGCAGACAACAAGCGCATCCGTGTGACCAGTTCAGAGCAGTGTTTGGAGCTGTTTAATCGCAATCCAAAAGAGTTTTTGCGTCGTTACGTGACCGTCGACGAAACATGGATTCACTACTACACTCCAGAGACCAAGGAGCAGTCAAAACAGTG
Organism: Torymus aiolomorphi; assembly: GCA_036365515.1. Classification (NCBI taxonomy): domain Eukaryota; kingdom Metazoa; phylum Arthropoda; class Insecta; order Hymenoptera; family Torymidae; genus Torymus; species Torymus aiolomorphi. Next base: position 209,264,575 of record CM070873.1, on the reverse strand, counting down.
GGCCACCCGGTGAACCTGCTCCGAAGAAGGCGAAGACGGTCCCGTCGGCCGGAAAGGTGATGGCCACTGTTTTCTGGGATTCTCAAGGTGTGATTTTTATTGACTATCTGGAGAAGGGCAAAACGGTCACAGGACAGTACTACGCCGAACTATTGAGCCGATTTGACGCCGTGTTAGAAGAAAAACGGCCCCATTTGTCTAAAAAGAAAGTGCTTTTCCACCACGATAATGCACCGGCTCACACTTCTGCACTTGCCACGGCTAAATTGGTCGAATTACGCTACGAACTGCTGCCCCATCCACCGTATTCTCCAAATTTGGCTCCGTGCGACTTTTTTTTTCCGAACCTAAAAAATTCGCTCGCCGGGAAGAGATTCCACTCCAATAACGAAATAATCGCCGCCACGGAGGCCTATTTTGCAAACCAAGAGAAAACATTTTTTTCAACGGGGTTAAAAAAATTGGAACACCGCTGGACCAAGTGTATTCAACTAAAAGGAGACTAGATTGAAAAATAAATTTTATTTTTTGTAAAATTTTGGTGTTTTCATTTGTAGGCTAGGTACTTATCAAATGACCCTCGTATATTGCATAATTCGGTAAGATTGAAAACTTCGTTTAGAAAAAAAAACTTTAACTTTTATGACTTTAACAGTACAAGCGTTAATACGTGTATAATGCAATTTAAACACTGTAAAAGAAAATGTATCTTTATTAAAAAATTATTTTTGGATTAGATCCCTTAACGTTAAATACTAAAAAATATTATCTTGATAATATAAAAAAACATGAATATTTTTAGAGAATTTTTCCCAGGTAAATTCTTTGAATATAAACAATTTCATCATTAATTTCATAAACTAAAAAAATAAGCGATAAAAGTTTTCTTGAAAATTTTTATCGCATATACTTATTAAATTTCAGTAGTCATTCCTACTGAAATTTGAATACTTTTTATTTATTTGACTTTTTATGGTAAATATAAATCAAGATAAGCACTTCAAAATTAAAACTAAAAAAAAAGTTTTATTTAAGTTCTCTTAATCACTGAAAACTAAATAATTAAATTAGGGGTAGCTCACCCATTACACATATTTTTCTTTCAAAATAATGTGTAAAAAAATTACATTTATCTTTATAAAAAATAAGGAAAGCAACTCCTCAGCATTAAAACTGTGCCAAAATAATCGACTTTTTATAAGAAACAAATAGGCGTTGGTTTCATTAAAAAATTCCGATTCCATCTCGAGATATTAAAAAAAACGGTTTTTGGGGGTGAACTTTAAGGGCGGTTTTCACCCCCTAGATGTCTTTCTCCGCAGATAAAAAAAAACATGTGCCAAATATTTTTCGATACTCTAACCACTTGCAAAGTTTCATGAAAATCGGAGATGGCCACTAACAAAAAGGTGATTAATTAAATTTGGGGTAATTCACCCCGTCCACGTGTTTTTTTTAAACCTCAAACAGGTCAACTATAATTTTTAATTTTCTTTATAACATGGCAATTTTCAACCAAATTTAGATCATTAAAACATTTTTATATCAAAAATATAAGGGAAAATATCATATTTACCCTTATAAAAAATAGGGGATGCAACCCCCAGCATTAAAACTGTGCTGAAAAACTCGACTTTTCATAAGAAACAAATAGGTGTTGGTTTGATTAAAAATTCCGATTCCATCTTGAGATACTAAAAAAAAAAACGGCTTTTGGGGGTGAACTTTAAGGGCGGTTTTCACCCCCTAGATACGTTTTTCCACCGATAAAAAAAATACGTGTCAAATATTTTTCGATGCTCTACCCATGTGCAAAGTTTCATGAAGATCGGAGGCGGACACTAAGTATCCTTTCCTTGTTAGTAAATATTTTTCTACACAAGATTCAGATAATAATTTCAAAAAGTGATATCAATTCAAGAATGTCAAGAAAGCTTTAATACAAATGACAATCATATCTGGACTGGTGCGAATAACTTTGATCAAGATAAAAGTTATTATTAAATATTTTCGATTTAAATTGATTCCTAGATTGGAAAAGTATTAGAAATTTGGAGCAAGGAATTTCTCAATTGAAGATGGCCAAAGCTGAGCTTTTTGTCAAAAATAGCTAAATATGAGGCAATTGGAATTGGTGGCTTGGGCTTAAACGAGAAATTAATCGATTACAACACTCAAAGGCTCTGTTAACAGCTAAAGAAGGTCACTGAAGGTCTCAAATAGAATCAGTTTAAATAAAATTGTAAGGTATGAAACAACATCATGGAGAACGAAAAAAGACACTTGCACATACAAATAACTCGCATGACAGAATATTTAGATTTATAAATAGGCTACAAAAAAAGATGCTACTTGCTTATAAATAACTGGCATGACAGACTATCTAAATTTATAAGTAGGCTGTAAAAAAAGATGCTACTTGTGACAAGAGAAAGCGACATGTACAGGCAACAGCTAGATACGTTTGAAATAGAAATATCTGGATACCAAAATAATAGTTAAGAAAGAAAGCAAGTTAGTAAAGAAAAGAAAGAAAGTTAGCTAACGAGAATGACAAGAATTCTGAATAAACGGTTGATGTGAATGAAGCTCCTTAATATAATAGAAAATATGGAACATCAAAATTTCATTTACTATTTTAATCATGGCACTTGTAAATTAAATATCAATAATTTTAAGTACTAGAATGTTGGGCGCGCTATGCGCGCCTACAATGCAGGTATACTCTCTTGAGTCAACTACAATAATCGTGTAATGTAAATCGTAACATAAATGTATTTGTTAAGGTATACTGTTAATTCTTTTGTTAAGATGTTAATGCTGAATAACAAACTTTATTGTAACATAGGAATAGAGGCAAATAGATCTTGAATGCGGCAGATAGAGGAAAGCATGGGAAGTAAAAAGCATAGATTTAGGAAAGAAGACAGTGGAGGGGGCTCTAGCACGGGTGCAGGGTGTACTATTTACAATGAATGTATTTTATTTAGTCAATGTCAATCCTTCCAATTTGAAATTAAACAAATTAGATAATTTTTTTATTAAAAGATAGCTACTTGTGCAATGTTAAAATTTCATCGGTAAAAATTTTTTTAGTACGTTACTTTAAGATCCATATTTTGATATGTGAACAAATTATTGCAAAAAAATTTTCATAATGTGACCAATTCTCGCTTCCAAGCCGCCTTAATTCGATCATAATAACAGTTTAATTAATTACAAATTAATAATTCATAATTGTTATTATTGTTAATTAATATTTTAATTGGCATTGAAATGATTTTAGTTTATTATTTATCACAATGTTTTTTAATGATGATTTATTTTATCAAAGTGTATATATTCCGACAAAATGCCTCAAATTACGCAGCTTCAAAATGGGAAGGGGCAGAATAGAATAATTAAAAATTAGAGAGGAAGGGAAATAAAAAGCAAATAGATTTAGGAAAGAAGACAGTGGAGAGGACTCTAGCACGGGTGCAGTGTGTACTATTATTACTATAGTTAATTAGTTAATAATATGTAACAGGATGGCTAGTGGAGGAAAATCCCAAAAAGCCACATGCCAGCGATGCCCTAGAACACGGTGCCGCGGGTGTCAGACTAAAATGACTTACCCGGGGATCTACTCCTGAAATCCCGAAAACAACGCGAAGATCGCACGCGAACTTCGCTTTCCAACTAATTGGATCGCTGAGTGAAAAGCACGCGCTCGAAGAGTAAAGCGCGCTGCCGCTAGACTCAGATATGAAAACGACCGGCGGAGTCGTTTTCCCGCGGAGGCGGTGGTATCCGGAAGAAGGACGAGTTGTATTGAACAACGCTACGAGTAACGAGATATCACAGTATATTATCACAAAAAGGTTAATACAAGCACCACGGAAGTGCTGTTACAAACAATAAGTTAGTTCGCGCGCGGCGGTTAAGATTCAAACGCGCGAACGATACGGCGCGCGGCGAAGCTGCTGTTCTCGCGCGCGGTGTTAAAGTACGGCGGGCTGACACACACCCGCACGTACACGGCATAGAAAACTTGCACGGGGCGATTTCCGTGCAAGCCTTTACAATAAGCGCGAGAGATGAGAGCAGAAAACTTACGTTTAGAAGGAGCAACCGGTGCACTCGACTCTGTCTCGCTCTCTGTCGCACGCACAGTAGTCTCTCTCTCTCTCTCTCTCTCTCTCTCTCTCTCTCTCTCTCTCTCTCTCTCTCTCTCTCTCTCTCTCTCTCTCTCTCTCGCTGGGGTCTCGGCAGCTGGGTACGGTGTCGGCTCGCTGCTCTCTATCTCCCTCGCTCTCGTGGTACACGCGGCGCGGGAATACTCTCTCTTTCTCTCTCTTAATCGCACGCATACGAGACGGCGCCTCCACTTCTACCACACACGAATTGACTACAGAAACGGCGCGGACGCGATGAAACTGAGAGAGAGGTGGCACGATGTGGCTCGCATGGTAGCACACACGAAGATGGCTGCCATGACTCGCGAAAAGTAGTAAGCAGCTTCGCGACGGATACGCGTCCCGAGACGGATTTGATACGCGCGGAGCAAGCGCAAGCGCGCTGGTGCGCGGGCCTCATTTCGGCTGCGCTGGAGTTGTGCGCGCGCGTTCACTGCCTTCGCGCGGCAGGTTTAAATCGCGACCGGTGTACGCGTTATACCCCCCCCCCTGCCAGATGCTGCTTAGGGGAATTGTGAGCAGCTCTACCATCCATTGCCGTCGTGATACTTATGAGTATGGTAGTAAGGTTTAGGAGAAGGAGGTTCGAAAAGGGAATCAGGAAGAATCGGAGTCACCGTTTTCTTTTAATTTTTATTAAAAAAAAAAAAAAAACAGAAAAAAACTCTTCGGGACCTCGCCCATCTTCAGTTGGCCCGGGAGTCAGTCCGGCGCCCCTTGTGACGAGCTTGGTTGGAGTAGTGCTTGTATTTTTTCACTCCAAGCTCGCCTAACATGAAGCACCGAGGGAGCGCGTTAGCGTCGAGCTCTTTCCGGGCCGCTCGCTTTTCTTCGAGCGCCCTCCTTAGGCGCTCCTCTTCTCGGTGGAGACGGCGCTGTGCCTCTTCCGTGGCCCGGCGCGCCGTCTCCTCCGCCTTCTCCCTGGCTCGCACGGCCTCTTCCATGCGCTCCCACGCACAAGCCACGCGAGCCTCTTTCGCCTTCTGGAGGGCGGAGCGGCGCTTTCTAGCGACCCTGGCCTCCGCAAGCTTTTCGTGCCGGCCTTGGGCCATTCCGACCCATTGGAGAAGAGCCTCCAGTGCGGCCAGGGCTGCGTCCTCCGCTGCGTGCGAGGACTGGCTTAGGCGCCGCGCTACCGTTAACGCCTGCTCCACTGGGACCCAGACCGCACCGACGCCATCGGTCGGTGCCCTTTCTTGGACCTGGATCGGAGCGTCCTCCTTTTTTTTGTGTCGGCCCGAGCTGCGCCGGCGTTTCCTTCCGGCGCCACTTGTGGGGCTCGGACGGACTCCTTTTCACGGGGCCCTTCCTTACAGCCTTCCTGCTGCTCCTTCTGGGGATGAGGTCGCCGAAGCAGACTGGGACCTGCCGCTGCGTAGGCCGGCACCGGAGATCCCCTCCTTGGCTTCGGCGTCTCTGTCTCCTCAATTATGACGGTGGAGGGCTCTTCTGCTGGCTAGGGCGCCAGAGTCACCGCATCAATGCCCTCCACCACCTGCTCTAAGAATTCTATGATGGCGGGGTCAGGTTGACACTGGATTAACCCAACAATCATCTTCTTCGCCGTCTCCACTATCCCGGGAGTCAGGCCTTGCATATTCTGAAACAGGTAAATCGATCCCGGGGAGAGGTGAAACTGAGGACTGGAAAATAAGGACGAACACAGCTTAGTACGGACGACACAATTTTTGGAGGGCACAGCTAACGCTTTTTGGACGCTCGGGTTCAACTGAGACTAATTGATCCGGTGTCAGCAGATGCGGACTTCTTCTTCGAACCCTTTTGCCTTCCTGGGCCTCGCTTGAGTTCTGTTCGACAGGCTACATGCGTAGGCCGGCCATCGCTCGGATGCTTTCCTGGCCTAACTAAAAGCACGGTCTTACGGTCTCTTCGCCGTCGTCCGAGGTTGTACATACCCCTGGCTAACTACGTTGCCCGCTGGCGCACTACGCTCGGCTGAAGAGTCCCTCGGTGGTAGCGACCGGGCTACTTATAGACTACTTTTATCCAAGTAGTCCTTGGGCTCTTCTGCGGAGACGTATCGCTTGAGTTGCTGCACATGGAAGGGAGTTATCGTTCGACCATTCTTACCTTGGATCTCGTAGGTGTTTTAGCCCAGAATATTCACAATCGTGTATGGTCCCGCATATTTCAGGGCTAATTTGGAAGAAATCCCCTCAGCTGCAGAGGATAGTACCTTATTCTCTCTCCATACACGATCGCCTACACAGAATTCTGGAGGTCGACGATGAGCATCATAGTATTTGGCTTGTCTCGCCTGCTCCGCTTGTGCGTCGGCCGCCGCTCGAACGTGCAATTCGAGGAGCTTGTCCATTCGCGCCACCAAATTATTTAGCGCCTCTTGCTGCCCTTGCTCTTCGGCTAGCCTGTCTTCCTACCACCTTAGTGTCTTCGGCGGATCAGGTTGTCGGACGTAAATGAGCATGGCAGGACTTATCTTTGTGGAGCTGTGTTCGGCCGTATTTGTACGCGAACGCCAGCTCATTCAGTTTCTCATCCCAGGACCGGTGATTTTCCTCTGCGTAAGACATGATCATTGTCTTCACCGTTCGGTTCACAAGCTCAACAGGATTGACCTGAGGGTGGTATGGGGGTGTAAACGTGTGATGCACGCCTCTCTCTCCTTTAAGAATGCCTCCAAAGGTGCATTCTTAAATTCAGTACCGTTATCGGAGAGAAACACCTCTGTGTCTCCGAATCGCAGACAAACTCGATCGGTGAGTCCTTTTATTACCTACTTACCATCTGCCCTTTTTGTCGGAATTACTTCAATCCAGCGTGTGAACAGGTCCTGGAAGATGAGAATGTATTCGTGGCCGTGCTTGATTTTAGGGAGGGGTCCCATAAGTTGCTGGCCATGATCTGCCATTAACGCTTTGTAATACGACGTCCCATGAATCCTGCTGGAGCGCGATGTTCGACTTTGCACTGCTGGCAAATTTGGCACTGGTTCACGTATCTGGCCACATCTCGAGACATGTGTAGCCAATAATACTTCCGCCTTACTTTCTCTAGAGTTTTCTCGCGGCCAAAGTGCCCAGCAGTTGGAAGGCCATGGCATTCTCTCAGTACTTCGTGTTGCTTTTCGTGAGAGACTGCTAACTTCCATGCATCGTCGTCGCCGAAAGATTCGTCTATGACTTCATTTTGTTCGTACTTGACAGTGTTCCCCCCACCAACTTGAACGTGGGGAAGTCTCGCGGCCGCTGTTGAACCTCTTTCACGATCTTGAGATACCAGTAGTCGTTTGTATCGCGTTCGAGCTCTAACGCGGCGACCGCTGGCTCTTCTTCCTCAAACATCCGGGAAAGGGCATCTGGGACATTGTTCAACGAGACCTTTCGATGTTCGACCATGAAACTGTGGTTTTGTAGCTCCAGAGCCCATCTAGCTAACCTGCTCGACGGGTTTTGGAGGTCACGGAGCCACTTGAAGCTGCTATGGTCCGTGATAATCTTGAAGTCTCTCTATATACGGACGTATCTTTTTAATTGTCGAGAGAATGGCTAGGCATTCTCGTTCCGTCACGCTATAGATCCTCTCGGCCACGCTCAGAGTTCGACTAGCGAACTTCAGGACTCTTTCATCGCCGTCAATTATTTGGTATAGCACCGCTCCCGGGCCTGTATCGCTCGCATCAGTTTGCACCACGAACTGCGCGTTAGATAACGGTCTGTGTAGAATCGGTGCAGAAGCTACTGGCGCTTTTAGCTTTTGGAAGGCCTCTTCTTATGCTGTTGACCACTCATATTTCCGATCCTTTTTCGTTAGTTCGGTCAGTGGTTCAGCAGTTGTGGCGAAGTTCGATAAAAACTTTCTATACCACGAGGCCATTCCTAGGAAGCGTCTCAGCTAACGGAGGTTTTTCGGTACCGGATACTCCATGATTGGCTTTATTTTCTCGGGGTCTGGCTTAAAACCATCTCTATTTATTATGACCCCGAGATATTGGACCTCATCGTGGCGGAAGATACTCTTCTTGCGATTTATTGTAAGGCCCGCGTCCTGTATTCTGTTCAGAACTGTTTTTAGAACCTGTTTATGCTCCTCGAATGTCTCTGTGACTTTTATTATATCGTCAAGATACGAGTAAGCAAACGGTTCGAGTTCGGGGCCGATGACTTTGTCAATCAGCCTCTGGAAGGACGCTCCGGCATACGAAAGACCGTAGGGCATTCTCGTAAATTGGAATAGCCCTTTGCTTGGCACGGTGAAGGCCGTAGTCTCTTTGGAATCCGGGCTAAGTGGTATCTGGTGGTATGCACTGCTTAAATCCAACGTGGAGATGTATCGCGCTTTCTGCAGTTTGCGCAAGATACTTTCCATGTATGACAATGGGTACGCATCTGGCCTTGACGCTGCGTTTACTTTTCTGAAGTCCACACAGAAAAGAAACTTTCCGTTCGACTTGCGTACCATTATCACGGAGCTTGACCAGCCGCTTGTCGAGGGTTCTATTATTCCCGCGACTAGCATTTCCTCCACCTGTTTGTGCATCTCTTCCTCGAGTTTCTGAGATACAGGGTGGTACTTCTGTTTAATGGGTCTTGTAGATCTGACGTCTATTGCATGCTCGACCCACGAAGTACACCCTAGTGGTGCCAGGCTGTTTCCGATCAGCTGAGTTACTAAAGCTTCTACCTCTTTGCGCTGTTCCTCTGTTGGATCCGCCAACCCTATAGCTGATACGGACACGGTGTTGCTCGCGATTATGGCGGCTGCTTCTAACTTTACGCTTGCATCGTCATCCTTGAGATGCAGCGTGTTGTCTGTGGGGTCTAAGATGACGCTAAACTTCTTAATGAAGTTTGCCCCCAAGTAGCACTCCGTGTCTAGGTCTGGCATTATTGCGACGCGCACGTCTTTGCACACGCCAGCTACGACCACGGGCTGATACACATAGCCAACCACTGCTATGCTCTACCCGTTTGTTACCCGTGCCGTTAGGCCGCTGGCTGGGATTAATTCTTTTCCACAGGCCGTAGCGAGCTGTAAACGATGGAATTCATCCCAGTCCAAGAAGTTATTATACTTTCATAGAAAGTTTTGTTATAAAAATAAACATTACTATCTTCATAATTGTAAGTAAAATAAAATAATTTGAATTTTTTTCCATATCCGTTGTAATAATTACTTTTTAACAAATGACTTATGGAAATAATTCATTTTAGTACAACTTTTTGAACCTATGATTAAAATGAAGAACTATAAAGAACTATATGATTAAAATAAAGGACTATTTGTTTCCATTTTTAAATAGTGTATTATTATATATTTACCTCAATCAGTAATGCAAACAAGTAGAGGTATTCCTCTAACTGTTATACTTATTAACTCTAACTGTTATACTTATTAAAAAGTTTGGATTTTACATCCCTCACCCAATTAGTTATATACCAAAAGCCATATATTGAAAATACCTTACGGATACATTATATGGTTTTAAGAATTAACATCTATAGCTGTTATATTAACAGCTTTGGATTTTACATCAGATATCCCCTTCAAGAATGAAGAAAATATATAGTTAGAATTAATTGCAAGTAATTTGTCACATTTGACATTATCTCTCATAATGTAAGCTAAGTGAGAAGCTCCGAAACCTATTTCATTGATCGTAAAGGATTTTCAATGTTTTATATTTGCAATATGACCAGTCGGATGATAAGGCTTTTCTTGTGACAAAGTTTATACTTTTTGTATAAATGGTTTATAGTTATGATTTGAAAAGTTAGAAAATATAAAAATTTATTGTGAAATGGCATTGTGAAATAACTTGTTTTTTAAAATAATTAAAATTAGAAAATTTTTATGTTTGATACTTTTCAAATCATAACTATAAATCATTTATACAAAGAATATAAACTTTGTCTCAAGAATCACCCGACTGGTCATGTTGCAAACATAAAAAATTGAAAATCCTTTACGATGAATGAAATAGATTTTGGAGCTTCTCGCTTAGCTTATATTATGAGAGATAATGTCTTTGTCACAAATTACTGTAAAATGATTCTAAATATTTTCTTCTTTTATAAAGGGGTTATTTGATGTAAAATCAAAAACTGTTATAATCCTTTAACTTGTTAACATTACTGTTTGGTAAATATATATAATACACTATTCAAGAATGGAAACCATGTCCTTTACTAAACTCAGCTTACAGTCTCCTTGTATTTAATTTATAATTCTGGTTCAGACAGTGAGTTCTGGTTCAGAAGTTCTGGTTGTACTTGAATAAATTATTTCAAGTAAGTTAAATGGTAAAAGCTTTACCAGATATGAGAAAAAGTAAAATTAACAAATTTTACATTTGTTATTAAAGACATTATCTTCCATAATATAAGTTAAGCGAGAAGCTCCAAAACCTATTTCATTCATCATAAAGGATTTTCAATGTTTTATGTTTGCACCATGACCAGTCGGGTGAAGGCTTTTTTTGAGACAAAGTTTATATTCTTTGTATAAATGGTTTATAGTTATGATTTGAAAAATTCCAAAAGTAAAATTTGTTCATTTTACTTTTTCTCATATCTGGTAAAGCTTTTACCATTTAACAAATGACTTACTTGAAATATTTTATTCAAGTACAGCTTTCTGAACCAAAACTATAAATTAAATATAAGGAAACTGTAAGATGAGTTTAGTAAACGGCTTCGCTTCCATTCTTGAATAGTGTATTATATATATTTACCTCAAACAGTAAGGCTAACAAGTTAGAGGAATATAACAGTTTTTGATTTTACATCAAATAACCCATTTATAAAAGAAGAAAATATTTAGAATTATTTTCAAGTAATTTGTCACAAAGACATTATCTCTCATAGTATAAGTTAAGCGAAAAGGTTCAAAACCTATTTCATTCATCGTAAAAGATTTTCAATGTTTTATTTATGCAACATGATCAGTCGGGTGAACATTTTTCTTGAGACAAAGTTTATATTCTTCATATAATGGTTTATAGTTATGATTTGAAAAGTGAGAAAATATAAAAATTTATTGTGAAGTGGCATTGTGAAATAACTTGTTTTTTAAAATAATTGAAAACATCTTTAGATTGTGTAGGATTTGTTTTCAGATCCTTTCCCAGTGTTGTTGACTTACCAGGTGCTGTACACATAGTTTTTGATCCAAGACGAGTAGGAGACAAAAATATTCTTGACTCTCTAAAATAAATAAAAATTTTCACAAAGTATCAATTCTTTTAACATTACCATTTAACAGTTAATCGTTTAATACTTATCTAAATACAGTTATTGCCCCATTTATATTCGTGAGTAAAATTACTTATACTTATAGATTATAGATTACTTATATCAAAGGGTTATGTTATTAGTCTTTCTTATATGTGTTTTTACTGCTTATTACATATACATACATATATACTCAAAATTTTTTAATTACTTATATATTTAACTTATAGATTATAGATATACTTATATATCAAAGGGTTATGTTATTTCTTTCTTATTATTGTTTTAGTATTCAATAAGCCTACAAATGGTAATAATTTTTTTCATGACTGTACAAATAATAATATTGTTAATAAAACTTTCTACGAAAGTATAAAATAGAGGCAAGTATAGAAGTTTTTTCTGTATAATCTATAAAATAATATTTATGATTTTTTAAAAGAAGTCAAATAAATACTAGTAAAAAAGTCTTTTACTTCTTTGAGTCAATGTATGCTCAACAAATTATATGTAAGTACATTCAAATTATTCACTGCAAATCAAACAAACGAAAGTTGTGAAATCAATTATTGATAGTCAAGTAATGCAAACCATTCTCCGAAAACTGTATGATTATGTTCTCAGAAATGTATTCAAATTTCTTCATTCTTCTATACAAATTAAACACAAGAAAGTACTGAAATCAATTAATTGTAGTCAAGTACCGGCCATAAGAACTTTTCGTACCTCGCGTATAAAATTAAATTTTACTTAATTACATAACGTCCAAAAGGCCCAATAGCTCACACACTCCTACAAAACTTTATAGTACCTACGTACTTTACGCCCGTATGGGCGAAAATTATTTTAATTATATAACATAATGCCTTCTTTTTATTTCTAAAATTCATAAGAATTTTTTCAGGTATTAACGAGAAGTCAAAGCCTATATAAAAAAACCGCTGCCAATTCATTGGCTCGTTGCTTTCTCAAACTTAATTTTGTGATTCCTTTAATTAATTTTTAATAACAAAATTTATAATTTTTGCAACAAATTATGCCATAATTATAATTAAATTTATTTTGAAGATTAAAAAGTATTAATTTTCAAATTTATTCATTCATTTATTTATTTATATCAACCGGCAAGAATGTTCCAGGTTTAACATAATATATACATATATACATATATAACATCACTAGTATTCTCGAAGCGCGAGATGAGCGCTGTGATTTTATCGAAACGACATCACTTTTGTTTTTGTGACCTAGCAACCCGTTACATCCACCAACCAAACCACTAATAAATTGATATCATAACTAATCCATCATTTTATGAAAATAGGAGATAGGATTAAGGAGTTATAAGCTTTTTTGAAAAAAACACGTTTTTGTTTTTGTTCTTAACAAAAGAACTGTGATAGCTAGACATAAAATTTTTTTTTCTAAATATAGATATTTTAATTCTCTTTCGAATTCTACCCATCCGATCCAGATACATAGAGTCGTTCTCGAGAAATTACGATTTAAAAAAAAGGTTAAAAAAACTTTAACCTCAAACATCTCTGAAATTTCTAGACCAATTATTTTGCCCAAAAAACTCGACCGAAAACTATACAAAATCTACCTCTACAAGGAATTTTAAAGCGATTAAGTCAATTTTACTTCCGTAATCGTTGGACATAGAAAACTCGTTTTTTTCATTTTTCAATTTTTTTCTCAAAAAACTAACCAAAAGAATGGATTCAAATTTTTAGAGCTTATAGATATTTATATTCTGCATTATCGTGATTTTTCTCAAAACTAGGGGGGCTGCGCCCCCCAGCGTGCCTTCGGCACGCCCCTCCCCCGCCCCCACACACACCTGCTCCTCGCTTCGCTCGTCGCCCGCCCCCTCCCTATGTAAAAACTTCGTTTTTACATAATAGGCACGAGCGCAATACTCAGGAGAACCTTGTATTTTTATAAAAGCGAAAATTGATTAATAATGTCATTACGAAGGGCAATGCACTCATGATTTTGCATACTATTAAAAAAAAAATAGTTTTTGTTACCACATGGCAAACAGTAAAGCTAATAAGCGAAAAATTTACCGTCTAAAAAACATTAGTGACCGTCTCTTAATGACATGTTACCGCGCAATGGTTATCAAGTCATGTCATATTGTTCATGTATAACGTATTACGTATAATATATAGATGTTTATGCAAAGTGATGACAATGCGAGCTTGATTTTACGCAATTCGCAATAATCGCAATAAACGATATAAAAATTACAACATCATATATTCACATGGGTAACGTGTATAGCTTCGCCAATCACGTGATGGCGGTGACACTGCTGGCTTTTTGGCTTTACCCATGTGAGTGTGCGCGCATGCGCATGCACTGCAGCTCACCTGCTCGTCTCGTCTGGCCCGTCAGCTGATAGCTCGTAGCTTCTTTGCGTAAGCGACACGGCGCCGCGGATGATGCGAGAAAAGGGCTGGGCCGAACTTCTAGTGAAAAAGTTTCAGTGCGGAGTGAACACAAGAAAGCTGCCTTATACTACGTACGTATTATCGCTACAGTGCTTCGCTTCCTATCTGGCTCTCACCCGCACCATGTCAACCATGTGCGCACGGCAGTCCGGCAGACGGCAGTCATCAATGTTTATATCTGCAGTCACTATGTTTCCTAAATTGCTGTATGGATCGATATTGATGTTGGTCGATTTCTCTACTAATTAAGTTGTGGTCTTATCCTTGAGTAAGTATTATTTGAATAATACTAGCTCCTTTCTAATCTTTCAGGGTTTTCATCTTTTTTTCACAAGGACATTTTGTTAAACTTTGAGCAAGGGTCAAGGTAGTCTTAGTTGGAAGTGCACATGAGCTTTTTCGACTTTCAAGTATACAAATACCTTTCCTTTCTCTGAAAATATCTTCAGCTTTACACACGTCGCTATATCAGGCATGCTGAGGGATTATATACCATGTTTCAGATCTAAATAATCAGCAAGTGTGGAGTTACAGCATTTTCTGTGTGCTTTTTGAGGAAATTATTAAGAAAGAAAAGTAATTTTCTCCAATTTGGCTGATTGAGTATATCTGAAACTTAATGTACAATGCCTCAGCATGCATTGCATTGTGTATGAACATTCTTGTAAACCTTGAGAAACGGTGAGGAGGTTTTAGTTGAGAATACACATGCGCTTTCTCGACTTTTGAGTGCAAAGATCCCTTTCCATTCCCTACAAGTATCTTAAACTTTCCATACATGATGGAATACATGCTGAGAGACAGTATATCAAGTTTCAGATCTACATAATCAGCAAGTCTGGAGATATTGCAATTTCTGTGTCTTTTTCAAGAAATTTTTGATAAAACGTCATTTTCTCCGTACCGGCTGATTGAGTCGATCTGAAATTGCATACACAATCCCTCTGTATGTATTGTATTGTGTGTGAACATTCTGGTAAACTTTAAGTGAGGGTGAGGAGGTCTTAGTTGAGAATACACATGCGCTTTCTCGGCTTTTGAGTGCAAAGATCCCTTTCCATTCCCTACAAGTATCTTCAACTTTCTATACATGATGGAATACATGCTGAGGGACAGTATATCAAGATTTAGATATGCATAATCAGCAAGTCTGGAGATATTGCAATTTCTGTGTCTTTTTCAAGAAATTTTTGAGAAAAATGTCATTTTCTCTGTACCGGCTGATTGAGTCGATCTGAAATTTCATACACAATCTTGAATGATCTTATCGACACGCTAACACTGTATTGTGAGTAGTTTGCTGTGAGAATGTTTTCTCGTTTACTTTACAGCTAGCATCTATCCTGCAATAATTTTCTACCCCTTTGACAGGAGTGTGGCTTATCTGTACTCCTTCCGTTGCCAAGTTATTCTTGTTGTAATTATGTTTTTGGCCTAGGGCGAAGAGCTCATGCAGACGACATCATGGCGTCCTAAACACCTGCAGCTAGCGTTTTTTATTGGGACTATATGTTGGATTGATTGACATATTTTATGTGGACATTGACAACCTCTGAACTCGTTGAAAAAAATTATCTGGTGAGTAGCTTACTATAAGAAAGTTTATTGGTTTATACTTTTAAGCTAGTATCTATCCTGCAATAATTTCCTACCCCTTTGACAGGAGTGTGGCTTCTCTGTACTCCCTCCGTTGGCAAGTTATTCTTGTTGTAATTATGTTTTTGGCCTAGGGCGAAGAGTTCCTGCAGAAGACAACACGTCTTCATATAATTGTTCTTTCCTCGAGGGCGTCATTATATGACCATCATAAAGCAGGAGACTTTCAAAAAAATAGGACCAAATTGGGAACGGCAACTTTGAGAAACTCAACAATGGCATTACAGTGGGTAACCTTGAGTGAAGGGCTTCCTGATGCACACATCTTGGCAGCTTCATCTTTCTATAGATTATCAATGGAAGTTGATCTAGTCTGTATTTATTTTAATTCACTGTGACCACTTTGTGGTCTCTTCTTTGAATAATTATTATTTCAGTAATCTACTGCTTTCAACCATTACTATAGCTTCATTTTTTGTTTCAGGGTTTTTATTATCCTTTCAGAAAAAGCAGCAACTATAAGAGACGACCGGTCAAATTTAACAGATCTATTCCTCATTCATTGATGTAGTTGATATTTACTTTGAGGATGTCTTTTCAAACTTCATTTAGAAGAACATAAGAATGATAGAAATCTGCTTTTATAATGCATTTCAGGCATCTTATGTATTTTTAAGCTGATTTTATCTTTTTTTTTTGGAGGTATAATTTAATAAAAAGAAAGAAATAAGTCATGCAATTTCTCAGATTTAATTCAGGCACTGCTTGTGTATTTTTTATAGAACTGTATTTTTATTTTTTTTATTAAATTACATGTACTTTCAAAAAGATAGAGTCAACTCAAAAATACATGGAATGTCTGAGATGCATTACTGAAGCCGGTTTCTATCATTCTTAGTCTTTTGGATTAAGTACGGGCACATAACCTCAAAGTAAATATCGATAACATTGAATGCTCAATACACCTGCTAAATCTGACAAGTGGCTTTTATATTGTAGGAGCCGGATGAATTTTTTTATTAAGTTTTTAATTTTGGTCCGTATACTGTAGTGTAGTGTAGTGTGAGTGTGTCTGAAACTTCTATACATCTATAGCTTGTCCCGCCATAACAATAAATCTGAGTACGTGTAAAAATTGTGAGAAAAGTTATTTTAATCTGTAAAATTCAGTCGTATTGTAGTAGGTAATGAACAATGACTTTTAGAGGTTATAGTGAACTTTTCATAATTCTGACAGGTTTCCAGAATATTTATTTAAGCATACTCTATAAATCTTTCGGATAGGCTCACACTACATGTCCCTTCAGATTTCATAAGAGAAAACCTATTTAATTAATTAGGTTGAAATTTACAACATGAAAAGATAAATTAATCCTGCTCCTGTAATGTTATAAAAGCCACCAGTCAGATTTAGCAGGTGTACTCATCATTCAGTGTTGTCGATGTTTAGTTGGCGTAAATGTGCTTAAGTATAAAAATAATAGAACTCTGCTTCTATAATGTATTTCAGGCATCGTATGTTTTTTTAAGCAAATTTCATCATTCTAGAAGTAGGTATAATTTAATAAAAAAAAATATCCGTGCGATATGTAGTCCATTATTTCACCGTGTTTATCGCACTTGCTACGCTCGTGCGCTAACCTCACGGTGCGATAATGAACTGCTTAGCGCACGGATAGGCGTGACAGCGGACTTAAGTCAGACAGTGTTATAAAAAATTGTACGATACTAATGCGTTAAGTAACACATTACACGCCGTGAAAGGATCCTCGCTACGCTCGGGCCTTAACTTTACGCCATGAAATAATGGGCCACTTATCGCACTTGTATCGTAATGTATTAGTACGATAAATTTGTTATCGATATTTATTCATTAATTAAAAAAATCTTTCAATTCATTGGCCCGTAGTTTCCTCAACCTTAATATGTTGATTCCTTTAATGAATATTTAATAACGAAATTTATAAATCTACGACTACAAAGAATTTTGAAGCGATTAAGTCATTGTTACTCCTGTAATCGTTGGATATACAAAAATAAATTTTCATTTTTCAATTTTTTTCTAAAAAACTAACCAACAAAATGAATTAAAACATTACAGATTATATTTATTTCTATTATCCATTATCATGATTTTTCCCAAAAAAAATTGACCGTTTAGTTTGGGAGTTATAAGCATCCAAAAAAAAAAAAACACGTTATTGTTAATAATTTTTTTAGAATTAAAAATATTACTTATGTCGACTGCAATTTACTATCAACTGATAAGAATTTATATTTATGGCAGTCAGATTGCTCTTGTTTATAATCACCCCCGCAGAATCTGAAATAAAAACTTAATTAAAACCTGGAAAAAACTTTGTTAGCAAAGGACGATCTGACTGCCCACCACCACCACATTGTCCAACGTTTCGAGCCCGCTCCGGCTCCTCCTCAGGGACTGAAATGAAACCCGTGATATACCTCCTTATATACCCCCATACCCCCTTCTTTTTTCTTACCCCCAACACCATCCACATTCCCCTCTCCAACTTTTCATTCTTACTTAAATTAATAAAGAATGATAAATGTTATCTAATTTACTTGACTCTATCATTAAATTTACATTATTCCGATTTCTTAGAATGTGAATACTTTCAAGGCTTTCCCTCTTATATTTATTCTTAATCCCTTGTTCCAAAATATCCACACTCCGAAAATCGAAAGAATGCAAACTATTTAAACAATGTTCTTTCAAACCCGATGTACAACTTGAGCTGCGTAAACTATATTGATGTTCATATATTTTCTTTTTCAAATATCTACCCGTTTGACCAATATAACAACCATTACAATCCCTACAATTAATTTTATAAACTACTCCCGATTTTAAACATTTATCATCTTGTCTTTATAATTACTAAATAACCTTTCTAAATTATTATCGTTTCTAAAGAAAACTTGAATATTATGTTTACTAAAAACCCTTCTAATCCTTTCCGACAAACCTCTAACATATGGTAAACTAAAATATGCGTTCTTTCCACTTCTATTCCTTGTTTGATTATCTATCCGCTACTTCAATCCACCATTATAAATTTCCCACACTCTCTCATCAATCATTTTGTCAATAAATTTTACCGGATAACTATTCTTAATAAATGTTTCTCTAACTAAATTTAAATTCTTTTTCCTAAAATCTTTATGTGACAATTTAATCGCTCTGTCAATGACACCTTTGATCGCACCTGTCTTGTTTCCGAATTGGTGGTGAGAATCAAAATTTAAAAATCTACCTGACCATGTAGGTTTTCAATACCAATCTAATTTCACTCTATTATTATTAACTCTAATGACTCTAATATCTAAAAAACTCAATTGATCATCTTTCTCAACTTCTTTTGTGAATTTAATTCTATCATGGATAGAATTAAACACATCCACCATTTCATCCACAAAACATTCAGGTACAACTGCAAAAATGTCATCAACATATCTTTTAAAAATAATTGGCTGAAAAACCAACTTAGACAAAGCAACACTTTCCAATTTTTCCATTACTAAATTGGCTATAACAGGTGACAAAGGTGATCCCATTGAACAACCATATCTTTGCTCATATAAACTATTATCAAAAGAAAAAATTGTGTTTTTAAAAACCAAATTAAGTGCCTTTATAAATTCATCTTTTGTTAAACTAGTATGTACTTTAATTTCAGACCATTTATCTATAATATCATTTAATAACTCTAAAGGTATATTTGTAAACAAAGATACTACATCCAATGAAACCATCCTATGATCATTCGGAATAATAATATCTTTCATTATATCATAAAAACTCCAACTATCTTTAATATATGAATTTGTTTTACCCACTATCTTGAACAATATATTAGACAAAAATCTAGCAAGTCTATACGTCGGAAAATTTATCGATGATAATATTATTCTATATGTCAACTGTTCTTTGTGAATCTTAGGAAGCCCATAACATTTAGCTACAGTGCCATTTTCACATTTTAAATATTTAAACATACTATCCTTAATATAAGCTTTTGTTTTCCAATGCAACAATAATTCTTTCAATTTATCTTGTAGTCTATTGATATTTCTACGAAAGTCTAAAATAAGGCAAGTATAGACGTTTTTTCTGTATAATCTATAAAATAATAATATTTATGTTTTTTTAAAAGAAATCAAATAAATACCAGTGAAAAAGTCTTTTACTTCTTTGAGTCATTGTATGCTGAACAAATTATATGTAAGTAAGTACATTCAAATTGTTCATTGCAAATCAAACAAATGAAAGTTGTGAAATCAATTATCGATAGTCAAGTAATGCAAACAACTCTCGGAAACAACTGTATGACTATTCTCAGAAATGTACTAAAATTTATTCATCCTTCTATACAAATTAAACACAAGAAAGTACTGAAATCAATTTATTGATTAAAGTACCCATAAGTTAACTTGACTGAATAATACAACTTTTCGTAACTACTTAAAAATATTCAGTCAGCGGGCATAAAGTACTACTTAACGCCTAACAGGCGTAATAGCTCCCATACTCCTACCAAACTTTATAGAACCTACGCACTTTACGCCCGTGTGGGCGAAAATTATTTTAATTATATAACTACTATGCTTTCTTTTTATTTCTAAAATTCATAAGAATTTTATCAGATATTTACGAAAAGTCAAAGCCTATATAAAAAAATTACATAGTTACCACCACATCTCCATTTTTCATTGATCTTTCTCAATTTTGAAATTTCTATAATATTACGCATCTTGGGAGAACAATAGAAGTCTATAGAGCTGCTCTAGCAGGGGTGGTCCTCCAATCTCCCATACATACTTGGCGGGCCCGACGGTTTCCAGTTTACTGGTGGGCTTTGTAAATGTAGAATACTAAATTTTTACATAAATTCATTAACAATGTTTATACCTATAAGCCCATTATAAATAATTACATTGGCTCTAATTTTTAATTGATACCGTTTAAATATAATATCCCTACATGTGCAGAATCTCATAATTTACTTTCATTACCGAAAATATTTTTCCTTGTGTCCGTCTTTTTTAAACGGGAATGGGATAAAAAATGCATATAAATTTATTGTCTACTCAAAAGTGCTTTACGTTTTATTAACCATTTTATAAGCCACCTATTTTTTATTCTTTTCCATCGTGTAAATATCATATGAGATCTCATATGAGATATCATATGTGTGATGTCATCTGCAATTTTACATATTATGATGTCCGAATATTCCCAAATGAGATCTGATGTCCAATATTTTCATATGAGATCTCATATGATATTTTCATGCGGGTTTGCACTTTCTATTAAAAAACAGAGTAATAAATTCAATACTGAGCCCTATTTAATATGTATAAGCAACCCATTTATACATTTTATCTGATCTTTAAACATATGAATATTTATATGAAAATGACCATGTCTAGACCTTAAACTGCAAACCGTCGGGCCCGCCAAGTATGTATGGGAGATTGCAGGACCACCCCTGCTAGGGCAGCTCTATAGACTTCTATTGTCCTCCCAAGATGCGTAATATTGTAGAAATTTCAAAATTGAGAAAGATCAATGAAAAATGGAGATGTGGTGGTAACTATGTAATTTTTTTATATAGGCTTTGACTTTTCGTAAATATCTGATAAAATTCTTATGAATTTTAGAAATAAAAAGAAAGCGTAGTAGTTATATAATTAAAATAATTTTAGGCGTTAAGTAGTACTTTATGCCCGCTGACTGAATATTTTTAAGTAGTTACGAAAAGTTGTATTATTCAGTCAAGTTAACTTATGGGTACTTGACTACAATAAATTGATTTCAGTACTTTCTTGTGTTTAATTTGTATAGAAGGATGAACAAATTTTAGTACATTTCTGAGAATAGTCATACAGTTGTTTCCGAGAGTTGTTTGCATTACTTGACTATCGATAATTGATTTCACAACTTTCATTTGTTTGATTTGCAATGAACAATTTGAATGTACTTACTTACATATAATTTGTTCAGCATACAATGACTCAAAGAAGTAAAAGATTTTTCACTGGTATTTATTTGATTTCTTTTAAAAAAACATAAATATTATTATTTTATAGATTATACAGAAAAAACGTCTATACTTGCCTTATTTTATACTTTCGTAGAAAGTTTTATATTAACAATATTATTATGGTACAGTCATGAAAAAAATTATTACCAATTGCAGAGTACTTATTGAATAGATGAGATTCGAATAAATAAAAGTTATTTGTACAGTAATGAAAAAAATCTTACCATTTGTAGAGAGTGGTTATTGAATATATGAGATCAGAATAAATAAAAGGACTATAGACAAATGGTGTGGATAGAATATATTTAAAAAATTAGTTTTTTAAAGAACGTGTTGATTGTTTTGAAAAGATATTTAAGCTCTCATTAAAGTTTTTGGTACAGAGGGAGAGAGAGACGGGGAAGAGAGGGTGGGAGAGTTTAGTAAATAATGTTTGTTAAGTACAAATTATGTAGAATAGTAACCAAACTTATTCTTGCCTATAAGTTTTTACTTTTGTAAAATAATTTTTTAAAGAAATTTCACAACTTTTTAAGAGTAAAACTACATTGTAAATAATGTCTGTTAAGTATAAAACTACACTTTAATTGATTTCACAACATTTTTGGGTTTGACTTTCAGTATCCGCGTGAAAGAAATTTATTTCGACTTTAGAACGCAAACATTTATTATTTATTCGTAGAATTCCTTTTCATAAAATAAAACGTAAATAATTTTTTAGGATATTGTATAGGTTTCGGAAAATAATATTATTATTTTATAGATTATTTGTACAGTCATGAAAAAAATTATTACCATTTGTAGAGAGTGCTTATTGAATAGATGAGATTCGAAGAAATAAAAGGACTAGACAAATTGTGTTGTTTTTTATAGATTATCCAGAAAAAACGTCTATACTTGCCTTATTTTATACTTTCGTAGAAAGTTTTATATTAGCAATATTATTATTTGTACAGTCATGAAAAAAATTATTACCATTTGTAAAGAGTGCTTATTGAATAGAAGAGAGTAGAAGAATTAAAAGGACTAGACAAATTATGTTGTTATAGAATGTACTTAAAAAATTAGCTTTTAAAAAACGTGTTGATTGTTTTAAAAAAAATATTTAAGCTCTCATTAAAGTTTTTGGTACTCAGGTTGACGGAAGTTGAGAGAGAGGAAGGGAGGGAGAAGGAGGGAGAGAGTTTATACAGTCATGAAAAAAATTATTACCATTTGTAGAGAGTCCTTATTGAATAGATGAGACTAAAAGAAATAAAAGGACTAGACAAATTGTGTTGTTAGAATTTAACTTACTTAAAAAATAGCTTTTAAAAAACGTTTTGATTGTTTTAAAAAAATATTTAAGCTCTCATTAAAGTTTTTGGTACTCAGTTTCATGGAAGTTGAGAGAGAGGGAAGGAGTGGATAGTGGTCGCTAGGTGAAGATAGAGAGAGAGAGAGACAGAGAGAGAGAGAGAGAGAGAGAGAGAGAGAGAGAGAGAGAGAGAGAGAGAGAGAGAGAGAGAGAGAGAGAGAGAGAGAGAGAGAGAGAGAGAGAGAGACCGAGATAACGGGTGGGAGGGCGGGAGAGACTAATACTTGTCTTAGTTTAAACTTTTGTAAAATGTTTCTTAGATATATTTCACAACTTTTTAAGAGAAAATAATAATTACACAGTGTAATAACATTATGAGGGTTTTTTATAGTATAGTATATTTTTAATATCATTAGTAAATGATAGTATTGTTATTCACAAAAGTTTTAAATTTGAATGTTTCTTCAAGGAGCTCGAAAAATGATTACATTAGTATAGTATATTACGACACAAGGCCAGGAAGTTGGATTTCCAGGGCATCCAACATTCTGGCCAAGTGTCGTATACTATTTTTCTTCGTCCCCCGCCGAAAGTACGCCTATATAGTTTTGATATTAATTAATAAAATAGCATTGTTGGTTGCTAACTACGGCTCGGCCATATGTATAAAAGGCATGCTTCAGCGCCACATTACATATCGCGGAGCGTAAGGCTCGATTTCTCCTTTTTTTGATGCCCGCCCGACTTTTGCAAAACCGAGGTGAAGCCGAGGTTTTGCTGGTCGGGGCGGGCATCAAAAACACTAGCAAAAGATGCTTAAAAGTGATGATGGACCAATAATATGTACATACTTAATTGATACTCATTTCAACTACAGAACAACCTCTCAATGGTTCCTCTGTTTGTCTTTTTCTATCCCATAAGCGATACATTATAGAATGAGAGTAAAAAAACTTTCACATATAAGTATATAGTTACACCATGTCTTGAAACTCAAAATGTAAACATCATGTCTATATATGTATAGAAGCTTTCTGACAGCGTGTATGCAATATAAGAACATAATTGATTATCAGAGTTATAAATATATTGTTCAATATATTAATAATATAAAATTAATTTAATACGCATATATCTTTTCAATTTTCCGATTTTATAAATGATTTTCTTGTCATCACATTTGGAAGGGTTAGCATAGTTTAGGTTACAACACGTGCGCTGTCGCGGACGTTGCCACGCAACGATCAACAAAGAGCGGCCACAAAAGTTGCTCTTCCCGGCGCGAAATCAAGCCGGGAAGACCGTACTTTCGGCTAGAGGATGAAGAAAAATTTTTTTGAAATAATATAATCAAACGCGTATATTCTTAAGTATGATGATAATTTAACAATACTATTAATTATCGTAAAGTCATATGAAAATATCATTCTTTTTATGTTTTCAGTTTGCAGGAAAAACTTATATACATACCTTATTTTATACTTTCAAAGATTATTATTAAGAAGACAAATTACATAAATACTAAAGGGATCGATATTTTTTTGAACAAATTAGATCTTAAAACGAAGCTTTTAGTTCATATTTTTATAATTTTTTTTCAGGGCATATATTATAAGTATTTTCATTTTTTGATACTAGAAATTGATTATTAAAGCCTTAAATTAGTTCTACTATAAGACTGCTATATGATAATATCATTAATTATATTTGTAGCTTCGCAATTAATTATTGGCACCATCAGCCAATAATTAATTATATTATTCTCAACACTTGGATTTGTTGAAATTATCACTAGAACCCGGTCAAAAATATCCAGCTAGGATACCCAGTTGGATCTATGTCACATGGGAAATCCAGCTGGATCCGGGTGGATTTACACAGATTTCAGTAGATTAGATTAGACCACTTGTATTAATAACTCATCATTGCTACACGACTTGTAAAATGTGAGAAAAAAAGCTATCTCGATATTCTTTTATAGTAGAGATATAAGTTCTTGAAATTATTATTGAAACTACTTAAATTAATAACCCATCATTGCCACATATAATCTTGTAAAATTAAAAATGCAACCAGTTTATGAACTAAGAATCACTGAGAATAAAAGCTTTCTTGACATTCTTGTATACATAAAACTTTTTGAAATTATTATCTGAATCTTGTCTAGAAAAATATTGACTAAGAACTCTGAAACATTTTGACGTCTCCCATGGTGAGAAATCATATATTAGATTAACTGAGCACTTTTATTCGTTGAAATTTTCACAATAACATATCATTTTTACTTTTTTCAGTATTCCCATGTTCATTAGGTATAATCTTTTTATTGGCACTTGAATAAATATGTACAACAGCACAGCACTGATATCGACTAAGTTTTTTGAAGATGACAGATGCTTTTTAAACCAAGGCTCAGACCAATATTTCAAATCGGCATCATAAATTATATTGTACATTTATAACCTCACATGTCACTCAGCAATATTTTCTTCTATGCAAAAACTTGTTATGAAAATTAGGAGCCTCATAACACATAATTATTCAATAAACACTTGTTCTATTCTCAAAACATTTGAAACTGATTTTTAATAGAAGTTTTAAAATTTGATTATAAACACTTTATGTAACACGGCATACTATATTTGATTTATTATTACACAAAACACTGAAAATTATATTGTATATTTATAACCTCGTGTATCACTCAGCAATATTTTCTTCTATGCAAAAGCGTATTATGAAGTTTATGAACCTCATAACACGTAATTACTTATTAATACATACTTGAGCTATTTTCAAAACATTTCAAACTGATTTTAAGTAGAAGTTTTAAAATTTGATATAACACTTCATGCAACACATTTTACCGGTATTTTATTTTTTTATATTACGTAAAACACTGATTAGATGCCATTTTTCAATCACTATGTTATTTGTTATCTATAACATTTGATTATATGTGCATTTCATGCAACACATCATACCGGTATTTTATTTTATTTAACACAAAACACTGATTACATGCCATTTTTTAATCACTATGTTATTTGTTATCAATAAAATTTGATTATTTATGCACTTCATGCAGCACATCATATTGGTATTTTATTTTATTTATTACACAAAACACTGATTAGATGTCATTTTCTAATAATCACAACATTTTTATTATCAATATAATTTTCAACTAGATAAACGATCTATGAAAATCACAATTTTCTTTTCTTATTTTGAAAAACTCTCTTCAAAACATAATACTTCTTTCGTACTTTGAGTCCAATACTATCTAAATAAACATCTTAGTTGTTGTTTGTTTTATGTTTGATTCATTGAAAGCAATGAAACTGTCATTTTCTTCTTTGACATCCACGTACTCTATTTGCCCTGTCAAATATGAAGACCAATTTTTAACATTCTTCTAAAATTATATCTCATATGAAAAATTTTCATGTTAAGAATATATAGATACATCTTGAAAAATATTGTGTCGTAAATAGTATTTGCCTGCTCTTCCATAATAATATTGGTTTGGTTTTTCTTTCTTGAGTAGTACTATATTCTTACTATCTTCTTTAATATAAATTATTCTATTCTTAAGCGTCTGTTCTTGTATTAAAATAACTTTTTCTTGTCCATTAATAATAAAATAACCACCAAGGTCATGAGGGCACTCGTTCATTTTTGCTAATTCAAAATTAGATTTTTCAGACAGTACACAATTAGAACTCAACATTATTGGCTATATTACATATATCTCCATATTTCCACAATGAGTCGAAAAAAATCTTCTGGTATAATATCTGTAAGATAATAATTAATGAATTCTTCTTTGTTAAAAAATATTTAACAGTTATCTATTTACTCGGTAATATCCTTATATTTTCTGATATACTCTGTAAAAATAAAAACAAGATTTCACAAAGTAACAATACTTATTATAAACTTTATTGATTTATAACTTGATAATAAAAGTTTGCTACTTATCTGATTATAACATATTGCTATTGCCCATTGATATTCACAGCTGCTTATATAGGTTATATTTTTCCAATCAAATCCATTCCAATTCATCCAAAATGAAATAATCTGTATATGTATCTGTATATATATAATAAGTACTTCTCTAACTAATAAAAGTTATTTTCCCCGTTGATTGATACACATAATTCTTCTCATAATTAGTTGATTTCTTGAGATCTTTGAAATATATTATTATTAACTAACTCACTAAATGATAACATTTGTATATAAAAATACTGACATGTTATATGTAAGATTAGGCGTCGACCAGATACGGGTGTGTATATGAACTATATATATATATAAATATATATAGATATACAAGCGTAAAATAGACGACAACCGAAAGTGTCGTAAGAGCTGCAAACCGGGTATCTGAACAAGGAGAAGAAAAGTTCGGAAAGGAAACAGCACATAAAAAAATTCAGCTCTCTATATCTTTTGAACGAGATAATATCTTTAAATAAAATCTTTTGATTTGAGTAGAGTAATGAAATGGCTTTCGATTAAGAGGGATATGTTATATAGTAAAAACTAACGCAATATACGCAAATGTATATGTACCACGGGTCGCTCCTTTAGGCTTCTTCTATAACTTGCCTTCGGAGCGCTCCCGCGCTCCTTGATGTGGATTCCTAATTTTCACGTAAGTGGTATCACCATCCAACATAAGTTGAATTTTATTAATAGAAATTAATAGGAATCCACATGTCAATAGACTACAAGATAAATTGAAAGAATTATTGTTGCATTGGAAAACAAAAGCTTATATTAAGGATAGTATGTTTAAATATTTAAAATGTGAAAATGGCACTGTAGCTACATGTTATGGGCTTCCTAAGATTCACAAAGAACAGTTGACATATAGAATAATAATATCATCGATAAATTTTCCGACGTATAGACTTGCTAGATTTTTGTCTAATATATTGTTCAAGATAGTGGGTAAAACAAATTCATATATTAAAGATAGTTGGAGTTTTTATGATATAATGAAAGATATTATTATTCCGAATGATCATAGGATGGTTTCATTGGATGTAGTATCTTTGTTTACAAATATACCTTTAGAGTTATTAAATGATATTATAGATAAATGGTCTGAAATTAAAGTACATACTAGTTTAACAAAAGATGAATTTATAAAGGCACTTAATTTGGTTTTTAAAAACACAATTTTTTCTTTTGATAATAGTTTATATGAGCAAAGATATGGTTGTTCAATGGGATCACCTTTGTCACCTGTTATAGCCAATTTAGTAATGGAAAAATTGGAAAGTATTGTTTTGTCTAAGTTGGTTTTTCAGCCAATTATTTTTAAAAGATATGTTGATGGCATTTTTGCAGTTGTGCCTGAATGTTTTGTGGATGAAATGGTGGATGTGTTTAATTCTATCCATGATAGAATTAAATTCACAAAAGAAGTTGAGAAAGATGATCAATTGAGTTTTTTAGATATTAAAGTCATTAGAGTTAATAATAATAGAGTGAAATTAGATTGGTATTGAAAACCTACATGGTCAGGTAGATTTTTAAATTTTGATTCTCACCACCAATTCGGAAACAAGACAGGTGCGATCAAACGTGTCATTGACAGAGCGATTAAATTGTCACATAAAGATTTTAGGAAAAAGAATTTAAATTTAGTTAGAGAAACATTTATTAAGAATATTTATCCAGTAAAATTTATTGACAAAATGATTGATGAGAGAGTGTGGGAAATTTATAATGGTGGATTGAAGCAGCGGATAGATAATCAAACAAGGAATAGAAATGGAAGGAACGCATATTTTAGTTTACCATATGTTAGAGGTTTGTCGGAAAGGAGTAGAAGGGTTTTTAGTAAACATAATATTCAAGTTTTCTTTAGAAATGATAATAATTTAGAAAGGTTATTTAGTAATTGTAAAGACAAGGATGATAAATGTTTAAAATCGGGAGTAGTTTATAAAATTAATTGTAGGGATTGTAATGGTTGTTATATTGGTCAAACGGGTAGATATTTGAAAAAGAGAATATATGAACATCAATATAGTTTACGCAGCTCAAGTTGTACATCGGGTTTGAAAGAACATTGTTTAAATAGTTTGCATTCTTTCGATTTTGGGAGTGTGGATATTTTGGAACAAGGGATTAAGAATAAATATAAGAGGGAAAGCCTTGAAAGTATTCACATTCTAAGAAATCGGAATAATGTAAATTTAATGATAGAGTCAAGTAAATTAGATAACATTTATCATTCTTTATTAATTTAAGTAAGAATGGAAAGTTGGAGAGGGGAATGTGGATGGTGTTGGGGGTAAGAAAAAAGAAGGGGGTATGGGGGTATATAAGGAGGTGTATCGCGGGTTTCATTTCAGTCCCTGAGGAGGAGCCGGAGCGGGCTCGAAACGTTGGACAATGTGGTGGTGGTGGGCAGTCAGATCGTCCTTTGCTAACAAAGTTTTTTCCAGGTTTTAATTAAGTTTTTATTTCAGATTCTGCGGGGGTGATTATAAACAAGGGTAATCTGACTGCCATAAATATTAATTATTTTAATTTAATTTGTAAGACTGTAAGACCGATAGAAAAATTCTTATCAGTTAATTTTTTTAGATAATATAGGTATTTTAATTCTCTTTCGAAAACTACCCATCCGATTCGAATAACTCGATTCTATCATTAAAAAAAAAATCAAAAAGCAGTTTTGAGAAAAATCGAAAATTTGAAAAAAACAAAAACACATCGCCCCAATAAAAACGCACGCGCACACACACACACACACACACGCACGCACACACACACACGAACGCACGCACGCACACACGCACGCACGCACGCACGCACACACACACACACACACACACACAGAGATACGCACACGAACGCACGCACGCACGCACGCACACACACACACTCACACACACACACATACGCACACACGCGCACACACACACACACACACACACACACACACACACATTTTTCAAAAACCATGTATTTTGATTCCTAACATCTCGGAACACAATTATAACATGTTTTTACAACAACTCAAAAATTTAATGTCACAAAGCTTCCTCTAGGAGGAAGCTAAACGTTTAATTGAGAAATAAATGAAATCTATGAATTCGCTTTTGAATTCGAATTGTCTACTTTAGTAGCAAGCAGGGTCAAACCTTTCTTAATTTAAAAATTGTTGTAAAATTATATACATATATTAAGGAAGTCCATACCAACAAATTGTCAATTTCTGTACCAAGATTGATACGTCGATTTTTTTTTCTGTCTATTTTATAGCTACAATTTTATTAAAGTAAAAATTCTTTTTTTTTAGTTGGATTAAATAAAGTGTAAATAAATTAAAATAAAATAATTAACTTCTTTAGTAAGGTCGTATTTCAGAAAGAAGTTTATATATATCGCTGTTGATATATATTTTTTTTTTTAATATATCAGTAATTTTATTTCAGGTGGGGGGACTTCGCCCTGACGAAAATATAAGGCTCTCCCGAGAAGCGGTCGTGCCTAAAAATTGACCGTTTAGTTTTTTCGGAGTTATAAGCTTTTTTAAAAAAAAAACACGTTTTTGTCAATAACAAGAGAACCGGGATAGTTAGAGAATTTTTTTTTTGGAAATTATAGGTTTTTTTACGCTCTTTCGAATGTTACCCATCAGATTTAAATATCTCGATTCTATCATTGAAAAAAAGCCAAAAGCAATTTTGAGAAAATCGAAAATTCTAAATAAAACAAAAACGAATCGGCCCAATCAAAAAAACGGATTTTTGACCCGCTATCACACAAAAAGAAACAAAAAGAATGAGACCTGTCCGGTTAAAATCGATCGAGTACAATCTGAGATCCAGGCGCGCGCGCGCGCGCACGCACGCACGCACGCACACACACACACACACACACACACACAAAAACACACACATTTTCCAAAAATCATGTATTTTGGTTCTTAATACCTCGAATATCAAATATAACATGTTTTTACAACAACTCAAAAAATTACTGTCACAAAGCTTCCTCTAGGAGGAAGCAAAATTACATAGTTACCAACACATCACTATTTTTCATTATTCCTCCTCAATTTTGAACTTTCTATAATATTACGCATCTAGGAAGGACAAGAGAAGTCTAGAGCTACTCTAGCAGGGGTGGTCCTCCGATCTACCATACATACTTGGCGGATCCGACGGTTTACAGTTCAAGGTGTAAGGCATGGTCTTTTTCATATAAATATACATATGTTTAAAGATAAGATAAAATGTATAACTTTCTACATATTAACTACTGATCTATGAATCTATCACTTCGTTTTTAAATAGAAAGTACACCCAGGCGTGAGAATATCATATGAGATCTCATGTGGGATCCCATAATATATAAAATTGAGATATACATATACGAGATATGCGCTGTCTGAAATCTTATATGATATTTACACGGGGGAAAAGGATATAAAATATGTTGCTTATAAAACGGTTAGTAAAATGTAAAGGACTTTTGAGCAGACTATAAATTTATATCAATTTTTTATTTTATTCTCGTTTAAAAAGGACGGATACAAAGAAAAATATGTTTTATAATGAAATATAAATCATGATTCTGCACACTTACGGATATGTTGTACTTAACGGCATCAATTAAAAATTAGAGCCAATGTAATTATTTATGGTGGACTTATAGGTATAAATATTGTTAATGAATTTATGCAAAAATTTAGTATTCTACATTTAAGTAGCCCACGTAACTGCAAACCGTAGGGCCCGCCAAGTATGTACGGGAGATCAGAGGACCATCCCTGCTAGAGCAGCTCTAGACTTCCATTGTCCTTCCAAGATGCATAATATTATAGAAAGTTCAAAATTGAGGAGGAATAATGAAAAATAGTGATGTGTTCGTAACTATGTAATTTTTTTATATAGGCTTTGACTTTTCGTAAATACCTGAAAAAATTCTTATTAATTTTAGAAATAAAAAGAAGGCATTATAATTATATAATTAAAATAATTATCGCCCACACGGGCGTAAAGTACGTAGGTAATGTAAAGTTTTGTAGGAGTGTGTGTGCTATTGGGCCTCTTGGGCGTTATGTAGTACTTTTCGTAATTAAGTAAAATGTAATTTTATACGCGAGGTACGAAAAGTTCTTATGGCCGGTACTTGACTACAATTAATTGATTTCAGTACTTTCTTATATTTAATTTGTATAGAAGAATGCAGAAATTTGAGTACATTTTTGAGAACATAGTCATACAGTTTTTCGGAGAATGGTTTGCATTACTTGACTATCGATAATTGATTTCACAACTTTCGTTTGATTTGCAGTGAACAATTTGAATGTACTTACATATAATTTGTTGAGCATATATTGACTCAAAGAAGTAAAAGACTTTTTTACTAGTATTTATTTGACTTCTTTTAAAAGAACATAAATATTATTTTATAGATTATACAGAAAAAACTTTTATACTTGCCTTATTTTATACTTTCGTAGAAAGTTTTATTAACAATATTATTATTCGTACAGTCATGAAAAAAATTATTACCATTTGTAGAGAGTGCTTATTGAATAGATGAGATTAGAATAAATAAAAGGACTATAGACAAATTGTGTTGTTAGAATATATTTAAAAAATTAGTTTTTTAAAGAACGTGTTGATTGTTTTGAAAAAATATTTAAGCTCTCATTAAAGTTTTTGGTACAGAGGGATGAGAGGGTGGGAGAGTTTAGGAAATAATGATTGTTAAGTATAGAACTTGTAACGGGCGCCGATATAAGTTACGAGAATCACGTATACTGCGTTGCGAGATCTGAATCTCGCGCGCTTGCACGTATCGTGATCGACAGAGTGCTACGCGGAACAAGCCAGAAGCAGATGGAGAAGAAGACGAAGCCGCCGCGCCGCTGTGAACGTGAGCGAGCGGCCATGATGTTGATTCTGACCGTGACACGCGAAGATAGTCCGAGGTGCCTGCCGCGTGTTTTGTGCGATACGAGATAGACAGAGAATGTACTGCGCCTCCACCGCTGACTGCGCGACCACCGGTGCACCGCCACCAATCCCGAACGAGCGAGGGAGAGAGAGAGAGAGAGAGCTACGGCCAAAAGAAGAAGGACGGGGACAGTGAGGCGTTCTCCATCCCCGCCCCTCCTTGCTGCGGGAGCCTGTGGCATAAGCGCTAGAGAGAGAGAGCGACAGCGGCTATGGCTGGTCAGCCAACTTGCGTGAGTCGCATTTAATATTACGCGCGTATCTGAGTGTCGCGAGAGTTGTTTTTTGCCGCCGCGAATCGGCGGCCGCGAGCGTGCGTGCGTCGTTTAAAGTCTCGGCCTGTCGCGTTTTGTGTTGATTCACTGTCCGGGTTTCGCGCCCCTTAGCGCGTTTATCTTTCTTGGAATAAACCTCTTTGTCTTGTTTTATCTTAAATAGTCGAGTCACGAGTACTTATTGAGCGCGCCTTAACCTATGCATGATTTCCCGAATACCGCCCTCTACCCTTTTCAGCAGCTGCAGCTAGTCGCAGGCATTGCCTTCTAGAGGAACCTCGGTAGCGGAAGTAAGTATCTCAATAGCCGCTTGAGAGGTTAACTTAGCCCCCGATTTGCCCTGGCGTAGAATACCCCCGTATATTACCCCACGAACCCCTGAGACGGATTAATACCCTCTCCATAACCGAACCCCGTTACAACTGGCGCCCTTAACTTGTTGGAAAGCATAGGTTAGGGAATAATTCGATTATTTAAACAGGTCGAGACTCGCATTGCGAATAATTAATTATCGAGAGGGATAATTAATTAATACAAAAGTGTATAGTGTGTGCAAGGGTAACCAATTGGTGGTTTATAACCTTGCTTGGAGGGAATAACCCGGCCTGCACGTACTTAGCCAGGACAATGCTTGTGAAGGCCGAACATTGTTGAAGTACTTATTGAGGGCAACAAAGAGATTAATTAACAATTATTTATTTATTATTCATTACACTATTTATGAATTTTTTTTTATCAATAATAGGTTTTTAGCGTTCGATCTCTTTGTTGGGCAACTCACGTGCACGCCGGGGCGTAAAGTAGCAGATTACGCACCGAATTCGCATTTTAAGGGATATTAGCGGAAATTTCCGCATTTTTTGGGAAATACGCGTGAGCGCGGATGCAGGGGACGGCCTAGAGATCGCGCGCAGTAATTTTGAGGCCGCGCATGCGCAGAAACCGAAAAAAAAAGTGGAAAATCACTATCGAAGTTCGTTCAGTACAGAAGCTTAAAGGCTGTTGCTCGCGGATTACAGTTTAAATATTTTTGGCATAGAGGAGGCCGTTTCCTGGCCAAGATGCGAGATGGTGAAACGTCGCAGCTGATCATGACTGCGGTGGATCTGCAGGCGATCGCAATTTCAACCGGTACGGCAAAATTTAGGGGCTCGGGTAATAAAAATAGTATGGAGAAAGACACATTGGATAATAAATCGAATTTGGGTACAAACGATACGATTACTAACGTTAGCCCATGACTAGATAATGATAGTGCAAAAGAGGTTCGGTATGTTGGATTGAAAGCAGGATTTTTAAATACAACATCTTTGAAAGCGCACATAACAATATTTCGTCAATTTCTGTTCTCTTATCCCTCTTACCATCTCTTCGGTATTGCAGAGTCGTGACTCGGGCCTAATATAGGAGATGATTTCGTCGAAATTGAAGGCTACTCAATAATCAGGCAGGACAGAAATACGCATGGAGGAGGAGTTCTGCTGTATGTTAGCAATTTATGGAAAGCTACAATTTTATGTACATCGGCTACCATGGTGAACGAAGGAAAGCCGGGAGTTCCAGAGTACATCATGTGTAGTATACAGCAGGGCTCTTCGCCCCCCGTGTTTGTAGCAGCCATTTACGGGCCCCCAGACGCCCGACCTTATCAACTCTGATTTGGCTGAAGCTCTCGAACAACACTCCGTGGGTTTTGCGCATCGAATAGTAATGGGAGATCTCAACGCGAATATGTTAGTAACGGAGCAGGAGTCGACTTTCGTAAACCTATGTCAACTTAACTTAAAACTTATTGAGCATGGCGCGACTAATCACCACAAC
Organism: Torymus aiolomorphi; assembly: GCA_036365515.1. Lineage (NCBI taxonomy): Eukaryota > Metazoa > Arthropoda > Insecta > Hymenoptera > Torymidae > Torymus > Torymus aiolomorphi. The sequence continues at coordinate 209,229,669 of CM070873.1, read as the reverse complement.
GGCAAATCTCACACATGGATCGATGTAATCTTCACGGACGATGATGACGTAGTGCTAGATTCTAACAATATGACGGCAACTTATCGCAATAGTCATAATATAATTGATGTTGTTATTGACGTTCCTGTATCTCAAAAACCTCCACTTGGAAGGTTTACATACCGTAATTTTAAGGCTATTCGTCAAGAACAGCTGCTTTCTTATTTGAATGATTGCGACTGGTCGACTGTCAATTGTGCAGATGTAGACGTTGACACCCGCTTAGAACATCTTAATGCAAATATCACGAAGGCTTTGGATGAATTAGCCCCGATTAAGGAATTTCGTCCGAATAGAAAACAACAACCGCCGTGGGTTGACGCGGAGCTCAGAGAGTTGTACGCTAACCGTGACGCTTTACATCGGAGATATCAACGAACGCGAAATCATGGTCACTGGGAAGAATGCCAATTGCTAGCGCTATTAGCAGAACAACTCTCAAGAGAAGCGCGAGATACATTTCTTCAGAATAAAATTTTCGAGGCACTTGATAGCGGGAAGGATATTTGGAAAGAGTTGAAAAGTTTAGGTCTTCTCCCACAAAATCGAGCTAGGGAGGAACTTCACGGGTTTTCCCCAAAATAATTAAACACGCACTTTGCGGGGGTCTCAGTCTCAGCTGAAGAACGCGAGGAAAATATGAATGAAGTTATGGCAACGGCCAGTGAAGAAGGCTTCGCCTTCAGTAAAGTTACTTTTTCAGATGTGGTTCTAGCTGTTGCACATTTCTCCTCGCAGGCTAAGGGTGAGGATGGGATACCACAAGGTGTGATAGCAAAAGCTCTTCCAGTTATTGGCTATCACCTAGCTGATATTTTTAATGCTTCCCTCTTGAAGGGAATTTTTCCGGAATCCTGGAAAAAAACTCATTTGGTGCCACTTAAAAAGACAGCTGTCCCATCAACTGTTACGGACTTTCGTCCAGTGGCACTATTGAGCTTTCTATCCAAAGTCCTTGAGAAGCTTGTACATGATCAGATTTCAGCATTTTTAGCTTCAAAGAAAATTCTCGATCCTTTTCAATCTGGATTTAGACCAGGTCACAGTACGCAGACAACTCTACGAAAATTGACGGAGGATATAAGAGCGGGAATAGACAACGAAAAACAACTACTTACCATTCTCCTATTGTTCGATTTTAGCAAGGCGTTCGACACCATATCGCCAACTAAATTATTGCATAAACTGATCAAAATGGGATTTTCCAGGGGGGTAGTCCTGTGGATAAAGTCATACATTACAGGTCGTAAGCAAAAAGTGATTACGAAGCAAAATGGAGACTCCAATTGGCTCACAACCAATCTCGGTGTACCACAGGGCTCGGTTCTGGGACCCCTTCTGTTCAGTCTCTATATAAATGACCTACAGCACATTTTTTTGGATTTTAATAATAATTCTCAATCGAGTAGTGTTGGGCACCTGCTATATGCAGATGATTTACAAGTTTACACGCAGACAACCCTAGACGAGCTGAATGAAGGGATACGACACTTGTCGATTATAGGTAGAGCAGTGGCGGCATGGGCCGTCGACAACGCCCTCAGTCTCAATGTAAGAAAAACTAAGGCTATTATTTTTGGATCTAACCACAATATTAACATACTACGGGGTATGCATTTGTCTGGCATTGAGATTCAGGACAACGTTTTCGTCACCTTTGTCGACACTGTAACTAATCTCGGTGTTGTAATGGACTCGAAACTAACGTGGAAAGCGCAAGTGGATGCAGTTAGCCGAAAGGTTAACAGAGCCCTATACGGACTCAGACGGTTTCGATCCTGCACCACCGAGATCTTACGTAAGCAGCTCGCAAGCTTTCTCGTGTTATCTCATTTAGATTACTGCTCGCTAGTGTATCTTGACGTGACGCGTGAACTTCAAAAGAAACTGCAAATATTGCAAAATTCATGTGTGAGATATGTAAGTGGTGCTAAGAAAGATGAACACATCAGCCCATATAGAAATAAGCTAGAGTGGCTTGACTTAAGGGAGAGAAGGGCATATTTTGCAGTGGTTTTAATGTACAAAGTTATAAATTTGGGTCAGCCAGTGTACCTACCTCCCTTATTTCAAAAGTGCCAAGATAGAACGTCGAGTAGAACTCACTGCAGAGAACTTATAGTTCCGTCATCACGAACTAACGTAGGGCTGGATTCTTTCTGGTCCCAGGGTACGTGACTATGGAATTCGATTCCTCGCGATATTAAGAATGTTTCCTCGGCGAGTAAATTCAAAGCGGCGTTTAGGAAGTACTTGATGCAAAGGTCATGCGATATCGACTGTATATATGTGTAAATAGAAATAGACTGTACTGCTATTTTTATAACAGTACTAAAATCGTTTTGTGATTAATCTTCTGACTTACATCGTATGAATAAAGCAATGTGATGAATTCAATCTGTAACCGCTAGATTGAAGAATAACTAAGTTCAATTATGTGATACTTCGTGACTTGGCGATTGCCATTGACTATGTTTGTGATGATTATACGATTGCGATATAATGTACACAAATGTTAATTATGTTCAATACTTTGAACCATCCTGAGGCGAGTTTTCCTAATAGGATTTATCCCACGTGGTTTGCCTATTGGGTTTTCCCCGTCTCACAGACATGAGCCTGGGCGAATGCAGGATGGTAGACTGTAACTTAATTATTTGGAATTTACAAATAACAACTATTCTATTCTATTCTATTCTATCGCGGAATCGTTAGCGCATCTCACTGGGAGGTGCGTGCATCCACTAATTTCGAGTTTGCGCATGCGCAAAGGGTCGAAAAATAAAAATTTTGATTTAGCACGCGGAATCAGTAGCGCATCTCACGGGGAGGTGCGCGCATCACTAATTTTGAGTTTGCGCATGCGCAAAGGGCCGAAAAATTAGAATTTTGTTTTTGGAAGCGGAATCGTTTGCGCATGCGCTGGTGAAACAATTACACCTAGTGATTTTAGTGCCGCGCATGCGCAGCTTGCGGAAAACGTAAATTTCGATTTTTCGATACGGGATCGTTTGCTCGCGTGCCGAATAGATTTGCGCAGGAAGTAGAAGTGAAAAAAGTCAATTAGTTTATTTGCAATTCGCAATCAAAGACTTATAACCCCGCGAAAACGCTCATGCATCCGCGAAATCGCGACTGCATCGATTTCATCGTTTGCTCATGCGCTGAATCGTTTGCGCATGCGATAAAAACGTGTGCACATTTCGCAAACAAGCGAATTACGTTTGCACAATAACCATAAAGCGACATAACCTCCAAGCAAGCAGGTTAAAAAGCGAGTTACCCGGGTCTAGCAATTAGAGACCGAACCACCAGTTGAGAAAATTCGTATTTTCTTTAGCCAGTGGTAATCCAGTAGGTACCTTGTGAAGGATACCACTGGCAGTGCAAAAGCACTTTCAAGTTCCGCGTTATTGAACTAAAAATTCCCTTGCGCACACAGAAATCGCGAACGACTTTGTGATGGCGTATAACATACACGAAGCCTTGGAGGATTCGGGAAATACTCTCACGCGCCGGGAAATCGATAGCTGCCTGGCACAACTAGAGTTAAAGCGCCATGGCATGTCCTTTGGAAAGCTGGAGAGATTGACTAAGTGGGTATTGGGGATGTATTGCCCGGAAGATTTTGAAGAACCAGTGGGGCCGGGAGATGCAATCGCTCGGCGGAAAGCATTGAGGACAAGCCTTCTGAATAAACTCCTCATGGAAGATGAAGGCAAACCTCCAGCTGGGAAGTACACCCACTGGAGGTAGTGCTGAAGAGCGAGCAAATAATAAAAATAGTGAGGGAGACGACGGCGGAAGCGGCGTCGCGAGCCCAACACCCACACCCCCATGAACCCCCGGCGCGCGATCAGAACGCCATCAGTGAAGAAATTGCACAAGTACACCTGGAAAACGCACAAGAAGAGGACGACTCGCGAGCAGCCAACCTACAGCACGACACACAAGACACGTGGGAGGAAGAACCACCGCCGCGGCAGGGAGACATGCTGCGTCTCCAGGCAAGAGACGGAACAGAGTTCCAGGTGCCAAAGGAGGTGAGCCTGCTATTGGTGGAGCTGATAACGAAAGTAAAGTCGCTGGAGGACAGGCTAGCAGCAGACCATCAGCGACAAGCAGCGTACGTCCTCCACATAGCAGGGCTGTTAACAAAGGTAAAGTCACTGGAGGATAGACTTGACCACCAGCGACTAACAGCGTCCAGCATCCAGATAGCGGACACAAGGCCAGGACTGAACGTGCGATTCGAAGACACGTTCACGATCCCAGAGCAGAACGAAGCATGGAATCGTAGGCAGCCTTCGCCACCGCCAGCTCGCCCTAGAGACCAGGCTGATTTATGGGACGGAAACCCAGCCTGGGAGGGTGGTGACCGCCGAAATCCGGCGAGAAGTTCTAGCTGGCACAACTACTCCGCGCCAGGCACTTCGGCCAATTTCTCGAGGTCGGGGTTATACCCCTCGAGAGATATCGGCCAAATAGTGCGGAAGTGGTAAATACGCTTCTCGGGCGCGAAGAGCCAGAGCATAGACGTATTCTTGGCAAGGCTGGAGGATTGCAGAGACCTGGCCAACTTGACGGAAGAAGAGGTGTTATCGTCGCTATCGGAACTCTTCACCGACACGGCCGCCACGTGGTACAGGAATGAGAAGAAAAAGTGGACCACGTGGCAAGAATTTGTGACGGCTGTGCGACGCTGGTACGGCACGGGCCGAAGGTACCAGCAGCGGCTAGTGGCCGAAGCCAATAGTCGCACGCAAGGGGTGGAAGAGACCGTGAGGGACTACATCACGTGCCTCGTAGCGATCATGAGGAAGATATCGCCCGCCCCAGCCTCGAACATCAGCTGGACCAGCTCCATCGTAACCTCAAGCCGCGGTTGCAGTCTATGGTTCGGAGATCAGACTTCCGAACCATCGAGGAGCTGCTCGACTTGGCGGTAGATGCTGAGCATACCTTGGAGTATTCCAAGGCCTATCTACCACCGCCACCGCCAGGAGCCATCTCGTTGCCAGAAATGGCATACAAGCCTCCTCCTCCTAGCGATACTACACGCAAGCCGAAAGAGCACCAGGAGGATAAGGTGGCAGCGGTGGTAAACGAGCGGGGCCCCAAGCAGGAGAGCTTGGAGGACATGCTTCGCAGGGTCGTCAAGCAGAGCCTCGCGGACCTGGGGAACCCCAATGCGGGGGGCTTCGGACGAACGTCCCCGTTGTGGCCGCGTAGAGGGCGCGGCCACCGATCACCGGGTCAGGGCAGATCCGGGAAGCCCTCGGAACAGAACAGCGGGCAGGCGCAGGGTAATTCCCTGCCGCCCGCTAGTTCCGGAGGCAACTCCCCGAAGGAGCCGAGGCCTCCATTGTGCGGCCTTCCATGACAAATGGCCCGGTTCTGCCCGATCGGTTCGGGAAACGCCAAGGAAGGGGCGTAGAAGGGATCACCTCTGCTCCCCCGCAGGCAGAGATCCCTACGAAAGAGGTCGCAGGGGCCGCGGGCGACAGTCGCCCGGGCCCGCAAGAGCGAGAGACTCGGTCGCCGAAGGATAGTCGAGGAGAGACCCCGGCTATTCCACCACCCGACGCAGAAACCCGATGGTGGATGCGGATCGGGGTTGACGAGTTCGACCTCCGAGTGCTGTTGGATCCAGGAGCGTCTACGACGGTCATGGGCACCGTCGGGCTCCAACTGGCGACAGCGCTCAAAAGGGACTTCGTAGCGTCCGAGAAGCAAGGGGTACGGCTCGCGGATGGAAGCCGCAGCCTCCTGCTAGGCCACGTGATCCTGCCGATCACGGTGGCGGGCATAACACACGACATACGGGTCGCCATCATGCCCCAGCTCGACGCAGACTGCTACCTAGGGGCCAACTTTGTACGAGCGTCTAGGGCCGTACTTGACCCGGATGCGGATAGGCTGTTCTGCAAGGAGGCGGAAGCCTATGTCGAGCTGGAAGTAGCCAGCTTGACCGCCGATCGGAGCGCCGTGTCTGCCATCGGGCTTGAAGACGCTACGGACCTTCAGCGAGAGGAGCTGAAGGCCACGGTAGAAGAGATCCTGGGCAAGCTCCCGCCAGGACTGGGATGCGTCAAAGGCGTGGAGCATGAGATCCGAGTGGGGAATGCTCGGCCAATCAAACAGCGCCACTATCCGGTGTCAGATAGGGTGCAGGAGGAGATGCATCGCCAGGTGCGCGAGAAGCTAACTCAAGGTATAATTGAGCCCTCCAGGAGTGGTTGGTCGAGCCCCGTCGTGATGACGCCGAAGAGCGACGGCACGCGGCGGTTTTGCAGTGACTTGCGTAAGGTGAACGCAGTCACCGAACCCGATGCCTACCCCCTTCCAAATATGCAAAATATTCTGCGGAAGCTGAGGAATGCAAAGTTTATCTCCACGCTGGATCTCAAGAGCGCGTATCACCAGATACCGCTAGCGGAAGAGGCGCGTCCGATCACGGCCTTCACGGTGCCGGGAATGGGGTTATACCAGTTCCGGCGGATGCCGTATGGTCTGACGAACGCGCCCACTACCTTCCAGCGGCTCATCGACCAAGTGCTCGGACCCGAGCTAGAGCGGAACGTCTACCTCGACGACATCATCATCGTCGCCGAGACGTTCGAGGAGCACAAGGAATGCTGGCGAGCGGTGCTAGAACGGCTCGGAGCCGCTGGACTGACGCTGAACGCCGCGAAGTGCGTGTTCTGCAAGCCGGAGGTAGCGTACCTGGGCTTCTTGGTTAATCGGGACGGCACGAGGCCTAACCCGGCCAAGCTAGAGTCCATTAAGAATTACCCGGTGCCACCGAACCTGAAGGCGCTGTGACGGTTCCTAGGCACGTCATCCTGGTATAGGAGATTCATACCGAATTATGCCACCATCGCCGAGCCACTCACCAACCTGACAAAGAAGAACCACAGGTATGAGTGGCTCGAGGAGCAGCAGAACGCTTTCGATCTGCTCCGGGCGATGATCATGACCGCGCCGGTGCTGCACCGCCCCGATCCTAACGGGCTGTTCATCGTGCAGACGGACGCGAGCGACGTGGGCCTAGGGGCTCTACTGCTCCAGGAATCGGAAGAACTAGAGCGGGTAATAGAGTTCGCAAGCCGAGTGCTTACCCCGGCAGAGCGAAATTACAACGTGACCGAAAGAGAGTGCCTCGCGGTTGTATGGGCGATCCAGAAGTTTCGCCCTTACATCGAAGGGTACGAGTTCAAAGTTGTGACAGACCATAGTAGCTTACGGTGGCTCTGTCACATGAAGAACCCGACGAGCCGGCTTGCTCGTTGGGCATTACCGCTGCAAGGCCACAAGTTCACCGCTGAACACCGCAAAGGCGCCTTGAACCACGTGGCAGACGCCCTCTCTCGTATGTATGAGGATGAGGACGCGCTAGAAGTGGCTGCGGTGTCGTGGTTCGCCGACACCGAGGACACGTGGTATCAGGAGGTGCACCAAGGTCAAAGAGCAGCCCAATGACTACCCCACCTACAAACTCGTAGCAGGCAGTCTCTATCGGTACCGCCCCAACTCAGCGGTAGACTTAACCCTCGGCGACGATGACGATGCCTGGAAGCTGGTGGTACCAGAAGAACATCGTCGCGAGGTGTTGCAGGAATGCCACGACGACGCCACCGCTGGAAATCTCGGCAGAGAGAAAACGTTCGCCAGAGTCGCGCTGCGCCACTACTGGCCGCGCTACTATGCGAAAACGCAGGAGTACGTACGAAACTGCGAGACGTGCCAGCGCTTCAAGGTGGAACAAAGGACTCCAGCCGGCCTCATGGGGCGCCGAGTAATCGACAAACCCTGGCAGGTCGTGGTTGGAGACATCATTGGACCATTGCCTCGAAGCTCCAAAGGTTGCGGGTACATCCTGGTGTTTCAAGACCTTTTCACCCGCTGGGTAGAGGCATCTCCCATACGTAAGGCCAACGCCAAGACGGTGATAGCGGAACTAAGTCGGACGACCTTTCTTCCATTCGGTTGCCCGGAAGTCTTCCTGTCTGACAACGGCACAGAGTTTAAGAACCATGCCGTGGAAGACTTCCTGCGGAAGCGCGGTGTGCACCACACCCACACTCCCCCCTATCACCCCCAGGCTAATCAGGTAGAACGAGCCAACCGTACCCTAAAGACGATGGTCGCTTCCTATCTTAAGGAGCGGCATAGTACATGGGACGAGAAGCTTCCGGAACTTCTCTTCGCCATGAATACGGCTGAGCAAAGTTCTACTGGAATGAGTCCAGCTCTAATGCTCTATGGGAGACAGCCAGAACCCCCTGGCACGCAACGAAGGATGCAAGAGGTAGCAGCAGACCACCCGGCTCAAGAAGGAAGGTGGGCTCGCTGGAAGGAGCGAATGGAGGTTCTGCCAGAGTTACACGCGCGCCGCTTCTAGAGCGCGCGCGGCTCAAGAACGCCAAACCGGCTATTACGACGCCGACAGGCGCGAGCCAACTTTCAAACCAGGTGACAGAGTGTGGAAGCGCAACCATCCCCTATCCTCAGCCACCAAGGGCATTGCAGCGAAGCTATCGCCGAAGTTCGAAGGTCCGTATTGGATCACGGATACCCTTGGACCTAACACCTACAGATTGGTAGGGGCCAGTGGTGAGAAAGAAAGAGGTGGTGACTGCGGAACAGTTGAAAAGCTACCACTCTGCTTCGCCAGAACCCGACGAGCCGGAAAGGACGGTCGACACGGAGACCGCGCCAATGAGCGAGCCCCCCGACGATGCCCTTATGGACGAAACGCTTCCGAGGAGACGCGGGAGGCCCTCAGGTGCTCGAGCAGTGGTAGTAGACCTACTCGAGCAGACGTCGGTGGCATTGCCCGCCTCACCTCCTCCACGGAGGGGACGCGGAAGACCCGCAGGAGTCCGAGCAGTGGTATTAGACCCACTCGGGCCGAATTCGGTGGCCCCATCCGCCTCAGCCCAACCGCAGCGAGGACACGGGCGCCCTCGGAAAGCCATCTGACCCTTCCGCTTTCCTACGTTGCGGCCGGTGAGAAACCACAGCGAGCCTGCGACGTCTAAAATATCAACATCCGCACCCACGTTAGACTTTACCTCCTTATTTCAGCGTCCTTTCCTTCCTCGATGTAACGTCCGAGGGGACGTCAAATCTGGGTGCGGGGTGTAACGGGCGCCGATATAAGTTACGAGAATCACGTATACTGCGTTGTTGCGAGATCTGAATCTCGCGCACTTGCACGTATCGTGATCGACAGAGCGCCACGCGGAACAAGCCAGAAGCATATGGAGAAGAAGACGAAGCCGCCGCGCCGCTGTGAACGTGAGCGCGCGGCCATGATGTCGATTCTGACCGTGAAACGCGAAGATAGTCCGAGGTGCCTGCCGCGTGTTTTGTGGGATACGAGAGAGACAGAGAGTGTACTGCGCCTCCATCGCTGACTGCGCGACCACCGGAGCGCCGCCACCAATCCCGAACGAGCGAGGGAGAGAGACAGAGAGAGAGCTACGGGCAAAAGATGAAGGACGGGGACAGTGAGGCGTACTCCATCCCCGCCCCTCTTTGCTGCGGGAGCCTGTGGCATAAGCGAGAGAGAGAGAGAGAGAGAGAGAGAGAGAGAGAGAGAGAGAGAGAGACAGCGGCTATGGCTGGCCAGTCAACTTGCGTGAGTCGCATTTAATATTACGCGCGTATCTGAGTATCGCGAGAGTTGTTTGTTGCCGCCGCGAATCAGCGGCCGCGAGCGTGCGTGCGTCGTTTAAAGTCTCGGCCTGTCGCGTTTTGTGTTGATTCATTGTCCGGGTTTCGCGCCCCTTAACGCGTTTATCTTTCTTGGAATAAACCTCTTTGTCTTGTTTTATCTTAAATAGCCGAGTCACAAGTACTTATTGAGCGCTCCTTAACCTATGCATGATTTCCCGAATACCGCCCTCTACCCTTTTCAGCAGCTGCAGCTAGTCGCAGGCATTGCCTCCTAGAGAAACCTCGGTAGCGGAAGTAAGTATCTCAATAGCCGCTTGAGAGGTTAACTCAGCGGCGTTGTGCGGGAAAGACCGGCTGCGCTGGTAACGCTAGGTCATAGCGAGCAGCCAGTAGTTCGCGGGCAGCAGTTGGCAGCATCGGCAGAGCGCAGCGCCGGTTCTAGGAGAAAGCGGCCTAGGCTTCCTACAATAGAAGCCGGGCTCGCATGTTCGGAACCTGGGGCCTGATTCTAAATGTGTCTCGGCCTCGAGACAACTGCTTTTCCTTTTAAAGGAGCTCCCTGATTGGTCTACAGCTCCGGATTTGTTGTGTCTCGAGATAGAGACAAATTTAGAATCAGGCCCCTGTGCCGAGGCGCTTCTGCCGGACTACAGATAATTCTACAACGGTGAGTTGCCCGGGTGTAGAAAACGCCCGTATATTACCCCGTAAACCCCTGAGAGGGATTAATACTGTCTCTATAACCGAACCCCGTTACAAACTATATGGAATAGTAACCAAACTTATTCTTGCCTATAAGTTTTTACTTTTGAAAAAAAATTTTTTAGAGAGATTTCACAACTTTTTAAGAGTAAAAGTACATTATAAAAGATGTTTGTTAAGTATAAAACTACACTTTAATTGATTTCACAACTTTCTTGGGTTTGTGTTTCAGTATCCGCGTGAAGGAAATTTATTTCGACTTTAAAACGCAAAAATTTATTATTTATTCGTAGAATTTCTTTTCATAAAATAAAACGTAAATAATTTTTTAGGATATTGTATAGGTTTCGAAAAATAATTTTTATGGTTTCCGAAAAAATTCTTATTGTTTGTAAAAGTTTTTGTAAAGTGATCGTAAAGGTTTTGGAAAATAATTTCTCGTTGCTTGCAAAAGTTTATAAAGGATTGTAGAAGTTTTGTAAAATAATTTATTAATGGATTTTTTAAAAGATGTAGTGATGGACCATTTTTGGAGATATTTTGTAGAGAAAATATAATAATAATGAATAATTTACAGAAATGATTCCGTTATTGAAAGTAATCAACTTTAATTTAATGAGTAATACTAAAGATAAAAAAAATGATGTTTGTAAGAAACGAAAACATTTTCATAGCAAATACATACAAACAAATATTGTAGAGAGATAAAGAGTTAATTTAAAAATGAGAATAATTACTGCTAATAGCAAAAATCAGTTTTGTGAGAAATAGAAAATGTTTTTATAGGAATTATAGAAAATACTTCAAAAAATAATTTTTAAAAGTGTTTATTATAATTGTTTCAAAAAAACATTTAAGTTTTCAGTCAAGTTCATTGTAGAGAGTTGGACAGTTGTTGAGTGCAAGATTGTTTGGATGAAAACATTAAACATTTATTAGTATTTCAACAGAGAATTTAAAGTTAAAGTTAAAAAAGATAATAATATATTTTTTCTTTGTAGCTATCGCAAGTTCTCAGAATTACAATTCAAATCTCTGTATCACCTGATTCTCTTGCTTTTATAAAACTCGAAGCTCAAAGTTGGCTGAGAAGTTGAGTTCTCATGTGAACTGCCATTTCCATAGCAGCAGGCGGTACAAAGTTTTTTAAAAACTACTCTTTCGCATCTATTTCTCTGAAATCACCTAATCCTCTTGCCTTCACAAAATGCGAAGCTCAAAGTTTGCCAAGTTAACTACCCTTACGTAACAGCACCTGATACTAAGTTTTTTCACAAAACACTCTTATGCATCCATTTTCTCTTGTTTTTTTGACAAATTATTATTACATTATTAAATTTGTGCTAAAATTTACCTCTAGCCTTCTATTGCACAGTCTAAAGCTGGAATTCATTTCATTATTTTCGCATCCACATATTTCTTTTTCATAATATTTTTTTTTCATCATACACATAATTCTGTAAAATTAAAAACACAACCAGTTGATGAATTAAACATTATTGTTATCTGAATCTTGTATAGAAAAATATGTACTAAAAACTTCTCTGAAACATTTTGACATCTCCTACTGTCAGAAAATCATAAATAGATTAACTGAGCACTTTCATTCCTTGAAATTTTTGCAATAACACATCATTTTTGCTCTTTTCAGTACTTCCATGTTCATTAGATATAATCTTTTCATTGGCATTTGAATAAATATGTACAACAGCACAGCACTGATATCGCCTAAGTTTTTTAAAAATGACAGATGCTGTTTAAACCAAGGTTCAGACCTATATTTCAAATAGATATCATAAATTATATAATATATTTATATCCTCACGTGTCACTCAACAATATTTTCTTCTATGCCAAAGCTTATTATGAAGTGTATGAACCTCATAACTCGTAATTATTTATTAACACACACTTGTTCTATTCTCAAAAGATTTGAAACTGACTTTTAATAGAAGTTTTAAAATTTGATTATAAACACTTTATGTAACACATCATACCAGTACTATATTTTATTTATTGTTACACAAAACACTGAAAATTATATTGTATATTTATAGTATAACGTCGTGTATCACTCAGCTATATTTTCTTCTATGCAAAAGCTTATTATCAAGTTTATGAACCTCATAACATGTAATTATTTATTAATACACACTTCGGCTATTTTCAAAACATTTGAAACTGATTTTTAAGAGAAGTTATAAAATTTGATTATAAACACTTTATGTAACACATCATACCAGTACTATATTTTATTTATTGTTACACAAAACACTGAAAATTATATTGTATATTTATAGTATAACCTCGTGTATCACTCAGCTATATTTTCTTCTATGCAAAAGCTTATTATCAAGTTTATGAACCTCATAACATGTAATTATTTATTAATACACACTTCGGCTATTTTTAAAACATTTGAAACTGATTTTTAAGAGAAGTTATAAAATTTGATTATAAACACTTTATGCAACACATTTTACCAGTATTTTATTTTTTTTATATTACACAAAACTCTGATTAGATGTCATTGTTTATCACAACATTTTTATTATCAATATAATTTTCAACTAGATAGACGAACTATGAAAATCACAATTTTCTTTTCTTATTTTGAAAAACTTACTTCAAAACTGTCTAAATAAACATCTTAGTTGTTGTTTGTTTTATGTGTTGTTCATTGAAAGCAATGAAACTGTCATTTTCTTCATTGACATTCAAGTCCTCTATTCATCCTGTCATATATGCAGAAGACAAATTTTTAATATTCTTCTAAAATTATATCTCATGAAAAATTTTCATGTTGAGGATATATAGATACATCTTGAAAAATATTGTGTCGTAAATAGTATTTGCCTGCTCTTCCATAGGCTAATATTGGTTTGGTTTTTCTTTCTTGAGTAGTACTATATTCTTACTATCTTCTTTAATATAATTCTATTTCTAAGCGTCTGTTCTTGTATTAAAATAACTTTTTCTTGTCCATTAATAATAAAATAACCAGCAGGGTCATGAGGGCACATGGTGGGCTTAAAGAAAGGAAAAGTTGACTGAAAATGTGCTCAAAATCGGCTAACGCAGAAAGTTTCTGTATCGTCTGGAGATTCAAAATCTGTAAAAATGGAAATCCTAGCTGATCGATTTCGCAAGTTATGCTCATTTTTTTGTTTTAAGTATAGCGCCCTCATGATAGGCAGAGTCGGTCACTTATGTATGGTACATAATCGATTTCTAGAGCTCAATTATTGAAAATTTTGTACATTTAATAACTAATGATTGTGTTGATGCTTCCCTTTTCTCAACTTTACAGATATTTTGGTCAGTGGCTCTCCGAATAATGCCACTTTTTCGTTTTTTCCGTTTAATTAACACACTGTATAAATAGCTCAGTTAATGTAAAAAATTTTTAATTAAAATGACTAAAGATAAAAAAACCGCTGCCAATTCATTGGCACGTAGCTTCCTCAAAATAATTTTTTGATTCCTTTTATTAAATTAAAATTCGAAACATAAATTTTTCACGAAAAAAATTGGAAAAATTTTATGGAAAATATTAACTTGTAATTTTTTCATGGCTATTCATTGAGGTTCCATTTGCAATTTATTTGTTTGTGATTTTAATTCTTATATGAATGGAAAACAATCTTCTTCAAGTTCTATTCCTCATCAAATTTTTCTTCTTCAAGTCCACTGTCAACGGCTTCTCGTCGTACATTGGTTCGAAATAAAAAAAATATTCTAAAGTTGTTCTTTGATTGTGTTTACCTCAAATACTTCTGAAATTTATGAACCAATCATTTTGCCAAAAGCACTCATCCGAGAACTATCAATATATTATTGATAGCGAATAAGACAATTTTACTCTTGTAATAGTTGAACATATAAAACTCATTTTTTTTCATTTTTCAATTTTTACGTTTTTGTTAATAACAAAAGAACCGTGATAACTAGAGAATTATTTTTTTTTTTAGAAAATATAGGTAATTTAATTCTCTTTCGAATGCCACCCATCCCATTTAGATACATAGAGCCGTTCTCGAGAAATTACGATTTAAAAAAAAATTGAAAAAAATTTTAACCTCAAATATCTCCGAAATTTATGGACAATCCTTTTGCCCAAAGAACTCACTCGATTGGTATACAAAATCTACCCCTACAAAGAATTTCAAAGTGATTAAGCCAATTTAACTATAGTTATTGAACGACAAAAAAAATCACTTTTTTTTATAAATTATTTTTTTTCTCAAAAAATAATGAATAAAAAAACCTAAAAATTTAGTAAGTTATAGTACTTAATATCCTTTATAACCAAAAAAATATTCATGTTAATATCTTTTTTTAATTTCGAAATATAACCTATTTACAAACAATTACGTTTTCATCAATAACTTATGATGAATATAGCTATCAACTTTTTTTTTTTAAATTGTAGATAATTTTATCCTACATACAGAGAATTCATGATATATAAACAATATTTGTTCTAAATATTAAAAAAATCGAAAATAAAAATTTTGAAAATTAAAAAATGGCTATAAAAAAAAATTAAATTTTACAAAAATAGAATATTGACCTCAATTGTGGAAGCAAAATCTAAAAAAATGATCACTTTCCCGTTAAAATCGGTCGAGTAGGTCATGAGATATCAGCGTATACGGACACACACACACACACACACACACACACACACACACACACACACACACAAACACACACACACACACACACACACACACACACACACACACACACACACACACACACACATCCATGCGGACATTTTCTAAAAATAGTGTATTTCGATTCCAAATTTGCTAAATAACAATTCTAACACATTATCTCATAAACTTTTTTTTTCACAAAGCTTCCTCTAGGAGGAAGCAATACTTGAAACTATTTGTTATAAAAACTATTTAAAACATAATTAAAATTATAAAAATTGATTTAAAATTATTGATCATGTGTCAAAATTACACATTTGTTCGGAATTGTAGTACCCAAAGTGACCGCTAGATGGCAAGCGCCAAGCGCGCAACCTTCAATGAAAAACATCACCCCACGTGCTTAAGTAGGGACCTGCGCCACGCAATTCTCGTCTCTCGCCAAAAATTATTTGCCTTACATATATTTGCCCCTTGCTTTACTTTTTGCCCAATTGCTATTTTAGCCTTGCTGATAATACGTGAGGCTCTCGTATTATTAGTTTGCCTATTTCACATACCTTGCGTATTGCTTGCCTATTTTACTCGAACGCGCGTAGCGTTCATATTCTTTTGCTTCAATTTTACTTTCGAGTGGGTTGAAGCAAAGACTTTCAGAGTCAATACAATTTATTATTTTCTCTTGGCGATAAACTCTAACAATATAAATTCCGTATACGTTCATTCGTATACAACATTATATAGAATATTTCTTTAGATTTAGCATTGTTTTCATAAAGAAAAATATCGTCAAAATTGGTTGTCTCTAATTTACATATATAAGAGAAAAAAACCAGAAAATAACTACGTTAAATATTTTTTTAACCTTATTAACTGATTGCTCTGCTCAAGGTTATTTTATTCTGTTGTTATTTATTTTATTCCGATTTATTTATTTTGTCGCCCAAGATTATTTATTCTTTGATTTAAAAATGCTTCCTAAAAGTTGTCATAATGACAACAGAAAAAAGTGTGCGGCCCGTGTGGGAAAAAAATTGTATTTGGTACTGAAAATCTCGAAAAATTTCTAATAAATAAAAATACTGAATATCTTATTAAAAAGTACAAATCAAAAGATTTTGATTTGATTCATGAAAAATTTCTTTTGAGCATATGTAAATCTTGTTCTGTAATGCTTCGTGAAATTGAAAAGGATATTTTCAATAGGCAATTACAAAATATGCCTAAATATAAAGAGATAGTATTACAAAAAACAACTCGTTCAACTGAAAGTATCTGTGATTGCTATATTTGTTTGACTGCTAGATATAAAGGACACGCTAAAAACAAGAGAGGAAAGGGTCATGTTAAAGATGTTAGCAAAGAAATTGATATGACTGTTGGATACCATGAATCTCAAAAATCAGAGCCGCTTTCTTCGCCGCAAAAGCTTGCATCTGCAGAAGTTACCATGTAATTCATTACTATCCTCAATGCAGTTATTCACTACTAATTGATGCATCGATGGAAAATTCGCAATATCATGGCCTTCAGCTATCAACATTTAACAAATAATGGAATAAGCTAAATTGTAAGCTCTAGTATTATCTCCATATAATCTTAAAAAGTCTTCTGATAATGCATCTTTAAACTTTTCCCACAGTTCGTCCGGATGCACAGGTTGACAATGAATCAAAATACGAACAAATAACAGACGATACTACCTTCCATCATCCAACTTACAGCTTCCTGCATAGCTCGACTCCATTCCTCATCATCTATAAGACCTAACGCTAAGCAAGCTTCCGAAAACGTCATATACTGAGCACCGTTTTTTTTTTTTAATTCATCAAAACTTTTTGCGCCTCTACGATTTAATAGAAGTAATCTTAATGGAAATAACTCTACCTGACTTGGACTTACGGAATACATACGTCCAATACAATTATAATTAGATTTTCGTTTTGACCATCTATAAACTTTATGACTGTTAAGAATTCACTTATAACCTTTCAAAATCATTCAAAGTTCGCGCGCGTATTTGTCGCGTAATTTCCGGTTGGCTCGCTCGAGCCACGTTTTCGAACTAGAAAAATCAAATCTCTTCCGGCGGCTGCTGTGGCCGCACGGTTCGGCCGCATGGTGCGACAAATTTGCTTATTGAGACTACTATCTTGTTAATTTGACGATGTAAGATGTTTATTGCAGATAAATAAAATGTGACTTTTTTAATAAACATGAGTGTTGTGCAGTGCACATAAAATCATTCATACCAATCCCTGCTCATCGTAACCGGCACAAAGAATGAAAAGTGCGAATAACAGTGGCGCACGTTCGAACATTGGTCCTTCGAGCCGGATGAGGAGGTGTAAAAAACAGTGCATTGTGTGATTCAAGTGAATAGTGAAACGTGCATAACAGATGCGATAAACGCAGGGAAGCGTGGTGTGCGCAGTACGCTTATTGATAACGCAGCACGCTCAAACACGTAGTGCGCTCGGCAACGCAGCACACTTGCCACAGCAGCGCGCTCGGCAGCAGCGGCACTCGCTCGAGTACACGCACACACGCAGCAGCACGACGTGCTTCCTTCACGCATTCGACAAACTCGTAGGCCTATACGGTTTGTCAATAATACCAATAATACACGCATTATACATACACGCTCGCTGTGTATAAACGTATACAATGTCGGACACCGACATCCAAGATCAGCTCACTACAGCTGAGTTAATCACAGCCTTCCAGTCACGCATGTTGAAGACTGCAAAAGATAAACGCACAACGAGTTGGCTTAAAACTAAGCTAGAAGAAGTAAACTCCCTGTAGAAAGAGTTTCGAGATCGTCACCGCGTAATTTCTCGTAACGAAGATCTTAAAGACGATGCGTATCATACAGGCGACACGTATGGCATCACCCAAGCGAGATACAGTGAAGTGAAAACTATCATTTTAAACGCACTACAGCCTGGACGCAACGAGTCTACTCTGCAAGCAGACGAAGACTATTCACTAATGACGTTCGATGTTCTACATCGACGCTCTCCGCTGCCTTCCATTAAGTTACCACCGTTCTCCGGTGATCGCCTTGAGTGGGAGACCTTTAAGGAAATGTTCCTCGCCTTGGTGCATGACGCAGCTTCGATTCCACCGATCTTGAAGCTGCAGTATCTGATAAACGCACTGACTGGTAGGGCAAAAGCACGTTTAAATAATGTGAAAATTAAAGCTGCAAATTATCAAGGAGCTTGGAGCTCGCTCCTCAAGCGATATGATAACAAGCGCGCCCTACAGGCCGCACACATGAAGCAAGTAATTTCTTGCCCTCCTATAAACAAGCGATCGATCGAAGAATTGGCTCGCATAGTAGATGTGATGGAGGAAGCACAACGAGGGTTTGAAAACTTGGGATGCCCCGTCGAACATTGGGACGCATGGTTCGTCCACATCACAGTACATAAGCTGGACGATCTTACAAGAGAAGACTGGGAAAAATCACTGGGCTCATCAGAAGAATTTTGAAAATTTTCCGACCTCACCGAATTTTTGGAATTACGTGCTCACGCGCTAGAGTCGGCGCACGCTAACGACCCTGCTACGAAGGAGTCGATGAGCCAGCACTCAAAACAAAAAAGCGACAAATCCGCGCAGGCGCATGTAACGTCAACAGAGTCGCCATCTAATAAGAAACAGTTTAAAGCCTGC
Organism: Torymus aiolomorphi; assembly: GCA_036365515.1. Lineage (NCBI taxonomy): Eukaryota > Metazoa > Arthropoda > Insecta > Hymenoptera > Torymidae > Torymus > Torymus aiolomorphi. The sequence continues at coordinate 209,210,899 of CM070873.1, read as the reverse complement.
ACTATTTGTAAAGAGCAACATTTTCTGTCAAACTGTGGAAGATACAAATCTATGAATGCGACTCAGCGGTATGAATTGATCGCATCTAAAAAACTCTGTGAAAATTGTCTAAGATCAAATCATGTTTCAGCTGATTGTCGATCGCTGGGACGATGCCTCATCTGTCAACGCAAGCACCACACAACTATACACGGTGGTACGCAGCAAGGTGGAAACACCACTCAGTCAAACGGAAAGGATCCAGATAAGCGCAAGACTTCTGATTCAACAGCAAGTAGTCCTGCGGATACGTCACGCCCAACACACGCATTCGCGATGTCCACGAATCGACGAGTTCTACTAGCAACGGCAATCGTAGAGCTGCAAAACAGCGGCGGTGACACAGTTCAGGCTAGGGCGCTGCTTGATCAATGCGCTAAATTCTCATTTATCACAGAAAGGATAGCTCAATGCTTATCTTTACCTAAAACTCAAGTACAAATACCTGTTGTAGGCATAGGTGCAGCTTCTCTCGGCAAAGCTCGAGCGTTAGCCACTGTGACTCTAAGGTCACTTCATCGACCAGACTTTCAACTACAAATGGAGGCGCTCGTCATGAAGAAGCTGACCCAATGCCTGCCAGCCACGAAGGTCGAAAACGCATCTTGGAGCCACATCACGGGCCTGCGACTAGCCGACCCTACCTTTAGAAACCCAGGGCCAATCGACTGCATTATCGGCGCTGATCTCTATGGAAAATTCATCACTGACAAACTTAGCCGAAGAGAGGACGACCAGCCCATCGCTCAAGAAACTGTATTTGGATGGATTTTATCAGGTCCGACATGTGTTCGCACGGACTCATGTTGCAACAGCGCCGTTGCTCAAACCTTCTGTATGAGTGTGGATCACGATTTACACGAATCATAGCGCGCATTTTGGCAAGTTGAAGAGCCTCCTTCGTCGTGCATGACCAAGTCTCCGGAAGACGACTTCTGCGAGAAACACTTCGTATCTACCTATCGCAGGGACGACTCGCAGATTCGTGGTAAGTCTGCCACTCAAAGAGAATCCCCCCCCAGCTGAGAGAATCACGAAGCATAGCCACTGTACGTTGGCTTCAGACAGAGTCAAAGCTTAAGCGTAATCCGTCTCTCGCTAAGCTGTATCGAGAGTTTATGCAAGAGTATATAACGTTTAAACATATGGAATGGATCGATGAAACCCAAATTTCGCGGAGAAGCTATTTCATGTCTCATCATGGAGTGCTCAAAAGCGACCCAAGTACGACAAGGCTACGCGTCGTTTTCAACGCGTCGCAAGCATCCAGCAATGGCAAGTCACTCAATGACATTCTCCTGGCTGGACCGAAGCTACAAGGGGATTTATCGACTATTCTTACGCAATGGAGATTTTTTCGTATAGTTTTTGTCGCCGATATCGTGAAGATGTTTCGGCAAATTCTCGTAAAAGAAATTGATACTGATCTTCAGCTGATAATATGGAGAGAAGATCCCAGTCAGGATCTACAAACTTATCGATTACGGACAGTCACGTACGGTACGACGTCTGCGCCATTTCTAGCTATGCGAGTCTTACTCGAACTTTCACAAGAGCATGGACAAGAGTATCCCGAGACTGCCGAAATTATTCTTCGCAACAAGTACGTAGACGATTTTCTTGCAGGCGCTGACAGCTTACAGAAAGCGCAATATCGCAAGAAGCAACTTGTTAACATGCTAGCAGAAGCCGGAGTTTCACTCAGCAAGTGGGCGTCTAATCATTCAGAAGTCATCAATAGCCACTCATCGGATTCAGAATCTTCGGAAAAATACTTTAAAATCGATGAGTGCGTTTCTACGCTTGGAATAGTATGGATGCCACAGCAGGACTGCTTCACATACAAGGTCAAGACGATCAAACCTGCTGATAAATGCACTAAGCGCATCGTGCTTTCCGAGACGGCCAAGCTATTCGACCCTTTAGGGTGGCTTGGACCCGTAATTATTAGGCCAAATTTCTCATCCAGGATCTCTGGATCTCTGGAGTTTCGTGGGATCAAGCGCTGAATCAAGAACTCGAAAATCGCTGGAATCTCTTTGTTGAGCGACTTCCAGATCTCGCGAAGATTCGCATTCCGCGATGGTTCGGCAGCACTGCAGAAGACAAAGTGGAGTTGTACGAATTTTCAGAGCGGGTATACGCGGCATGTGTTTATGCTGTAGTCACGACCTCCGACAAACGCGTCTCGTCGCTTATGCTCGCAAAAACAAAGGTTTCGTCGATTAAAACCTTAAGTATACCAAGACTAGAGTTTTGTGGAGCACACTTGCTAGCACGTCTTATCAGCGAAATAAAAGCTACCTTAGCAGAGAAAGTTACTGCTGCCCACTGTTGGACAGACTCGCAAGTGGTGCTCAGTTGGCTGTCTGATCAGCCGTCCAAATGGGCTACATTCGTAGCTACAAGAGTCAGTGACATACTTACAAGACTTCCGGATACAAGATGGGATTTCGTATCGACGAAGGAAAATCCCGCCGACCTGGCAACTAGAGGGCTGATTCCGGAAGCGTTAAGCACATCTTCGCTGTGGTGGACCGGACCTGAATGGCTGTGCCAGCAAGACATGCCGATGTCCAAGTGGACTGGCCTAAACTCAGCAGAAGCGCCAGAGCGGCGAAAAAAGGCTACATTCTCCTTCATTACGCAGACCCCTGAAGACAGTCTCATCGAACGATTTTCATCGTATAACAGACTAGTCAAAGTAGTCGCATATTGCTTAAGATTCGCAAACATCGATCGGAAAAGGACCAAAAGGGACTCATCTCCCTGGATAACCTCACCAGAGTTAAATCAAGGTCGAACTGCGCTCATCAAGCTCGTGCAAAGGGAACATTTTTCTCTGGAATTCGAGGCTCTGCAGACTGCACACGACGTCTCACGCAAGAGTACTCTGCGATCTCTCCGACCTTTGTTAGATGCTGACGGATTACTACGAGTTGGAGGACGCCTCTCGAATGCAGCGCTTATGTTTAGTGAAAAACACCCAGTTATACTACCGAAGTCTAGTACTCTGACAAGACTGGTAATTTTACATGGACACTCTCAGACCCTGCATGGCGGACCGCAATTAACGATGAGTTATTTAGCAAGATACTTTTGGATAATTCATGGAAAATCAAGCATACGGTCTGTTTTACATGGCTGCATACGTTGCGTGCGATTCGCTGCGAAACCTAAACCTCAACTGATGGGCACTCTTCCAGAGGCTAGAACCACGCCTATGAGACCCTTTTTGAAGTCAGGAGTGGACTACGCCGGCCCTATCAACGTGAGAGCCTCAAATGGTCGAGGCCACCGTTCATACAAAGGATATATTTGTATCTTCGTGTGTATGGCGACAAAGGCTGTACACATAGAAGTAGCTTCAGATCTCTCGACTGCTGTATTCTTGGCTGCTTTCAAGCGATTCGCATCTCGCCGCGGCCGTTGCGCAGAACTTTGGAGCGACAACGGCACAAATTTTCACGGAGCAGATGCAGCATTACGCAAACTACTATGTCAAGCTGCAATCGAGAGCGAAAGCGCAGTGCAGCTGGAAAATGAAGGAACTAGCTGGAAATTTATCCCTCCTGAAGCACCCCACTTTGGCGGACTTTGGGAATCTGCTGTCAAATCCTGCAAGTATCATCTTCGCCGAATTATCGGCGATTCTACGCTGACCTACGAAGAATTATCTACCGTGACAGCACAGGTTGAAGCGTGCCTAAATTCTAGGCCGCTGTTCGTCCAAAGTATGGACGCTAGAGATTTAACTGCGATCTCGCCAGCGCACTACCTGATCGGCTCAACTTTAATTGCTCCACCCTAACCTTACGATTGCTCTCAAGAAAATGCGACTACGCTCTCACGCTGGCTACTACTCTCGCATATGCGCAATCAATTTTGGCGTCGCTGGAGCAGAGAATATCTACATACATTACAACAACGTGCCAAATGGACCAACTCTGCGGAGAATCTTCGAGAAGGTGACCTTGTGTTGCTGACTAACGAGAATCGTCCACTAACGAAGTGGGCCTTGGGCCGTGTTACGCAAGCACACCCAGGTCAGGACGGACTCGTTCGCGTAGTGCACTACGCACCGCCACATCGACGTTCATCCGACCTGTAGACAAGCTCGTGCGCTTGCCATTAATTCAAGATTCAACGAAAGAAGATTAGCGAATTATTACTTCAATTAATTTTAATTTATATATTGTAATAATTTCTTAATTGTTTTCGATTGCATTTAAAAAAAAAAAAAAAACTGCGAAATTATGTACGCGCATAAGTAATGCTAAGTATATTTTTAATTACACCTAAGCGGTCACCGCACGGCGGGCGATTACGCAATTAAATAATCAATTTCTTTATTTTCTTATTCTACACGTCGGCCTGCTTAATACATGCCGAGGCGGGCGGAATGTTAAGAATTCACTTATAACCTTTCAAAATCATTCAAAGATCGCGCGCGTATTTGTCGCGTAATTTTCGGTTGGCTCGCTCGAGCCACGTTTTCGAACTAGAAAAATCAGTTCTCTTCCGGCGCCTGCTGCGGCCGCACGCTTCGACCGCATGGTGCGACGAATTTGCTTATTGAGCCTACTATCTTGTTAATTTGACGATGTAAGATGTTTATTACAGATAAATAAAATGTGATTTTTTTAATAAACACGAGTGTTATGCAGTGCACATAAAATCATTCATACCAATTCCTGCTCATCGTAACCGGCACAAAGAACGAAAAGCGCGAATAACAGTGGCGCACGTTCGAACAATGACCATTATCATTATGTTGTTAAAAAACGTAATGAGCCGGAATTTCAGCGTAAGTGTATAGTTTAGATGAAATATCTTCTTTACTCAAATCAAAATAAGCTAATAATGTACTGCTTTGATTTAATGCAGCCTCCACAGCTACATTGTTGTTGAGGTAAATGAACTGCTAAGCGTATGATACTATGACTTCGACACTGTAATGGTTTACTTAAGATACGATAACATGCTTCAACTAGGCTAACATATCTCGTTTCTATAAAACTACGAGCTTCATCATGATTAATTACCCTCTCATTATTTGACTCTTCAACTATGATATTTACGGCATCATAACCTTTATAAACATATTTATACAAATATTTCACTGACTTTATGCTGGACACTACTTTAGCGTTTATATGACAACTGGATATGCGTAATAACCCAGGACAATATGGTACTACAAATCGATTATCTACAGTTTGATTGCGACGCATAATTTTTTTCCCATCACTTCTTCGTTTATAATACGGATAATCATCAGACGATATTATAGTTTCTTCTCGAAATTCTCTTGGGTAATGTTTCGAACATAGACCGTCAATGATACATCTGCTATCACATGGACCATGAATCATATTATTATTAACCACAGCGTTATACAATATTAAATCAGTCTCAGAATCAGGAATTTCAGCAGAAATAAATTTATCGATATCACTCACGGTAGACAATTTATAACCATCTTTTAAAGTAACTAAAATGTGTGGATGAGGTAAACCTCGTTTCTGAAATTCTACTACATGTACGTGAGCTGAATCTTCTCGAAAATATTTCTCTTTTGTTATTAGCAGATTAAATATTCTTTTTTAAAATGAAAAACACGCGCACAAATGTCAGGAAGATTTGAAGCCTGTTGACCCGGAAATAAATTATCTTTAATTTCACGCCAGTTAGGATTACACATCATTGTTATAAACAGATCAGGTTTTCCTTTCATACGAACTATAGCCATTGCATCTTGATAATTTTGCATCATATATCTAGTAAAACCAACAAAAGTTGATGGCAATATAACTCTTTTACCTACTTGACAATTCATATAATTTGCAGTATTATTTAAATGATCAACTAATCCCTGGTATCATTCCATACGCAATTGTTTTTGATTGCGCCGAATATATTCAATATGATCCCTCTCAATTTTAACGTAACTATCAACAATCCATTGTTGAAATAATCTACCACCTAACAAAAATGCATTGAATGTATCAGATCTTATGCCTATTCTACATTTAACATAGGAACCCCTAGTTACTCGACGATTACTTTGTTTATCTTGTGCATTATCATTATCTACTACGAATGACCTATTATTTATGTTCGCTACATTTTTATGTCAACCTTACGATCCATGAGGATAAAACAGTGGATATACCATAGGTTCTACGTTTGGATCCATCGAACTTACTGATTGCAATACACGCGTAGTCTTATTACGAATAGTCACATATGATTCAGGAATGTCACCATCGACTGTGATAACAGCAACCTCATTTGTTCTTTGCAAATTATACCTATTTCGATCATAGCGAGGTTTTAAACTAAAAATTAGTTGTAATTCAGGTTCCGTATTATTATCCAATAATTCATGTTGTTGCTCAATTACTTCCTTTATCATTACATATGACTTGGAAAATAAATTATATTGCCTTATCATTTGCTCTAAACTATACATTATTTCCCTATCAGTTCCTACGGTAGCCGCAATCCTATTGGGATTTGACATGGGGACGTGGCCACTATATATAGGTATACCTTAGCCATAGCCAACATGGCGTAGAGAAGCCAGTTTTATACAGCGTTAAAGCCTGGCCAACGCTAGTTCACCGCACCACCACGAGGGTCGCATGACCGATGTCAAATCCCAATAATCGATAGCTTCTTGTGGATCTACAATAAAAAGCTGACCATATTTAGAATTATCATTTTCCAATGGATATCAAGCCTTATTTATTTGGTAATAAATTTAACCTTGTATTTTGAAACAATGCGGAGCTCTTCCTATTGCAGGCATATCAACTACATTGACATTAAAGGATGCAAACGAAAATGAACTATTATAATTCCGAATACGTTCAAAAAATGCTTTACGTTTTGATGATTATTTTCGAATAATTAACGTAAATTATCTGGAAAATCTAGGATTGCTTCCAATTTGACAGTCCCATGACCACAACATTCATTAAATGAATTACCCTTGTTAATTACTTTCTCTGCAGTAAAATGTTTCGTGTTATAATGACTGCATAAAACATCCATTTCACCTAAGTAGTGTTCATTAACATTACTATTTTGCTCCAAAAACCTTCGATTCTCTGCATTTCGTTCACGTCGACGATTTTGGAATTCTCTTTCCTCATCATCAATCTCTCTATTACGATATCTTCTCCTACATTGTCTACTTCTTTGAGTTGAATTTACCTGATTATTATGAGGTTCCCCCATGTATTTGAATTATTACTGACATTATTACCGCGACGTGCTGTGTATCGTCTTGCTCTTTCATTTGTTAAAATCCGTTGCCGTTCTCGGAACTCCCTTTCCTCCACAGAAGTACACCTAATTCTAGGTCTACCGCGACGACGATTTTCATAAATTACCTGCTCTACATTGTCATACTCCATTTTTCTACTAATATTTCAATCACTCTAATGACTTTTCAAATGAAATAATAAATAATAAACAACATTAAATATGAAAAATTAATCAAAAATGTAATTACAATTTTTTAAATATTCAGCAGTCAGAATAAATGGTCAATATTAATAATTAAATGTTTTCGTGATAAATATTTAATAATGATAACACAATATTTTTCTTGTAAATGTTCAATAATAATTAAAATATAGTTTAATTTTTTAAAAATGGCAAGTGTTCAATAATGATAGCCAAAATTCAATAGCAACAATCAGTTCTTATCAGTAACGGTCAATACTCAATAGTGATATCAATAGTCAATAATCAATATTCAATGGTCAAATTCAATAGCCAATAATCAATATTCAACGGTCAATATTCAATAGTCAATAATCAATATTCAATGGTCAATTTTCAATAGTCAATAATCAATGGTCAATAGTCAATAATCAATATCCAATAGTCAATAATCAATGGTCAATAATCAATATTCAATAATCAATATTCAATAGTCTCACTCACTCACTCACTGGCAAAGTACCGACCCCCCCAGTACCGACCCCCCCCGTGAGCTCGCTCTCTCATGCGGCTGACAGGAGCAGACGACAGTCGAGAGAAGGAGAGAACGAGAGACGCAGTGGCTCAGCGCTGTATCGGCCATCCGCCGGACGGTGCGTGCGAGCATCGGCCGTATACGGACCGCTCACGCGCGCCGCAATGAAGACTACGGCCGATGGACGAACGAGGGGACGGCGGAGAGAGCAGCGTGAGTGCACCGGCCGGCATTTTATTCATTCTGTTGCCTACCGCCGTGCCGCGTGCCGCTATCATGATTGGCGTCCGAAAAACCTCGCGCGGGTGTGCCTTGATCAGCGTCGTCGTCGCCGAGAGAGAGCTGCAACGACGGTCCACGTCGTGGGCCTGCTAGGGAAGCGAGAAGGAGAGCCCTGCAGCAGCGGAAAACTTCTGACCGAGGTTTGCCCTTTTTTTTATTCCCGTCCCCGTTGTTCCTCGCGTAGAGTGTGTGCGTGTCCGAGTCGGGAGTCGCGAGAGACTACGAACTTGCGCCAGCTGCAGCTCGTGCTGCAGCTGTAGCCTAGATTAGAATTTTCTGCTTTCGGCTGAAGCTAGCCGGCGAAGGTTTATGAGCGGTGCAATTGACGCGTGCACCTGGCGCCCATACCATTGTACTGTACATTAGATTGATGTTAATAAACTACCTAGAGTTTTACTCGGTTGTTTATCTGTTGTATTTGAGAATTACCCGCGAACCTCTGCCTTGATCCCCGGCAGAGTGTTACAAGTGTCGCAGCCAACGTGGGGCCACGGTAAAGGCCGTGGCAAAGTTAAGGGATCCGCGTCGTGATTTCGCCATTGCGGCGCGCACACACAACGGGGAACCGCGCGGGAGAAGCGTTCTGGCAGCCATTTTGCGCTCAAAGTATCTACCGCGTGCAGGTGTTAATAGCCAGACGCTTCAGATTAAGTTGCTGGAATGATTTTGTTTCAAATAATAATTTAATTACTTGAGAAATTTTATTGCGATTTGTGCGTGATTTTGCGATTAAGAGTTAATGAGATACTCGCAAAATCACATCTTGCTACAGCTTTAGCCACACGGCACAGAGAATTGTTGCAACGTGCTCAGAGAGTGTGGAGATTAAGAGTAACTTTCTGAACACGTGTGCACGACAGAATCACTTTCCTGTTTTACGTTTTTGGCGACATTTTGTCATTTCGTTTTTATTTTATTCTACTTCTTCCCCCCTTGAAGAGATTGCTCGCTTACGCTCCTTTCCGCATAACTTTCCATAAACCTTCCCACGCCTCCGTTATAAGATTTTTAATAGAAACGGGAGGGGAAATTTTCTGAGGGATTGCAATTCGCGGTGCAGGAGCAAGTGCGTAATTGTCGCACTTTACTTTCTCACATCAACTCGGTTGATTCGCTTGATTTTCTTTCTTTGTTTTTCGCTTGCTTTGCTTGTTTTAGATTTAGTCTTTTTGGTTCTGCTAAAGTTAGAATTTGTAATAGTAAACCAAAGTAAATTTTGAGAGATTTAGATTGCGAAAGAAAGTCAGCGGAGCTACGCAACCGAGGCTAACTGAGAGGGTGATAAGATGGAAAATCATGACTGGAGCTGGGCTTCGCTCGGTGTCGACAAGAATGATCTAATGTGCGTCGACTCGATAGCTGCAGCTGAAGCTCTGAAGCGATCAATTAATAAGTTAACCGACGGGGAAGTTGCGATGACTGCTCAGCGGTTCGGGCTGAATATTCACTCGGACGCGATCTTATTGCGTAATAGGTTGGAGCGGCACGAGATGCGATGCCATTTTGGGGCAGACGCCGTGCCATGGGACCCGGCCAGAGACGAGCCGGCGGACGAGTTCACTTCTGCGCATAGTCCTTCGTCGTCGAGTAGGCATTTTGTTGCACGTTTTTCGCCATCTAGGGTTCCAGTGCAGCCGGTGGTAGCTCCAGAGTATTCAGAAGCAGAGCCGTTCTCCACAGGCCAATCGATAGGTAGATTTCGCGATCCAATTTCGATGGAGGAGCCGCCGCAGACTTTTACGTCGAGGCTGCACATCGAAGTGAGTGAGCCGCGGCGTGCGGCCGAGCAGCCTACAGCTGGCAGCCATGTTGCTCCAGCGATACAAAGTTCTGACGCGCAGAGACGTGTTAGCATCGCCACGCCGGAAGTGTTTCATGCCACGAGGGAGTCAGCTCCTAATCCGCGTGCACAATCCACACGTTATCCTCTCGGTCCACTTCGTGCTCACGAGCATAGCACGTTCATGGAAAATAGTATGGATTTAATGAGTGTGGCGAGTGCGCGGAACGAGATTCCATTATCTGCGAGTGAAGGAGGGGCGATGAGGCAGCCGAATGGATTGTTCGACGGTACGTCGTTCTCTGCTGCTGCTCCGTCCACGAGGTATCCGGGAAGAGAGTTCAGCGAGTATTCCTCAGCTTTCAGCTAATGTTGCTCTAGGAAATTTCGACGGCGTAGCAGGGCTTGCTGTCTACTCACAATGTCCAATGCCGCGAGTAACACCAGGTTATCATGAGCCGCCTCTTATGTCCTCAGCGTCGCTCGTTCAAAATTTTGTTTCAACTGGAGCTTCACAAGCGAGCTGATTTGGAGCACGAGTCGAGCCGGTGCGCCCGTATTACAATCAGCCAGTGCCGCCACCGTCGTTACAGTATCCGCATGGGTATTTTCCGCAGCCTTTTGTGTCCTCGCAGCCGATGATGTTCAATGCTCCAGAGTATCCATGGTATCATGGTAACATTCCGCAGTCTGGGTTGTATTTTCCGCCTGCAGTCCCACTGCCAGCTGCCACAGGATTTTCATCAGCTCCGATGCATCCTGCTGCAAGCTTTCAGCCTACCCGGGGAGATTTGATGTTTCTGCTCCTGGGATGAGTACGGATGCCTCGTTTTCCGATCGATCAGCGCTCTATAAAGAGAAACGCACGACGGAGCTACTCTCTAAGTAGCACATTACGTTTAAAGGGGATAGGAAAAGAGACACCGAAAGTTTCATTGCAGACTTAACAAAATGCAAAGAAACTTACAAACTGACTCTCGAAGAAATAGTGATAGCCTTGCCCTCAGCTCTCGATGATGAGTCATGGCAGTGGATTCGTCGAGAGTATCAGTTTTGGAAATCATACGAAGATTTCGTCGACGTGGTTCGCCTGCAGTACAGCTTTGAAGATGTGCAGGAGAGACTACGAAAGGAGCTGGAGGTACGCACGCAAGGACCAAGTGAGGAGATCTCCACCTATTTACTGAAGGTGCGTGACCTACTGGAGTAGCTGACGGAGGTGCAGTGAAGCTACAAGGAGTACTGAATATGACGGTGAGCATCGATAATACGAAGTTATCTATGCCCTTTCGGGTAGCAGATGAGCTTCAGTACGACTGCATTCTCGGAATCGACTTCAAGCGATTGTTTAAGATGAAGATCGACTACGAGAACGATACATGGTGGACACCGAAGGGAGTAGTGCATCAGTTTTACCCTTATGGCCAAGATCCAACCTGTTTCCCAGCTTTAACCAGCATAGGAGGACTGAGTCGTGCTACAGCTGCTCAGCAGTTGTTTATTAAAGAAATCAAACAGAGATTGATTCCACCTACACCGAAAAAGCGAGGGTTAGCTAATGTCGCCTCGCATTTCATTGACATTCAAGGAAATGAACCCATTCGCCAAGCTCCTCGGAAGTATACTCCGAAGATGTTGCAGACGGCTTGGGGTGAAGTCGATAGGATGCTGGAGGAGGGAATTATCGAGCCATCCAATAGCCCCAGGCGAAGCTGCTCTGTGTTAGTTCCAAAATTGTATGACTTGTTCCGATTTTGCATAGACTATAGGCAAGTTAATAAGCATACTAAGTCTATCGCGTATCCATTGCGAAACATGGATGATATACTAGATAAGTTAAGTTCCGCTAAGTATTTTCTAAGCTAGATTTAAGCCAGGCATACCACCAGATTCCGTTGGATCCGAAGTGCAGAGAGGTCACCACATTTTCAGTACCAGGACGAGGACTTTTCCACTTCATCCGGTTACCATATGGGCTGACAAATGCTCCAGCTGTGTTCCAGCGCATCATGGATAACCTAATCAAGGCTGCCTGGGAACCGTATGTGTTCACCTATTTAGACGATGTCATTATCGTCTCCCCGGCATTTGAAGAGCACACAAAGTGGTTAGACATCGTGCTCACGGCGTTAAAAGTTCATATCGTTAACGAGGACGGACTGAAGACTGATGAAGACAAGGTGAAGCCCATCCTCGAGTATCCAGCACCCCTCAACATCAGGCAGTTAAGGAGATTTCTCGGCATGATTGGCTGGTACTCCAGATTCATAGCTCACCTAGCAGGATATAAAGCACCGCTAACCAAGCTGCTGAGGAAGGATGTTCGGTGGCAGTGGCACGAAGAGCAACAGCAAGCGTTTGAGAAGCTGAAGCTCGCACTGACGCAAGCTCCTGTGCTTGCAAGGCCAGATCTGTCGCTACCCTTCACTCTGCAAACAGATGCGAGTGATTATGCTATAGCTGGAGTAGTGACGCAAGTATTTGATGGCGAGGAGCACCCTATCTATTTCGTGAGTAGGACGCTGTCAAAGGCAGAGAGAAATTATACAGTCACTGAGAAGGAGTGCCTCGCCGTCTTATGGTCCGTCGAGAGGCTGCGAGGTTATTTGCTAGGTGAGAAGTTTACAGTAATCACAGATCACCACAGCCTGTTGTGGTTAAATAACCTCAAAGACCCAGCTGAGCGATTAGCTAGATGGAATACGGCTCTGCAAATGTACAACATTGAATTTGTACACCGCAAATGTGCGCTGCACAATGTTCCGGACGCGCTTTCGCGTGCTTGGGAAGGAACTTATGAGCTCGCCGCTATCCCCACTGCTACAGCTGAAGATCCATGGTATCAAGGGAGAATCAGCAATATCGAGAAAAACCCTAAGAAATACCCGGATTGGAAGGTAGTAAATGGCTTACTGTACGCGCACCGTCCGAATAAGACTGTGGATCCATTGCTGCCGGACATGGATGCGTGGAAGCTCGTCCTCCCTGAAGCAGATCGAGAAAAAGCTCTAGCTGAAGCTCATAACACTCCACAAGCAGGTCACTTAGGTGTGGAGAAGACTTTTGCGAGAGTGGCGACATATTATTATTGGCCAGGCTATTATCGAGATGTGTGTTGGTACGTAGCTGCCTGCCAAGTATGTCAAGCTCACAAAAGCTCTCAGCAAGCTCCAGCTGGGCTGATGACGGAGAGAAACCTGGACGGTCCATGGGTTGTCGTAGCAGCTGATATAATGGGCCCAAAACCTCCCTCGCGTACTGGTAACAGGTATGTAATTGTCTTTGAAGACCTGTTTACTAGATACGTTGAGCTGAAGGCGTTGCGGAAAGCAGATGCTAAATCAGTGCTAAAAGCCTTTGAGGAATTGATCGTAAATCGTTGGGGTTACCCTCGGGTTTTGCTTACGGATAATGGCACAGAATTCTCTAACCGAATGGTTACTGAAAGGTTAGATGAGTATGGAATTCTACAATCCATGATCCGCCCTACCATGCACAAGCAAACCCGGTGGAAAGAGTCAACCGTAATTTACGACCAATGATCAACAGCTTTTTAGCCGAGGATCGCCGAGATTGGGACTTGCACTTAAACGAATTGTGTTTCGTGTTAAATAGTGCTGTGCACTCATCGTTAGGGGTTTTTTCGGCATTTCTTAATTTAGGACGAAATCCTGCTCCTTCCTCCTTACTCCGGAATCACCTGGAAAACCTTCTTCCTACCTCCCATCCTGACGTGGATAAGTGGAAGACAAGAGCCAGCCGGCTGCCTGCCTTGCATGATCTAGTACGCAGACACATGGATAAAGCTGTAGCAAGGCAAGCGCGGAATTACAACAAAAATCGACGAGAAGTCCTCTACCAAGTCGGAGACCTCGTGAGGCGCCGAAAACATGTGCTATCGTCCGCAGAGGACCGATTTGCAGCTAAGCAAGCGCCCGAAAGTATTCGTCAATGATTTAAAAAAGTATACGCCACCGAGAGGTACGCAACAGCTGGAAGCTCAAGCTACAGCCCAAAACCCTGTTGTTGGAAATGATGGACTCGTCGGACGAAAGGCGGATGCCATTCCTGGCCATCGGTCGCGCCGCACAGCTCGTGCGATAACCAGTCCAAATGCCGCGCCAGGTCGACCGAGGACGAGGGCGAGGTCGCCCGCCAAGGCTCCCGCTCCCGCCAGGGCTGGATCCGCTCCTACCAGGGCCGGCTCCCTTCCAGTCATGCGCCGAGGTCGAGGACGACCACGGAAGGCCCTTCCTGCGTAGCCCCGGTAGAGATTTTCTGACGCACGCGCCAGGGTTTCTGGCCCTCGCTGAGCCCGGCCATGGCTCATTTAGTTTCATTTATCTTACCTCTCCCCCCTCCAATTTGATTCCCTGCAAGCGAAAGCAAGCGCGCTCTTCCGTAATACCTGAAGCAAATCGCAATAAATAAGGACAGTTTTAAATGACAGTTTTTATTCGCGAGAATCAGCGTGTTTGATAGGTTGCCAGAACGCCGCTCAAATGAGCTGTAGTCAAAGGGATCGGCCAGGTAAGATGCTGTTGCAGCATTTTTTTTTATTTCATTTTGTTTAAAGTAATGAGTGAGTGGAAAATGTCAGAGTGCGGTGTGGAAGTCGCGATCGCGTGCGGTAATTGCGAATGGAGAAATTGTAAAGCATTATTGGCGCCAGGTCGCATAGAATAGGACACACACTCACCGGGTTATACTTTACACAGATTTACACATAAGCCTAGCTGCAGAAGAAGAAGCTAAGGGGACACGAACAGTTGCACTCACACCGCTGTAGCTAAGACCGATTAGCTTAAGTAAACTAGCTAGGGCAAAGACGCTGCCATCAGATGTAATAGTTAGAGCAGTGAGAAACGTGCGAAGGTAGTCCACGGACTACTTTGAGTTTAGGAGGGGGGAGTTGCAACGTGGCAAGTTGCCAGTTACATATGAACGCGCGGTTCGAAGGAGATACGTAAGGAAGAGCACGGCGGCCGCGGCGAGCTACGCTCGACACCCGAGCACACACATGCGCGCGCCCGTCCCTCCCCGCTGCCTTCTCCGCGCACTAGTCCCTCCCATCCCGTATCCAGCAGGCCAGAAGTTGGAGTAACCAGCAGCAGCTACAGCGAGGACAAGCTGTAGATGGAGCATGAGTTAGCTCGCTCTCCCACACGGCTGACAGGAGCAGGCGACAGCCGAGAGAAGGAGAGAACGAGAGACGCAGTGGCTCAGCGCTGTATCGGCCATCCGCCGGACAGCGCGTGCGAGCATCGGCCGTATACGGACCCCTCGCGTGCGCCGCAGTGAAGACGACGGCCGATGGACGAACGAGGGGACGGCGGAGAGAGCAGCGTGAGCGCACCGGCCGGCATTTTATTCATTCTATCGCCTACCGCCGTGCCTCGTGTCGCTATCGTGATTGGCGTCCGAAAAACCTCGCGCGGATGTGCCTTGATCAGCGTCGTCGTCGCCGAGAGAGAGCTGCAACGACGGTCCACGTCGTGGGCCTGCTAGGGAAGCGAGAAGGAGAGAGATAGAGCCCTGCAGCAGCGGAAAACTCTTGGCCGAGGTTTGCCCTTTTTTTTATTCCCGTCCCCGTGGTTCCTCGCGTAGAGTGTGTGCGTGTCCGAGTCGGGAGTCGCGAGAGACTACGAACTCGCGCCAGCTGCAGCTCGTGCTGTAGCTGTAGCTTAGATTAGAATTTTCTGCTTTCGGCTGAAGCTAGCCGGCGAAGGCTTATGAGCGGTGCAATTGACGCGTGCACCTGGCGCCCATACCATTGTACTATACATTAGATTGATGTTAATAAACTACCTAGAGTTTTAGTCGGTTGTTTATCTGTTGTATTTGAGAATTACCCGCGAACCTCTGCCTTGATTCCCGGCAGAGCGTTACAGACGTAATTCGATATATTTATTTTGATAGTATCTAATTCACGGTGTTCCGTCGATAAAATAGAGTACATGAGTACAACACCCTCTTAATGTGTGTATATGCATCCGAAATTTCTATATATAATTCAATTTTTACATTGTTATGCACTATTCACATAAAAGCATATTAAACTTTTCATATATCCATCATAAATTCTTATTTACTTTTTATATGCATAGCCTTGTTAAAGCTCAATCAATTAAGGCTCAATAAATGAGAAAAATACTATATAATATTATACAATTTCAAATGGTAAAAACTTATTAAATCTCATATAATATTTTTACGCTGGTATTCTTTTGTTAAATTGGATTTTACTAATAACTATTATAAATATTTTAGTAGGAAATACTATATTATCCTTATGAATTAATTTACTTATAGAAACCCATACTTTTTTAATGAGATTTTCCTTATAAATCCATGTAAGTTTGTACTGTATAAATTGCTATATTGTATTTCCCCATTAATACACATAAAATATGACGAACCTCATATAAACTTATAAAATATTTAATGGGAATTTTTTTTGGCTGATTAAAATCGTAGATATTTTATGCGGTTTTATAAGGTTCTATAGGGATGTTTCAACAGGGTTCCTTGCCAATTCTTTAATTTATTAATAAGAATTAAAAGTTCACGCAAAACCTGCGTGTTTGGAAAATAAATTATTGTTATTATCTCTCTTAACAACTGTAAAGTTTCTTTTCGAAAAACGATAATTACAAAACATATTTTGATAAGAAAACTGAAACGTTTATGGAAAACTTATATGCTACCCGAAATAAATTATTTGTATTATCTCTCTAAACCACCGTTAAGTCGCTTTGTAAAAAAAAGTCAACACCCCCCTCCCCACGCCCCTTTTCGCTCATCTTTTCTTACTTAACAAATGTATAAGGACATCACGAAAAACTTTCAGAAGAGCCTAAATATTATTTTAAAACTGCTAACAAGACGTTCTGTACAAGAATAATATACTAACAAACTTTATTTTTAAAGAACTATAGAATGTTTGGAAACTGTTTTCTCTAAAAAGAAAGCATTAACATTTTTTTCTCGAAACTATTTTTTGATATACTCATTTATCTAAATTACAGTAGAAATAATAAAACTTTCTACGAAAGTCTAAAATAAGGTAAGTATAAGTTTCTCCTGAAATCTATAAAAATAAAAAGAATGTAACACGTGCGCGAGTTAGGTAATTCGAGATTCGAATTACCCGCGCCGAGCAGGCATGCTCATTGGGGGCGCGAGCGCGCGAGCATTCTGACCGGATTAGAACGGTCTCGGGACGCGTAATATACCCGTCGCGTACCCGCGAAGCTGCTACGGCTTTATGCGAGTCACCGCAGCCATCTTCGTGTCTGCCATCGCGCCGAAAACATCTCCTCCGTGTCTCTCGTAAGTTTCCTCGTCCGCGCCGTCCTAGCTTTCTATAGTTACCGCGAGTGTAGTGGAGGCGCCGAGCAGAGTGTATGCGTGTGAAAGAGAGACAGAGAGAGCCATACTGCGCCGCTACAAGCAGCACGAGAGACAGCGAGCGAGGAGCCGGCAGCCAGCCCGCCGGCCTGCCGATCCGTTGCCAGCGAGTAGGAGCGAGAGAGAGAGAGACATAGAGCGCAACGACTGCGCGAGCGAGAGCGAGCGTGAGAGAGCCGAGTGCACCGGCTGCTCCTTCCTAACGTAAGTTTGCTACTCTTCTCTCGCGGGATTATAGTAAAGGCTCGCACGGAAATCGCCCCGTGCAAGCTTTCTGTGCCGTGTACGTGCGGGTGTATGTCAGCCCGCCGTACTTTAACACCGCGCGCGAGATTAGCAGCTTCGCCGCGCGCCGTATTGTTCGCGCGTTTGGATCTTAACTGTCGCGCGCGAACTAACTTATTGTTTTAACCAGCTCTTGCTAGGTGCTTGTAATTACTATTGGTTTTAATATACTGTGATATCTAGTTACTCTTCGCGTTGTTCATTACAATCTGTCCTTCTCCTGGATACCGCCGCCTCCGCGGGAAAACGACTCCGCCGATCGTTTTCATATCTGAGCATAGCGGCCGCGCGCTTTACTCTTCGAGCGCGCGCTTTTCACTCAGCGATCCAATTAGTTGGAAAGCGAAGTTCGTGTGCGATCTTCGCGTTGTTTTCGGGATTCCAGGAGCAGATCCCCGGGCAAGTCATTTTAGTCTGACACCCGCGGCACCGTGTTCTAGGGCATCGCAGGCCTGTGGCTTGTTGAGATTTTCCCTCACTAGCCATCCCGTTACAACTGGCGCCACAACGTTTTCGAGGTGGAGAAGGACCCGCGGCGCGTACGTGATTCGCAGCGAAGCTTGGCGCGAAGAAGCTCAGCAGCGTAGCTGAGCGTAAGCTATAAAGAAAGGCTCTTCGTGCCGCAGCTCGTAGGCGCGTGTGTGCGTGTGCGTGACACAGCCGTGCTATTGCGAGAGTGCGGTCGAGAGGTTAGGAGAGCGATAGCCAATAACCCTCGACCTAGAGTGCCGGCGAGGAGAGATCTCGATCGCGAAATTTTTGTACGTTGGATAATTGTTTTTAACAATTAAAAATTTTTTTTAATAACCATTAAATTTTTTTTTAACGACAAAATTTTTTTTAAGCGATAATTTTTTTTAATTAATTTTTTCTCGACTCTAAAGTTTTTTTTTCTCCTCTCGTATTTTCGATACGAATTATTTTTTAGTGGACGAAAAATAAAATTTTTTTTTCTTTTCTCGTGCTGTTAGTAGAAAATCGAGAGAAAGTCGGCAGGCACTCTCG
Source organism: Torymus aiolomorphi (assembly GCA_036365515.1). Lineage (NCBI taxonomy): Eukaryota > Metazoa > Arthropoda > Insecta > Hymenoptera > Torymidae > Torymus > Torymus aiolomorphi. The sequence continues at coordinate 209,192,108 of CM070873.1, read as the reverse complement.
GAACAAAAAGTTGACTGTACGCCTGAGTAAAAACTCGAACGCAAAATCCCCTCGAACTTTAAAATTGTTTTTTATTTTTTTAGGTGAAAATTATATTTATTTTTTGTGTTTTTTGGTAATATTGTCTGTTTTGACACACACACACATATATATATATATATATATATATATATATATATATATATATATATATATATATATATATATATATATATTGTAACGGCCTGCGCGTGTACGTGCGCGCATGTGCATGTATCGGTGTGCGCGAACGAGATATGAGGCGAGTCTCGGCACACCGCGTCGGCACGCACTAATGCCCGAAATGAAAACACCTCTCAACCTTGCGCGAAGGACAAAGCCGAGAGATGCTTGCGCGTGCCAACGAAGCAGCAGGTAGGCAGTATCGTTACGGCCAGTGCCGCGAGCAATAGCCTGCTCTGAGAGAGAGAGAGAGAAGTGCGAGATAGTGCACGCGAGTGCAGGGAAGTGCAGTTGAGAGAGTGAGCGCGAGCGAAAGAGCGGCGCAGCAGCGTAGCCGAGAAGCAGAGGGAGAGAGAGAGGCGCTATCAGCAGCTACCGCGGCCGAGAGAGAGGGAGAGAGAGAGACGCCGGCCGATCCTCTGCGACAGCCGGACTGCCCGCGTAGGAGCAAGAGAGAGAGAGAGAGCTACGACGCGCGGAGCGTCCCGCACCGCTCGGCTTGACTCCCTGCATCAGCCGGGTCTTCGCGAGTTAAGCCCTGGCCAGGCGCTAGCGCGCTCTTCCCGCGGACGACGGGCGTCCGGAGAGCGACCCCCCCCCCCCGCGCGAGCGAGCGAGGCTCACCGACGCGCGCGTGTGTGTCGATCGCGCGCGGCGATCGACCGACGTCGGTGCGAGGAGCCGCTTAACCGGGTACGCGTGTGCGATCGCGCACACACGTACATAGCGTGCGCGGGCGCACCACCCGTATCGGCGCGTATAAAGGATACGGGCCGCGTGTATAAAACTTATTAAGCCCGCGGGGCAATAAAGTTACAGTCTTCTTTTAGCTTCGAGTCTGCCTATTATTTGGCGCGCATTCCCTTTCCTTTTCCACGTCACACACTGGGGCCGAAAGGTTGAAAACCACCTAGAGGTCATAATTCTCAACCGAATTTGAAAATTCAAAAACGGGAACTTTTGTGACAAAATACCAAAGACCGCTGCGAAGCCTAATTTTGAAAATATGAACCTATAAACCTAATTTATAAACTATAACCCCAAAATTTACACTTGTGATTCCCAAAAATGCTATAAAACTTCAATTTATAAGTCCTTGACACATGCTCTCTTAACCTTGATTCATAAAATTGGTCTACAGGTTAAGTCTTGGGCCATTCTGTCAGAAATAGTGTATATTTTTAGGATATACATTGTATGTATTTTAAATAACATTTTTCTCTTTTTTATAGCTGATTTTGGTCTCAGAAGCCGCTAGGTGTATGACCCCCTTAAGACTTATGAGGTTAGGGCTTATAGGTTTAGAGTTTATGAGTGCACGGCTTGCTGGATCAAAGATCAAGAGTTCACGAGTAAAGGGCTTACAAATTAAAGGTTTATCGTATTTTTGGGATTTGCAGGTCAAAAATTGAATTGATTGGTTGATGTGATAGGATTAATAGACTCCTTAAATTTATAGGTTAATTTTTTGGAAAATCAGGCTTCGTAGGGCTCTTCGATATTTGATAACAAATGTTCCTAAGCAAAAATTTTGAGATTTCGTTGAGAATTGCGACCTCTAGGCGATTTTGAACCAAAAAATCCGTATGGCCCCAGTGTGTCGGTGGCGCGGCGGTATAGAATACCACCGGCCTCCGCGGGCGCGAGTACGCAATACTCGCGCGTATCTGAGCAGCTGAGGAAGCACCACGAGAGAGACAGCGCGACAGCGAAGTCGCGCGTTGTAATGCCGGTAGGTACGGCTGCCGACGAAGGCAGCCGACGGCGAGCGACGGCGCACCGGCGAGAGCGAGGAGATTTCGCCGAGGGTTGGCACGAGCCAGTGCTCGCGCCTGTCAACTGCTGCGCCGTTCATCGACAATTCCGCGTCGGGGATTTGCGGCACTGAGGGGAAAACCTACCCTGTTACAATGTATATATATATATTTTCACATATATTTATTTTAAAATTACAAGTGCAAGTAGTTGAGCGTAATTAATTACAAATAGTAATTAATTACAAAAATAGCTTTTGTTTTTTTAGAGCCGCATACGGGAAACCCTCGTGCGTTATCGAGGTTAAGAGCAACCGCCGTAGCTCTTAGAAAATAACCCGGGTTCGCGTTGAAAAAGCTAGCTCACGGGTTGAATAGGTAAACTCTCTCTGCCATCAATACAGATACTACTCGCGCTAGTAAAATAAGTTCGTGGGAAAGCGCACAGCCAATTGACACCATGGCCCGATCATCGCAGTTTGCGGAATCTGCGATACTCAATTGGGCCTATACACAGCCCGAAGAGGAAATAAACGAGGCCATGCAAGACCTTGGTCTACAGCAGTCAGATCTGCAGTCAGTAAATATGCTGACAGCGATCAAGTGGCTTATGGGCGATTATAGTGCCGCCGATTTCGTGCCAGAGCCGGAGCTGTCGGAGCAGCAAGCATTTGCTAAACGCGAGCAGTCCTGAAGGGCGTTCATCGACTTAATGTTGATGAACAAGTCTAGGTCGACTATTGTGGATCCCAATACTGACCCAGACCACCCGCACCCGTTCATAACGCTCCTTGATGACCCGATAGTGATGCAGAAACTCTCGGAGTCTCGGAGGATGAACGCTCCACAACAAGCACATAATGCAGTGGTGGAGCCAGCGGAAGAGGCAAACGGCCAGGAGGGTTCCGGGACAGAGATATTTAGCTCTGCAGCACCCACCGGGACATCTTCAGCCGAAGCCGAGGGACAGCTTTAACAGCAACAGCTCCAACAGCAACAACTGCAGCAGTAGCAAATGCAGCAGCAGCAAATGCAGCAAAAGCAGTTGGAGCAGCAGCGACGGCAGCAACAACAACAACAGCGGGAGGAGCAGCAGCGGCAGCAAGTGCTCCTGGAAGAGCAGCGCAGGCAACGACAATGCCAGCGCAACTACGAAGAAGAGTCGTTAGCACGAAATGGGCAGCACGGGTTCTAGCGGCAATCGCGAAACCCGCCGCAGTCGCAAAACCTGGAGTGGCCGCGACAGCGTGAGTCGCGAACCGCCGGGATAGCAGTCGGAGACAATATATTATCGGAGCAGCTACTGGCGGTGATTAAAACACTCGTCGAGGAGGTTGAAGAGCTTAAAGAAAATTTACAAATACTGCAAGGAGCTCGACATCCAGCCTCAAGTACGCACTTGCAGGGAGTACAGCCCCCAAGCACGGGCCGTAGACGAGGATAACCGCATGTGAACTTCCAAGACACGTTCACGTATGCAGAGTTTAACAGCAGCAGCCCGAGTCTCCAGTCCCCGACAGAGGCTGGGAGGAATTTTACCAGAAATTCTTCCCAGCGCCAGACTAGGAGTGGCGCGACCCAGGACCCGTCTGAGAGGCATACATATTTGCCTCAGCAGACAAACCGTGATGTGGGCCAGATAGTCCGAAAATGGCACATCAGGTTCTCAGGGTCCTCAAAGGAGCAGAGCGTCGAGTTATTCCTCACAAGAATAGAGGAATACAGAACTCTAGCTAATCTGACACACGATGAGGTGCTTTCGTCGTTGTCAGAGCTCCTAACGGGGGTAGCAGTCACCTGGTACCGGAGTAACCGCCATACATGGCGATCGTAGCCAGATTTCAAAGAGGCCATAACACACATGTATGGCGGGGACAGGGGACATCAGCAGCGCCTCCTGGCGGAAATAAACGCGAGGACTCAAGGCAGAAATGAACTTACGCGTGATTACGTAGTAAATCTACAAGCCATGATCCTCAAGTTGGTTCCGGTGCCTAGCATTGCTCAACAGTTAGACGTGTTGCACCGGAACATACAACCAGAACTGCAAAAGATTACCGAGGGCTCCTGGACCTGGCCCGGGAAGCCGAATTAGCGCTCGCGGCAGATAAGGTGTATCACTCACCACCACCGCCCGAGCGCACATACATGCCAGAGTTTACCTACGTGCCGACAGAGCCGCCCACGGATCAGCGGAAAAAGCAGAATCCAGGTATGGCGGCGATGGGGCACCAACAGCACGCGCCTCGGGAGAGCCTCGAGGCTATGTTCCGTCGGATCATGGCCGAATGCTTATCGACATTGACAAAGAAAGGCACCGACGAGAACAAGGGGCAAAAGCCTAGCCCGCCGCCAACCAGAAAATCTAAGAAGAAGGGTAACTGGGAAAATAGGCGGCGGGAGGGCGGGCAAATTACGAACCAGCCTAGTGGGGGTAGTAGCTCGACACACCAGGCTAGGCCGCAAAGTCCAAGAAATAACGGACCTCCACAAAGGCCAGAGTACCGAAGAGAACCCGGATATGAACAGAAGGGAAGTAACAAGCCCAATGCTGCCGGAAACCAACAGGGAAACGGTCAGGGAGGCAGGTAAACACGACCACATACCCGCCCCCAGCTCTCTCACGAGAGACCGAGGGTAACTCGGTCCAATCGTCTGGAGTGGAAAGCGAAGAATTGCCCGTGATTCAACCGAATGAAGTCAACCAAGAAACTTGCTCGCGATGGTGGCTTCAAGTAGGTGTAGCCGGTTACAGGCTACGAGCACTCTTCGATACAGGAGCTTCATGGACTGGGATGAATTCCATCGGCCTACAGCTCGCTACGGCTTGTGGAAAAGAGTTAATTCCAGCCAGCGGCCTAACGGCACGGGTGGTAAACGGGCAAAGCATAGCAGTGGTTTTTGACTTATTTCAGGCTTTTTTCACTGTTTCAACGGCTTTCATTCCAGCTAACTTTTTTCCCTGACATTTCTCCATCTTAATCAAGGTCTCATTTTGAAGGTAACATTTTTTCTCAAATTTTTCTCGATTGTTGAAGAAAATCCAGAGGGATGCGTTCGCCCTAATCATATTTTGAATGTTGCTTTCTTACGTACAAATTAGTAAAATTACTGTCATCGATCTGAAAAAATTCTGAGTTATTCGACTTACAATTTGCAAACTTTTTCCCATTTAATGTGTAATACAAAAAGTTTCGCGTTTTTGAGTTAAAAAATCACGAAAATTCATGTTTTTCGAAAAAAATCAAAATTTTCAAATTTTCAATTGGTTCTAACTCTTGAACAATTCAATATTTTGCACTAAAACTCTAGCGTTGTATTTTGGGGCCAATGTGGAAGGAGAAAAACCTATTTTAAGCGATTTCAAAATTTTGACCTGAACACTTGACATGAAGTTACCCATATATATATATATATATATACACACTCAAGCGCGTGCACGCACTCACACGCTTACACACGCACGCTCATACGATTTCATGAATTTTATTTACTAATTGTATTAAATAGGCAAGATACTCATTACAATAAAATATTATACTAGTTTTATTTAAAACAGTTATTGAGGGCATGTCGAATAAGAATAAGAAACTTTACCGGCCACCACGTGTTTTAATTAAAAAATTAATTTGTAAACATTTACTTGATATAATCTCGACTTCAGACCTTCGATTTGTGCGGAGATAATTTTCAGAAATTTGGTGGATCATTTTTGTTATAGTATCTGTGAGATATTTGGGTTGAAAAATCTGACGACTTTTTTAGATAATTGTAATTATTTAACATACACTCAATAAAAGGCAAACGAAAAATTTATTAATATATCATGATATGATATTTATGTATATAACAAATATTATAAATTCTATTAACTCTAGAAAAAAATGAAAACAAGTCGACGTTTTTTTTACAAATATTCTTCTTATCCTGGTTATATTAACCTATTAATGCGCAAAACGCTAAATTTGGACATGAAACTTCGAGCCCACTGTGCTGTTAGAAAAACAAATCCATTTTTGTTCAAAATCCTATATAAGGGGTTTTCGGGGATGCTCTTACAGAATCTGGCACTTATTTTGTAAAAAAAAATCAAAATCATAATTTTTTTTTTGCATTTTAAAAAAAATGTCGCCAATTTTTAACGTTTTTTTTTTTAAATCAATTTTTACTAACGTTGCTGCATTCAAATAAGCAAATTATTGCCAGAAATCGCGTCCTCGATGTCTGAGGTTTTCCCTGGTTGAGAACTTTTTTTCTCCCTTAGTTTTTCCAAAATGGCGGTTTTTGTAAAACAGCATGACCTTAAACTTCATGATTTTTTTTCTTGACAGCTTTGAACCTTACGAAAAAAATTTATAGAACACAAAATGTTTAGAATCATCCAAAAAACATGTGTGAATTTTTTCAAAAATTTTTGAGTCATTTTAGAATTTTTCAAAAATAGGCCATTTTAAAAAATTTGAAATTCACTCAAAAACTTCTGGAAAAATTTATAAATATTCTTTAGATGGTTCCGAGCACTTTTTGTTCTATAACTTTTTTTCGTAAAGCTAATGCTTTTCAATAAAAAAATTATCAAAGTATTTATTACGTAATGGATAAAATGTTACAATGGTTTGAAGACAGGGCATAATCGTCATTTCATTACTGCAAATTATACAACGTTGTATGCTTCATATCAAAATACCCAAAATATAAAACAACATTCTAAAAAGAAAAAAGAATTAAAAAATAATAAAAAAAAAACAAAAAAAAAAAAAAAAAAAAAAAACAAAAAAAAAACAGTTCTCTGTTATCGTCTACCTCCTCGTGGTGAGAACTGGGCAACGCTGTATCATATTATATACGTATAGTGGCAAAGTGACGATTATACTGTTATCAAACCGAAAAATACTTTGATAATTTTTTTATTGAAAAGCATTAGCTTTACGAAAAAAAGTTATTGAACAAAAAGTGCTCAGAATCATCTAAAGAATATTTATAAATTTTTCCAGAAGTTTTTGAGTGAATTTCAAATTTCTCAAAATGGCCTATTTTTGAAAAATTCTAAAATGGCTCAAAAATTTTTGAAAAAATTCCCACATGTTTTTTGAATGATTCTAAACATTTTTTGTTCTATAAATTTTTTTCGTAAGGTTCAAAGCTGTCATGAAAAAAAATCATGAAGTTTAAGGTCATGCTGTTTCACAAAAACCGCCATTTTGGAAAAACCAAGGGGGGAAAAAAGTTCTCAACCAGGGTTTTGAAAATCTCAGACATCGAGGACGTGATTTCTGGCAATAATTTGCTTATTTGAATGCAGCAACGTTAGTAAAAATTGATTTAAAAAAAAGCGTAAAAATTCGCGACATTTTTTTAAAATGCAAAAAAAAAATTATGATTTTGATTTTTTTTTTACAAAATAAGTGCCAGATTCTGAAAGAGCATCCCCGAAAACCCCTTATATAGGACTTTGAACAAAAATGAATTTGTTTTTCTAACAGCACAGTGGGCTCGAAGTTTCATGTTCAAATTTAGCGTTTTGCGCATTAATGAGTTAATAAATTGAACATTATTAGAATCATTATTTGATTTTACGTTTTTATAATAATCCTATTTACATTATATCACTTCTTTTAATCAAACTTACTATTTGACTTTAGATATCATTTTAATATTTAAACTATTTTATATTTTTCAAGAAAGTTCTTATTTGTTTAAACGTTTCACCCATACGACTAAAAATAAAATAGCAATACTGCAAGCCCTTTTTAATAATATATTTTCTTTATCCTCAATGTGTAATTTAAATTTTTTTTTGAAGAATATATAAAATCTAAATATAAAACTTTCTATGAAAGTATAAAATAAGGCAAGTATAGACGTTTTTTCTGTATAATATACTCTTCCTCTCTCTCTTCCCCCGCCCTCTCTCACCCTCTCTCCCCCCTCCCCTTTCTTCCTCTCTCTCTCTTAACATCCGTCAAACTCTGTACCAAAAACTTTAATCACAGCTTAAATATTTGTTTAATACAATCAACATGTTTAAAAAAAAATAATTCCTTAAGTACGTTACGTACGTTAATTATACACAAGAAAGTACTGAAATCAATTATATTGTAGTCAAGTACCCATAACTTAACTTGACTGATATAATACAACTTTTCGTACCTACTCAAAAATATTCAGCTAGCGGGCATGAAGTACTATTTAACACCCAAGAGGCGTAATAGCTCTCATACTCCTACAAAACTTTATAGAACCTACGCACTTTACGTCCGTGTGGGCAAAAATTATTTAAATTATATATAATTCCCCCGCCCTCTCTCACCCTCTCTCCCCCCTCCCCTTTCTTCCTCTCTCTCTCTTAACATCCGTCAAACTCTGTACCAAAAACTTTAATCACAGCTTAAATATTTTTGTTTAATACAATCAACATGTTTAAAAAAAAAATAATTCCTTAAGTACGTTACGTACGTTAATTAAACACAAGAAAGTACTGAAATCAATTATATTGTAGTCAAGTACCCATAACTTAACTTGACTGACATAATACAACTTTTCGTACCTACTCAAAAATATTCAGCTAGCGGGCATGAAGTACTATTTAACACGTAATAGCTCTCATACTCCTACAAAACTTTATAGAACCTACGCACTTTACGTCCGTGTGGGCAAAAATTATTTAAATTATATATAACTATCTTTTACTTCGTCGAGTAAATGTATACTGAACAAATTATATGTATGTAGATTCAAATTCTTCATTGCAAATCAAACAAACGAAAGTTGTGAAATCAATTACCGATAGTCAAGTAATGCAAACAACTCTCCGAAACAACTGTATGACTGATCTCAGAAATATATTATTCTAATTTGTTCATTCTTCTATACAAATTAAACACAAGAAAGTACTGAAATCAATTTATTGTAGTCAAGTATACCCATAAGTTAACTTGACTGAGATAATAGAACTTTTAGTACCTTGCGTGTAAAATTACATTTCACGCCCACGTTGTAACTTCAAAAATATTCACCCAGCAGGCATAAAGTACTACTTAACGCCTAATAAGCGGAATAGCTCACATATTCCTACAACACTTTATAGAACCTACGCACTTTACTCCCGGGTAGACGAAAATTATTAATTAATTACTATTATGCCTTCTTTTTATTTCTAAAATTAATAAGAATTTTATCAGATATTTACGAAGTCAATGCCTATATAAAAAAATTACATAGTTACCAACACATCCCCATTTTTCATTATTTTTTCTCAATTTTGAAATTTCTATAATATTACGCATCTTGGGAGGACACGAGAAGTCTAGAGCTGCTCTAGCAGGGGTGGTCGTCCAATCTTCCATACATACTTGGCGGGCCCAACGGTTTGCAGTTTAAGGTGTAGACATTGTCATTTTCATATGAATATTCATACGTTTAAAGATCAGATAAAATGTATAAATCAATTGCTTCTAGATATTAAATACTGATCCGTGAATATATTACTCTTTTTAAATAGAAAAGTCCAAACACAGATGAAAATTTCATATGAGATCTCATATGAGAATATCGGACATCAGATCCCATATGAGATCACATATGAGGTCCCATAATATATAAAATTGCAGATGACATAACATATATGAGTCTTATCTGATGTCATGTCCGAAATACTCATAACATGATGTCTTATCTGATCTGATGTCCGAAATACTCGTATAAGATCTCATATGATATTTACACGCGGGAAAAGGATAAAAATAGGTGGCTCATAAAATAGTTAGTAAAATTTAAAGCTCTTTTGAATAGACTATGAATTTATATGTATCTTTTTATTTCATTCCCATATAAAAAAAGACGAACACAAGGAAAAATATTTTATTATGCACACAGTACATGTAGGGATATTATATTTAAACGGTATTTATGGTGGACTTATAGGTATATGCAAAAATCTAGTATTCTACATTTACAAAGCTCACCGGTAAACTGCAAACCGTCGGGCCCGCCAAGTATGTATGGAAGATTGGACGACCACCCCTGCTAGAGCAGCTCTAGACTTCTCGTGTCCTCCCAAGATGCGTAATATTATAGAAATTTCAAAATTGAGATAAAATAATGAAAAATGGGGATGTGTTGGTAACTATGTAATTTTTTTATATAGGCATTGACTTCGTAAATATCTGATAAAATTCTTATTAATTTTAGAAATAAAAAGAAGGCATAATAGTAATTAATTAATAATTTTCGTCTACTCGGGAGTAAAGTGCGTAGGTTCTATAAAGTGTTGTAGGAATATGTGAGCTATTCCGCTTATTAGGCGTTAAGTAGTACTTTATGCCTGCTGGGTGAATATTTTTGAAGTTACAACGTGGGCGTGAAATGTAATTTTACACGCAAGGTACTAAAAGTTCTATTATCTCAGTCAAGTTAACGTATGGGTATACTTGACTACAATAAATTGATTTCAGTACTTTCTTGTGTTTAATTTGTATAGAAGAATGAACAAATTAGAATAATATATTTCTGAGATCAGTCATACAGTTGTTTCGGAGAGTTGTTTGCATTACTTGACTATCGGTAATTGATTTCACAACTTTCGTTTGTTTGATTTGCAATGAAGAATTTGAATCTACATACATATAATTTGTTCAGTATACATTTACTCGACGAAGTAAAAGATAGTTATATATAATTTAAATAATTTTTGCCCACACGGACGTAAAGTGCGTAGGTTCTATAAAGTTTTGTAGGAGTATGAGAGCTATTACGCCTCTTGGGTGTTAAATAGTACTTCATGCCCGCTAGCTGAATATTTTTGAGTAGGTACGAAAAGTTGTATTATGTCAGTCAAGTTAAGTTATGGGTACTTGACTACAATATAATTGATTTCAGTACTTTCTTGTGTTTAATTAACGTACGTAACGTACTTAAGGAATTATTTTTTTTTTAAACATGTTGATTGTATTAAACAAAAATATTTAAGCTGTGATTAAAGTTTTTGGTACAGAGTTTGACGGATGTTAAGAGAGAGAGAGGAAGAAAGGGGTGGGGGTAGAGAGGGTGAGAGAGGGCGGGGGAATTATATATAATTTAAATAATTTTTGCCCACACGGACGTAAAGTGCGTAGGTTCTATAAAGTTTTGTAGGAGTATGAGAGCTATTACGCCTCTTGGGTGTTAAATAGTACTTCATGCCCGCTAGCTGAATATTTTTGAGTAGGTACGAAAAGTTGTATTATGTCAGTCAAGTTAAGTTATGGGTACTTGACTACAATATAATTGATTTTAGTACTTTCTTGTGTTTAATTAACGTACGTAACGTACTTAAGGAATTATTTTTTTTTTTAAACATGTTGATTGTATTAAACAAATATTTAAGCTGTGATTAAAGTTTTTGGTACAGAGTTTGACGGATGTTAAGAGAGAGAGAGGAAGAAAGGGGAGGGGGAGAGAGGGTGAGAGAGGGCGGGGAAGAGAGAGAGGAAGAGTATATTATACAGAAAAAACGTCTATACTTGCCTTATTTTATACTTTCGTAGAAAGTTTTATATTTAGATTATACATAGATTATACAGAAAAAACTTCTATACTTGCCTTATTTTACACTTTCGTAGAAAGTTTTAAATATCAACACTATTATTATTAGTACAGTCATGAAAAAAATTATTACCATTTGTAGAGAGTGCTTATTGAATAGATGAGACTAGAAAAAATAAAAGGACTAGACAAATTGCGTTGTTACATTAATAATACTATTTGTTTTGCTGATTGTTTTAAAAAAATATTTAGGTTTTCATTAAAGTTCTTGGTTCAGAGTGTGACAGATGTTGATTAATTATACAGAGAAAACTCATACATTTGCCTTAGCCACTATTTGTTTTACTGATTGTTTACAAAAAAAATATTTAGGCTCTCATTAAAGTTCTTGGTACAGAGTTTGACATATGTTGAGGGAGAGAAAGAGAGGGAGCGGGAGAGAGTTATAAAATAAATACATTGTAACTAGCCACACTACTGCAACACAATCCGCTAGCAAATTAAAATATTGGTTGCAGATAAAAAAGTAGCCATTACAGTAATTTATATATTATGGTTTCATATACGGTAATTCACAGAACAGATAGCTACTCTGAAACATTTGGCGCCCATCACGATAAGCCAATCACTATATAATAATTACATTATATTTTCAACTCTTAGATTCGTTGAAATTTTAACTAGAAACCAGTTGAATTAATAACCAATCAGACACATCTTGCAAAATTAAACACAAAAGTTTATGAACTAAGAATCATTGAGAGAAAAAAAGCTTTCTCCATTCTTTTAAAATATAAAACATCTTGAAACATCTTGAATTTCTGATAATAAAAGCTTCCGTAACATTCTTGTATACTTTTTGAAATAATTATCTGAATCTTGTGTAGAAAAATATTTACTGAGAACTCCTCTGAAACATTTTGACGTCTCCCACTGTGAGAAAATTATAAAATTAGATTAACTGAGCACTTTTATCCGTAGACATTTTCACAATATTTACTGAGAACTCTTCTGAAACATTTTGACGTCTCCCACCATGAGAAAATTATAAAATTAGATTAACTGAGCACTTTTATTCACAACAATAACACATCATTTTTTCATTTTTCTCTATTTTATTGTTCACTTAACATAATCTTTTAATTGATGTTTAAGTAAATAAATATGCACAGCGCCAATATCAACAAAGTTTCTTGAAGTATAGACAAAAAATGTTTTTTTTTAACCAAGGCTCTGACCAATATTTTAAATTCTGATTTTAAGTAGAGGTTAGAAATTTGTTATCAACACTTCATTTAACACATCATACCGATACTTTATTTTATTTATAGGCACCCATTGCCATAAGCCAATCACTATATAATTACATTATATTCGACACTTAGATTCGTTTAAATTTTAACTAGAAACCACTTGAATTAATAAGCAATCAGATACATCTTGCAAAATTAAAAACAAAAGTTTATGAACTAAGAATCATTGGGAAAAGAAAGCTTTCTCGACATTCTTTTATAGTAGAAACTCATGATTGCCACACATCTTGTATCAGTTTATGAACTAAGAATTTCTGATAATAAAAGCTTCCGTAACATTCTTGTATACTTTTTGAAATAATTATCTGAATCTTGTGTAGAAAAATTACTGAGATCTCCTCTGAAACATTTTGACGTCTCCCACCGTGAGAAAATTATAAAATTAGATTAACTGAGCACTTTTATCTGTAGACATTTTCACAATATTTACTGAGAACTCTTCTGAAACATTTTGACGTCTCCCACCATGAGAAAATTATAAAATTAGATTAACTGAGCACTTTTATTCACAACAATAACACATCATTTTTTCTCTTTCCTCTATTTTATTGTTCACTTAACATAATCTTTTAATTGATGTTTAAGTAAATAAATATGCACAGCGCCAATATCAACAAAGTTTCTTGAAGTATAGACAAAAAATGTTTTTTTTAACCAAGGCTCTGACCAATATTTTAAATTCTGATTTTAAGTAGAGGTTAGAAATTTGTTATCAACACTTCATTTAACACATCATACCGATACTTTATTTTATTTATAGGCACCCATTGCCATAAGCCAATCACTATATAATTACATTATATTCGACACTTAGATTCGTTTAAATTTTAACTAGAAACCACTTGAATTAATAAGCAATCAGATACATCTTGCAAAATTAAAAACAAAAGTTTATGAACTAAGAATCATTGGGAAAAGAAAGCTTTCTCGACATTCTTTTATAGTAGAAACTCATGATTGCCACACATCTTGTATCAGTTTATGAACTAAGAATTTCTGATAATAAAAGCTTCCGTAACATTCTCGTATACTTTTTGAAATAATTATCTGAATCTTGTGTAGAAAAATTACTGAGATCTCCTCTGAAACATTTTGACGTCTCCCACCGTGAGAAAATTATAAAATTAGATTAACTGAGCACTTTTATCTGTAGACATTTTCACAATATTTACTGAGAACTCTTCTGAAACATTTTGATCTTATATATCACTATTTCCGGGTTTTAATAATGCTAGTTTACCTTTAGAAATCGTAGGGCCAGTAAAGCATCCATAATTAAAACACCATAAAGTAGAACGAGGCTCTGCTAGAGAAATATTATCTGCAACAGTATTTCTTTTTTTTCTATTACAGGTGGTTGCATTCTTTGACAGACTTGAAAATAATCTTTTAGTGGCCTTAATGTATAATGCATAATAATAATAATTTTGAACTCTTCTATATATGTTGCAAACTATTTAATCATAATCATAATCTACTTGTCAATTATCCTTGTTCTTTCCCTGTTGAAAATATCCACGCGGATTTCCACGGGGATAATCCATGTGGATATCCTCGTGGATTTCCACGTGGATTGACATGGATTCCACATGGATTCAAATGGATATCCCCGTGGATCATCCACGCGGATATCCATGATGAAAATCCATGTGGATTATTTGAAATCCATGTGGATTCCGAGAACCAGCCCGATTTGAAAAATCCACGTGGCTTCCAACTAATCCACATGGATGTAGACAATTCGGCTGAAAAAATTCATATGAGACTCACTTGAATCTCACGTGATTCTCAGGTGAGTCATGCCAAATTCTCATGTAAGTCTCATGCGAGTCTCATGTTTCCACTAACAATATTAAATGAATTAATACTATTTTTTACTGTAATTAATTGTTTAAATTAATTTAATCGTTTTAATTTATTTTCTAATATGAAACTAGAGATGTAAATAAAACAAACTGAAAAAATTAAACAGATGTATATATTTTTAAATGTTTTATTTTATAAAAGTATAAAAATATGTATTTCGGTACAAATAGTATTTTCGCCACCCTGAATATGACCAAATAGAGCGTATGCGCTATTGAAAAAAATCTTGTGATCAATTACATGATTTTTTCCAAAATCCGGGAATATGCTCTGCTTGATATATAACTCAATTTATTTATTATTTAGTAGTTTAATACTGCTTATAAATGAAGAATAACAGTTTAATGAAACTTTGAACGATAATATATTATCGTGCAAATGTTTCATTAGAATGTTAGTATAATTATTTGCAAGTATTACATTTTAAAAAATAATCAATTTAATTAAAAATATAGAATTAACTTTATTATTATAACAATTGTAATGTACCGATACAACTGTAAGTATATAATAGAGACATGTAACACACCTACAACATTAGAATAATTTTATTGATCATATTTTGCTTAATGTGGAAAAAGAAGAAACGATGTTCAACGAGCCTCGTGCTCACGCTCTCGACGCCGACCCGTGATAGCAAATTCACACGAGGCCGGCGCCGAGCGCGCCTACGTGTACTCGATATTAGTAGATACCGCAAGAACAGTCACGATGGCGACGGCGACATGGCGCGCGAGGAGGCGACGTCTTGGCGATGTTGTCCCCGTTGACAGAACTCAGCTGAAATTTTGCGTCAAACCTCATATAACAGAACAAAGTCGAAAGTATCTTTCAAATTTGTGTCCTGACTGGTCTTGGTGAATTCACATATAGTTATAAAAGCACTTCACATATAAAAGAGTATTGACATGTGGATGACTTTATTAATATTGTGGATAGTTTATAAATTTTAATCCATTTTTAAATAAATTGTTTGCACATTCATTATTTTATTTCATATAATTGAGGTTTTTTGTCCACCACTCACTGTTATAGTCTAATATACATTTTAAAATATTTTAAATTATATATTTATTCATTTTGTTATTTTGTTATAGGCACATCTCCTTTGAGATCCACAATTCAGTTGTTCGTTGATAGATTTAAGACTTGGGTGGCTTTAGCGTAAGTAATATATTTGGACCCAATGAACTAAATAATATTGTAGATCTCTTATACAAGAGGACCAAAATCAACTTTAATGCAAACTGTAGCTAAAGAGACCAAGTACCTATAAGCATACAAAATTTTCTAATTACATAGAATATTTTATATACTCATGGCTACGTAGTGCCTTTAGTTACAACTTTTATTAGTCGATAAGTCACTATGGGCTGGGTGACTTTATCGCAGGAAATATTGGGATCATATGGACAAAATACCTTGATCATATTTGACTATAACAGTTATGACATGTACATATTACTTTTACAAATAAAATTTTCATTTAACATGAAATTTTTACAAAATCATACTTACATTTTCTTTTATTTTAAAATAATGTTTTAATAAAATACTTCACCATTATGGTCACAAAGAATCATATCACATATGATGCCATTAGGTCCATCGGGTTCTAATATATCCAGCGGTAAAGTCACTCATCCTATATTAAGTACTTATAAATGTGGATTTTTTATAATTAATTATGGTATTAATTTATTTATATTAGGACTAGTTCTATGTATAAATGAATAATGTGAAAGAGTTTAAATTATACGATGACTCATATTAAATAGTATTGACATGTGCGTAGCTTGGACTGTACTTTCTTTAATGTTATATTTATACTTATCGCAAGTATTTTATACATAATACTATATAAGTTATTGTTATAAAATTTACAGCTAAAGAAGAAACCCATGCTTTATTGTTTAATGCTTCTTAAGTACTCATAAATGTAGATTTTTTATAATAAATTATGATATTAATTTATCTATATTATGAGCAGTTCTATTTATAAATGAATAACGTGAAAGAGTTAAAATTATATAATTACTCATATTAAATAGTATTGACATGTGCGTAGCTTGGACTGTACTTTCTTTAATGTTATATTTATACTTATTCGCAAGTATTTGATATATAACTCTATACAATTTCCAATAAAAGAAGAAACCCACACATTATTGCTAAATGATACTTAATCATTAAAGTATATAGTTTTACAGCTTGTTTATTAAATGCAACAATACATTAAAAACAATATTATTTTCATAGGCAGCTTTTACAAACTGTAAGCTCTATTTTATTGATTAAATAGCATTTAGCAATAATGTATTGGAGACAGGCCAGAATAAAAAATACATGAAAGTCTAAGGCCTTACCTAGATATAAACCTGAAGAACATAATAAGCGCGAAGGTGGCAACTAGACTTAACCTATAGGCAACGTCTGCGAGAAACTCGGCATGGCAACAGAGATGACAGCAAGGCCAGCAGCATGTCTTTCTTAAAGGAGCCACAATGAACCCTCTTTCACGTCATTAATCGTTACTCGTAACCCATGAACACGAGAGCGCAAGTTGCAACACGTTGTTTGATGACTACAGTGCCCACATGTGTTTATTGAGAGTTTGAGAATTAGAGAGAGAGAGGAAGAGAGAGGAAGAGAGAGGGACGCCTGTACGGAAATGCATGTGCGCGACAGTCATAATCAAATGCCGCGTGTTGCAACCGGTGCTTACGCTTCAAGAGTTATGACGACAGAAGTCCGAACGTGAGAGAGAGGGTTCATTGTGGCTTCTTGAAGAAAGACCTGCTGCTGTCCATGCTGTAATCTCTGAGGTCATGCTGAGTTTCTCGCAGACGTTGCCTCTGGTTGCCTATAGGTTAAGTCTAGCCGTCACCTTCACGCTTATTATATTCTCCAGGTTTATATCTAGGTAAGGCCTTAAACTTTCATGTTTTTTTTATTCTATCCTGTCTCCAATACATTATTGCTAAATGCTATTTAATCATTAAAATAGAGCTTACAGTTTGTAAAAGGTTATATGTTATGAATATAATATTGTTTTTAATGTATTGCTGCATTTAATAAACAAGCTGTAAAACAATATACTTTAATGAACAAGTATCATTTGGCAATAATTTCTTTCTTGGCAATAGTTTACTTCTTTTGTTGGAAATTGTATAGAGTTATATATAAAATACTTGCAAATAAGCATAAATATAACTTTAAAGAAAGTACAGTCCAAGCTACGCACATGTCAATACTATTTAATATGAGTAATTATATAATTTTAACTCTTTCACATTTTTCATTTATAAATAGAACTGGTCATAATATAGATAAATTAATACCATAATTTATTATAAAAAATCCACATTTATGAGTACTTAAGAAGCATTAAACAATAATGCATGGGTTTCTTCTTTAGCTGTAAATTTTATAACAATAACTTATATAGTATTATGTATAAAATACTTGCGAATAAGTATAAATATAACATTAAAGAAAGTACAGTCCAAGCTACGCACATGTCAATACTATTTAATATGAGTCATCGTATAATTTAAACTCTTTCACATTATTCATTTATACATAGAACGAGTCCTAATATAAATAAATTAATACCATAATTGGTTATAAAAAATCCACATTTATAAGTACTTAATATAGGATGAGTGACTTTACCGCTGGATATATTAGAACCCGATGGACCTAATGGCATCATATGTGATATGATTCTTTGTGACCATAATGGTGAAGTATTTTATTAAAACATTATTTTAAAATAAAAGAAAATGTAAGTATGATTTTGTAAAAATGTCATGTTAAATAAAAATTTTATTTGTAAAAATAATACATACATGTCATAACTGTTATAGTCAAATATGATCAAGGTATTTTGTCCATATAATCCCAATATTTCCTGCGATAAAGTCACCCAGCCCATAAGTGACTTATCGACTAATAAAAGTTGTAACTAAAGGCACTACGTAGCCATGAGTATATAAAATATTCTATGTAATTAGAAAATTTTGTATGCTTATATTATAGGTACTTGGTCTCTTTAGCTACAGTTTGCACATGATTAAAGTTGATTTTGGTCATCTTGTATAAGAGATCTACAATATTATTTAGTTCATTGGGTCCAAATATATTTCTTACGCTAAAGCCACCCAAGTCTTAAATCTATCAACGAACAACTGAATTGTGGATCTCAAAGGAGATGTGCCTATAACAAAATAACAAAATGAATAAATATATAATTTAAAATATTTTAAAATGTATATTAGACTATAACAGTGTGTGGTGGACAAAAAACCTCAATTATATGAAATATAATAATGAATGTACAAACAATTTATTTAAAAATTGATTAAAATTTATAAACTATAGTAAAGCCATCCACATGTCAATACTCTTTCATATGTGAAGTGCTTTTATAACTATATGTGAATTCACCAAGACCAGTCAGGACACAAATTTGAAAGATACTTTCGATTTTGTTCTGTTATATGAGGTTTGACGCAAAATTTCAGCTGAGTTCTGTCAACGGGGACAACATCGCCAAGACGTCGCCTCCTCGCGCGCCATGTCGCCGTCGCCATCGTGACTGTTCTTGCGGTATCTACTAATATCGAGTACACGTGGGCGCGCTCGGCGCCGGCCTTGTGTGAATTTGCTATCACGGGTCAACGTCGAGAGCGCGAGCACAAGGCTCGTTGAACATCGTTTCTTCTTTTTCCACATTAAATAAAATATCATCAATAACATTATTCTAATGTTGCAGGTATGTTACATGTCTCTATTATTTACTTACAGTTGTATCGGTACATTACAATTGTTATAATAATAAAGTTAATTCTATATTTTTAATTAAATTGACTATTTTTTAAAATGTAATACTTGCAAATAATTATACTAACATTCTAATGAAACATTTGCACGATAATATATTATCGTTCAAAGTTTCATTAAACTGTTATTCTTCATTTATAAGCAGTATTAAACTGCTAAATAATAAATAAATTGAGTTATATATCAAGCAGAGCATATTCCCGGATTTTGGAAAAAATCATGTAATTGATCACAAGATTTTTTTCAATAGGGCATACGCTCTATTTGGCCATATTCAGGGTGGCGAAAATACTATTTGTACCGAAATACATATTTTTATACTTTTATAAAATAAAACATTTAAAAATATATACATCTGTTTAATTTTTTCAGTTTGTTTTATTTACATCTCTAGTTTCATATTAGAAAATAAATTAAAACGATTAAATTAATTTAAACAATTAATTACAGTAAAAAATAGTATTAATTCATTTAATATTGTTAGTGGAAACATGAGACTCGCATGAGACTTACATGAGAATTTGGCATGACTCACCTGAGAATCACGTGAGATTCAAGTGAGTCTCATATGAATTTTTTCAGCCGAATTGTCTACATCCATGTGGATTAGTTGGAAGCCACGTGGATTTTTCAAATCGGGCTGGTTCTCGGAATCCACATGGATTTTCATCATGGATATCCGCGTGGATGATCCACGCGGATATCCATTTGAATCCATGTGGAATCCATGTCAATCCACGTGGAAATCCACGAGGATATCCACATGGATTATCCACGTGGAAATCCGCGTGGATATTTTCAACAGGGTTCTGATATAATCTGTAACAAAAAAAAGATTTCACAAAGTAACAATACTTATATTAAGAACATTATTTTTTTATTTTATAATAAAAGTTTGCTACTTATCTGAAAATATATCTGAATATATATATATATATTATAATATACACCAAGTCAATTTAAATCGAATTTCAACGATGTAAAAAGTCTTTTCAATATAACTTGTATAAATGACTTGTATAAATGATGATGATTGTATACGGAACTAATGCGTAAATATTGAAAGTTATTATGTATAATCTACTTGTCAATTATCCTTGTTCTTTCTGATATAATCTGTAACAAAAAAAAGATTTCACAAAGTAACAATACTTATATTAAGAACATTATTTTTTTATTTTATAATAAAAGTTTGCTACTTATCTGAAAATATATCTGAATATATATATATATATATATATATTATAATATACACCAAGTCAATTTAAATCGAATTTCAACGATGTAAAAAGTCTTTTCAATATAACTTGTATAAATGACTTGTATAAATGATGATGATTGTATACGGAACTAATGCGTAAATATTGAAAGTTATTATGTATGTATACATAAAGTAACAAGGTTAGGTTGATTGACCAGATATATATATATATATATATATATATATACCATATACGGATTCTCTCTCTCTCTCTCCGTCGCTCTTCTCTCTTTCCTCCCTCTCTCTCTTCTAGTCGGTCGGACAAAAATGCTATACTATGTACCGGTCGGACAAAAATGTATAGTTTGTGCAGACTGAAGAATGTGGAGAAAAAATCGGAAAGGAAATCGTACATAAAAATATTCAGATCTCTAAATCTTTTGAATGAGACAATCTTTTTAAATGAAACCTTTCGATTTGAGTAGAGCAATGAAATGGCTTTCGATTAAGAGGGATATGTTATATAGTTGAAACTAACGCAATAGGTATATAATCGCATTGAATTTCTCGTACATCCATTTCAAAGTATATATATTCACGCGGTCGTCCTAAGGCTCTTCTATACTTGCCTTCGGAACGCTCCCGCGTTCCTTGATAAAATGTATAATTATATCAATTTAAACAATTGTATAAACACCAACGATATGTAATCAGTTTAGTAACTAGCGTGTAGTTAATACAAAGAAACACTAGAAACTGACCACAGTC
This sequence comes from Torymus aiolomorphi, assembly GCA_036365515.1. NCBI lineage: Eukaryota > Metazoa > Arthropoda > Insecta > Hymenoptera > Torymidae > Torymus > Torymus aiolomorphi. Next base: position 209,170,638 of record CM070873.1, on the reverse strand, counting down.
GAATAAAAATATCTCTTGTTTACTCGAGAATTATCTCGTATTCAAAGTTTATTTTTAACTTATCAATATTTTTATAAATGTCGTCGCGAAAAAAATATTCGTATTGTAATGTAAATTTAATATAATTGTAATTATATTGCATATTTCGGTAAGAATGAAACCTTAGTTGATAAAAAAAAACTTAAATTTTTATGACATCAACAGTACAAGTATCAATACGGGAAATGAAATATTATCCTAATATAATGTAAAAAAAGATGAATATTTAATAGAATTTTACCCAGAAAAATTCTTTGTTTATAAATAATTTCATCATTAATTTCATAAACAAAAAAAAAAAATCGATAAAAATTTTTTTGCAAATTTTCATTTAATGTATTAAATTTTAGTAGTCAATTTTAGTATTTTACGTAAAATATGGTTTGAAATAAGCATCTCAAAATTAAAAATCAAAAAGAATGTTGTGATCAATTTTTTTTAATTACTAAAAGATAAATAACTAAAGTAGGGGTAGCTCACCCCTTCTATGTGTTCTTTTTAAACCTCGAAACAGGGCAACTATAATTTTTAATTTTCTTTACAACATGGCATTTTTTAATCAAATATGGTTCGTCAAAACTTTGTTATTTTAAAAATAGGGTGAAAAAAATTATATTTACCACCATAAAAATAGGGGGTGCAACCCCTTATCATTAAAACTGTGTCCAAATACTCGTCTTTTTATAAGAAACAAATAGGTTTTGGTTTCATTAAAAAATTCCGATTCCATCTCGAGATATTAAAAAAAACTGTTTTTGGGGGTGAACTTTAAGGGTGGTTTTCACCCCCAGATGTCTTTCTCCACAGATAAAAAAACAAATACGTGTCAAATATTTTTCGATACTCTAACCAGTTGCAAGGTTTCATGAAAATCGGAGGCAGACACTAACAAAAAGGTGATTAATTAAATTAGGGGTAATTCACCCCTTCAACGTGTTTTCATTTTTAAATCTCGAAACAGGTCAACTATAATTTTCAATTTTCTTTATAGCATGGCAATTTTCAATCAAATTTAGCTCATTAAAACATTTTTATATCAAAAATACAAGGGAAAATATCATATTTACCCTTATAAAAAATAGGGGATGCAACCCTCAGCATTAAAACTGTGGCGAAAAACTAGACTTTTCATAAGAAACAAATAGTCGTTGGTTTCATTAAAAAATTCCGATTCCATCTTGAGATATTAAACAAAAACAGTTTTTGGGGGTAAATTTTAAGGGCGGTTTTCACCCCTTAGATATGTTTTTCCGCAGATAAAAAAAAATACGTGTCGAATATTTTTTGACACTCTACTCATATGCGAAGTTTTTATGAAAAACGGAGGCGGACACCAAGTATCCTTTCCTTGTTAGACATGCAAGACTAGGGAAGATAATTATTTAAATAGTTTTGAAGCCCATGTTGGCGGGGAAAGCAAGGTCCACGCTTATAAGAAAGTTACGTAGGCGTGCATAATTAGGCAAGACAATTACTTAAATAATTCTAAAACCCAAGTTACCTGTGGAAGTGAGATACTTGCGTATGAGAGAGTAAGTAGGCGTGTAAAATTAGGTAAGATCATTACTTAATAATTCTGAATCTCAAGTAACCGGGGGAAGCGAGGTCCACGCATGGGAGTTACGGGGACGTGCATAATTAGGGATCAGAATTATTTAAATGGATCCAAAACCCAAGTTTTCGGGAAAAGCAAGATCCACGCGTATAAGGAAGTTACGTAGGCTTGCATAATTAGGTAAGATTTTATTTAAATAATTCTTAATCGCAAGTAGCCTGGGGAAACAAATTCCTCGCGTATAAGGGAGTTACGTAGACGTGCAGAAATAGATAAAATCATTATTGAAATAATTCTAAAAGCCAAGTAACCGAGGAAACAAAGGCAACGCGTACAGCGGAGTTACGTAGACGTACTAAATTAGGCAAGGTCATAATTTAAATAATTCTAAAACGCAAGTAGCCGCGAAAGCAGGCTCCACGCGTATAAGGAAGTTACCTAGATATGCTAAATTAGGGAATCAGTTATTTAAGTAGTTTCGAAACCTAATTTGGCGGAGAAAGAAAGATCCACGCGTATAAGGGAGTTACGTAGACATGCATAATTATGCAAGACAATTATTTAAATAAGTCTTAATCGCAAGTAGCCGGGGGAAGCGATGTCTGCGCGTATAAGGGAGTTACATAGACGTTCAAAACTAGGGAGAACAAGTATTTAAATAGTTCTGAAATCCAAGTAGCTAGGGAAAGCAAGATCAACGCGTATAAGAAGTTTACCTCGACGTGCTAAATTAGGGAAGACAGTTATTTAAATAGTTCCAAAACCCAAGTTGACGGGGAAAGCAAGGTCCACGTGTATAAGGAAGTTACGTAGGCGTGTAAAATTAGGCAAGATAATTACTTAAATAATTCTAAAACTTAAGTAACCGGGGAAGCGAGGGCCTCGCGTATAAGAAAGTTACGTAGACGTGCAAGATTAGGCAAGATTATTATTTAAATAATTCTCAATCTCAAGTAGCCTGGGGAAGCGAGGTCCACTCGTATAAGTTACATGAACGTGCAAGATTAGACATGATTATTATTAAAATAATTATTAATCGCAAGTAGCCGGGGGAAGGAAGACCCACGCGTATAAAGGAGTTACCTAGACGTGCAAACCTAGGAAAGACAATTATTTAGATAGTTCTAAAACCCAAGTAGCCAGGGACAGAAAGGTTCAAGTATATAAGGTAGTTATGTAGACGTGCATAATTAGGCAAGACCATTATTTAAATAGCTCTAAAACCTATGTAGGCGGGGGAGGCGAGGTCCACGCGTAGAAAGGAGTTACGTAGACGTGCATAATTAGGCAAGACAATAACTAAAATAATTTTAAATCCCAGATAACCGGGGAAGCAAAGGCAACGCGTACAGCGGAGTTTCGTAGACGTACTAAATTATGCGTGGTCGTTATTTAAATAATTCTAAAACCCAAGTATCCAGGAAAGTACGGTCAACGCGTATAAGGAAGTTACCTAAACGTGCTACATTAGGCAAGGTCATTATTTAAATAATTATAAAACCATGTAACCGGCAAAAGCAAGGTCCACCATTATAAGGGAGTCACCTAAACGTCCAAAATTATGGAAGACAATTATTTAAATAGTTCTAAAACCCAACTAGCTGGGGAAAGCAAGGTCCACGCGTATAAGAGAGTTACCTAGACGTGGGAAATTAGGCAAGATCATTATTTAAATAATTCTAAAACCCAAGTAGACGGGGGTTGCGTGGTCCACGAGTATACGGAAGATACGTAGACGAGCAAAGTTAGGCAAGATTATTTTTTAAATTATTCTTAATCGCTAGTAGCCTGGGAAAGCAAGATCCATGCGTATGACGTCGTGGCGTAGACCTGCATAATTGGACAAGACAATTATTTGAATAATCCTAAAATCCAAGTAGCCAGGAGATGCGAGGTACTTGCGAGTAAGGGAGTACATACACATGCAAAATCTAGCACGACTATTATTTAAATAATTCTAAAATTCAAGTTGCCGGGATAGGCGAGGTCCACGCGTTTCGGCGAGTTTCATAGTCGTTAAAAAATTAGGCAAGATTATCATTAAAATCATTCTAAAACACCAGTTGCCGGATAGCAAAGACCATGCTTATGAGGGAGTTACGTAGGCGTGCAAAAAATAAGCAAGGTCATTATTTAAATAATTCTTGAACCCAAGTAGCCACGGGTAGCGAGGTACTTGCGTATAAGGGAGTAACGTAGGCGTGGATAATTAGGCAAGATCATTATTTCAATAATTCTAAAAACCAAGTAAACGGGGGAGCAAAGACAGTGCGTATAAGGAAGTTATGTAGACGTGCAAAATAAAGCAAGATTATTATTTAGATAATTTTTAATGATAAGTTGCCGGTGGAACGAAATGCACGTGTTTCAGGAAGTAACAGAAACGTGCCAAATTGGGCGAAATCATTATTTAAATAATTCAAATACCCAAGTAGCCAGGGAAAGCAAAGTCCATGCGTATAAGGGAGTTACATAGATGCGCAAATTAGGCATGATTATTATTTAAATATTATAAAACTCTAGTTGCTGGTGGTAGGGAGGTCCACGCGTATAAGGGAGATATAGGCGTCCAAAATTAGGCACTTATATTATTGAAAAAGTTCTTAAACATACGTAGCCGGGGGTAGCGATGTCCTCGTGTATAAAATAGTTACGTAAAGGTGCAAAAGCAGGCAAAACAATTACTCAAATATTTCTTAAACCCAAGTAGCCGAGAGATGCAAGGTATACGCACGTTAGAGCGTTAAGTAGACGTTAAACACTGTCACGGGGTGGATTTTCGGGCTAAGGCACGTTTCACCTGCGTACCTTAGCGGTTCAATTCCATATCTCTCGGTTCAATTCCCGGAGATGTAATAGCCAGATTATGCAACGGACGCTACAACGTCGTGCAATGTTCACCTAATCTGGTTACTTACCGTGCAACACGCAAGTCGAAGACTTGCGCTTTGTTTCTCACCAGTGACTCGAACTCTCCTCTCGTTCACTGGTTCGTGTGCGGGCTGCTCAGATGAAACGATACGTTTTCTCTTACGTAACGACCGCGGAGGCGGCGGGGAACGGGGAATGACTAGGTCGCTAAATAATAACTCGAGAGGTTAAATGTTAATAATAAAAGACTATTGTTTATTAAATAAAAGAAGTTGTGGTGTGATAATGGATCAGAAATATAAAAGAAATGAATTTAGGTTTGCGTAGTCCCTATCTAAACGGTGCGCCAGCACGTTACCTCTGACGTCAGCTGCCTCGGAGACTGACGTCACGCTCGCGGTAATTTACGCCGCGCACGTGAGGTATAATACGCCTCACGTGTGCGGTACTCTACGCGCGCGCTCACCGAGTAAAACGACGAAGTGTGAGAGCAGTCACGATCGCCGCGCGACGCACACACGTATACGTGTGAGAGAGAGGGCAGACGGCGGGTTTACATGTGTGCGCACCTGTTGTGCGCACTCACCGGCTTTGAAAAAGCCGGTGGTTTGACCTCGCGTTTAACCTTGATGAAGTGCGAGCCCGATGCCTACACTCTCTCCTCGCACTTGCTCTCACCGCACGAGAACGCCTACTTGAACCCGATGTCCAGGTACGACGAGCCTGGACAAGCGGTTACGCGGAGCTAATACGCGGCGCGGAAGAATGCGTGCACGCTTACCTTTTACCCAATTTAGCAACGGCTCAAGTAGTTGATCAGTCTCGGACGTGTCTGGTCTTACTTCCTGAGTGGTATAAAAATCTTGATGCTGCGGTGGAGCGGACACGAAAAGTGCTATTACTTTCTCCAGACACTAAGTGGTTTGAGTGCGGCAGGTGATACTAGCCTGTCGCACTTGAACTTTGCACTTTAACGCGCGAAAACCGCAGAAGTACTTCAATACACTATTTTTGTATATCACGAGCAAAACTCTCGTGATTCGCGCTCTGACACAGTACTTCTCTTCAAAAGAACGAACGAGTCTTCTTTTAATAACAGGCGAAATATGGTGGATCGAAAAGAAAAGCGGTTGCAGAATACCGTAGCGAACTATAAGATGGCCGTTGCCGGCTCGCCGCGGTCCGCTAGTCATCACGTCGATGCAGCTCAGATTCTGCATCGACGCGCCATCTCGCGTTCGCGCGCATGAGTTACTTCAACTACGGCTTATACTCGACGTCGATACGGCAGGCCGTGACAACACTTAGCAAGATAATTACTTAGATCATTCTTAAACCCAATTAGCCGGGGGAAGCAAGGTCGACGCGTATAAAGGAGTTATAGAAGTGCAAAGTTAGGCAATTATATTATTGAAAAAATTTTAAACATAAGTAGCCAGGGGAAGCGAGGTCCTCGTGTATAAAATAGTTACGTTGACATGCACAATCAGGCAAAACAATTACTTAAGGATGTTTAGCGGTTACAGGAAAGTTAAGAGAAGTCTTTGAAATTTTAATATATAATTACTTAGATAAGATAAGCAGCTTGAATTTTTTAATATTTTATACTGAACATTTTTTTGAGAAAGGAATTCTTGAAAATCGAATTTTTAACATAGGCTCTTATGGGAGAGTGAGGTTATGTCACCTTTGAACATAAAAATCTCTTGTAAAAAGTTATGAGATTAGGTTAAAAGACTTTTATTTGAATAGAAAAATAATCAAAGAATAAAAACGTAGAGGGATCTTGATCGCTTACAGGGCATTTGGGAAAGAAGTAGGTGAAAACGTAATCAAAACACCGAGTTCGTTGGCTGTGTGAGGAGGTGCGCGGTGAGCAGGGAGTGCCCGCGGGGAGAGAGGGGCGTCCCTAGCCTCACCCCGCATCATGACACCATTGAACATCCTTAAATAATTTTGAAATCCAAGTTGCCGGAGGATGGGAGGTCCACGTAAACTAGGGTATTAGTTTTCCGAATTATTTACATAATTTTGTTGCTTAATTCAGCGCATCTACGCTGAACTTCCTTATTCGCGAGGATCTGGCTTCCCCCGGCTACTTGGGTTTTAAAACTGTTTAAATAATTGACTTCTCTAATTTTGCACGTCTAGGTAACTTCCTTGTACGCGATGACCGTGCATCCCTGGCTACTTGGGTTTAAGAATTATTTAAATAATGACCTTGCCTAACTTAGTACATTTACGTAACTCCACTGTAAGCGTGGACCTTGCTTTCCCCCGCTATTTAGGATTAAAAATGATTTAAATGATTGTGTAGCAAAATTTGGCACATCTACGTAACTCCCTAATACGCGTCGACCTTGCTTTCTCCGGCTACTTGGGTTTCAGTATTTTTCAAATAATGGACTTGCCTAACTCAGCACGTCTACGTAACTTATAAGCATTAAATTTGCTTCCACGGTTACTTGGGTTTTCGAATTATTTAAGTAATGAACTTACCTTGTTTTCCACGCTTATGTACTCTTTTATACGCAAGTACTTCGCTTCCACTGGCTTTTTGCTTTTTAGAATTATTTAAATAATTGTCTTGCCTAATCTAGTACGTCTACGTAACTCCGCTGTACGCGTTGCCTTTGCTTCCCCGGTTACTTAGGTTTTAGAATTATTTCAATAATGATTTCGCTTAATTTTGCACGTCTACGTAACTTTATTATACGCGTGGACCACGCCTCCCCGGCTATTTGGATTTTAGAATCATTTAAATAATTTTCTTGCTTAATTTGGTACATGTACATAACTCCCTTATAGGCGTGGACTTCGCTCCCCTCCCCCCGCTACTTAGGATTAAAAATTATTTAAATAATTGTGTAGCCTAATTTGGCTCATCTACGTAACTCCCTACTACGCGTGGGCCTTGCTTTTCCCGGCTACTTGCGATTAAGAATTATTTTAATAATTATCTTTCCAAATATTTAGACGTCTACGTAACTCCTTTATATGTCTTGTACTGGGACTCCCAAATGATTTTGTGATTTTTAGCTTCGACTATCTTACAGCAGAAAATTAGCATAAAAATATGTCCTTTTTCCATAATCGCCAAATCGAATACTCGCAAAGTTACCAGAAAGCGGTCTGTTAGCTTAATATTAAGTTAACAGATAGCACGTTTCTCGGAAACGGCTATAGCAAAAAAATCCGTTAAGCGTAGGATAATATACTATACTTGCCTTATTTTATACTTCCATAGAAAGTTTCATATTAACAATATTGTTATTTGTACAGTTATGAAAAATATTATTACCATTTGTAGAGAGTGCTTATTGAATAGATGAGACTAGGAGAAATAAAAAGACTATAGACAAATTATGTTGTTACAACTTCCTTAAAAATTTTACTTTAAAAAACGTGTTGATTGTTTTAAAAAAATATTTAAGCGTTCACTAAAGTTTTTGGTAGTCAGTTTGACGGATGTCGAGAGAGAGAGAGAGAGAAAGACAGAGAGAGAGAGAGAGAGAGAGAGAGAGAGAGAGAGAGAGAGAGACAGAGAGAGAGAGAGAGAGAGAGAGAGAGAGAGAGAGATTGTTTGATTGATTGTTTGTTTATAATTATTAACGCCGCACAGTGTTCTATTTTGAAAAAAAAATGGACAAAATGAAATATCTCGCGAACGGATATCGATAGCCGGATGAATCCAACTGCATTTTAAAGTTGAAGCAATGTACAATAAAAGAAAAATAGTCCAGTACTGATCATTTGACCCTGTGGCCTTGGAAATGAAAAATGAAAGTCGAATAAATAACGTATTTTCGGCTTTTTCATTGTACACTTTCTGGCTATCAATTTTTTCGATCCAAAAAATATGTACTCCTGTAGTGTTTGATGCAAGGAATCCGAATTTGATGTCAGAATTGTCCTATCGCACACCAATTTGTTTTTAAATCTGAAAACTCCATAAAAAATACGAAAAATTCACCCTGAAAAAATGGAGCATTATTGAGTAATTTCGACTTCAAATTCGGATTCAGCGAATCAAAATACATGGGTACATAAATACAAGTACACAAATTTGTAGGTGCATATATGAATTATTAAAATTTAAGGGTTATTAAAAAACCTTGCATCAAACACTACAGGAGTACATATTTTTTTGATCGAAAAAATTGATAGCCACAAAGTCTACAATGAAAAAGCCGAAAATTCGTTATTTATTCGACTTTCATTTTTCATTTCTAAGAATACAGGATCAAATGATCAGTACTGAACTATTTTTCCTTTATTGTACATTACTTCAACTTTAAAATGCAGTTGGATTCATCCGGCAATCGATATCCGTTTGCGAGATATTTCATTTTGTCCATTTTTTTTCAAAATAGAACACTGTGCGCCGTGGGGTATGACCCCGTCTGGCGCTCAAAAGAAAAAATACATGAGAAAGAAAAATATACAAAAGAAAGAAAATATACAACAAATACGAAAGAATATACAAAGAGAGCTTAGGTTTTATAACGGAGGCGAAAAAATATGATTGCGAGAGAATATATAGAATACAGAATATAGCATAATAGCTTAGCAATGTAGGCGAAAGGCTGGCGCAAGAGAGTATGGTAGTAGATGAATAGATTGATAACAAAATGAAATACCAAATGACAAATAAAAAATAACAAAAAACGGCGATAAATAGTAAAAATAATAAAAAGGGTAAGATAACAGTAACATAACGATGGTTTACGACTAGAATGAGGGTGATGAAGTTGGGTGATGAAGTGTGATGAAGTTGGGATAATAAATGAAATATGAAAAGGATAATAATAATAGTGGCGAATGAAAATGAAATGGCGAAGTGATGGTGTGGTATATACAAAAACTTAGGTGGTGTATAGATATAGGGGCATACCCCTTTGCAGACAAAATCTTATAGGCGAGCGCGAGGCACAATGGCCAGGCCGGCAGAAAGCTGTTTGATCCGCACGCGCCGCACCCAGTCGGCCACGTCCCTCTCAAATAACAGGTTAAACAGGTGCTGTTTGAAATGATGGAGTACCGCGAGTGAAAACTCGGTGACACTTATAGAGTTTAGGAGAGACATGGCCTCCAGCGTTAAAGAATGCTTGTAAGCTTCTGTGTGCGGCGTGAGCGGAGCAAAGGCCTGGGGCGGGTGCCTCTCGGAGCGGCACACGGAGACGTTGACATTCTGACGGCGACGGAGACGGTGTACAAGATAGGCAGGCGTGTCACGTGCAACAGTAGCATAGGCGAGGATGCCAACGAAATACTCCTGACGCCTAATGGCCGAGAGCCAGCCCAGATCGAGCAGGTGAAGGGTGACATGAGCGCGGAAGAGTAAACAGCCGATCACGAAGCGCACACACGATTTGAGCATGATCTGGATTTTTTCGATCCGCGTTTTATCGAGGTGGTGGTATACTACGCACACATAATCGAAGCGTTGGAAGATTAAACTCTCTACAAGGGATTTTCTCAGCGACTTTGAGAGGGAGTGACGGTGCAAGCGTAGGGAGTATAACGTGCTGTGGACTCTGCGAGTGATTTCCTTGGCGTGATTTTTCCAGTCGAGAGGTCAGTCGGGAGGTGTGAGTGTCACGCCGAGGTTTCGGGTTTCGGTGGCGTAAGGTAGCGAGTGGTCGTCAATTACGACCTTTGAGAGGATGGTGAGATCAAGCTTGGTGGTTTAAAGCTCACTACCGAGTATCATTACCTTAGTCATAACGGGGTGCCATAGTCCTACCATTACCGACCGAGCAATTGGCACAGTTTCAAGCTTATTAAAAATGAAATACATAAAATCACAAAAACTCAAGAGAACACTTCGCTGCAGTTTTGAACGATCTATCACCCAGTACAAGTTTGAAGTCGAAATCTAAAGTGGTTTTTGCAAAAACTTTGAACAAAACAAAATTCGGTTTCTTTCAAAGTTTTTGCAAAAACCACTTGATATTTCGACTTCAAACGTGTACTGCGTGATAGATCGTTCAAAACTGCAGCGAAGTGTTCTCTTGATTTTTTGTGATTTTATGTATTTCATTTTTAATAAGCTTGAAACTGTGCCAATTGCTCGGTCGGTAATGATACGACTATGGCACCCCTTTAAGAGGATTTAAAACCAACCCATTTTTCCTGGCCCAGTTTGCAACAGCCTGAGCATCGATAGAGGCACGGACAATGGCTTGATGGATATCCGTCGGGAAGAAGTGGACATAGGCTTGCGTATTATCGGCGTATATCATTACGCGGGCCACTGACAGTGCCGCGGGTAGGTCATTTATATAGACCGCGAATAGCAGTGGCCCGAGGGAACGCCCGACGCTGCGCGAAGCCAGTCCGAAATGGAACCTCCTTCGTCGATAACGGCTTGGAGGCCATCGGTGAGGTAGCTAAAGAACCATCGCAAAGCATGGTCAGACATGTTTAGTGCCCTTAGCTTTGCGAGCAGGCATGCGTGGGGAATAGAATCAAAGGCCTTTGAAAAATCAAATAGAATTAGGAGTGTAAGCATTTTATCATCGATGGCTTGCCTCACGTTCTCAAACACCCCTAAGAGGGCAGTCTGAGTGCTGTGTCCTCGCCGAAAACCAGCCTGACGAGGCGAGAGGAGGCCATGGACCTCAAGATAGACGGATAACTGATTATGGACCAAGCGCTCGAGCACCTTGGAGCACTCAAAGAGAAGAGCGATTGGTATCGTGTCTGATGGCAGGCGTGGGGTTTTTATTTTTGCTAGCGGGCGTGTGAGGGCTTTCTTCTATTCTGATGGAAAGGTGGCGTTGGTGATCGATAAATTTATGAGAGAGGTGAACCTTGTGAGGGCTGACTTCATAGCCAGTTTGAGCATATGGATAGAAATACCGTCGAGGCCCGAGGCTTTGGATGAAGAACGGTTGATGGCTTGAAGGACCTCAGCTTCAGTGACCGGGCGAAGACAGAACTGGCGGTCGATGGCGGAATACAGCGGTTGCTCAGCTACAGCATCATAGTCAGATTCGGTAACGGGTGGATGACGGTTTACACTTGCCGCGAAATGTGTGTTTAAAGTGGCCGCGAAATGTGTGTTTAAAGTGGCCGCGTCAAAGTAGTGAAAAGGCGCGGGAGTGCTGGAGCCAGCCACACGGAGGCACCTAAGTTCTCCCCATTTGGCCTCTGGGGTAGCAGCCTCATCGAGCTGCGAGGTGATGTAGTGGTTTTTGGCAGAGTCAAGAGCGTTAGACGCGTTCGCGCGAGGGGCTCGAAAACTCTGCAGGTCTGCCGCTGAGCCTGAGGTGTAAGCGACTCTGTAGGCGCGGTCACGGGCGCGCATGAGTGACCATATCCCGGCACTAACCTAGGATTTACGACGGGAGGAGAGAATTATCCAGCGAAGCGGTGCACAGGTGTCATAGGCGGAGATAATGGCTTTAGTTAACTGGCGCTCACAAGGAAGGTACCCCAAGTGTAAGTCGCCGATTTCGACGATATTGCAATATGTTGTAGTACATTAAAAAATAAGAGACACGTATTTTTTTTACATGCTGATAGACACTTTAAAGGGGTGAAATCTACCCCTAAAGTTCACCCTCAAAAACAGTTTTTTTCAAATATTTCAAAAACGAATAAAGCTAGTTTAATGAAACCCACGCCAAAAGTTGTAGAATAAAAAAGCCTTCAAAACAGCATTACTTTCAATTTTAAGGGTAGCAACCACTATTTTTTTTTTTAAAGAAAACTAAGCTTTTCTCATCAATTTTCAGCTATAAAAATTACAATAAATTATATATCGCCTCAAAACAGATTTCATTTAAAAGAAAATTAAAAAATAAAGTTGACCTGTCTCGTGGTTTTGGCCAAAATTATGTTTGAGGGGGTAACTAACCCTTATTTATATTTTGTTCATTATTTCAGAAATAAATAAAGACATCTTAATAAAACGAACGCTAAAAGTTGTAGAATAAAAAAGCCTTCAAAATAGCATTACTTTCAATTTTAAGGGTAGCAACCCCTATTTTTTTTCAAGACAACTAAGCTTTTTTCATCATTTTTCAGCTATAAAAATTATAATAAATTATATATCGCCTTAAAACTGATTCCATTTAAAAGAAAATTAAAAAATAAAGTTCACCTATCCCGTGGTTTTAACCAAAATTATTTTTTAGGGGTAACTACCCCTTATTTTTATTTTGTTCGTTATTTCAGAAATAAATAAAGATACCTTAATAAAACTAACGCTAAACATCTTAAAATTAAAAAGGCCATGAATCTGCATAACTTTCAATTTTAAGGGTAGCAACCCCTATTTTTTTAAAGGAAATTAAGTTTTTTATCAATTTTCAGCTATAAAAATTACAATAAATATATCTCTTTAAAAACCATTCCATTGAAAAGATTGACCATAAAATTTTGACCAATAACACAGACAAACGCTATGTAATTTTAGCGCTTTCGGGCAATACGAAATACTAATTTATCATTAATTTTGCAAAATTAGTTTGGTTAAACTACTTGTTTAAACGGATTATTGTAAAGCTTTTTCGAAAAACTAATTTTGACTTGAATTCCACAAGAAAAGTAACATGTTTATTTAAACTTTTATATGTTGTAGTGAACCAAAAAACGAAAAATATTTATATTTTTTATCTGTGAATAATACATTTTAAAGGGGTGCAAATCATCCCCGGAAGTTCATTATGTTCTTACTTCCCTTTATTATATTTTATGTATTATTATAAATACTTCGTCAAAGGCAATCGTACCGTTTTGATACGTGATAAATAAAGCATTAAACAAAATTAATGTATGTGTGCGTGTGTGTACGTGGATGTAAGTGATTTTTATGCAGTAAATAAGAGTAATCGCTGATTGTGAATGAGAAAATAATATGTTGTTTTTATGTTATTATGAGGCGGATATTTATAGATTGGTGATTTAACTCGTAGTTTCATATATTGCTGGCAATCATTGTATTTATAAATCGGTAGAGTTCCAGTCGTGCAGTGTTGTTTTGTGAAAGTGGTTATTTCTACAATATTGTGGTTGTAATATTGGATCAATTCATTTTTTTTAATGTCAGCAGCACTACAAAACTACAGGTAAATGTCTATTTATATATAAGATTTAATGCATTATTTGTAAGAATTTTGTATCTGTCTATAGGCTTTAATAAAATTATAACCGCTTTTCAAAATTATATTTTGCGTTATTTTTAATGAACATATTAGAAAGTATGCAATTTCGTACATTGTTACATTTTTTGGAGATACATTTGACGTTATAGAGCACAAATAGTTTAAATTGATTTTTCTTTAATTTTAAAGATTTAAAAAATCCTGATTTATAAGTGCATAAAGTATTTTTAGTATTTTTACGAAAATTAAAAAATGTATCAAAATATACTTTATTGTGTATACTGTATTGTTTACTTTCTGTTATTAACAAAATTATAGACTCCTGATTCAATTTTTAGCCAAAATTGTATACGGTTCCTTTACTATTAGATGTTTTACAAATAATAAATTTTACATACAAATAATAATTTTAAATAACTAAATCTTAATTTTAATAAATCTAAATTAACAGGCATTGTGCAATACATCTTATCGATTACTGTTTACAAATTAAAAAAAAAAACTCGAGATTACCTTCTTTTCATTTTAATCAAGCGCTTTAGTAAAGAAATATACAGATACGATATTCTTAATAGATTCTTAACAGGATGGCCCAAAGTATAAATATTTGTTTTATTTGTATGTGTCGCCTTTTTAAATGCAACATTATTATCTTGTGAAAATATGGTATTTTTTTAATATTTAAACAAATATTTCCCGGTAAAAAGACATTGGTCGCATGATGGCGTACATCAGTAAAAGCGTACAACATACAACGTACAAAGCTTCCTCATTGAGAAATAGCTATGTTCTCGCAACATAGTAATGTAACGTTTAGAGGGGTGACGCATACAAATTAAAAAAATGTTTTTATTTTCTGCATTCTATATATGTGTGTTGTAAAGATACTATTTCTGTATGCAATTATTCTTATAAATGTTTGATTATTTTAGCACTCAAAATGAAAATTAATCCTCTGAATGTTATTAATTTGCTGCTTGCCTATTTCCAAACACTTGATATTGAAGATAGCCCTTATAATATTAAAGAAATAGAAATAAAAGACCATTTCCAAATGATACTGTTAGATTTAATGGAATCGTCTAATAGCATAGATGTTATAATGGAAAAATCGTTGGATTTTCAAGAAGAATATAAAGAAACAGATGCACGTATTGTGGAAGATGTTGATTTACATACACTTCCTTACTATCCTGAATTACCTACGGATCAATGTACGGGACATGAAGAACCATTGAGTTTTGAATACAAAAAAAGGGCTGTAGAATATTGGAGAAGTGGAAAAACAAAAAAGAATTTATCGCTTAAAACAGTTCAAAATAGATTCAGGAAAGCCAGTTCTGAAACACAGTTACATCGCTGGCCTCACCAAATCAATCAAGGTGGAACTTACCGAGAAAAAATTGCAAGAATTTGCGATTTCACACTAGAAAATTTTAAAGCTGCTACTGAAGCTGGATTAATAATTCATGACAACGATTTAAGAAGATGGGCTCTACAAGCACGAAAATTAATCGGAAATGAGGACGTAAGATTTACAGCTTCAAAACATTGGCTTTCAAAATTTAGAAATACCCATAGAATTGTTTCTCGAAAAATTAATAAATTTATCACAAAAAAAGTATAGAAAATAGAAATGATTTGCATAAAAAAGAAGTAGAATTCGTAACAGAAGTCAAACAATTGATTAATCAAATAGGCGCTGACAATACATATAATTCAGACCAGTCTGGTTTTCAGTTGGAAATGCATTCTGGTCGTTCTCTTGCTTTTGAAGGAGAAAAGAAATTACAGTGTCTTGTACAGTCAGTCACATCAACAACTCATAGCTATACTGTACAGCCGACAATTTCAGCCACAGAAAAGTTACTATCACCATTATTTTTAGTATTAAAGGAACGAAGCGGAGAATTTGGACCAATTGTCTCACAAAATTTGTTTGTGCCTACAAACATATATGTTACATCCTCGACATCTGGAAAACTTAATTCAGGTAAAATCACGTTCTATTAATTTCTAAAAATAAAACGTTAATTATTTCGGAAGACACATTTAAATTGTTGAATATTGTGAATATTTCACCTTCTGTATATGAGCGTAGCTATGAGACATAAACAGCGCGACACACGTATACACACATGTAAGTCTCCCATCCCTAGTGTGTCTGCGACTATGAAGGTGCGTCGAGCGACAGCGAGCGACGCGATATACTCTCTCTAGTCTCGGACGCCCAGCATGTAGCATCTCGCGCATGGCGTAGGCAAGCGCCTCTTTATATTCACACTACCTAATAAACTAGTCATTTCTTTAAGTATAACCCAGAGTATTTTTACTACACCTATCCACCAACTCCAAATAAAATCAAAATTTGTAGAACTCTTTAAGGCGTGGTTAAAAGAGGTATATTTTCCTCAAGTTGGACCTAGAAGCATGCTGCTAATTGATTCGTGGAGTGGTCATAGTCCAGCGATTGTACAGGAATTTACGCCACACGATAAAACACTACATCTCAAAATGATACCTACAGGAACGACTGGAAACATACAGCCGTTAGATGTATATGGATTCCGCACATGGAAGAACTATGTTAAACATTTTTCAGACCATGTTTTGCTCATAGACGAAGACTTAAATTTACATTTGAGAAATAATATAATTAAATTACAGTCTTTGGTTCATAACCATTTTTCATCTCCACGATATGAAAATCTATTTACATATTCGTGGTATAAAAGTGGGTATCTTGTGAATCGACTAGGAGATTTCGATGACCCCGTAAGTTTCAGTTTCGGAGATTCCTGTGCAACGCATTGTGTGATCAATGGTTGTAATAATGTTGCAATTGTTAGATGTTCGTGGTGTAAAAAATCTTTATGCTTAAAACACTTTTTTGAAGAATATCATTATTGTACAACTTACAATCCATAATGCCTCGAGCTATTCGACAAACAATTACTTTTTTGAGAATACTTTAAATTTTTTGTAGTAATAGTAATAATAAAACTTGTGTTGTTAAAACAAAAACCATATTTACATTAGTTATCATTTCATTTTGTATTTTTCTGCAACAGCTAACTTTAATTTTTATTATTTTTTTGAAAAAAAAATTAATCTCAATAAATTTTGATTATTTACGCAATTTTTTCAGAAAAAAATAATAAACACATTTACCCTCCCTGCTAGAAAAAGTTAGTAGAAGTCGATAAAAATCGATAAGTTTCACCGTTGAAGTCAATAAAGTCTCTTAATTTCCTTAAAAAGAGAAAAATAGGGGTTCCTACCCTTAAAATTGAAAGTGATACAGATTTGTGGCCTTTTTAATTTTAAGATTTTTAGCGTTAGTTTTAATAAGGTAGTTACCCCCTAAAAAATAATTTTGGTTAAAACAACGGGACAGGTCAGCTTTATTTTTTTAATTTTCTTTTAAATGGAATCAGTGTTAAGGCGATATATAATTTATTATAATTTTTATAGCTGAAAATTGATGAAAAAAGCTTAGTTTTCTTGAAAAAAAAATAGGGGTTGCTACCCTTAAAATTGAAAATAATGCTGTTTTGAAGCCTTTCTTGTTTAAAATTTTTAGCGTTGGTTTTATTAAGGTATCTTTATTTATTTCTGAAATAATGAACAAAAAATAAATAAGGGGTAGTTACCCCTAAAAAATAATTTTGGCCAAAACCACGAGACAGGTCAAATTTATTTTTTAATTTTCTTTTAAATGGAATCAGTTTTGAGGCGATATATAATTTATTGTAATTTTTATAGCTGAAAATTGATGAAAAAAGCTTAGTTTTCTTGAAAAAAAAAATAGGGGTTGCTACCCTTAAAATTGAAAGTAATGCTGTTTTGAAGCCTTTCCTATTTTAAAATTTTTAGCGTTGGTTTTATTAAGGTATCTTTATTTATTTCTGAAATAATGAACAAAATATAAATAAGGGGTAGTTACCCCCTAAAAAATAAGTTTGGCCAAAACCACGAGACAGGTCAACTTTATTTTTTAATTTTCTTTTAAATGGAATCAGTTTTGAGGCGATATATAATTTATTGTAATTTTTATAGCTGAAAATTGATGAAAAAAGCTTAGTTTTCTTGAAAAAAAAAATAGGGGCTGCTACCCTTAAAATTGAAAGTAATGCTATTTTGAAGGCTTTTTTATTCTACAACTTTTGGCATCGGTTTCATTAAGCTAGCTTTATTCGTTTTTGAAATATTTGAAAAAAACTGTTTTTGAGGGTGAACTTTAGGGGTAAATTTCACCCCCTTAAAGTGTCTATCAGTACGTAAAAAAAATACGTGTCTCTTATTTTTTAATGTACTACAACATATTGCAATATCGTCCAAATCGGCGACTTACACTTGGGGTACCTTCCTTGTCAGTCTCACAGGCATCAGTGGGGCTGGGCTCTATGACTACTCCAGCAGAGGTGGTGTAGGTGATGAGGTTGAGGGGGGTGAATGAGTGAGAGGAAGGAGTTTGGCTAGGTGAGTAAGAAGCTTGTGATGAAGTAGGTCGGTGTTGAGTTTTATGAGATTACGGGAAAGGATGGATTTAGTGGTTGGAGGGGGATTCCTGCAGGGGAGGATGAGTTCTATGAAGTCATGACCGGCAATGAAGGGTGCGGCGGATTTGGAGTCGTTTGTTGTTGGGTAAGGATTTTTTATTATGAAAAGGTCTATCCAGGTGTGAGAGTTATTCCAGAGTGATGATCAATGTAGGCTTGGAGCTTGGCGGAGTTTGGTGCAGATGGGATGGCCATATTGATGTTGAAATCGCCGGTGATGATGACAGAGTTGAAATGAGGGAGGTAGGTGGAGAGGAAAGAAAGAAAATCAGATGGATAATCGGAGGGGGGTCATTTGTAGATGGCAGCAACTAGTATTTTCGTGTGTGCAGTGATTACTTCGAGAATGAGAAATTCTGGTTTATTGTCGAATAATACTTTAGAGACGGCTAAGATCTCGACGGTAAAGTCGTCATGCACATATATGCCCATACCGCCACTGTCCATCCCCTTCCGATCCGCACGAAAAAAGTTGAAACCATCGAGGCTAAGATGAGAGTCATCCATGTTCGAGTGTAAAATAGTCTCAGTGATGGCAAGAATGTCGAGACGAACTGCAGAACACTTAGCCTCGAGGAGTACAAAATTGGAAGGAGACAGACGGTTTACATTAATGTGGCCAACGACAATTTCGCCAGTATGTACGCACGGGTTTTGTCTGCTAAGCGGATGTCAAGACATCTATATCAGAGATGCTGTGTATTGGGACGAGGGGCGCGGTTTTCGAGGGGTGCATGAAGACTGTGAGGTTCCGGACTATGGGTCTCTCGTAATCGAGTTGCTTATAAATAGCTGTGGCTGGCTTTAAAAGCTCATAGACTCTAGGCGGCCATAGCGTGTTGACCGACAGCAACGCATCCCCGCCGCCTCCAAATATGACCTGACAGGTCATGTTGCGCAGAAGCGGGGTCTTCTTTAAGATGGAATCTCGAATGAATGGAAAAGAGAGCGTGAAAACGATGGCGCGCGTTGTCTGTTCGGTGGAGCTGGATGCGCTCATTGTGCTGGTCGTACTAGGTGCGCCGGTTTTGCTGGTTGTCCTGGCGCTGGTGGGACTGGGGTCACAGTGACTGCAGGCGCTGTGCGATTTCACGGGTTCCAATGGCGCCAGTTTACTACCTGCTGCGCGTAGTGAGGGAGTTGCAAAGCTGTGAGGAGAGCACGGTGATCTGCTGCGGCGTAAGAGAGCGAGGCTGGAAGACTTTTTACGACGACTTCACACGGATCCTCTGCAGCAGCGGAAGTCTCTACAGCTTTGACGATGCTAGCCACTTCTGAGTGAATGTTAGCGAACTCAGACTTGTTCATAACATCGGTTTCCTTCAGACTTCTCTCGACGCTGTCCATACGGGCATGAAGGCTGTTTATAGCAATTTGAATTTGCTCATGAGTGCGCGAGAAGCCCTGCATATAGATCCGAAAATAAGCAGGGGATTCGCTGGTAATAGTGACCTTAGAGCAGCGTCAAACACCGGTTCTGACACGGACACAGCTCCGCTCACCTGCTCTTGTAGCGATTTGTCTGCACTCATAGTGTGGCAGTGAGTTCTCGAGGCTGGAGTAATAGACGGAGAGGGAGTTGAGGCCCGCCTCTTAGCTGATTGACTGCTCGTAGAGGGTGTAGATGAGGCGGTAGCTGCGTCAGTCGCGGGCGAGATTGGCTGAGTGGGAGAGGCGCTGGGCAAGCCGATGGCGCGAGGTCCTTTGTAGGCATGAGCAGCACTAGAGGCTGCACGGGATGAGACAGAGCAGCTTTCGCAAATGAGCTGCGTTCCAGGTACAGTGGTAGAAAGGCACAGCGAGTGAAAAACGCGCTTGCAGATTGCACAAGATGTCAAAGATGCGTCTCCCCGCCCAATCCTTACTTTGCAGCCAGGGCACTGTCGATCGCACATGCACGATAGCAGCAGAAGAGTAGCAGCATGCGGTTGTGCTCGACTGATGCCAGCGTCGCGCGCGCGTCGTCTCGCGTGGTGACTGGGCTAATGTGGTAACTGTTACGCTTGCGCGGTAAACAGGCGATGACCGGTAAGGTAGACCGCAGATAATGCGAACGCGCACGCGCGACACGTACAGAACGCAATGACTCGCCGAATAGAAATTCAAATAAATAAAAGCGCTGACTCACTCACGACTTACAAAAAAACGATGAAGCTGCTTAAATGCAGCCAATGCATGAAGTGCATAGGTGATTACAGGTGACGATAAAGACGATGGTCTCTCACGGGCGATGACGGCAATGGTGACTCCTCACGGACGACTGACAGGTTGAAGCAACCAGGCAGACTGCGAGTCGAGGTGGACAAAACCACGAATCGGCGCAGCACGATGCAGTAGCGCAGCGGCGCACATTGTTCGGAAATCGAAAATTTATGGACAAGTTACCTTGCAGCCCACAATTTTGCATCGATTTTGATGACTTTTTTTTTAAATTAAAGCTTTTGTAATTGACAATCGATCCCTCGAGGTCGATTTTCCAATTTCAGTCCAGAGCTCATGCCCAGGATTCATAAACTTATGAAACACATATCCAGACTCTTCTAAACCTTACAAATTCAATTCAATTAACCAAATAAATCCTTCAGAGAGAGAGAGAGAGAGAGAGAGAGAGAGAGAGAGAGAGAGAGAGAGAGAGAGAGAGAGAGAGAGAGAGAGAGAGAGAGAGAGATTATCATTCTAGTTAATAAAATTTGAATGAATTACCCGCTTAATTCACAATTAAAATTGTAAGTCTGGAATTAAAACTCTTTAAATTAAGAATTAAATTTTAAATATTTAGTTGATGGTCGTTAAACTAGATCTCAAAATTGAAATCACAAGGCAGTCTCTCTCTCTCTCTCTCTCTCTCTCTCTCTCTCTCTCTCTCTCTCGCTGAAGGATTTATTTGGTTAACTGAATTGAATTTGTAAGGTTTAGAAGAGTCTGGATATGTGTTTCATAAGTTTATGAATCCTGGGCATGAGCTCTGGACTGAAATTGGAAAATCGACCTCGAGGGATCGATTGGCAATTGCAAAAGCTTTAACTTAAAAAAAAAGTCATCAAAATCGATGCAAAATTGTGGGCTGCAAGGTAACTTGTCCATAAATTTTCGATTTCCGAACACTGTGCGGCGGCACGAGAGCAGCGGCGGAGCAGCGGCGACGCAGCAACGTAAATGAGCGATGAGAGCAGCAGGTGAAATGGGCAATGACAGTTGAATCAGCGATCCAGAGCAGCGAGTAGAGTGCCAGTTTGAGGTTAATACGTATGTTGGCGAAGAAAAAAGTCCCTGGCTCATAGAACTGCAGCGCATCGCCTGCAGCCCTTAGGCTGGGATCTTGAGAGCCATCAGGGGCCTTTTTACTAAAAAAGATTACTCCGCAGAGTGAATTGGCTGTTAAAATAGGCCGAAAAACAACAGAGCAGAAACGGAGCATGTCAGCACTTACAGGCAGAGAGAGAGAGGGAGGGAGAGAGAGATTAAGAGAGAGAGAGAGAGAGAGAGAGAAAGAGAGAGAGATTGATTGATTGATTGATTGATTGTTTATTTGATGGCTAAGGACTCCTGGTCCTTAACAGCCAAAGGCTAGTACAATATTAGGCATATAGGTATAAGTGTAAAACGCTCGAAGGGGGCACGTCCTCTGTACATATATCACAAAAGTTTAATATAATTTACATAAAAGCGATAAAACAAATTAAAAAAAAAGGAAAGATATATATATATATATAATTATCACTTAACCCCTTTATCGAGCCCATCCCTGTATATTAGTACCTACGCCCAGAGTTCCCGTATACAAGTGACTAAAGAAATAATCCCTCTCTGGGTATAGAAACTCTAGATCGGGCTCCATAAACGCCGTATAAGAATATTTTATGGCACCCGGGCTCCATAAAAGAAAACGGGCTCCATAAATCTGGTAAAAGAAATATATATATATATGTATATATATATATATATATATATATATATATATATATATATATATATATATATATATATATATATATATATATATATATATATATATATATATATATATATATATATATATATATATATATATATATATATATATATATAAAAAAATGAGAACGAAGGAGAGAAAGAGTATGTACAAAAGAAAAATAAGAAAAAATAAATTAAACTACGTTGACAGCATTACATAACGAGGAGTTCACATAACAAATAAAAGAACTATCGCGCAATTAAAAGGTGCTTATATAACCGGTATTTAAAGCCATTAGGACGCTTGTACCATGCCCGTATCTCGTGCGGGATGTCGTTCCACAGGTAGGCAGCTGCGATCCGAAACGAGCCCCGAAAATACTCAAGCTTGAATTTGTTTATCTCCAAGTCGAGGGGAGAGCGACGCAGACCGCCAAGTTCCTCAGGGGAAATAAAATTAAAGTGATCAGCTAAATGCTGCGGTACGTTAGTATCTATGATACGCGCAAGTAGACAGATGGCTAAAAAGTCACGTCTGAACTCGTAGGTTAAAATTTCCATGTCGCGGTAGTCTGCAGAGATATACTCGAAGATCTTCGTGCCCGTCGCAAATCGGAGAGCCGCATTCTTGCAACGAGATAGCTTAAGCGTGAGTTCCTTCGACAAGTCCAAAAAAATTCCTACACAATAATCCAGGTATGGAAAGACAAGGGTCTTAATTAATACAAGCTTGGTGCTTTGGGGCAGGTAGCCTTGACATTTTCGAAGTCGAGCCAGGGCACCAAAGCATCTACTTGCGGTGATGTTACATTGCTCTCTCCACGACAATGTGTTGTCCAGAGTTATGCCAAGCACCTTTACCGAATTGGAGGGCGGAATGATGACACCATTCAACACGATGTCCGGTAAGTGAAGGCTGGTAAGACGACTCATAAAGTTTCTGGACCCCACCCATATTGCTTGAGTCTTGGCCGCGTTCACAAGAAGTCCATTACGAGAAGCCCAAAGGGAAACATTTGCGAGATCTATATTAAATCTATTCACGATATCACTAGCCTCATTGAAATCGCTGCTCAAATAGATGACACAATCATCCGCATACAGGTGATGATTACAGTGCTTCAAGGTCGATGGTAAATCGTTGATGCAGAGTGAGAAAAAAGGAGGTGCTAGAAGATTACCCTGTGGTACACCTGCGGTTCGCTCCAGAGGCGTAGAGAGCTCGCCATTCGGAAAGGCGACGACCTGAGATCGGCCAGATAAGAAGGGATCAATCCAGGCGCAGGCCACATCCAAAAAGCCAAAGAAGCGTAGTTTATCTACGAACAATTTGATGATAACCAGGTCGAATGCACTGGTGTGGTTGATGGCGACCAAGAGGGTGATGCGCCCCATATCTATGGCCTTTCTCATGTCGTCTACCATTCTTATTAGAGCAGTGTAAGTACTATGAACCCTTTTCTGAAGCCCGATTGGAATTCGTCCAAAAGACCTCTGTCAGAGACAAACTCAGATATTTGTTTGAACGCAACTGCCTCGAGTATTTTCGATGCGGCTGAGAGAATGCTAATGGGCCTGTAGTCTGATAACCCTGATGCTGAGTTCTTTTTCGGCAGAGGGCGCACTATAGCTTTTTTCCACTCGGTTGGAAACTGACCTGACTGTAGTGACGAGTCAAAAATATTGATGAGAGGCTTCAAGATAACCGGTAGACACTCCTTGAGAGGTCTTAAGGGGATGGCGTCCGGATCTAATGCATTTGAACGAGCTGAAGAGAAGGCCTCAAGGACATCGGAGATTTCGACGTGTTTGAAATAAAAGCGCATGTCGGGTGATATCCTCGCCGTTGGGCGTGAGTCTGAGAGGGTGACAAGATTTCTTGAACCTATGGAATGTCTATTAAAGGTGTCCGTGTCCGCAGGCATTTGTTGATTAGCGGACCTACTATTTATTCCGAGCTCATTAACAATCTTCCACATTTCGGAGGATCCGTTGCACGCACTTAACCTATTTCACTAATAAGCAAACTTAGCGTTCCTTATGGAGGCCTGCACCGAGTTACGCAGAGACTTATAGCGATATCACAGATGAGAATACTGAAAAATAATAAGAATAACATCATACATAAAATACTTGTAACATCTATCAAATACAGTTTAAAGATACAAGAAAACGCACGTAATACAATAAACAATTTAAAAATGACACAGTAATACATACTCTCTGAACGCACAGACACTCTCTCCCATTCATCCCTTAAATACATTCATACTTTAAAATCATGTATATGGGACGGAATAGGACACATATAGATAAAAGATGCTTAATCGAGGTCAGATAGGTGCCTCTTCTTGAACCTGCTAAGAGACGGTAAATTCCGAATCTCAGAGGGTAGGGAGTTCCATAAATGCGCTCCCTGTACTTTGTAAGACTTAACCCCGTACATTTTGCGCATCAGGGGACTGCAAGTTCTTTTATCACCCCCCTAACAGCACCTCTGGGTACATGTCTAGTAATGAGACCTAGTAGACAGTCCGGGACATTCATACGCACGATTTTTTACATTAGTACAGCCATGAAGTAGTGTCTCCTCGAATTTATGCGTAGCCAACCCAAAGAGGTTCTGTGAGGCGTGATGCGATCGTCCCTTCTAAGACCCACCACATATCACACACAGGAATTCTGCAGGACGTGCAAGCGGTTACGCAACTCCTGGGATGCGTCCAACATCACAACTGAACAATAGTCTAGATGAGGGAAAAGCAGTGCCTCGGCCAGCCGTTTCCAGAGAAACTGGAGGTGTAATTCCTGAAGAATCTAATCTAAAGATGGTACAACATTCTATTGAATTGTTTAGTTAGGATGTCTACGTGATTCTTCCAAGTCATTTTAGAATCAAGAACTACTCCGAGACTCTCGACAGAATCGAAAAAGGGCACCCTTACGCCATCACCCAAAACAATGCAGAGCGAGGGATCATCCTTTAAATTATTGACAAAACTATTACTACCGAAAACAATCGCTTTCGTGTTACCTGCATTGAATTTGAGCGTGGCGTCGGTTGCCCATTCTGAGACTGCTTTTGCGGCTTGTTGAGTCAATGCCACTCCATCACCGAACCTATCACACGATAGCTGATAATAAACTTGCAGATCATCTGCATATAATATATGTTGGACACCCAAAGGGTCGAGAACCTCCCGCAGGTTATTGATATAGAGACAGAACAACAGAGGTCCCAAAACTGACTCCTATGGGACCCCTAAGTTTGTACCGAGCCACAAAGACGCACCAGAGAGGTTAGAGTATACCTTTTGCCTCCTGCCATCGAAGTAGGAGTTGATCCACGAGAGGGCAGCCCTAGAAAACCCCAGCAATCCTAGCTTTTCGAGAAGTCGAGAAGGTAGGATAGTGTCGAATGCGTTACTAAAATCAAATAGCAGAAGAATGGTCACGAGTTTTTGTCCATGCCAGATCTGATGTCATCTGTCAGTCTAATAAGTGCTGTTTGTTTGGAATTAAAACGTCGAAAACCTGTCTGATTTGGGTCGAGGATTTTCATGGTCTCCAGGTGCTCCATCAGCTGCGCGTGTGCAATTTTCTCAAGCACAATTTTCGAAAGAAAGCAAAGCAAGGCAATCGGTCGAAATTCTGAGGGAGAGGTACGTGCCTTTGTTTTTTTTAAAGGAATGATGTTTGCTTTCTTCCAGAGGGATGGGAAAATATTAGTCGTCAGGGAGGAGTTAAAGAGTTTAAC
The DNA here is from genome assembly GCA_036365515.1 of Torymus aiolomorphi. Taxonomy (NCBI): domain Eukaryota; kingdom Metazoa; phylum Arthropoda; class Insecta; order Hymenoptera; family Torymidae; genus Torymus; species Torymus aiolomorphi. The sequence goes on along the minus strand of CM070873.1, from coordinate 209,144,808 downwards.
CAGTAGGTTGCCGATGACAGGCAATGCTTTGACAATAACACAGTGGGAAATCCCGTCCACTCTACGTACCTGCGATGAAAAATGAGATATCTCGATAATAACATAATTAGAAGTTATGGGTTTGAAGGAGAATCCTTCATCATTACTCTCCAATATAATTCTGCGACGTTTCTCATTGTCATCCCGTGGAGAGACGGACACTCCAGCAAAGTGACGGTTAAGTTCATCTGGAGTAAACCCATTTAATTCCTCGGTGTGTTTAGGTAAGAGTCCCAGGCCACGTAACTCTTTCCATACACTGCCATCTGTCAGAGCATCCGTTAGTCTGGCATGTACATAAGACGTCTTCGCTAGGTCAGTCTTCTCGTCGATTTGTTTATGCAGCATGACAAATTCTACACAAAGGTCTTGCTGTCCAGTACGTTTATAGCGTTTGTAGAGTATTTCACGTCTGCGAAGCAGCTGGGCTAGCTCGGCACCGATCCACGGCAGTATTGATATTTCTATAATCTCTGTACAGAAAAGTTTGTGTTCTTGGCACCTCAGAGTTGAAACCGATGGTAACGTCAATAATTTTGTGGCTGCTGTGAAAGTTAGATGTTTCAGTCGTTCATGATATTGTCATTCATGATATCGTCAACGAGAATCACGTCAATCCAGGTGCGAGATGCAGGCTTTATGTGGGTGGGGCCGTGTTGAAGCAGCTGCAGCGACAGTTCAGCTACAAGGTTACGAACAAACGTAGCGTCATGACCGCCGTTGAGAAGATCAGCATTCAAATCCCCCATTACAATTTTATGACTGTAATTGCCTGATATGGTTCTTAAATTGGTAATTAGATCTGCATTTTTAGAAAAGGCAATTTTTGGTGGTCAATATATTACCGTGATAAGTACAGGCGGGTTGTTAGTGTCACTGATAGAACAGAAAATGAACTCCGGAAGACCCGGTTTTTCGATTCCTTCCGTGTTGGACCTCGCTAGAATCTCGCAGCGAAGGTATTCTTTTACAAACAAAGCTACGCCTCCGCCATTCGCGTTACGATCTTGCCGGACTACTTTAAAGCCGGGGATTTGAATGACGTCATCAGAAACAGCTGAGTTTAACAAAGTCTCAACAAAGCCGAATAGGTCATAGGAAGGATTATGAAGAAGAAATTGACGGACTTGGTCAATGTGTGCCCAAAGAGAGTTCACATTGATGAAACCCGCTTGCAGTCCATCCTTTCTCCCTTCATACCTTCCGGTTGGAACCTGGTCTAGTCACTTAACCTCTTTCTTTTTGGAACCTTTTTTAGATTTGGTCATGCTACTTTTTTGGTGGTTTTATCCTCATTATTATTGTTTTCTGCAGTTGTGGCCAAATTATTAGTACTAAGAACATTGACATCGCTTGACATGACTGCCTGATCTTTTGCTGTCTCAACATCGTCGGTCTTATAAGTCGCCGCAATTACGTGGAGGTCTGTAGGCGAGCTGAACGTGAAGGCTTGTTCGCCATCTCACATCTTGACCAGGAATCGCCCCTGTCTGTGCCATACATATTTAAACCCTAGTTTCTTGGCTAGGGACTTCAATTTTTTAAATTCCTTATAAATTTGGCTATTCAAATACTCATTAATAAAAATAGAGGCGACAGGCAATGGGGTATTCCTATCAAGATGCGTAGTGTCGATGTGACTAGTATTAAAGCCCGTAATATTATGCTTGTTTCTCATAATTTCACTAGCCAGGTTACGACTCGTCAGCTTGACTAGCAGAGAAGAAGCACCACCTGAACCATCTCTGAACTCACTGGCTGAAATGCCTTTTGACTTATCGTTGTTGTTAAACAGCTGCTGAACATTGATAATATCCGAACAATCTATCTACAAGGCTGCACTCTGCTTAGCACGACGAGGGCAAAATCCGTCTTCTGTAATCCAATATCTTTACAATCAACAACAGGAAATTACGAGCTCACCGTGTGGTTCAGAGTGCAGATCTTTTTTACAGTTTTGGTTCGCGGATTCATTAGAAACAGGAATATTTTCTGGCGGTACATTTCGGTTAGATGCAATAGATGTAGCAGCTTCATCTGCGAGAGGGAGTTCAGAGACGGTTTCCATCACAGACGCTACACTAGTCGTAAGGTTACCGAAATTATTACCAATAACATTGAATTCTTGCTGCATATTTTTCTCAAATGAGTTAATTTTGCTAATGATTTTCTCTTCTAATTTAGTAATGCTTTCGGAGATTATCACAGGAATATGATTTTCGAAATTAGTTAATCTTTCACTCAAGCTTTTATTTTCTTTCATCAAATCACACTGCTTGGCTTGCAACTCTACCAGCTGAGAGTTTTGAGTGTGTACCAGAGAATCAAGTTCACGATAACTATCATGAACTTCTTTTATTTAAGTCTGTATAGCTGGTAATAGTTTTACAGATTCTGAGAGCTCATCAAGTTTGCGTGAAAGCGACTTTATACTCGCAGTGAAGGTAGATGAAAGAAGAAAGACTGTGTTATTAAAAGTGGAGAGCTGGGTAGCGACTGTGTTGGTACCTACATTTGGTGATTTATTAAAACTACCGAGACCGGTAGAATTAAGCTTAGCGGAATTATTCTTATCTTTCCGAATTGAAAGAGGCGTTGATGAATCTTTAGGCTTGTTAAGTTTATTGCCAATTGACCCTGTGCATTTATCACACACAAATTGTTGACTAGTTAAATGATTTGTTATGCCTGCACATTTTTCGTGAAATAGATTTTTACAGCGCCTGCAGTGAAATAATTGTTTGCTCTTGTTGTTAAATTACATACACTACACACTTGTGCGTCACTCATTTTGGAGTATTAACTCTAATAAAATTAATAATAATTTTTTATATTAAATAGTGCGCTTAACCTATGAATAAAACTATATAAATAGTTGCAAGCGACACTGGGAGTTACAATCGGTGATTTGAATTCCGCGGGCTGTATGACGTCAGATCTTCGTGGCTGCTGCCATCTCACGGAGAAATTGGAAAGTTGGTCGTCAGAATGTAGAACACCACGGTGGTAAGTCTCTCATGCCACGTGGTTGAAACAAAAATAAAAATGCTGATTCACATTGACGGCTGGCCAGCACTTGTAAAAAAAAAAAATTGTTGCACTGCCGATGAAGTGGGGTTACCGTACTGCAAGATCACACTGAAGAAGTCGTCAATGGAGTAGCAGGCAGATGCGAAGCAAACGACAACATGCTCTCCTACAGCCCCAAGTGTTGCTGCTTGAGGTTATGTTGGTATAGTGTTGGAGGAAAATAGTCCCAGGCTCATGAGATTGCATCAAATTAGTGTGTGCAATTCCTATGCAGAGAGCGTAAGAGCCGAAGGGACCACTTTCCTGAAAAGAAACACTCCTTGGAATGAAATTCGGTGAGTAATACAACAAAAAATAGCGGAGCACGAGAATAGTGGTCGCGCACTTACCGAGAGAGAGACAGGGAGAGAGAGAAAGGGACTAATACTTGCCTTAGTTTAAACTTTTGTAAAATGTTATGAGAGTTTACTATAGTATATTTTTAATATTATTATTAAATGGAAGTATTGTTATTCACAAAAGTTTAAAATTTGAATGTTTCTATAAGGAGCTCGATACAATGATTACATTCCCTAGCAAAAATCGAAAGTGTAAAAAAAATGTAAAAAAGTGTAGAAAAGTGTAAAAAAGTGTAAGAAAGTGTAATAAAACATAGTTTGACCCTATATTTCGGGTATATTTTACATTTTTTTTACACTTTGTAACGGGCGCCGATATAAGTCACGAGAATCACGTATACTGCGACGCGATTTTCGAATAGCGCGCGATTGCCCGTATCGTGATTCGTAGCGCGCGCCGCGGCGCTCGAACGAGGCAGACGAAGAAGAAGACGAAGCAGCCGCGCCGCGATGAAAGGGACGCCGCGGCCATGTTGTTGGCCGCCCTAATACGCGAAAGTAGCCGTTCGTCACTGCCGCGCATCATGTGGAGTATGGAGTGAGTGTGCCGCGCCTTCACCGCTGCAACCGTGATCGCGACAGTGCCGTCACCAACCACGTGCGAGAGTGTGAGAGAGAGAGAGATAGAAGCTCTACGCGGACGGGAACAATGAGGCTAAGCTCCATCCCCGCTCCTATGGCAGCGAGAGTGAGCGAGAAAGACTGCGTCGTGCGATAGCTGGCCAGCCACGAGTAAGTAGTTGTTACTTGTGTTAGGCATGCGAGCGTTCGTGACGGGAGTGCAGGAATCCCCCTCCCCCGTTACGAGAAACCTACGCTGCTTGTGCAGCTACAGCGTGCGTGCGCTTTAAAGTCTCGACCTGTTCGTATTTTTGTACTAGTTATTGTCCGGGTTTCGCGCTCCTTTAGCGCAACGAACTTTGGTTAAATAAACCCCATTATTTTATCTTAACTGTCGAGTAACGAGTGATTATTCTAGCGACCCTAACCTATGCATGTTTTCCCCGAATACCGCCCTCTACCCTTTTTAGCGCTTCAGCTAGTCGCAGGCATTGCCTGATAGAGGAACATCGGTAACGGGAGTAAGTATTTATTATCCCCTTGGAGGTTATCCCGGCGGCGTTGTACGGGAGCAACAGGCTGCGCAGGTGAGACTAGTTCCTAGCTAGCAGCAGGTGGTTCGCCGGCAGCAGTTGGCAGCAGCGACAGCGCACAGCTCCGGCTCTGGTAGGAAGCGGTTTAAGGGAAGAAGGTACAGGAGAGGCCAATTTTTGTTACTATTAGGGGAATTTTTTTTTTTATTGAAATATATACATGTATTTACAAAACATAGCCCAAAACCATCTCTGTTGATCCAATTTCAGAGATTTTATAAGCTGCAGTGGCCAAAACACCTGTAAAAAAGGTACATATTCAGTTAGCATTCTGCGCAATGGCTTTCGATCAATGTGTGCCAGTTCGAAGATACATTTTTTTGGCACCGAAATAAAGAAATTTACATTGCAATATTAGTCAAAAACTTATTTTATTTTTTTCTATTGCTAATAGTCATAAGTTACTTTTTATTTATTAAAAAACTTGTATTTTTAATGATTCTATGGTGGAAAAAGAATTGCAAATTAAGGTGTAACCTAAAAGTCTCAACGTAGTTTTGCAGTAAACATATTCTAGAAAATGAACCCAAAAAATCCAAAGCCGTACATCAAAACTAGTTGCGCTAAACAACACAAACAGTTACAAAAACTGATCATGCTTAAAAATGGCTTTAAACATAAGCAAACATATTTTAATGAAAACTTATATAAACTATGTATCAAACAATTATTTACCGGTTAATGTTCACCAGCTCAGTAGTATGTACGCTTGTCTTGTTACGCTTTCTCTGCACAATAAAGCTTCTCTGATATTTTGGAATATGCCAATACTCTGATCCGTTTCATTCTCCTTTATTAAAAAAACACCATGACGAAGAACCTTTTGGACATTTGCTGCAGCTCTTTGGTCTGTCGACGAACAATGGTATAAACTAGCTTGGATGGCACCTTGCATACTCTTCAAATCATACGTATTATTGACAATTGCTCTTCTGTAATATTTCTGAAGTTCATTAATTTTAGTAACTGTAAGCGCTCCATCTGACTTTCCACCAAACTTTTCTTTAGTAGCAAATTCTCTGAGGCCTTTAATTACTTATTCGTTTTCTTATTATATTAAAATAGATTTTCCATAAGGTGCCCCTTCATTAAGCCGAGTCCAAGTTTTTGCATCTCCATCAGACAGAAGTATTAAATACCTCATACCATTCTTTCGAACCAAGCAACTCCAAATGTTCACAGCAGCCTGGACTTCCATACTACCAGAAGCACCCTCATAATTGGCATTACACTCTTGACTACTCGTGTGAGCTTCAAACCAAAAGTTATATTCTGGATATCATTGGTATATTCTACAGCTTTTCAGTTCACTACAAATACTGCTTGCCTATTATTTGTAGATTCTATTCGTGCACTTGTAAAATTTTCTCTGATAACAGGTTCATAATTTTTATACCACTCTAACCTCAAAATCACAACTTTGGTATGATTTTTCGGCGCTCGTGGTATAAAATACCGTTCGAAACTAGTGCGTAAGTCGATTATTTAGCTAGTGTGAGTTTTTGCACGAGCGAAGCGAGTAAAAAGATCGTATATATTATCCTCAAAAATTTGTTTAGTTTTGCTGCAATAAAATTATAATTAAAATCCATTGAAAAAGTTTAATAACACTTATCACACAATATTAATAATTAAATAATAAAAAATCATTATTAAAAAGTGTTTGCTTCTTGTAAATATTCAATTTTGTTTTGAAAATGCACATTTTATCCAGTAAGTGGTGTGTACCAAGAAGCAAATATGTTTCTAAAAAAAAGAAAAAACTAATGCAAATGATGGCGGATAAATGAAAAAATTGATTGATTAAGTGAAAGTGATGAATTAATTCTGGGTAACACAAGTTTCTTTTGTAATTTAAAAAAAAAAGATATGTAGTGCTTGTTCTAGAAAATGTGATAGTGCTTCAATAACTCAGAGAAACGGATTGTGTGTAAAACTAGTATTATACTGTAATAGTACATTTCGACACGGGTGGGGAAGTCGATTATTTAGCTGGTGTGAGTTTTTGCACGAGCGAAGCGAGTTAATTAATTCATCACTTTCACTTAATCAATCAATTTTTTCATTTATCCACCATCATTTGCATTAGTTTTTTCTTTTTTTTAGAAACATATTTACTTCTTGGTACACACCACTTACTGGATAAAATGTGCATTTTCAAAACAAAATTGAATATTTACAAGAAGCAAACACTTTTTAATAATGATTTTTTATTATTTAATTATTAATATTGTGTGATAAGTGCTATTAAATAAGATAAGTGCTTTTTCAATGGATTTTAATTATAATTTTACTGCAGCAAAACTAAACAAATTTTTGAGGATAATATATACGATCTTTTTATCAACTCAGAAACTCAATAAACGTGAAATTAGACCCGCTATGTACAAAAAGGAACGGAACAGATGCAGCAAGTAACATAGGTTACTATATCTATATATGTATATGAGGAACAGCACTTGTATCTTATGTATATAGATATAGTACCCATGTACTATACCTGTTCCCTGTTCCTTATTGCGTGTAACGAGCGGACCGTAGTCGATAAGACGGTCGATATAGATGGCTCGATTCAAATAGAGTTTATTATAACAGCTGGACGATTTATTTATAAAATTATATGAGCAAACTAAGTTTAAATATCAAGATTGAATAGTAATTGTGTAGTTTCAAAGGGAAATTAGCGACGTAGAGAGGTATAATTGTACATGAACTGGATTTGTCAAAAAGAGAAAAGTATTATAAAAAATGCAAAAAACGTTAAATTGTGTTTTCAACGATAAATGTTAAATAAATCAAATTAAATAATTATATGAAAATTATGACATTAGGAGTAGGTTTTCGGGTAGAAAAATGGCTAAAAAATAGTTTAAAACGATAAAAAAAAAGATCGATTTTTTTAGCCAAAAATCGGTACCTTCTTCCCTTAAGCTTTCTACAATAGAAGCCGGGTGCGCCTGTCAAGTACCTGTGCCACTTCGATTCTCGCCGGCTAACAGGGGATTCTACAACAGCGAGTCGCCCAGGCATATAGTACGCCCGTATATGACCCCGCGAACCCCCAAGAGGGATTATTACCCTCTCTCTAACTGAACCCCGTTACAACTTATTTACACTTTCTTTACATTTTCGTATACTTTTGTACATTTCATAAAATTTGTAAAAATCCGTAAAATTTTACAGTTTCTATACTTATTTACACATTGTTGCATTTTTTTACATATTCTTTTACATTTTTCTACACTTTCCTACAGTTCAGAAAATTTTTATTAGCCATAAAAATCTATACATATAACAAAATGTAAGAAAGTGTAATAAATTGTAAAAAAAATGTACAAAAGTGTTAAAAACGGTAAAAAAGTGTAAAAAAAAAAAATAAAATGTAAAAAAAATAAGCAAATGTAAGAAAGTATAAAAAAAACTGCAAGAATGTGTTGAAAAACTGTAAAAACATGTAAGAAAGTGTAAATAAGGTATAATAAAGTGTTAATAAATGTAAAAAAGTGTAAAAACACTATAATCAAATGTTAATAAGTATTGAAAAACAGTAAGAAAATGTTAATAAATGTGAAGAATTGTAAAAAACTGTAAAAGAATTTTTGAATAACGAGTATCAAAGAAAGTGTTACAAAATATAAAAAAGCTATAATATAGTATACAAAAATGTAAAAAAGTGTAAAGAAAATGTAAAAAAGTGTAAAGAAAGTGTAAAAAAGGGTAAAAGAATGTAAAAAACGTCCGAAATCTGGTAGCTTTTTACACTTTTTTAACCCTTTTTTACATTTGTTTATACTTTTTTTACATTTTTTTACATTTATCTACATTTATTTACATTTTTAAATTTTTGCTAAGGTTAGTAACATTTTTTGAAATAATATAATTCCGTATGGAAAAAAACAAACTTAGGAAATCGTAAGAAACCGTAGGAAACCGTACGAAACCGTACAAAACCGTATAAAACTGTAGAAAACCATTCCAATTCGGACATATTTCGTTACGGTTTCCTACGGTTTCGTACAGTTTTGTACAGTTTCCTACATTTCCTATTTTGACATGGAAAACTTGTAATATACATAAAATATTTACGAATCGTAATAAAATGTACGAAAGTATATGAATTCGTACCAATCCCTAAATAAATGTACAAAACTGTACGAAACTGCAATATTCATTAAAACTTACCCAAATGTACCTTTTCATACATTTCAATTTTTAGGTATCAATCGAAGGATTTTTGAATCGTAGAAAATTGTAGATAACCGTAAGAAATCGTAGAAAAACGTAAGAAACCGTACACAACCGTACGAAATATGTCCGAATTGGAATAGTTTTCTACAGTTTTGTACGGTTTTTTACGGTTTCTTACGTTTGTTTTTTTCCAAAAAAGTAAAGTCATATGAAAATATAATTTTTTTTATTTTTATAGATTCCAGGAAAAACTTATACTTACCTTATTTTATACTTTCGTAGAAAGTTTTATTATTTCTACTTTAATTTAGATAAGTGGATATATCAAAAAATATTTTCGAGAAAAAATGTTAATGCTTTCTTTCCAGAGAAAACATTTTTCAAACATTCTGTAGTTCTTTCAAAATAAAGTTGGTTAGTATATTATTCTTGTACAGAACGTCTTGTTAGCTGTTTTAGAAAAATATATAGGTTCTTCTGAAAGTTTTTCGTTGTGTCCTTATATAGTTGTTAAGGGAAGGTCGAAGTCCTGTGAGTTAGTTTTTCACAGTTTTCTCTTCGAATAATCAATTGGACTGAAATTTTGGGAGAATACTTAAAATTTATATTTAAAGCGCGCTTAAGTCTTGAAATTCAAAAAAATTATTATCTTTAATTTCGTAATTTATAGGTTATGTTACCCTCACAAGTTTTTTAAGGTTTTCTAGGCAATTAATTGATTGTTTGAGTTGTAATTCTGAGAAATAACTAGACATCAATATCCAAAGCGCGCTCAAGTCTTCAAAATCCAAAAAGATAAGAAATTTTTAATTTATATAATAAAAACGCGTTTTACTGAATACAGTGCCACCCTCCATTTAAAACACATTGACTTCGGCGTCCCCTTAAGTAAGAAAAGATGAGAGAAAAGGAGGGTGGGGAGAGGGTGTTAAATTGCTTCCTCATAGAGGATGCTTTGTAACGGTGAAAAAAATTTCGAAAAAAAATGTTCAAAAAGATTTTTTAAGGCGATACATGTGTATATTAGTTGATTTTGATAATTTTTGTTTTCGTGGATGTGTGTGTGTGTGTGTGTGTGTGTGTGTGTGTGTGTGTGTGTGTGTGTGTGTGTGTGTGTGTCTGTGTGTGTGTGTGTGTGTGTGTGTGTGTGTGTGTGTGTGTGTGTGTGTGTGTGTGTGTGTGTAAACTCTTCATATCGAAACGAATCAACCGATTTTCGTCGGGTAAAGCTTATTATTTTCGTCGCGCGGGAAAAGAGAGGTACCCTGATGGATTTGAGTTTTTTTTTTCTTTCGTTTTATAACCAAAAAACGATTTTGAATTTTTAGTTTTTTTGATTTTTTCATATCTTACAGCCATCATTACGTAATATAATAAACTTTTCTTGAAAGGTATTTAAATTACCTATATTTTTTTTCCAAAATTTAAAATATCTTCACTCTGTCATTTGTTATTAGGGAATTTTTTTTATATTTCATAAATTAATTTTTCAAAAAATTACTTATTTATCGACTTGAAATAAATAACTAGTTATTACAATAATTGAAGGCTATATGTGGTTAAAATTTCAAGACATTATCTTCATTTGTTTTTTAGAAAAAAAATTATTTTCCAAAAACGAATTTTGAATTTTTAGTTTGTTTGATTTTTTCATATCTTATAGCCATTATTACATAATATAATAAACTTTTCTTGAAAGGTATTTAAATTACCTATATTTTCCTTTTTTAAAATTTAAAATATCTTCACTCTGTCATTTGTTATTAAGGGAAACTTTTTTATATTTCATAAATTAATTTCTCAAAAAATATTTTATTTATCGACTTGAAATTTTAACCAGTTATTACACTAATTGAAGACTATATTTGGTTAAAATTTCAAGAGATTATCTTCATTTGTTTTTTAGAAAAGAATTATTTTAGAAAAAATTTTCTATTTCGTTGCCGCACGATAACTAGAGCAAAAATTATCCAATCGTCCTGAAATTTGGCACAGATGTAGCTTTTATATATCTTCAGATAGAGTTCGTTGACCAAAAAAATCGGTCTATTACGAAAAAAGATATTTGAGGTTAAACATTTTAAAAAAAAATTTTCGAATCGCGTTTTCTCAAGGAATACTTGATTTATCGACTTAAAATTTTAACCACTTAATAAATTTATAGAAGACTATATTTGGTTAAAATTTCAGGAGATTATCTTCATTTGTTTTTTAGAAAAAAATTATTTTAGAAAAAATTTACGTTTTCGTTGTCGCACGATAACAAGAGCAAAACAGGAGCACTTTCGATGATCAATTTCAAACTTTTATAACTTTGGAAGGAATCGATATTTTTTATTCATTAAAAACGCAAATGAAAGCTCGTTTTCTCTAGTTTTATTTTCTCTACTTGAAATTATATTTAAGACTTTCTAAAGTTTAATAGTTGCCATTTTTAGAGAAGGTTTTTTTCAACACTTTCTTCAAAATAAAGCTAAAAGTTCCCAGAACTATAGTTTTTTTAGCGTTAGGGTCTAATATTACAGCTTTCTTCATATTTGTATATCCAAAAACATATACCACTGTTTAAGCTGAATCGTTAGTCTAACCGTACAAGATAAAGTATTAAATTTTAAATATTAGAAGTAAAAATTAATTAAAGGGATCGATAAATTAAGTTTGAGGAAGCTACGTGCCAATGAATTGGCAGCGGGTTTTTTTACAAAGCGACTTAACGGTGGTTTAGAGAGGTAATAAAAATAATTTATTTTGGGTAGCATATAAGTTTTCCATAAACTTTTCATTTTTCTTATTAAAATATGTTTTGTAATTATTGTTTTTCGAAAAGAAACTTTGCAGTTGTTAAGATAGGTAATAACAATAATTTATTTTCCAAACACGTAGGTTTTGCGTGAACTTTTAATAGAATACTTGTAGATTCCACAAATTTTTAAGAGACTATATAAGAATAGAATAATTAAAATTAAAAAAAAGAAAAAGTTTTTGCAACTTTTTGTAGAGATTTATTTATACTTAAAATTATTGATATTTAATTTACAAGTGCCATGATCAAAATAGTAAAGGAAATTTTAATGTTCCTTATTTTCTATTATATTAAGGAGCTTCATTCACATCAACAATTTATTCAGAATTCTTGTCAGAAAAACTTGCTTTCTTTCTTAACTATTATTTTGGTATCCAGATATTTTTATTTCAAACGTATCTAGCTGTTGCCTGTACACGTCGCTTTCTCTTGTCACAAGTAGCATCTTTTTCTGCAGCCTACTTATAAATCTAGATAGTCTGTCATGCCAGTTATTTATAAGCAAGTAGCATCTTTTTCTGTAGCCTATTTATAAATCTCGATATTCTGTCATGCGAGTTATTTGTATCTGCAAGTGTCTGTTTTCGTTCTTTATGATGTTGTTTCATAACTTCCAATTTTATTTAAACTGATTCTACTTGAGACCTTAAGTGATCTTCATTAGCTGTTAACAGAGCTTTTGAGTGGTGTAACCGATTAATTTCTCGTTTAAGCCCAAACTACCAATTCCAATTGCCTCATATTTAGCTATTTTTGACAAAAAGTTCTGCTTTGGTCATTTTCAATTGAGAAATTCCTTGTTCCAAATTTCTAATACTTTTCCAATTTAGGAATCAATTTAAATAAAAAATATTTAATAATAACTTTTATCTTGATCAAAGTTATTCGCAAAAGTCCAGATATGATTGCCATTTGTATTAAAGCTTTCTTCACATTCTTGAATTGATATCACTTTTTGAAATTATTATCTGAATCTTGTGTAGAAAAATATTTATTTTGTCATCTTCAACAGAATTGTAGATTTAAAGTGATGTTTTATGTACAAATGGCTAATATGATAGCCATTTGTACATAAAACATCACTTTAAATCCACAATTCTTGAGAAAATCATTCAGTTGTGAACACTATAGAGAACTTTTGAAATTATTATTGATTGAAACTACTTAAATTAATAACCCATAATTGTCACAAATAATCTAGTAAAATTAAGAAACACAACCAGTTTATGAACTAATTGTAAGAATCACTGAGAATTATTAAAGCTTTCTTGACATTCTTGAATAAATATAACTTTTACAAATTATTATCTGAATCTTGTGTAGAAAAATATTTACTAAGAACTTCTCTGAAACATTTTGACGTCTGCCACCGTGAGAAAATTATAAATTAGATTATCTGAGCACTTTTATTCACTCAAATTTTCACAATAACACATCATTTTTGCTTTTTTCAGTATTTCAATATTCATGTAACATAATCTTTTAACTAGTGCTTGAGTAAATATGTACAACAGCATAACATTGATATCGACTAAGTTTCTTGAAGATGACAAATGCATTTTAAACCAAGGTTCAGACCAATATTTCAAATAAGCCTCATAAATTAAATAGTATATATTTATGCTCGCGTGTTACTATACTCACTAATATTTTCTTTGATGCAAAAGCTTATTATAACGTTTATGAACCTATCATAACACATAATTATTCACCTCCCTTAAACATAATAACTTTTATCTTTATCACAGTTATTCGCACCAGTTCAGATATTCATTACCATTAATCATTTTCAATCAGTTCTCAGCTGAAAAATTTAGCCCTATGGCTGGCATTGTAATGTACACGTTTTTCTGAAATGAAAAATAAAACTCACAAAGTATCTATTCGAATAATTTTTATTCACCCTATCCTAAATTATAACTGTCAATAACAGTTAATAATTGTTAAAAATTACTCAAAACTGTTTGTAACTGTTGATAAATTTTACAAAATGTAGGATTTTGGACACATTTTCAAATAGTTTTTACGAGTTTGAAACAGTTCAAATAATTTTTAATGATATCTAAAATGAATGGATAATTGGTAATTAATTAAACTATTATTAACTAATAATAATTAATTCATAATTCATAATTAATTAAACTAATTTGAGAATTATATTTATGAGTGATATTTTGAATACTATTTAAGAAGAATTAATAATATGTAAATAATTTAACTATTATTATTGTTGTAATGTGGTAAATATTATATATACATCTAATGTATGATACTATTGGCGCCACCTATTCGCACTTTGGAGGCGCGGCCTACTCAGCGTTGGCCCCGCGAGGATTCTCCCGGTGAAACGGAATCATTTGATTAACTTCAGAGCGAACCAGAACGGAATCATTTGACTAAGTTCAGAGCGCTGCTCCGGCAGACCGCAGATAAGAGAGCAGATACTATAGCAAAGAATCGAGCGCTCTGTTGAGTTTTCCTTTTTACATTAAAGATAATTTGATGAAATTTATGGTGAACATAAGATGATGTTAACATACAGAAACATATTTTATCAGCTATGGAGAGAATTCAGATCTGTATTACTTATTTTGTTCGAATAATTTTGTAGTTTTTGCTGGCGGAAATAATTTTGTTCCAAAAAGTTAAAAACTGTTAGTAAGAGTTATAAACTGTTCAAAAATGTTATGAAATTTATAATTGTTTGTAACAGTTTTTAACAGTTTGTAATAATAGTTATAATAATAGTTAAATTAATTATATATTATTAATACTTCTTAAATATTATTCAAAATATCATTCATAAATGTAATTCTCAAATGTCATTAGTTTAATTAATTATTATTATTAGTTCATAATAGTTTAATTAATTACCAATTATTAATTCATTTTAAATATCATTGGAAATTATTTGAAACTTTTTTAAACTGTTTCAAACTTGTAAAAACTATTTGAAAATGTGTCCAAAATCCTACATTTTGTAAAATTTATAAACAGTTTGAAACAGTTACAAACAGTTACAAACAGTTACAAACAGTTTTAAGTAATTTTTAAAGTTATTAACTGTTATTGAAATTTCTAATTTAGGATAGGATGAATAAAAATAATTTGAATATATACTTTGTGAGTTTTTTTTTTCATTTCAGAAAAACGTGTACATTACAATGCCAGCTATAGGACTTACAAATTGCTCTTTATAATTTTAGAATTTACAACAAACTTTCAAGAATCGTCGTAGTTCATTATTATCATTACGTACATAACAATTGTCACACATTCATACTGGTTACAACACTTTGACAGGGATTCAAAAATAAACTTTATTTATAACAATAAAAATAAAATATGTCTTGTTTCAAATTACAAGTACAAAATTGTACAGGCTATAAGTTTTATAAATATGTACACGTTAAATATGTACCTAATAAAAGAGCGATAGTTTCATTAATGAAATAAAAAAGAGATTTAATACTTTCTTAATAAGAGATTTGGTGTCTTTGCATAGTTCACTTGGTTATAAGATCATAGCTTAAAAATAATTTTACAAACTTATGCAAATTTAAAAAACATTGAGCCTTCATATTAATGGAGCATTGACATAAAATTCCAAATGCTGTCGCATGATAGTACCACAAAATCATCTTTTTCTAAATCTAACGTGATAATCTTAATGTCTGGTAATGCTGATATCATTTGCTCTTCCGGTAAATCTTTGTTTCTTTTGTAAGCGTGATCACTGAGTGCTCTTGATAAATTGAGTTCACCATTAACTCTACCATCAGCAGTACCTTTTCCACCAGCTTTGACTATTTGTTCTATTTCTGTTTGATCTTCTGGTTTGTGGTCAAAACTTAATTCAATAGCTTTACTATTTCTGCAAAGAACGCATCTAGAATCACCTGCATTTGCTACACATAATTCATTTCCTTTCAATACCGCGACTTCTCCTGTACATCCACTATCAGAACCAGGCTATATAAAATTAAAGACCAATTTTACTCGCTAGGAGAGGCTCAGGGTTCCGGAACACCAATTTCCTGGAAACTTGCAGAGGTTGTAGGTAATACCTCACCATGAACCTCTACAGAGTTGTAATAGACCCTAACACCTTCCCAGAAAACAGCTGCAGCCATTCTATTTTAAAAGAAAATCTGAAACATATGTACGGTATTCACATTTTTTTCCATTTTCTACTGTTTGTGCTGTAAAAAAAATTTATCCAATTACTTTATTACTTATATGAATAAAAAATTCATAAATTATATTGAATATTAAGAGTCAAGTAAAAGAATTAGTTTAAAAAAATGTTATTACCTGAATATATTCCATTTTTAGCGATATTTTCATTATTCCTGGTTTGCAACTCCAATGTTAGATCAAATGCCAGAGCTCATTATTCTCTTTGTAAAGGCATTTTTTAATATTTCATAATTTTGCCATACGCTGTAGAAAATTAAATTTTCTTGTAGTGGACTCTTCTTCTAGAGAAATTTCTAAATGGGAGTCAATAAGACATCGCTGCTTCATGTTAGATGAGGTTGTTTACTTCTATATCCTAAAAAGAGAAAAAAAAAACACACAAAGAATCTATTTCTAAAGTAAAAAAAGTAAAGTATAATGTTTTGTGTCTCCTCAAAAACTTTTGAGGTTATACTCGTACTTATCTTACAAATATGGCCCAGTGATGCTTCTACAATTATTTATAACAAAGAAACTGTAAAGATTTGCTGTCAGTGATACCTACACGTCCATGTTTATGCTAGACTGCCAGATGAGTGTTGCAGTTTGCAATATCCTTGAAATCTGTGATAACACCCGATGTCTACATGAGCTCTGACATAATTTGCCGTTGATAGCCAATTGACATAACCATTTGTCAGCTAAAGTGCAAGTATATATCACTGACAGCAACA
This sequence comes from Torymus aiolomorphi, assembly GCA_036365515.1. NCBI lineage: Eukaryota > Metazoa > Arthropoda > Insecta > Hymenoptera > Torymidae > Torymus > Torymus aiolomorphi. The sequence continues at coordinate 209,128,283 of CM070873.1, read as the reverse complement.
ACTCCACAAGGCTTGATGAAATTGAACTTCAGACAATAACAGTTTTTGTTATAAATATATTACACATATATATTTCTTGTATGCTAAGCAGGCTTGTCGCTTTCATGTATAGATACATCTTGAAACTTATAGCAATTCAAAACTCTTCTCAATTGAACTATATCCTATAAGTAGTGAGCTAAACTCAATTATCTGGCTTTTATCTTTCTTGGAAAAGAATATGTATTTATTTTTATCCGATAAGAATTATTACTGCTTCGTCCTTAAAATACTTAATTAAATCTTGCCACTGCATATATGTTTTTCTGCATTTACTTTCATACAGCATTCCTATAGTGAACTGAAGATACTTCCCAAATTTCAACAAAACTGTCACTGCACGCTTGTACTATAATTACACTTATATAAATACTTTTCTGATATATATCTTCACATATAATACATTAAATTTTCATTCCTAAATTCACTTATGAATACAAATAATTAAACACTAATAAAAAACCTTTCTTCATGAGGAAGCAAAAACTCTGCAAAACAACCTGTTGAAATCACATTGTTATGTATCTTTGCTTATATGAAATGTCAGCTGTGCAACTGTGTTTACACTGATATTAGCAGACAAGTTATGTATAGGCACAAAAGGGCGTATTCATATAGTAAATTGCTGTCACAAGACGATTCCACTGGATTTCGAATTCCACAATGTGGTTTATTTTTTTTTATTTTTATAATAAATTCCGTATGTAAATTTAATTATTTTGTTATCCTTATACTAATATGGCTTAAATAATGTTTTTGATATTTTATAACACATTTAAGAAAACATTTTCGTATCAGAAGCGTTAAAGCATAAAAAAAAAACCAAATTAAAAAAGAAAATCAATTTTTTCGTCATTCCCAAGCAGAAATGATCTTCTATAATAAAAGCTCAATAACCGATATAAAAGTTTATAACCGATATTAGCAGATTATAAAGTCAGAATTTCAGACTTTTATAAAAGTTTAAAACTGCTATAAATAGTTATAAATAGTTATTTACATTTATAAGTTTTTTGGATCGTCGTGAAAATTTGAATCTTTGATCAGTAAAAAAAGTTAGTAACTGATAATAACTGTTAATAACTTTTCCGAATGTTTACTAATTAGTACTAATTGAAATTTATAATTATTTGTATTTTGGAATTATATCCATACTAATAAAATTTCTTTCATACATAAAGTGAATAATTAATAAACTTTTTGAAACTATTAATAACTATATTATTATTAAATAAAAAAACTTTATAACAGACAATGACTTTTTGTTGATTGATTTTATGGTTCTGCGCCAGGGCCCAAAAAAGTAAATCAAAGTTTATTACTGTTATAAACTTTTTTTAGCTGTTCATAACAGAAAAAAAATGTTTATAACTTTTATAAACTGTTACTGTAGTCTGAAATTCTACCTTTATAAACAGTTATTACCAGTTATAAACTTTTTTAAAAATTATATATTTTTATTATTCATTATTTACTAAGTTTTATCTCCGCCTGGCTTTTAAAGATAGTAAGCTCCTTCGACCATATCATGCACCTTAAATTTTTGTTAATGTTTGATCCAAACTAGTTTGTTTAGGTTCAGAATAACATATATAATTGAAAGATTCAATAAAAAAATGTTATTTTAAAACATTATTAGGTATAAGACCGCCTTAAAACTAAAATATAGATAATGCTTTAAAACAAGGTTCAGAGTATATTTTTATGTTATTTTTATACTATCAATTACGCCCCTTTGGTTTTGACGATGCTTAATTATTTAATCATGCAATATTAGATGCATACCACTACATTTATTGGATTTTACCATGATATTTTAGAATATACCTGAATGAAAAAAAGAAATATACAAAATGTAGAAAATCGTAAGAGACAGGGGATACGAGGTTCACGCATATCAGGAAAAAAAAAAAAAATGTGTTTAAAATTAATTTGTGTTTAAAATTGTTTAAACAATTTTAAACACAAGTGGGGGGGGGAGGGGGCTGTGGACCACGAATATTAGAGAATCATGTAGATGTGCAACAATAAGGAAGACAATTATTTCAACAATTTTTAAACCAAAGTTGCCAAGGGACGCGAGGTCCACGCATATCATGGAATTGCGAAGATGTGTAACAATAAGCAAGACAATTATTTAAACCATTTTTAAACCGAAGTAGGTGGGGGATATAAGGTTCACGCATATAAGGGAGTCATGAAGACATAACAAAATAAGCAAAACGATTATTTACATAATTTTTTAGCTCAAGTAGCCGGGGGACGTGAGGTCTACTCATTTTTGGAATTTTACGTAGATGTGCAACAAAAAGCAAAACTATTATTTGAATAATTTTGAAACCCAAGTCGCCGGGGGACACGAGGTCCACGCATATTAGGGAATTACGTAGATGTACAACAATAAGCAAGACCATTATTTAAACAATTTGTAAACCAAATTAATCAATGACGCGAGGTCCAAGCATATAAGGGAATCACGTAGACATAACGAAATAAGAAAAATGATTATTTAAATAATTTTCGACCCAAGTAGGCGGGGGAGACAAGGTCCACGCATCATAGGAAATTACGTAGACGTGTAACAAAAAGCAAAACTATTATTTAAATAATTTTGAAACCCAAGTCGCCGGGGGACACGAGGTCCACGCATATTAGGGAATTACGTAATGTGCAACAATAAGGCAGACTATTATAATTAAACAACTTTGAAAGCAAATTTGCCGAGGGATCCGAGGATCACGCATATTAGAGAATTACGTAGACGTGCAACAATAAGCAAGACAATTATTTAAACCCTTTTTAAATCCAAGTAGGTGGGGGATATAAGGTCAACGCATATAAGGGAGTCCTGTAGACATGAAAAAAAAGCAAAACGATGATTTAACTAATTTATAAACCCAAGTAGGCGGGGGTTGCGAGGTTCGTGCATATTAGACAATTGCGAAGATGTGCAACAATAAGCAAACCAATTATGTAAATAATTTCAAACATAAGTAGGAGGGGACATGAGATTCACGAATATTAGCGAATTGCGAAGATGTGCAACAATATAAGCAAGACAATTATTTTAACCATCTTTAAACCCAAGCAGATGGGGGATATAAGGAAAACGCATATAAAAGAGTCACGTAGACATGAAAGAAAAGCAAAACGAATATTTAAATAATTTTTAAACCCAAGTACCGGAGGAGTCAAGGTCCATGCATATTATGGAATTACGTAGACGTTCAACAATAAGGCAGACTATTATTTAAACAATTTTTAAAGCAAATTTGCCGAGGGACGCGAGGTCCACGCATATCCGGGAATGACGCATATGTACAACAAGAAGCAAGACAATTATTTAAACAATTTTAAACCCAAGTAGGCGGGGGTTATGAGGTCCACGTATATCAGGGAATCACGAAAATGTGCCACAATGAAAAAGACTATTATTTAAAAAATTTGTAAACCAAATTAGCCAGGGACGCAAGGTCCGTTCATATAAGGGAATGACGCAGACGTTCAACAAGAAGCAAGAAGCAAGAAAATTATTAAAACAATTTTAAACGCAAGGAGACGGGATGTTATGAGGTCCACGAACATTATGAAATTGCGAAGATGTGCAACAATAAGCAAGACAATTATTTAAACAATTTTAAACCCAAGTAGGAGAGGCAAATGAGGTCGACGAATATTAGGGAATCAAGTATATGTGGAACAATTAGGCAGACTATTATTTAAACAATTTTTAAAGCAAATTTGCCGAGGGACGCGATGTTCACGCATATCAGGGAATGACGTAGACATGAATCAATAAGCAAGATAATTATTCAAACCATATTTAAACCCAAGTAGGTGGGGGATATACGGTTCACGCATACAAGGGAGTCATGTAGATATGATAAAAAAGCGTAACGACAATTTAAATAATTTTAAACCCTAGTAAGCGGGGGATTAAATGTCCCCGAATATTAGGAAAATGCTAAGATGTGCAAAATAAGCAAGACAATTATTTAAACTATTTTTAAACCCAAGTAGGGAGGGGACATGAGGTCCACAAATACTAGAGAATTACGATGATGTGCAACAATAAGCAAAACCATTATGTTAATTTTGTTTAAACAATTTTAAACCCATGTAGCCACGGTCGCGTGGTCCACGCATATTATGAAATTACGGAGATGTGCAACAATAATCAAGACCACTATTGAAATAATTTTAAATCTATGTAGGCCGGGCATATGAGGTCCACGCACATAAGGGAGTCGAGTTGTAGAGGTTAAGAATTTAAAGATTGAAAGAAATTTGAGGACTAAAAGGCTTGCTTACGTCGCGCGTCTACGTAACTCAGTTATATGCGTGGACCTCGTATCCCCTGCCTACATAGGTTTATAATTGTTTAAATAAATGTCTTGCTTATTGTTGCACGCCTACCTTATTCTCTAATATGCGTGGACCTCACGTCCCCCGGCTACTTAGATTTAAATATAAGTTAAATAATGGTTTCGCTTTTCTTTCAAATCTATATCACTCTCTTATATGCGTTGTTCTCATATCTCCCACCTACTTGGATTTAAAAATGGTTTAAATAATTGTCTTGCTTAGTATTGCACATCTTCGCATTTTTCTAATATGCGTGGTCATTTAATCCCCCGCTTACTTGGATTTAAAATTATTTAAATAATCTTTACGATTTTTTATCATGTCTACATGGCTCCCTTATATGCGTGGACCTTATATCCCCCAGTTACTTGGGTTTAAATATGGTTTAAATAATTATCTTGCTTAATGTTGCACATGTTCGTAATTTCCTAATGTTCGTGGAACGGATTTGATCCTCCTACTTGCGTTTAAAACTGTTTAAATAATTGTCTTGCTGATTGTTGCACGACTGCGTCATTCCCTGATATGCATGGACCTCACAACCCCCGCCTACATGGGTTTAAAATTTTTAAATTATTGTCTTGCTTTTCTTGTTGAACGTTTACGTCATTCCCTGATATGCGTGGACCTCGCCTTCCTCGACAAATTTGCTTTAAAAATTGTTTAAATAATAGTCTGCCTTGTTGTTGCATGTCTATGTAATTCCATAATATGTGTGGACCTCGCGTCCCCCGGGCAACTTGGGTTCAAAAATTATTTAAATAATATTTTTGCTCATTGTTGTCCGTCTACGTAATTTCCTAATATGCGTGGACCTCAGTACCTCAGACACACACACACACCACGGGTTAGCTACCTCTGCGTCCGGGTGGGTGTCGAGGGCACTGAAGGGCGCGGGCGAGGGCGAGGGTACAGCCTAAAACTGGGGATGACAGTCTCAGGCCGTTGGATAGTATAGGAGCCCGGAGCGATCTAGCCAATCTGCTCTGGCTGCCCTATCAGCTGGTGTAAAATCCCGCCTTGTGTAGCAGTGCTGGATGGCGTCCAGATAGGGCCATGCTGCATGAGGGTTCCCTAGCCCTCAACAAAGGTGCGAGGCATCGGAAAATGCAACCGCCACTCGGGCGTCTGTCCAATTGGCTGGCAATACTGAGGGGGTGATAGGTGGTGGAGACGTCAGAGCGTCCGGGCAGCATTCGCTGGCCGTCGACAATATCGACGTTGCTCACAAGTTTACTCCTCCCGGGGGTCGGCTCCGGTAGAAGACGATGGACGGGCGAGTTCACTTTTGGGCGCCATTACCGCCATCGCCAAATCCGAAGTCTTTCCCCCATCCAAAGGGGAAAAAACAGGTAAGAAGCGTAGGAAGAAGAGACATGCCAGCGAAGGGGTCACGATGAATTTTAGCAGGGCGATGGTCAGTGATCTCAAGCTGGCCGTTATCCCTGCGGATTATTCAGAAGGGCGCCTTAGCGAAAAACAGAGGGGACCGTGGTAATCGCGGTGGGGTTGGCTATTGTCGAGTACCAGAGCGACTGTATACCACGGTTCCTGGAGAATTGGTGGGAGAGGATGGCGCAAGTCTTCCACTGCAACAGCCAGGGGGACAAGGTGTGGCTGACGGAAGCCATCAGTAAATTGAAGCCTTGGGAAGGAGCCCAGCTGAGAGTGGTGGTTTGTGGCAAGCTCCAGAAGCTGGCTAGGGCGGTGATTTACGTCCTGGGGAAACACACCCCCGAGGTCGTAATGAGGCGCCTAGCGAGACGGAATCCAACACTATAAGTTGGGAAGTGGAAGGTCCTTGGCTCCAGAGAGATCAAGGATAAGCTAAGAAGGAGAATTGTTGATTGATCAGATGTTGATTCTCTCAGGAAGACTTCAGGCCCTTCTGCGTGTTGGCACGGGCGCACTGCACCATTAGGATCGCTAAGGAAGTGTTGGTGCAGGCAGGGGACCGGGCGGAGGCGCCCATGCAAGTAGACGTCTCTTCCACAGGGGAAGGAGTGGTTCTCGGCTGCTGATGTTTAAGGGTTGCAAGAGGGGCAAGCGGGGTGGGAGAGACTCGGGGGTAGGAAATGTGTCTCCCTCCACTATCCCCTTCACCCAGATTAAATTGTAACACTGCATAAGCGTTACGGCGGTATTGCCTAAGCGTTTGGCGGAAGTGCACACAGGCATAGCACTGATCCAGGAATCCTGGGTCAGCAAGGGGAGGATAGCGGGTCTTGGAACTTGTAAACTTATTTTTGGAGCCGGGGACCAACCCAGAGCCTCTGTGGTTCTTAAAGGGGTGACCGGTAAGGCTTGGCCTAGATACTGCGATAAAGATCTTGCAACGGCAGTAGTCTGGGCTAGGAGAAGTATCGGGGAAACGGTGGAGCTGGTCGTGGGGTCGGTGTATTTTCCCTACGATGTTAGGGAGGAGCTATCTCCGGTCCTGGTGAGGGAGTTAATAGGTCATTGCGAGCGGCATGGCAAACATCTCATTTTGGGATGCGATGATAACTCGCACCATACGGTGTGGGGCAGCTCGGACTGCAATGGTAGGGGAGAAGCTGTTCTAGAGTTCATCTCAGGAACGAATCTGGATATACTGAATAGGGGGCGGGAACCCACATTCAGGAATAAGATCCGGGAGGAAGTGATTGACATAACAATCGCCTCCAGAGGCGTGTGGGCGTGGATAAACGACTGGAGAGTCTCGGATGAGGTATTCATGTCGGACCGCAGCCTCATTTGCTTCGAAGTTGTTGGAATGGTACGGCAGGTGACACAATGGAGAAATCCGAGCAGAACTCGCTGGGCGGAGTACAAAGCGAAATTGGCGGTCGGGCTAGAGAACTTCCCGAAGGTCCTCGACTCGGTTGAGGATGTCGACAGGGCGACGGTGCTCTTGGGGGAAAAGATAAATCTAGCTTTCGAGAGCAGCTGCGACCTGGAGGCAAAGAAATTGACCAGAGGGGCACCCTGGTGGAACGACTCGCTCAATAAGCATCGGAAAAAGGTCAGGAGTCTCTTTAACAGATCAAGGAGAACCAGAAATGAGGAGACTCTCCGGGCCTTTAGGCCTTTAGGTCGGTTCAGAGAGAGTAAAAAGAAGGCATTGAACAGGCAAAAAAGGAAGGGTGGAGGAAGTACTGTGATGAGATGAGCAGTATCTCGGATACTGCGAGGTAAGGCAGACTTCTGTCCAGAACATCGAACTGGACGGGGCTGATTAGGCTCCCATCTGGACAATGGGCAGGGAGCAGCGAAGAGGCACTGGACCACCTGCTGATCACACACTTTCCGGGTATGGCTTTCGAGCCACCGGAGGATGGGATCAGCTAGGTGGGGAGTGCAACATTCGAGGCGGATGCAGAACAGGTAGTCCAGGCGGACATGATCATGTGGGCGGTGAACACGTTCGAACCATTCAAGACGCCTGGGGAGGGCGGGATTTTCCCGGCCCTTCTTCAGCACGGATTGGATGAGCTTCTGGAGCCTCTCACCGTCATTTTCAACGCGAGTATTAAGTGGAGCTGCTCTCCGGCTTCGTGAAGGATGGCACGGGTGGTGTTTCTACCCAAACCGGGAATGCATACATACGAGGTGGCAAAGGATTATCGACCTATCAGTCTTACGTCCTTTATCTTGAAGACACTGGAGAGGCTGGTATACTGCTTCATCAGCGATGGACCATTGGTGGAAAGGCCGTTACACACTACGCAGCACGCGTATCAAGTGAGTAAGTCGGTGGATCTGCTCTGCGCGGATCAACGGAGCGCATAAGCAGAGGAATGAGGAATAGGGGAATGGTCCTGGGAACTTTCTTGGAAGTGGAGGGAGCTTTTAACTCCACAACCACGGAATGCATTTGCAAGGGTGCAAGGGCGCATGGCGTATCATGTGAAATCGAGAGATGGATACGTGCACTGCTGCGATGGCGAAGAGTCGTTGCAGAGTGGGAGACCAGAGAGGCGGTAGGATACGTGAGTAAGGGATGTCCGCAAGGGGGGGGGGGTCCTTTCTCCGACCTTCTGGGCTCTGGCCCAGGACGAACTCTTACGAAGATTAAATGAGGCGGGTTTTTATACTCAAGCCTATACAGATGATCTGCTGTTGTTGGTCACGGTATTTGGGAGTCATTCTTTACTAGAAATTGAATTGAGCGGAGCACCTGGGGGCGGTTAAATGGAGGTTCATAGCCTCCTTCTGGGCGTGTAGGATGGTCTTCGGCTTCACGTGGGGCCTCAGGTCCCACATGATCCTGTGGCTCTTTACCGCTGTGCTGCGCCCCAGGTTGCTTCATGGGGCTATAGCTTGGGCAACCAGGTGTGAGCAAAAGGGAGGCACTAGGATACTAGACTCGATCCAGAACCTGATATCCAGAGGGATCACGGAAACGCGTGTTTTAGTACCCCTGAGAGCCAAGGAGAGGCTGCTAGGCATTCCGCCTCTAAGACTGGTGGTCAAGGCGGAGGCCTGCAGAGCAGAAACACGAGTCCTAAGTGACCTGAGAAGATGGCAATATTGGAACAGGGAGCTGGTGGATGGGAAAGGATCTGATTTGCCTTTGGTAGGAACTTTGAGGTGACCATTCCTGTAAGGACAGACTGTGTCGAGGTTGCCCACAACCAGGAGGACCTGGTCTGGTACACGGATGGCTCTAAGAGTGAGGTAGGTACTGGGGCGGCAGCTTGGCTAAAGGGAAGCACGACTGAGCTTGTATTTTGACGGGACTCGCATGTCACCGTTTTCCAGGCAGAGGTAAGAGCAATAAGGGAATGGGCAGAAACCATGACCTCGGACGGGTTAGAGGGAAAGCGGATCACCATCTGCTCAGATAGCTAAGCGGCACTTCGGGCGGTGGGGGCTGCGGAGTTTTGCTCGGAAGAGGCGTGGCGCTGCAGGGTAGCATTTGATAGGCTATGCTCCGTGAACAGGGTTAGTCTGTATTAGGTACCAGGGCACGAGGAAGTAATAGGCAATGAAAAGGCGGATCGTCTGGCAAAAAGAGGCGTAACTCGATGTCGGGCGCTGTACCGCAGGGTACCGATGGCAGAGAGCGTATTTCGAGGATCCTATTGGGGGAAGAGGCTCCAACCACTTGGTTTAAGGAGATGCTAAGGCTCCCCAGGAGGAGCATCAAAGCAGCGGTAGAAAGGTTGTCAGGCCACTGTGAGGTCGGACACCACCTATATAGGATAGATCTCGTGAATACGGATCGGTGCAGGAGTTGTGGGGAAGAGGAGGAGACATCAGCTCACCTACTGCATCGCTGCCCAGTGATGGTCGCAATCAGACGGAGGGTTTGGGGACTCTTCTTCCTGGAACCACACGGAACCACACTATCTTAGAGAACTTGATTTAGCATCGATGTGCAAAGCAATCGCACTGATCAAGGCAAAGGTGGGTAAAGCATAATGTGCTTCGGCCTGAGTACTAGGAAGGCCAGTCCCCGAAAGTGGCCGCTGACCGTCCCCGCTACCATTATGACTATGTCTATATGCGTGGACCTTGCCTCCCCCAGCTAGTTGGGTTGAAAATTATTTAAGTAATCGTTTTTCTTATTTTGTTATGTCTACATGACTCCCTTATATGCTTGGACCTCACGTCCCAGACTAGTATGGTTTACAAATTGTTTAAATAATGGTCTTGCTCATTGTTGCGCATCTACGTGATTCCCCAATATTCGTGGACCTCATGTCCCCCTCCTACTTGGGACTAAAATTGTTTAAATAATTGTCTTGCTTATTGTTGCACATGTTCGTAATTCCCTAATAGGCGTAAACATCATAACCCCCGCCTACTTTGGTTTAAAATTGTTTAAATAATTGTCTTGCTTTTTGCTGAATGTCTACGTCATTCCCTGATATGCGTGGTCCTCACGTCCCTCGGCAAATTTGGCTTAAAAATTGTATAAATATAAGTCTGCCTGCTTATTGCACATCTACGTAATTTCCCAATATGCGTAAACCTTACCTCTTCGGCTACTTGTGTTTTGGTTTTTTTTCATGTCTACATGAGTCATTTATATGCGCGTACCTTATATCCCCCACGTGCTTCGGTTTAAAAATTGTTTTATAACGGAGTTCCAGGATAAAATGCGGAGAAAATAAGAATCTCGGTTCTCCGTATTCTATCGAACTCGTTTGACTCTCGTTCCCGCGAATTCACGCATCTCGAGCGTTTGTTGACATCGCTCGGCCGATATATTCGCGATCTGCGCGGGGGGCTGCGCGACTTTGGCAGTTGCAAAGTCGCGCTCGATTCATTTTTGAATCAGATTCTCTCGGGCTGTCAAACCGCGCGTACGCGAGTTAATTTGATCGTCCGCGAAGAAAACGGTATCGTGCGTCCTTACCGGTGCAGAGCAGCGCCCGTCCACGTACCGTCCACGGAGTGCAGCGCACGTGAACAATCCGAGCCACTCCTGGGGTCCGAAGCGTCTGTAGGTGAAGGCTGGATGTTAGGACTCGGCCTGAACACTCCGAAGTCGACCGGAGGATAAGGCCTGTCGCAGGAGCGGATTCGTGAGCGAGCGACGAGAGGAGTGCACTCCTCTCCCGGTAAGCCTCTTTGTACTTCCCGCGCAGCGATTTATTTGTGTATTTTTAATAGATACCTTGATCCGCCCGCGCCGAGCGGCGGATCCCGTCTTCTTGTCGGCGCGCAACGCGACGCGTTTTTGATGTAAATGATTAATTACAACAGACCTTGTTATGGTGCTGTGAAATAATTGAAGCTATTCTTCATTTATCGACCTTAAACTAACCTTCTCCCGGATACCGCCGCCTCCGCGGGAAAACGACTCCGCTGGTCGTTTTCATATCTGAGCGTAGCGGCCGCGCGCTTTACTCTTTGAGCGCGCGCTTTTAACTCAGCGATCCAATTAGTTGGAAAGCGAAGTACGCGTGCGATCTTCGCGTTGTTTTCGGGATTCCAGGAGCAGATCCCCGGGCAACTCATTTTAGTCTGACACCCGCGGCACCGTGTTCTAGGGCATCGCTGGCCTGTGGCTTTTTGGGATTTTACCCCAGAAGCCATCCCGTTACAGTTTAAATAGATGTCTTGCTTATCATTGCAACATTTCGCAATTTCCTAATATGGGTGGACCTGCGTCCTCTGGATACTTGGGTTTAAAAATTATTTAAATAAAGGTTTTGCTTATTTTTATACGTCGGCGTAATTCCCTAATATGTGTGTTCCCTAAGATGCGAGGTCCACGCATATTAGGAAATAACGTACACGTGCAACAATAAGCAAGACAATTATTTAAACAATTTTTAAACGAAAGTTGCCGAAGGAGGAGATGTACACGCATATTAGGGAATTCCGTAGTCATGCAACAATAACCAAGTCAATTGTTTAAACAATTTAAATACAAGTAGGCGGGTGATATAAGATCCACGCATATAAGAGAGTCATATAGAAATGAAAAAAAAGCAAAACCATTACTTACTTATTTTTAAACCTAACTAGCCGGGGGACGTGAGGTCAACGCATATTAAGGAATTACGAAGATGTGCAACAATAAGAAATTATTTAAACCATTTTTAAACCCAAGTAGGTTGTGGATATCAGGTCCCCGCATATAAAGGAGTCATCTAGACATAATAAAACAAGCAAAACTATTATTTTAATAATTTTTAAATTCATGTAGCCGTGGGATACGAGGTCCTCGCAAATTAGGGAATTATGTAGACATGCAACAATAAGAAAGACAATAATTTAAACCATTTTTAAACCCAAGTAGCTGGGGGATATAAGGTCCAGGCATAGAAGGGAGTCATGTAGACAGGAAAAAAAGCTAAACGACTATTTAAATAATTTTTAAACCCAAGTAGGCGGAGGTTGTCAAGGTCCAAGCATATTATGTAATTACGTAGACGTGCAACAATGAAGCAGACTATTATTTAAACAATTTTTAAAGCAAATTTGCCGAGGAACGCGAGGTCCACGCATATCAGAGAATGACGTAGTCGTGCAACAATAAGCAAGATAATTATTTAAACAATTTTAAACGTAAGTAGATGGGGTCATGATATTCACGAATATTAGCGAATTGCGAAGTTGTGCAACAATAAGCAAGACAATTATTTAAATCATTTCTAAACCTAAGTAGGTCAGAGATATAAGATCCACGCATATAAGGGAGTCATGTAGATATGAAAAAAAAGCAAAACGATTATTTAAATAATTTTTAATCGCAAGTAGGCGGGGGTTGTGAGGTCCACGCATATTAGAAAATTGTGAAAATGTTCAACAATAAGCAAGACCATTATTTAAACAATTTTATATCTAAGTAGGAGTGGACATGAGGTTCACAAATATTAGCGAATTGTGAAGATGTGCAACTGTAAGCAAGACAATTATTTTAACCATTTTTTAACCCAAGCAGGTGGGGGATATAAGATAAACGCATATAAAAGAGTCATGTAGACATGAAAGAAAAGCAAAATGAATATTTAAATAATTTTTAAACCTAAGTAGCCGGGGGTTGTCATGGTCCAAGCATATTATGGAATGACGTAGACGTGCAACAATGAAGGAGACTATTATTTAAACAATTTTTAAAGCAAATTTGCCGAGGGACCTGAGGTCCTGCACGCGTATCATGGAATGACGGAGACGTGACTCAATAAGGAAGACAATTATTCAAACCATATTTAAACCCAAGTAGGTCGGGGATGTAATGTCCACGTATATTTAAACTCAAGTAGATGGGGGACATGAAGTCCACGAATACTAGGGAATTGCGATGATGTGCAATAATAAGCAAGACCATTATTTTAATTTTGTTTCAACAATGTTAAACCCATATAAACGGGGCTCGTGTGGCCCACGCATATTACGGAATTACGGTGATGTGCAACAATAATCAAGACCACTATTTAAATAATTTTAAACGTATGTAGGCCGGCCATATGAGGTCCACGCACATAAGGGAGTCGAGTTGTAGAGGTTAAGAATTTAAAGATTTAAAGAAATTTAAGAACTAAAAGTCTTGCTTACATCGCTGGTCAACGTAACTCAGGTATATGCGTGGACCTCGCATCCCACGGCTACATGAATTAGAAAATTATTTAAATAATCGATTTGCTGATTTTATTATGTCTACATGACTCCCTTACATGCGTGTGCCTTATATCCCCAACCTAATTGGCTTTAAAAACGGTTTAAATAATTTCTTGCTTATTGTTGCATATCGTCGTAATTCCCTAGTATTCGTGGACCTTATGTCCCCCTACTACTTGGGTTTTAAAATGGTTTAAATACTTGTCTTGCTTATTATTGTACATCTTCGCATTTTCCTAATATGCGTGGATATTTAATCCCCCGCTTACTTGGGTATATAATTACTTAAATAATTGTTACGCTTGTTTATCATATCTACATGAGTCCCTTATATGCGTGGACCTCATATCCCCCACCTAGTTTGGTTTAAATATGGTTTAAATAATTATCTTGCTTATTGTTGCGCGTCTACGTCATTCCCTGATATGCGTGGACCTCGCGTCCCACGGCAAATTTGCTTTAAAAGTTTTTGAAATAATAGTCTGCCTTATTGTTGCACGTCTACGTAATTCCATAATGTGTGTGGATCTCGCGACCGCCGGTTACATGGTTTCAAAAATTATTTAAATAATATTTTTGATAAGGGTTGTCCGTCTACGTAATATCCTAATATTCGTGTACCTTGCCTCCCTCAGCTACTTGCGTTTACAAATTGTTAAAAGAATGGTCTTCCTTATTGTTGCACATCTGCGTGATTCCCTAATATTCGTGACCCTCATTTGCACCTCATACTTTGTTTTAAAATTGTTTAAATAATTGCCTTGCTTATTGTTGCACATCTTCGCCATTTTCTAATATTCGTTGACCTCATAAGCCCCGCCTACTTGGGTTTAAAATAGTTTAAATATTCGTTTTACTTCTTTTTATGTCTACATCACTACTCTATATGCGTGTACCTTATATCCCCCACCTTCTTGGGTTTAAAATGGTTTAAATAATTGTGTTGTTTATTGTTGCAAAACTACGTAATTTCATAATATGTGTGGACCTCGCGTCCCCCGGCTACTGGGGTTCAAAAATTATTCAAATAATATTTTTTGGCTCATGCTCATTGTTGTCCATCTACGTAATTTCCTATGATGCGTGGACTTTGCCTCCCCCGCCTACTTGGGTTGAAAATTATTTAAATCATCATTTTTCTTAATTCGTTATGTCTACGTGACTCCCTTATATGCTTGGACCTCGCCTCATTGATTAATTTGGTTTACAAATTGTTTAATTAATAGTATGCCTTATTGTTGCACATCTACGTAATTCCCTAATATGCGTGAACCTCGTGTCCCCCGGCGACTTGGGTTTCAAAATTATTTAAATAATAGATTTGCTTTTTGTTGCACGTCCATATAATTTCCAAAAATGGGTAGACCTCATGTCCCCCGGCTACTTGGGTTCAAAAATTATTTAAATAATCGTTTTGCTTATTTTGCTATATCTTCATGACTCCCTTACATGCGTGGACCTTATATCCCCCACCTACTTGTGTTTAAAAATGGTTTAAATAATTGTCTTGCTTATTGTTACACGTCTTCGCTATTCCCTGATATGCGTGGGCCTCGCGTCCCTTGGCGACTTTGGTTTAAAAATTGTTTAAATAATTGTCTTCCTTATTGTTACACGTCTACGTAATTCCCTAATATGCGTGAATCTCGCGTCCCCCGGCTACTTGAGTTCAAAAATTATTTAAATAATATTTTTGCTCATTGTTGTTCGTCTACGTAATTTCCTATGATGCGTGGACCTTGCCTCCCCGGCTACTTGGGTTGAAAATTATTTAAATAATCGTTTTTCTTATTTTGTTATGTCTACCTGACTCCCTTATATGCTTGAACCTTGCGGCACTGATTAATTTGGTTTACAAATTGTTTAAATAATGGTTTTGCTATTGTTGCTCGTCTACGTCATTCCCTGATATGCGTGGACCTCTAGTCCCTCGGCAAATTTGCTTTAAAAGTTGTTTAAATAATAGTCTGTCTTATTGTTGTTGCACGTCTACGTAATTTCCTAATATGCGTGGACTTTGCCTCCCCCGCCTACTTTGGTTGAAAATTATTTAAATAATCATTTTTCTTATTTAGTTATGTCTACGTGATTCCCTTATATGCTTGGACCTCGCGTCATTGGTTAATTTGGTTTACAAATTGTTTAGATAATGGTCTTGCTTATTGTTGCACGTCTACGTCATTTCCTGATATGTGTGGACCTCGAGTCCCTCGGCAAATTTGCTTTCAAAGTTGTTTAATTAGTAGTCTGCCTTATTGTTGCATATCTACGAAATTCCCTAATATGCGTGGACCTGGTGTCCCCCGGTGACTTGGGTTTCAAAATTATTCAAATAATAGTTTTGCTTTTTGTTGCACGTCTACGTAATTTTCAAAAATGAGTAGACCTCGCGTCCCCCTGCTACTTGGGTACAAAAATTATGTAAATAATCGTTTTGCTTATTTTGTTATGTCTTCATGACTCCCTTATATGCGTGGACCTTATATCCCCCACCTACTTGGGTTTAAAAATGGTTTAAATAATTGTCTTGCTTATTGTTACACATCTCCGCAATTCCATGATATGCGTGAACCTCGTATATTTCTTTTTTTCATTCAGGTGTATTCTAAAATATCATGGTAAAATTCATTAAATGTAGTGGTATACATCTAATATTGCATGACTAAATAATTAAGCATCGTCAAAACCAAAGGGGCGTATTTGATAGTATAAAAATAACATAAAAATATACTCTGAACCTTGTTTTAAAACATTATCTATATTTTCGTTTTAAGGCGGTCTTATAGCTAAAAATGTTTTAAAATAAAATTTTTTTATTGAATTTTTCAATTATATATGTTATTCTGAACCTAAACAAACTAGTTTGGATCAATCATTAACAATAATTTAAAGTGCATGATATGGCCGAAGGAGCTTACTATCTTTAAAACCGAGGCGGAGATAAAACTTAGTAAATAATGAATAATAAGAATAAATAATTTTTAAAAAAGTTTATAACTGGTAATAACTGTTTATAAAGGTAGAATTTCAGACTACAGTAACAGTTTATAAAAGTTATAAACATTTTTTTTCTGTTATGAACAGCTAAAAAAAGTTTATAACAGTAATAAACTTTGATTTACTTTTTTGGGCTGTGGCGCAGAACCATAAAATCAATCAACAAAAAGTTATTATCTGTTATAAAGTTTTTTTATTTAATAATAATATAGCTATTAATAGTTTCAAAAAGTTTATTAGTTATTCACTTTATGTATGAAAGAAATATTATTAGTATGGATATAATTCCAAAATACAAATAATTATAAATTTCAATTAGTACTAATTAGTAAACATTCGGAAAAGTTATTATCAGTTATTATCAGTTACTAACTTTTTTTACTGATCAAAGATTCAAATTTTCACGACGATCCAAAAAACTTATAAAAGTAAATAACTATTTATAACTATTTATAACAGTTTTAAACTTTTATAAAAGTCTGAAATTCTGACTTTATAATCTGCTAATATCGGTTATAAACTTTTATATCGGTTATTGAACTTTTATTATAGAAGATCATTTCTGCTTGGGAATGACGAAAAAATTGATTTTCTTTTTTATTTTGCCTTTTTTATGCTTTAACGCTTCTGATACGAAAATGTTTTCTTAAATGTGTTATAAAATATCAAAAACATTATTTAAGCCATATTAGTATAAGGATAACAAAATAATTACATTTACATATGGAATTTATTATAAAAATAAAAAAAAAACCATATTGTGGAATTCGAAATCCAGTGGAATCGTCTTGTGACAGCAATTTACTATATGAATACGCCCTTTTGTGCCTATACATAACTTGTCTGCTAATATCAGTGTAAACACAGTTGCACAGCTGACAGTTCATATAAGCAAAGATACATAACAATGTGATTTCAACGGGTTGTTTTGCAGAGTTTTTGCTTCCTCATGAAGAAAGGTTTTTTTATTAGTGTTAAATTATTTGTATTCATAAGTGAATTTAGGAATGAAAATTTAATGTATTATATGTGAAGATATATATCAGAAAAGTATTTATAAGTGTAATTATAGTACAAGCGTGCAGTGACAGTTTTGTTGAAATTTGGAAAGTATCTTCAGTTCAATATAGGAATGCTGTATGAAAGTAAATACAGAAAAACATATATGCAGTGGCAAGATTTAATTAAGTATTTTAAGGATGAAGCAGTAATAATTCTTATCGGATAAAAATAAATACATATTTTTTTCCAAGAAAGATAAAAGCCAGATAATTGAGTTTAGCTCACTACTTATAGGATATAGTTCAATTGAGAAGAGTTTTGAATTGCTATAAGTTTCAAGATGTATCTATACATGAAAGCGACAAGCCTGCTTAGCATACAAGAAATATATATGTGTAATATATTTATAACAAAAACTGTTATTGTCTGAAGTTCAATTTCATCAAGCCTTGTGGAGTTGTTGCTGTCAGTGATATATACTTGCACTTTAGCTGACAAATGGTTATGTCAATTGGCTATCAACGGCAAATTATGTCAGAGCTCATGTAGACATCGGGTGTTATCACAGATTTCAAGGATATTGCAAACTGCAACACTCATCTGGCAGTCTAGCATAAACATGGACGTGTAGGTATCACTGACAGCAAATCTTTACAGTTTCTTTGTTATAAATAATTGTAGAAGCATCACTGGGCCATATTTGTAAGATAAGTACGAGTATAACCTCAAAAGTTTTTGAGGAGACACAAAACATTATACTTCACTTTTTTTACTTTAAAAATAGATTCTTTGTGTGTTTTTTTTCTCTTTTTAGGATATAGAAGTAAACAACCTCATCTAACATGAAGCAGCGATGTCTTATTGACTCCCATTTAGAAATTTCTCTAGAAGAAGAGTCCACTACAAGAAAATTTAATTTTCTACAGCGTATGGCAAAATTATGAAATATTAAAAAATGCCTTTACAAAGAGAATAATGAGCTCTGGCATTTGATCTAATATTGGAGTTGCAAACCAGGAATAATGGAAATATCGCTAAAAATGGAATATATTCAGGTAATAACATTTTTTTAAACTAATTCTTTTACTTGACTCTTAATATTCAATATAATTTATGAATTTTTTATTCATATAAGTAATAAAGTAATTGGATAAATTTTTTTTATAGCACAACAGTAGAAAATGGAAAAAAATGTGAATACCGTACATATGTTTCAGATTTTCTTTTAAAATAGAATGGCTGCAGCTGTTTTCTGGGAAGGTGTTAGGGTCTATTACAACTCTGTAGAGGTTCATGGTGAGGTATTATTACCTACAACCTCTACAAGTTTCAAGAAAATTGGTGTTCCGGAACCCTGAGCCTCTCCTAGCGAGTAAAATTGGTCTTTAATTTTATATAGCCTGGTTCTGATAGTGGATGTACAGGAGAAGTCGCGGTATTGAAAGGAAATGAATTATATGTAGCAAATGCAGGTGATTCTAGATGCGTTATTTGCAGAAATATTGTAAAGCTATTGAATTAAGTTTTGACCACAAACCAGAAGATCAAACAGAAATAGAAGAAATAGTCAAAGCTGGTGGAAAAGGTACTGCTGATGGTAGAGTTAATGGTGAACTCAATTTATCAAAAGCACTCAGTGATCACGCTTACAAAAGAAACAAAGATTTACCGCCGGAAGAGCAAATGATATCAGCATTACCAGACATTAAGATTATCACGTTAGATTTAGAAAAAGATGAGTTTGTGGTACTATCATGCGACGGTATTTGGAATTTTATGTCAATGCTCCATTAATATGAAGGCTCAATGTTTTTTAAATTTGCATAAGTTTGCAAAATTGTTTTTCAGCTATGATCTTATAACCAAGTGAACTATGCAAAGACACCAAGTCTCTTATTAAGAAAGTATTAAATCTCTTTTTTATTTCATTAATGAAACTATCACTCTTTTATTAGGTACATATTTAACGTGTACATATTTATAAAACTTATAGCCTGTACAATTTGTACTTGTAATTTGAAACAAGACGTATTTTATTTTTATTGTTATAAATAAAATTTATTTTTGAATCCCTGTCAAAGTGTTGTATCCAGTATGAATGTGTGACAATTGTTATGTACGTAATGATAATAATGAACTACGACGATTCTTGAAAGTTTGTTGTAAATTCTAAAATTATAAAGAGCAATTTGTAAGTCCTATAGCTGGCATTGTAATGTACACGTTTTTCTGAAATGAAAAAAAAACTCACAAAGTATATATTCAAATTATTTTTATTCATCCTATCCTAAATTAGAAATTTCAATAACAGTTAATAACTTTAAAAATTACTTAAAACTGTTTGTAACTGTTTGTAACTGTTTCAAACTGTTTATAAATTTTACAAAATGTAGGATTTTGGACACATTTTCAAATAGTTTTTACAAGTTTGAAACAGTTTAAAAAAGTTTCAAATAATTTCCAATTATATTTAAAATAAATTAATAATTGGTAATTAATTAAACTATTATGAACTAATAATAATAATTAATTAAACTAATGACATTTGAGAATTACATTTATGAATGATATTTTGAATAATATTTAAGAAGTATTAATAATATATCATTAATTTAACTATTATTATAACTATTATTACAAACTGTTAAAAACTGTTACAAACAATTATAAATTTCATAACATTTTTGAACAGTTTATAACTCTTACTAACAGTTTTTAACTTTTTGGAACAAAATTATTTCCGCCAGCAAAAACTACAAAATTATTCGAACAAAATAAGTAATACAGATCTGAATTCTCTCCATAGCTGATAAAATATGTTTCTGTCTGTTAACATCATCTTATGTACAACATAAATTTCATCAAATTATCTCTAATGTAAAAAGGAAAACTCAACAGAACGCTCGATTCTTTGCTATAGTATCTGCTCTCTTCGCCGCGGTCTGCCGGAGCAGCGCTCTGAACTTAGTCAAATGATTCCGTTCTGGTTCGCTCTGAAGTTAGTCAAATGATTCCGTTTCACCGGGAGAATCCTCGCGGGACCAACGCTGGGCCTACTTGAGGCGAGCGAGCGCCGTGCGCACACTTCCCTCTTGCTTGTCGACCGTCATGGAGTACGAACGTACGAACAACGCAGTAATAGTTAAATCCTTTATTAAACTATATTAGTATTAAACAAAATTAAATCTGCATCAACATTTATTTCCACGCCCTCAAAAACAATTATATCAACATGGTAGCAGGTGCCTGGTTGGTAAGCGGTTGCAAATTTATTATCTTCTATATGGACTTACGAGTCCTATAGATGTAATGGGGGGAAAAAAACCAAGTGAGGTTAGAAAAGCCACGTGAAAATTAACGGTAGTTAATAAAAATGGAAATAAAACGCACGTATTAAAATTCTACGATAGAATAAAAGTGAATTAAAGAAAAATTGAAAGTTATTTAGCAAAACGGAGAAATAAAGGAAAAAACGTGGTCAGAAAGACTCAAAGTTTAAAGTGAAAGATAATCAGTTTGGAAAACTGGAAAGTGAAAAATATATGCATGAACAGAAAATAAAAATTGTTAGCTACCGAAGCGCAAAACGATTTTTCAAAAATAATCATAAAAAAGTGCGATGCAAGTGGATTAAAGTCAGCACGCGAAACACGTGATAGAGTGCGAGTATAGAGCACGTGGCAAATTTATAGGTTATACACGCGACCATATCAGAGACGAGAAAAAGTCAGTGAAAGAACACGAATGTGAAAGAGAAGGAATTGTTTTCAATACTCAAAGAAATAGAAATGGCGAGACAAGCGAAAATCGAAGACATTACGATACCTGTTTTTGATGGTGTAAACTACAGTAGTTGGAAGATAAGATTAATGATATTATTAGAATATAAAGAATGCAAAGAACAAGAAGAAAGACAACAAAGTACGAATGATAAAGAAGATGAATGGAAGAAAACGGATTTAAAAGCGAGGACAATACTAATAAGTACGGTTTCGGACAAACAACTAGAGTTCATCGGTGAGTGTACTACAGCATACAAAATGATTAAAAAACTTGACAAGATGTACTTGATGCAATCCACGTCACTACAAATAATATGCAGAGGAAAAGTTGAAGAAATCAAGTTGAAGAATTATGAGCAAGTAGATGACTTCTTCGCAGAGTTCGAGATGGCAGTCAACGATTTCAAAGCAGCTGGTGGAAAATTGGAGAAGACGGAGAAGATGAGGTATTTGATCCGAGCATTACTTCTCAGCTACAGCCATATAGAAGACTTCATCGATGTCATACCCGAGGAACAAAGGACAGTTGATTATGTTAAATCAAAAATTAAAGAGAAAAACTTATCAAAAAATGATTCTGATAAAAAGAGTAAGTACTTTCACAGCAAAATTCGAAGGGAAATGTTTTTCGTGCGGAAAAGCTGGCCACCGACAAAAGGATTGTTGGAGTCAAGGAGGCCAATAGGGAAGCCGAGGCAGAGGTGCTTAACGAGGTTGCCCCAACTACGGTCAGAGAGGCAACAGCCCAGGCAGAGGTGCTCAACCCAGCAGAGGTCGAGGCACAGGCGTGTATCCGAGCCAACTCAGAGGCGAGACGCCAACACAGCGGCAAACGACTAGCTCAACAGAAGCTGAGACACCGACAGCCTGGTCAACTCAACTAGTAGACCCGAAACTTAATCTGGTAACAGGATGCGAAATTCGAGAAAATTGTAACGAGTTAATTTGGCTATTAGACAGTGGTTCTGCGGATCACATTGTTCAGCGCGATAAATTCTTTAACAAATGCGTTAAATTGAAAGAACCTATAAATGTTAAATTACCAGACGGAAAAATGTTACAGGCTACAAAAGTAGGTAGTATAAAATTGCAATTCAAAAACTATTATAACATAGCAGATATTGATTTAAATAATGTTTACTTTGTAAAAGGAATTAAACAAAATTTATTAAGTTTCTCTAAAATCACAAAGACTTGCACTATAGTAGCTAGAGACGAAAATTCAAAAATTTATAGTCAATCGAGAAAGTTATTAGCTGTTGCATATAAAAAGAAAAATGTATACTATATGAAAAGTTATGTAAACAAAAGTATAATTGATAAAGCATATGTAATAACTTTATCTAAATGCAGTAAAGTTAACTGACAAAGAAAAGTGGCATAGGGCATTAGGTCATGTACATTTCCAATATTTAAATAAATTAGTTAATGATAAATTAATAGTAGGTTTGCCAAATAAAATTAAAAATATAGATATGAAATGTGCAAATTGTATCGAGAGCAAAATGGCCAACGTACCTTTCAAAAATAACAGATCAAAGACTAAAGAAATTTTGGAATTGATTCATACTGATTTGAATGGACCACATAACACTGTAGGGTATGGAGGTGAAAAATATTCCTTAACCTTTATTGATGATTACAGAAAATGTACTAGGATCTTTTGTATTAAAAATAAGTCAGAAACTGCGAGTTGTTTTATAGAATTCGTTAACCAAGTAGAAAATATTTTCAATAAAAAAGTAAATAAATTACAGTGCGATAACGGAAAGGAATACTTAAACAAAGAAATTTATGATTTTATTAAATCAAAGGAATTCAATTATTATCGTGTCCACCCTACGTCCATGAATTAAATGGAATAGGGAAGAGATACAATAGGTCTGCAATGGATATTGGTAGATGTTTGATGAGAGAGCCTAGAATACACAGACTGTACTGGCCAGAAATTATGAAAACTGTCACTTATTTAAAAACAGCTGCCAATTCATTGGCACGTAGCTTCCTTAAACTTAATTTATTGATCCCTTTAATTAAGTTTTACTTCTAATATTTAAAATTTAATACTTTATCTTGTACGGTTAGACTAACTAGGAGAGGGTCATGGGTCCGGATTCAGCTTAAACTGTACGTTATATGTTTTTTCGTAATAGACAGATTTTTTTGGGCAACGAACTTGATCTGAAGATATATATAAGCTACATACGTGCCAAATTTCAGGACGATTGGGTAATTTTTGCTCTTGTCATCGTGCGACAACGAAAACGGAAATTTTTTCTAAAATAATTCTTTTCTAAAAAACAAATGAAGATCATCTCTTGAAATTTTAACCAAATATAGTCTTCTATAAATTTAATAAGTAGTTAAAATTTTAAGTTGATAAATCAAGTATTTTCTGAGAAAACGCGGTTCGAAAATTTTTTAAAAAAATTTTTAACCTCAAATATCTTTTTTCGTAATGGACCGATTTTTTTGGGCAACGAACTCGATCTGAAGATATATGAAAGCTACATCTGTGCCAATTTCAGAACGATTGGATAATTTTTGCTCTAGTTATCGTGCGACAACGAAAACGCAAATTTTTTCTAAAATAATTCTTTTCTAAAAAACAAATGAAGATCATCTCTTGAAATTTTAACCAAATATAGTCTTCTATAAGTTTAATAAGTGGTTAAAATTTTATGTCGATAAATCAAGTAATCTCTGAGAAAATGCGATTCAAAATTTTTTAAAAAAATTTTTATCCCCAAATATCTTTTTTCGTAATGGACCGATGTTTTTGGGCAACGAACTCGATCTGAAGATATATAAAAGCTACATCTGTGCCAAATTTCAGGACGATTGGATAATTTTTGCTCTAGTTATCGTGCGACAACCAAAACGCAAATTTTTTCTAAAATAATTTTTTTCTAAAAAACAAATGAAGATGATCTCTTGAAATTTTAACCACATATAGTCTTAAATTAGTGTAATAACTGGTTAAAATTTCAAGTCGATAAATAAAATATTTTTTGAGAAACTAATTTATGAAATATAGGAAAGTTTTCCTTAATAACAAATGACAGAGTGAAGATATTTTAAATTTAAAAAAATGAAAATATAGGTAATTTAAATACCTTTCAAGAAAAGTTTATTATATTATGTGATAATGGCTATAAGATATGAAAAAATCAAAAAAACTAAAAATTCAAAATTCGTTTTTGGAAAATAATTTTTTTTCTAAAAAACAAATGAAGATAATCTCTTGAAATTTTAACCACATATAGTCTCCAATTAATGTAATAACTAGTTATTTATTTCAAGTCGATAAATAAATAATTTTTTGAAAAATTAAGATGAAATATAAAAAAGTTTCCCTTAATAACAAATGACAGAGTGAATTAAGGTAATTTAAATACCTTTCAAGAAAAGTTTATTATATTATGTAATAATGACTGTAAGATATGATAAAATAAAAAAAAATAAAAATTTAAAATCGTTTTTTGGTTATAAAACAAAAGAAAATCAATAAAAACTCAAATCCATCAGGGTACCTTTCTTTTCCCGCGAGACGAAGAGAATAAGCTTTACCCGACGAAAATCGGTCGATTCGTTTCGGAGATATGAAGAGTTGAAACACGCGCACACACACACTTACGCACACGCGCACGCACGCACGCACACACACACACACGTTCGAACGTTTGTAAACAAATGTGAACGTTCATGTGAATGTTCGTCCCTTTTACTTCAACTTTCGAGTCAAGTAAAGGTAAACAAACTAATTCCAATAATGTGATTGAAAATCAAGTTAATGATAACTCAAACGATGTTAATAATGAAAATGTTAAAGAGCCGATAAGTACTAGTCAGGAAAACTTAACAGTTCAAAGAAGGTCGAACGGAAAGAAAAGTCCTCTGAATAGATTTGGAAACCCAGTTTCACATTTTATTTATGTAAATTATGTAAATGCGAATACTCCTAATACGTTTGAGGAGGCGTTAAACTCTAACGATTGTAAAGAGTGGCAAAAAGCAATGAATTTAGAAATAGAAAGTTTAGTTAAAAATAATACGTGGACAATTGTAGACAGACCTCAAGATAAAGAAATTATTGATGTTAAATGGATCTATAAAAGGAAAAATGATAATACCTATAAAGCTAGATTAGTTGTTAGAGGTTTTCAGCAGAAAGAGTATATTGAAATGTTTATTCAACAGCAGGCTAAATGCAAACGTTAAAAATTTTATTATCTCACTGTTGCAAAAAAACAATTGTTTATAGAACCGATGGATGTAGAAATCGCGTTCTTGAATGGAAATGTAAGATCTGAAGTTTATGTTAATGTACCTAAAGTTTTTAAGATTGAGAAAAACAAAGTGCTTACATTAAAAAAGGCTTTATATGGACTAAGGGAAAGCCCAAGAGCTTGGTATGAGTGTTTTAATGATCATGTAAAGAAACTGAACTTCGAAAGAAGTAATTATGATTACTGTCTGAATGTAAACAATTCTGGCAAAGATTCAATATATATTTTAGTGTTTGTTGGTGATTTATTAATATGCTGCAAAGATAAAAATAAAATTAATGAGATCAAGAAAAGTTTAATGCAAAGATTTATAATGAAAGATCTTGGAAAAATTAGTCAATATATTGGAATAGATATTGATTATAGTAGTGATAGAAGCAAGATGACCTTAAGTCAAACAAAATATATTGAATCTTTGGCCAAGAAGTATGATTTAGAAAATGCAAAATTGTATGATACTCCAATGGAAACGAATTTAAAGTAAGAACAAGCAAGCGAAGTAGATGAGCGAATCAAGTATCGAAATTTAATAGGAGAATTATTATATATTAGCGCAGGCACGAGGCCAGACATTTCATATAGCGTTAATTATCGAAGCAGATACCAAAGTTGTTACGCCGAAACACACTTCAAGTATGCAATGAGAATATTGAAATACTTAGTAAAGACGAAAGATCTAAAATTAACTTATTATTGTAATTTAGAAAGTGATACACTAGATTGTATGGTAGACTCCGATTATGCAGGAGATAGTTTAGATAAAAAATCGACAACTGGTTTTGTGATAAGATTGTTCGGAAATTTAATTTATAGGAAAACACATAAACAAAGTACGGTAACAAAATGTTCAACTTTTGCTGAGTATACGGCTATGTCTGAAACAGGAACAGAAATATTGTTTATTAGAAATTTATTGACTGAATCATTTGATGTAAATTTTGAAAACGCGATAAAAATGTATGAAGACAATTCAGGAGCAATTGCGATTGCTAAGTTTGGGAATTTCATCAAGAATTCGAAACATATAGAAGTACAGTATCATTACATAAATGAAAATTACGAAAATGGTATTATTGATATTGTAAGAATCGATTCGCAGAATAATTTAGCTGACATGTTGACAAAAGGTTTAGATAAATCAAAGTTTATTATAAATAGAAAAGCATTAAGATTAATATAAGTTTATAAGCGAAAGTTGATAAAATCGAATATAAACGTAAACAGAAGTCAAATGAAATAAATATGTTTGAAAATACGTATGTTACAGACTAGAGTATAAATTTAAGGAGGCGTGTTGTAATATGGTAAATATTATATCTAGATCTAATGTATGATACTAGTGGCGCCACCTATTCGCACTTTGGAGGTGCGGACTACTCGAGGCGAGCGAGCGCCGTGCGTACACTTCCCTCTCGCTTGTCGACCGTCATGAAGTACGAACGTACGAACAACGTGTAATAGTTAAATCCGTTATTAAACTATATTAGTATTAAACAAAGTTAACTCTGCATCAACATTTATTTCGACGCCCTCAAAAACAATTATATCAACAATTATAACTATTATTACAAACGTTCAAAATCACACAATATATAACATTTTTTAACAGTTTATACTTAACTCTTACCAACAGCTTTTAAAACTTTATCGAACAAAAATATTTCTCTCCATCGTTGCTAAAATATGTTTCTGTATGTCAACATCATAATTTCCTTAAATTTCCTCTAATGTAAAAAGGAAAACTAAACAGAACATTGGATTCTTTGCTATAATATCTGCTCTCTTCCCTGCAGTCTGCCGAAACAGCGCTCTGAAGTTAGTCAAATGATACCGTTTCGGAGTCAGAATAATCGCAGCGCCAACGCTGACGTAACGCTTTAGCGTGCGTTATTGGGATCTGACATCGGTCATGCGATCCTCGTAGTGGCGCGGTGAACTAGAGCTGGCCAAGCTTTAATGCTGTATAGAACTGTATAGAAGAAGTTATACCTATATATATATATATATATATTATA
The DNA here is from genome assembly GCA_036365515.1 of Torymus aiolomorphi. NCBI lineage: Eukaryota > Metazoa > Arthropoda > Insecta > Hymenoptera > Torymidae > Torymus > Torymus aiolomorphi. The sequence continues at coordinate 209,100,734 of CM070873.1, read as the reverse complement.
TATTGGCCACGATCCCATGTCAGATCCCAATAGAAAATAACGCACGCAGTGTACAATAATTGAGGGATGTGTGGAAGAACGGTATAAGCCAATTTTGAGTTGGTCCTTGGATTATATGTCAGTGGCATTGTTCACGGGGTCAACTCAAAATCGACTTAATACCGTTCTTCCACACAGCCTCTTAATTGGCTATTTAGCGCACGCAAAACTTTCACGCAATGTGACATTTTCCAAGCACGTGTAATAAAAAATATATTACTACATTTATAAATTATTACTACTATATTATCAATTTTTGTAATTGTAAATTTAACGCAAAAGTTTACAATTCTATTGATCGAAAACCGGTGCTGTGGCGGTAATTGTTATTTTAAAAATTTATTTTTTCACTTTTGCTAACTAATCAAAATGTTCATATTTCCAGTGAAATCAATGTTTCGATTATTTCACCATAGATATATGAAGTTTTTATATAGCTATTTTCAATGATATTTATTTAAATATGTAACTATCTTAATTTTATTGAATGCCATCTGATGTACGTTTAACTTTATTATAACACAAAACGATTTGTATCAACCTTTAGAGTACCGGCGGATCACTTTTGTGGCTCCATATTAATGTTGGCATTCTCTTTAACATGTAAGTTGTAAATATGCAGTAGATTCGACTTAAACAAGGACTTCATTTTTTATAAAAATGCCGGTACTTTAAAGGTCAAAGAGTATTTTAAATTATTAAATAATGAATTGCATCTGTAGTATCTTTATGCTGTTTACGTACCTGAGAGACAGTTCACTAGAATCAGCAGCATCGCGAGCTTGCATTAAATACGCTAATGGCCATGAAATCCATGAACGTCTATAAAAAATCATTCATGAATATTGTCTCGCAAAATATAAATCACATGTATGCAAGCAAGTGTATTTTTAAACTCACGTAGGGGTTTGAGCATTCAATCCAAGGCTACCAATAGTCGCTTGTGTATCAAGTTTTGCGCGATTTGGAGTTTTCGTAAAACCAGGTTGAATTGCAGGATCAGAAACCATACGGACAAAGAAAGATCGTCTTTGTTCAAGTGTTGCTTTTCTCTTCTTTTCGCGAATATCCGCGAGTTCATCCATAACGTCCTATTACAATTATATATATATATATATATTATTAAACCTATTTCTTAGATGCACAATATCTCATAAAAGACCCCGCACAAAATGTATGGGAAAAAATCATCCGGTTAAATTGAACGAAACTTTGGAAAAAGATAGATCTTAAAGTCCTGAAGAAATCTATCTTTTTCCAAAGTTTCGTTCAATTTGACCGGATGATTTTTTCCTATGCATTGTGTGCGGGGTCCTTTAATATAAAAAACACAATACCTTGGATTCCAAAATCTCTGATAAGAAGTCTGTTATTATACCCCATGCTATATCTGGAACATCAATTATACTTATATCATTACTGAACAAATTAAATATTATTTCTCTAAGGTAAAATAAACATTACTGGGGCAACATAAAAATGGCGCCCTATACCGGGACAGTAATAAATACTATTAATAATGTAATACACATGAACTTAAATCATAAAAGTAAAAACTTTTTAATAATTTTTAAGTTGTAATTTATTCAATTACATGATTTATTTTGATTCCAAAAAGTTGTGAATTTAAAACATAATAATAATAAACAGTGCTATTTGAAAACGCTGTATCAGTCATGCATGATCTCGCGATTTTGCTTGTTTTTCACGAGCGTTAGTATAACTTTTGTCGTCTCTTAATTTATGACTTTTCACTCAATAATGAATAAAATAACATTTATACATACTTTTAGTACGTTTACAAATGAAATAAACATTCAATATAACGGTTTTAATAATTATATATTTCGAAATTAGGTGTACTGCTTTAAGAAAAGTTTTTTTTATAAAGTTGCCTACACTGAGAGAATTTCTATAGTACCTTTTGCCTTGATTTTGCTATAAATATTTATATCGCCGTATCAAACCCTTATTTTTGTACTCAATGTATCTGGCCAAGTGTTGGTAAAACGTTGAAAACTTACTATAATCGGTATTATATTATAGTATCTATTATTCACTAATATAACATCAAATTGACCCACTATCGGCAGTATGTCCCACTTTAGGATAAAGTTCGATTTACCCATAAGTTTAATATTGTCCCCGTATTGGCCATATTTGTTCCACTTTAGGATTTATCTAAAAAATTGTGTCCCCCTAAAGGGTGAATAGACTACCTATTAAATGTATTTTTTCAACTTTTATAACAATTTAACTACATTATTTTATTGATTAAATCAATTCAGAGAAGTAAGATGGCTGCCGAGGAGAAAGAACCTCCCGACAAGCCTAGTGATACAAATTTAAAGTGTTGTACTAAAACAAAATGTACAACGGTAGTCTGTATTATTTGCGAATCGACTTATCATCAAAGTTGCTTTAATCGCTTAAAAAATACTAAGCATGTAGGTGAAAGGTTGAAAATCTGCCCAGATCACAAAAGGCTGCAAAACATAACCTCAAACGACGAAAATGAGCTAAGCGAATTGGTCAAAATATTAATAGCAGAAATAAAAATGAAAAGCAAAGAAGAAATCAGGAAGGACATATTGGCAGAAGTAACAAACACAGGATTTCATTAATTCATCAATTGTTTATAATGATGCCGATGTTGAATTACTAAAAACTGAAAATACTTTGCTAAAAGAATTGATCAAGGAATTACAAGAAAAAAATGAATTGTTGAAAAAGCTGCTTATAAAAAACAAGAAAAACATTCCTAAAAAGTCATTCTCAGAGGTAGTCAACAACATCAAACCGCAACCGAAACGTGTGCCAAAGATTATTGTTAAAAAAATTGATAAAAAAGTGATGTGAATATCAAACAGTGTATTACAAAGTGTATAACAAATGAAACAAAGATACAGGCAAAACAGATACAAGTCAAAGAAAATAAGGATATTATTATTAGATTGTTAGTTGCATCTAATGGTAGTTTTCTTTATATTACCATATAGTGATCCTAATGGCTTATCTACCAGGTAATGTTTTTGTAAATAAAAAACAACATTTGTCGCGTTTCGACGTTTCGGACACTTTTATTTGTGTCCCTCATTAGGATTCTATTCAAAAAAATTTTTTTACATAAATTATTACAGGTATGTTAAACGTAAATAACTAAATCACATTAAATATATATGAACAAAAACTTACAATGAGACAGTGTCAATCTAGTTACGCAGAGAACAATCCGCTCGTCAATAACTAAATTTTACAAATTTCTCGCTTATATACTAACCTAATGTGTGTGTGTTCGAAAATATACTTTATCACAGATATAACTAATACATATAAATGGTGACGTGAATTAGAAATGGTGGGAGAGGCGTCGCTGACAGAGCTCGTAGACGGAGAGAGGTAACAGGGCGACACACACAGGAGGAGATGGCGCTATCGATGTTTTCATAAACGGACTAAGCCAACTTCCACGCTGTGTAGTCATACCTCCTACATGTGTGCGTTCCTGATACCTTTACAAAGTCATAGAACGGCAAGTACATTATTTCGGAGATGAGAAATCGAAATTTTTAATAAACGTATTATATTCGTTAGGTAGCCTTGTAATTTCGAACTGTTTATTCATAAAATTTGATTGTGTGTGTATAAAAAACGCCTCTGAAAAAAGCCTTTTTCCATTATTTATTTCATTGTCTAATATTTTTATATTTTCGAAATCTATTGTGTGATTTGTTTCATTAGTGTGCATAAATAATCCGGAATTTTGATCTTCATCTTTATATTTTTTTGCGTGTTCTTTTGCTCTGACTTGTAGGCGTCTACTCGTTTGTCCGACATAAGAAGCGTTGCAATCACGGCAATTGATCTTATATACGATATTGGCTTGATTCACTTTTTCTGTTTTATCTTTACCTAACTTTATAATATTATTTAACTTATTTGTAGTGCTATAGACAACCTTTGTACTAAATTGTTTAAAGAAGTTATGATTGAAAAATTCCAGTTCCTTAACATAAGGCAAGCTAATGATGGCTTTATTATTAACAGGTTCTGTTTGTTTAAAATTTGTTGTAAATTTTATCTTCCTTAAACGTTTTTTTATGTGAAAATCTATAACTTTTAACGGATAATCATTCAATCTTAACACCTTTTTTATAAATGATATATTTTCGTTGTGGAAACTGTTATGCGATAATTTTATGGCTCTATCTTCTAAGCAATATATAATAGCTATTTTATTACTGAGGGGGTGGTGTGAATTATAATTTAAATAGCGTCCTGAGAAAGTTGGTTTGCGGTATCAATTTGTAATTAATTATATGTCTATTTTTGTCTATTATAATTTTGAGATCTAAGAAGCTAATGCTTTCATTCTGTGCTATTTCAACCGTAAATTGTAAGTTTTTGTTGTATGTATTAAAGGTATTAAGAGTGTAGTCTATTGAATTGCTAGGTACACATAACAAAATATCGTCAACGTAACGGAAATAAAACATAGGCTTAACATTCAATTTTTTTATACACTCAGTTTCAAGATCTTGCATAACTACATCAGATAAAATCGGGCTTAATGGATTACCCATTGCCGAACCAAATGTTTGTTTATAGAATTTTTTATTAAATTGAAAAAAATTATTGTTCAAAATAAACTTTATAACTTCTATAAATTCCGTGCAAGACATATTGATTTTGTTATACAACTGCGTCCATCTTTTTTCAATAGATTGAACAACGAAAGTATCGGGTACATTCGTAAAGAGACTGACTACATCCAGACTAATAATATCAAAATGAGACGGGATAACAATGTCACTAATTTTTTCTCTTAATGTTAAACTATTTTCAACATTTGACACAGCCGGTTTTAAATTATTTTGTAGGAATTTTGCGAAAAACTTTGAAAGGTTATAGGTAGGTGAATTTACGAGGGTCATTTGATAAGTACCTAGCCTACAAATGAAAACACCAAAATTTTACAAAAAATAAAATTTATTTTTCAATGTAGTCTCCTTTTAGTTGAATACACTTGGTCCAGCGGTGTTCCAATTTTTTTAACCCCGTTGAAAAAAATGTTTTCTCTTGGTTTGCAAAATAGGCCTCCGTGGCGGCGATTATTTCGTTATTGGAGTGGAATCTCTTCCCGGCGAGCGAATTTTTTAGGTTCGGAAACAAAAAAAGTCGCACGGAGCCAAATCTGGAGAATACGGTGGATGGGGCAGCAGTTCGTAGCGTAATTCGACCAATTTAGCCGTGGCGAGTGCAGAAGTGTGAGCCGGTGCATTATCGTGGTGGAAAAGCACTTTCTTTTTAGACAAATGGGGCCGTTTTTCTTCTAACACGGCGTCAAATCGGCTCAATAGTTCGGCGTAGTACTGTCCTGTGACCGTTTTGCCCTTCTCCAGATAGTCAATAAAAATCACACCTTGAGAATCCCAGAAAATAGTGGCCATCACCTTTCCGGCCGACGGGACCGTCTTCGCCTTCTTCGGAGCAGGTTCACCGGGTAAGGTCCACTGTTTTGACTGCTCCTTGGTCTCTGGAGTGTAGTAGTGAATCCATGTTTCGTCGACGGTCACGTAACGACGCAAAAACTCTTTTTGGATTGCGATTAAACAGCTCCAAACACTGCTCTGAACTGGTCACACGGATGCGCTTGTTGTCTGCAGTCAGCAAACGCGGCACCCACCTTGCTGACAGCTGCCTCATGCCTAAAATCTCATGTAGGATATGCCACACGCGTTCTTCTGAGATGCCTACTATCGCAGCTATCTCGTGCACCTTTAATCGGCGGTCTGACAAAACGATATCGTGTATTTTTGTCACGTTCTCCTCCGTAGTGGCTGTTTTCGGAGCACCTGGGCGTGGATCATCAAAAACCGACGTACGACCACGTTGAAACTCGTTATACCAAAATTTAACGGTCGCCATCGAAGGAGAAGCATCCCCATACACTGCATCCAAGCGTTCTTTAATTTCACTGCGCGATTTCCCTTCCAAAAACAAGAATCGAATCACCGACCGATATTGTTCTTTCTCCATTTTTTCAAAAATCAACGGACACATTTGCTTTCACACGCTCTCAAAAATAAACTACAACTCCGATCCGGCTGAAACTTCGTCTGTAACCGTTTACAGGAAGATACTGCACTGTAGTGTATTTCTGGTGCGATAGTGGCACCATCTGGCGGTGAGGCTAGGTACTTGTCAAATGACCCTCGTACTGTGGATATGATTGGCCTGACTGGAAAACCGGTTTTGTGAATTTTAATTAGACCATATGCTTTTGAAATACTAAATTTCTGTAAAATTGCGGGTAACTTTTTTCCGTTTCCAGTAAAATCCATCTTATTGAGTCGTTTGATTAATTCATTAGTTTTCCTTTCTAAGCTTGGTAACGGATTTTTATTTATTTCTGTATAGTATTTTTTATCTTTAAATAAATTTTCAGTTTTTTCTAAGTACACTGATTTTTGTATAATTACAGTAGTATTGCCCTTGTCAGCTCTTGTAATCAAAATACCAGGGTTCTTTTTTATAAAAGTTTTAGTTTTTTCAAGGTCTATTTTAAATTTTTTATCAATATGTGACGTACTAGATATTTTTGTATTATGAACTTTTTGTATGGTGTTTAAGAAAGTTCCTCGTATTTTTGATTTCTTGTTGTCCGTAATATAGCAATTTATGTGAGCTTCAAAATTCTTTAAATATTGCAAAGTTAATTTTTTGTTGAATGTATCGTTAAAATTGAATTTTTCTCCTAATTTTAAAATGTCAATAACATATGTCGGGAGTTGAATTCCCGACACGTTCACGCACCATTTCTCATATTTATTATCTGTGATATTCGGTTCAACACCCTGTATGCTTTGATTAGGGTGGTTGACCCTACCTATGTTCTCACGTTCTAAGTCTATGTATCTGTCTTTATTAATTCTTTCATTATATTTCTTGAAAAATGCGGTATCCAATTTTTTCTCTAATTTTTTTTCGCAATGGACTTATAATAAATTGCAGTTTGGTCGTATAAGAATCAAAAAATAGTAACATAATGCTTTTTCCTACAGAATTTTCTAATAAAGTGGTTATTTTTTTAATATTTCTTTTTATATGAAATAAACCAGTATGTAAATCAATAATTTCGATATTAAGTAATTGGAACCTTATTTTATCAGTTAATGCTTCTTGTTTGAGTTTACATCTCCTAGAGAACATATGGTTTTTTCCAAAATTTTTAGTTATATTATCTAAGTGATTTGGAACTACACGATAAAATTTACATTTTGTAAAAAATTTTTTTCTTTCCATATAACATTTCTCCTTGTGTAAAAACGTTGTTAAATTTTGCAAAGATTTTTTTTCCTCAAAACCAAAACTTCTGAATATCAGATATAAAATAAAATTTAAGTTAATGTCTTTTCTCGTTTCTAAATAATGCGATAGTTTTTCTTTACTTGTTTCGTGTTGGTTTAACATACGTGTATGCGTGTTGATTTGATGTTCGGGAATCACTGCAGTCTCCATGGTGTGGTTTGATGTACTTAGAGCTGGTCTTTGGAACAACGTACTTTTTTCAGCCAGACGTTGAATTAATTAGATTGTTAGTTGCATCTAATGGTAGTTTTCTTTATATTACTATATAGTGATCCTAATGGCTTATCTACCGGATTATTTATGCACACTAATGAAACAAATCACACAATAGATTTCGAAAATATAAAAATATTAGACAATGAAATAAATAATGGAAAAAGGCTTTTTTCAGAGGCGTTTTTTATACACACACAATCAAATTTTATGAATAAACAGTTCGAAATTACAAGGCTACCTAACGATTATAATACGTTTATTAAAAATTTCGATTTCTCATCTCCGAAATAATGTACTTGCCGTTCTATGACTTTGTAAAGGTATCAGGAACGCACCCATGTAGGAGGTATGACTACACAGCGTGAAAGTTGGCTTAGTCCGTTTATGAAAACATCGATAGCGCCACCTCCTCCTGTGTGTGTCGCCCTGTTACCTCTCTCCGTCTACGAGCTCTGTCAGCGACGCCTCTCCCACCATTTCTAATTCACGTCACCATTTATATGTATTAGTTATTTCTGTGATAAAGTATATTTTCGAACACACACACATTAGGTTAGTATATAAGCGAGAAATTAGTAAAATTTAGTTATTGACGAGCGGATTGTTCTCTGCGTAACTAGATTGACACTGTCTCATTGTAAGTTTTTGTTCATATATATTTAATGTGATTTAGTTATTTACGTTTAACATACCTGTAATAATTTATGTAAAAAAAATTTTTTGAATAGAATCCTGATGAGGGACACAAATAAAAGTGTCCGAAACGTCGAAGCACGACAAAAGTTGTTTTTTATTTACAAAAACATTACCTGGTAGATAAGCCATTAGGATCACTATATAGTAGGATATTATTATTAGTTGCATGGATATAGAAAGTGTCAGAGTGACTGAAAACTTATTAAAAGAGCAGCTTGAATCAGTCTGTGACATAAAAACAGAAGAACTAAATAATCCAAAAATCAAAATAGTAGGCATTGATAATTATACCAACATGGATACAACTACCATAGAAATGGATATAAACTCTAGAAATTTTGACAAATTTGCAACTAAAGGTAAAGTGTTACTTATGTATGAGAACGATACAAACAATCTCAGTACTGTTTTAATGGAAGTGTCACCTGAACTTTACAAACATATCAGGAAAAGTAAGAACAAGATTTTTGTAGGTTATTAAAACTGCAAAGTCTATGATCTAATAAATGTTAGACCTTGTAATTCATGCTGTAGATTTGGTCATAACAAAAACTGTAGAAATGAAATTGTATGTCTAAAATGCTCTGGAAATCATAAGAGTAATGAGTACAAAAGTGAAATTCTACAGTGTAATAACTCTGTTTTCCACAATCGAAAATTCAGTACAAATTATGATATTAAGCACAAGGCATCGGATGCGACATCTTGCGAGATCTTTAAAAAAAGATAAAGAGGTATATTGACTCTGTTGATTTTACCATCGTGGGATACAACGCCTTTGCGAGGGAAATTCAAAATTATACAAAATGAGAACGAAAACAAGTCACAGCAACAACAGCAACTACATGTCAGTGCAACCATATTGGCCGCAACAACAGCAACCACTACAGCTTCAACTACAACAACCTCTACAGCTTCAACAACAGCAACCACAACAGCAACAGCTACACCCAAACAACAACAATTAAGAATAAGAACAGGAAAGACTAAATTAATTTTTAATAGTTACTTAAATATGGATATCGAATTTCTAGGAAAAATACAAAAAGACACAGTTCGAGGAGAAAAAACTTGTGGTAATATAAACAGCTTAAATAAATACATTAACAATAAAAATGATCTCATTATGCATATAAATATAAGAAGTATATCCGCAAATACTGACAAATTAAAAATTTTATTAAATAGTTTAACTAGGAAACCAGCCATTGTTATATGCACTGAAACTTTTATACAGGAAAATTTTAAAATACACGTTTTAGAGGAATACAATAGTTATTATAATGAAAGTAAATTAAACCAAAATGACGGTGTCATTGTTTTTGTACATAAGAATATTGTACATGAAACTAAAACTGTTAAATATGAAAAGATTAAAATAATAAATACACATATTAGATTAAATGATAATAGTAGTATAGAACTTTCTGCCTTGTACAGATCCCATGGCATACCTAAGACTGAATTCATATTAGATTTAAACAAATTTTTGAATAAAAAGAGAAATATTAAAAATCACTTAGTTATAGGAGACTTTAATTTTGATTTATTACAGTCTGTAAATACTAGTCAAGAATTTCTCTGCAACTTCTTAGACAAAGGTTTTTTTCCTGGTTTTCGTGGGCATTACAAGGCCATCGGTAGGAAACTGTAAAGGATCCTGTATTAATAATATTTTCATAAAACTAATAGCCTTAGTACAGTAATATATAAATTAAAACACTCTTTAACAGATCATTACCCCATTTTTATTGCTATAAATAAAATGAAAACACAAAGTAAGGCACCCACTATCATACTAGATTACAAAAAATTAAGAAACACAGCTAAGACAATAGATTGGAATTACACTATTACAATACGTGGTCCTAATATAGCTACTGATAAAATATTAAGAGAAATTAAACATTGCATTGAATTGGCAAAAATAAAAAAGAGGGAAAATAAACAAAAAGGAAGGAAAAATTGGATTACAGATGCTATTATAAAATCATGTGAAACCAAAGAATTTTTATATAACTTATGGCAAATGGATCTAAATAATAATCAACTCAAATTACAGTATAAAACTTATGCAAAAATTCTAAATAAAGTAATTTCAGATGCCAAAATCAAATATGAAATGAATTTAGTTAAAAATAATGCAAACAACCAGAAGCAATTATGGAAAATTATAAATACTAAAATAGAAAGAATAAAAATGAAAATAGTGTCATAAGTTATATGAAAATTGATAATAACAAAATTACAGACAAAGCTGAAATAGCAAATTATATGAATAGGTATTTTTGTGAAATAGGTAGAAAATTAAGTGAAAATATCGTTAAACCTCCAAATGCAGAACTTAGACTGCCCGATATGAATGCAAGTTCTATTTTTCTTACGCCAACAAGTGCTGGTGAAGTGCTAAGTATAATAAACACATTAAAATTAAAAAATGGAGGTTTTGACAGAATCAATGCAAAAACGTTGAAAGTAATCGGTAACCTTATTGCTGAACCTCTGGCACATATCTTTAATTCATGTATTGAGAAAGCCATATGGCCAGATGTACTAAAAAAGGCGGAAGTAGTGCCGATATATAAATCGGGTGAAAAACATAACATTTCTAATTATAGGCCTATTTCACTAATATCAAATGTTGCGAAAATACTTGAGAGGATAGTTTATAACAGAATTTTTGATTTTGTTAAAAAAAAATAATGTGATATCAGAACACCAGTTTGGTTTCATGAAGGGAATAGGTACAAAGAATGCTCTGAATCATATAACGAATATATTGTATAATAATTTGGATAAGAGTAAACCAACGATTGTAACTTTTCTGGATTTAGCAAAGGCTTTTGATACAGTGGATCATAAAATCTTAATAGATAAACTACATTGTATTGGAATTAGAGGTAAGGCTCTGGTTTTACTTACAAGTTATCTTAGTAACAGATATCAAGCAGTCAAAATAGATGGTATTGAAAATGATGATTTATTAATAAATACAGGTGTTCTTTAAAACAACTTCTCAACACACGATCCTTGGACCACTGCTTTTTATACTGTATATCAATGATATCTTGAAAGAGATTCCCATGGAATCAATATTGTCATATGCTGATGACACTGCTATAATAGCCACAGGCGAAAATTGGAGTAAAGCAGAAGAAAATATGAATAAGTTTTTATTAGTAATCCATAAGTGGTTAACGGTAAATAAGTTATCTTTAAACGTCGGAAAGACTGTTTGTATGACGTATGGCAACTATACTGATAGTATTCCAATACAAATAAATGTAAAGATCCAAGATAAAAATATAGCGAGAGTAGAAAATTACAAATATTTGGGGATATTCTTTGATTGCAACTTGAAGTGGGATAAACACATAGAATACTTAATAAATAAAACAAAATATTTAGTATATGTTTTTTATAAAATTGCCAAATCAATGCCGACAGAGACACTACGAATGATCTATTATGCTTTTTTCCATAGTATAGTAAACTACGGTATAATAGCTTGGGGAGGAGCGTACAATAATAATCGGGATCTGGTACAAAATTTGCAAACAAAATTTTTTAAATTATTAATAAAAATAAGTTTATCATACAGGATAATCCTCTAAATTTAGAACAGCTATTTACTTTCGAATCTATAAGATTTTACTATTATGATCTCAAAATGAAATACCTCACATCATCTAGTGTGACAAGAAATAAGAGCCTAATCGTATCTAAAAATACATTGAGAATTGTCACAAAGTGACAAAAATAGTTATAAAAGAGCCATTATAACATTTAACTCTCTACCAAACGAACTAAAATTTTTAGATATAGACAGAGTACCTCATAAGAAAATTATAAAAGCATGGATAAAGAATACCTATTAAGCAATGGAAACTGTTTAACTTTAATTTTCTTTGATATGTACAAAAAAGTTTTATTATAAATTGTGGAATAGCATGGAGCATTTACTAACGTATATATTGTTAAAAATTGAAAATTTTATATTTAGTTTTAAGTTTTAGTCTTTAAGTTTTTTTTGTACTTCTTTTGCCAGACCTGCATACAGATAACTGTGTTTATCTCTGCAGGGTTTATTGGAGTTAATGTTTACTCTGTATTTTCTTACTGGTTTGAATAAATAAATAAATAAATTCAATGAAGTATAAACTATCTGTTGTAATTTTTATTTCACAAAAAACAACAATTCACTATTTATAAATTAAGTAAGGTAAAGTAGGTGATTAGCGAGCCAAATCATTGATCCCTCAGTAGAAAATTTCACTGTGGGATTTTTTAATTACTCACGTCCACTGTGGTTAGAATTTTCTTATTAACTATTTCGCCCTAGATGTGAAATTATGGGTTGCTGGCAAGGTCGCCAGATGGAGTATCTTTTCTCGCTTGAGAATTAATACTCTGTATGTTATAAATTAGCGGCACTAAGAACTTGCGGCAAGTGCCTGATGACGGCTACTGTATCATCACTGATGAGTCCAATCCAGTAGCCAGGACGAAACACTTCATAATATACTCGAAAGTTCCACGAATCACAGTGGACGTGAGTAATTAAAAAATCCCACAGTGAAATTTTCTACTGAGGGATCAATGATTTGGCTCGCTAATCACCTACTTTACCTTACTTAATTTATAATTAGTATTGCGAGTGCTTAGGATTTTCTTATTAACAATTCTGTATAAGAGTTAGGTGGTCGTAAGTGTCCCAGTAATGGCTATTTTACCTTAACTCTTTTTGTCAGTTAGTTTATCTCTGAGTCATTTTTTATTTTCATTTTGACTATTTGAAATAATTGGATCTGTAAAATTATGATAAGAATTGATTTAATTTATCTTACCAACATCTTCAGTATTTGCATTGGGTGCGGCGAGAGCAAATCGTATTGTATATTTTTGATTGACTTTTGCAGGGACCATGTGCATTTTTCCAGAATCGTTAATGGCACTCAACAGCTTTTGGTTCAATTTATCTGATCCTTTGGCACGAAAGCACACCAAACCTAACTTTGAAAATTTTTAATATTAGGTTTCGGTTTAGAAGCTTATTGAGTAGTGATCTTATGTATTATAAAATTATACCCATTTACGATAGAAAAATTGTAAATAATGTATCAAGATTATTGTATGTTTATATTATTTATCAAAATATGATATTATGTATGAATTTGAGAAAAATTTGGAGAAAAAATTATTAAGTGCACTAGAAAAATTACCATTCCCTTCCGGTAAACCGACCACAGACTGTTAAAAGTGACGAATTTATTTAACTTTTAATAGTATTTACAGTTTAAACAAGAAAAATAACCAAAAACTTCTATAAAAATTAATATGTAAAAGTAGCAAAAATTACTAAACAGAGTAGTACAAATTAGAAAAAATTAATTTTATAAAACTGTAAAGTCCATTTTACCCTGGTACCTAGGTAATTTCCCGCCCTGTTATTTGCACGACAGATCTATCTACGTAAAGTATATTACGCAAGATATATCAACGTAAAGTATATTCGTGCAGATATACATATCTTCCTATATTATATAGTTGTTTCTAAAATCAGTAGATTTTCACCCTCCTCTTACCCTCCTCAAAATAACGTAATATTGTGTCAAAATTTACGTTATTTTGAAATCCTCCTCATCCCTCCTCACTACCCTCCTCATAATTTTTTGATTAGTTTCTCATAAGCTGTTGGAAATTACGCGCGTGAGAAAGGGACTAGCTTTTTGGAACGGTGTTTTCAAGTGGTTCAATAAATCTTATCTTAACTGCGCTTTTCTGGCACGACTCTGATCGTCAATCTTGGTATTTACACAACTTGCAGATCGTGTGGGACATTCTCCAGCTATATCTGTCTAACTCTGTAAAACCATAAACGATGGGAGGCTCCCGCCCAACAACATAATACTTCGCCGGTGTCTGTGAAAAAAAACACGCCCAAAACTGGTGTGAAAAAAAAACCCTCTCTTTAAGTGTCGTGAAAAAAACCAGTTTGATGAGAACACCATGAAAAAAAGTATTATATGGACTAACGCTGTAAAAGAAAACCCTTGCTCTCGAGATGCCGTGAAAAAAAAAACACATACCGTAGCAATGCTGTGAATAAAAATACTATGTAAATTAACGCTGTGAAAGAAAACCTTTGCTCTCGAGATGCTGTGAAAACAAAACTTATACCGTTGCAATGCTATAAAAAAAATACTATGTAAATTAACACTGTGAAAAAAAACCTTTGCTCTTGAGATGCCGTGAAAAAAAACTCATACCGTTGCAATGCTATGAAAAAAAATATTATGTAAATAACGCTGTGAAAAAAAACCTTTGCTCTCGAGATGCCGTGAAAAAAAACTCATACGGTGTAAAAAATTTTGAAATAATATACAAACGTACGAGCAACAAGCTATATACCTTATACCTATATATGTATTGCGATGCGCCGAAACGTAAGCGAAGCCTAAAGAGAGCTGTAAAGATCTCGATCGGCTGCGGCACAGCCATAATAACCTATACAAACTATATCTGTATATAGTTTATATATAGACATAGCCTCATGGATAATCGCAATTGCATCGAGTTCATGACGTTGTTGTAGACCACCTTATAGCCAAACCGATCAAATTCTGCATAGGTAAAGTAAGAGCGCTCAGTGCATTTGTTGTTTTTCATCTATATTGTTGTGCTGATTTCAAGGTACGCATATTTTTCTTCACGGCATTGTACGCGTATTTCTTTTTCTTCACAGCGTTTTACGTACGGGAGTTTTTCTTCACGGCGTTTCCCGTGGAGAAGTTTTTCTTCACGGCGTCTTATGCACGTGTGTTTTTTTTCACGGCGTCTTACGTACGGGTCTTTTTCTTCACGGCGTTTCACGTGGAGAAATTTTTCTTCACGGCGTCTTACGCACGGGTGTTTTTCTTCACGGCGTCTTACGCTCCTTTTTTTTTCACGGCGTCTTACGCACGGGTGTTCTTCTTCACGGTGTTTTATGTGCATGTGTTTGTTTTTACGGTGTTACAAAAAAAAATTTTTTTTTCATAGCCTTTTAGGATTCCGTCTTTCTTTCAATAGCGTTTGAGCACAAAATTTTTTTTCACAGGCACCGGCGACTTTCTTATTCTCGACATAACAGGTATACTTTTAATTTATATAAATTAGTGCATCGGCCGGGAAAATTTTAAAAAGAAACTTAATAAATAAAGAATTTACTGAGGTAAAGAGAAATTGAATATTTTGAATTAATTTAAAAAAATGTTTTATAAAAAAATATACAACGTCCGGTGGACTCCTTTTGCATATGAGTACCAGTGGATATATCTTCGCAGGTTTTGAAAATTTTTCAGTTTTCATATGGGTAATCCCACCTGAAATTGTATAAGGAACAAAACGAACTCTTAGAAATTAAAATCGGATAAATAATGAAAAAGATTTATCGGTTTTGATGATTTCTCTTTCAATTAGCGAAATCTTCTTTAACAATATTCAAATTTCTTTGAAAAAATTTTTTTGGTTACTTCAAGAACCTTTTTTTTATACTATATTGTTTCTCAAATTATAACACTCGAAATAAGCATCGTATAAAATTTGTATATATATTTACGAAATGCACGTCGGAGCCCCCTTAATGATTAAGACGAAACGTAATGTTCACATCGTGGACAAACAACTTCATGATGATAACACAACTCTCGGGCCGACTACGCCAGCCCTTGGTTGTATTTCGCCATACAGTGAAAGGTATTCTTTAAGTAGAGTGCGTGAGAATGAGGCTAGATTTAGGAAAAATTTTTGCCAACGGTTCAATAAATCTTATCTTAACAGCGGTCTCGATTCTCACTTACTTCATCTCTGATGGTAATTTAAAAAAAAAGTAAGTTGTTGACACTGCCTGATCCAGAGCATGTTCTGATCCATAATACTTTTTTCATGACGGTAATTTAAAAAAAAAATGGTAAGTTGTTGACACGGTCTGATCCAAAGCGTTACCGCGAGACAGTCGACGTAACGGACTTAAAGAACAAGGTCATTGAATAACGTCCACTGAAAATACTTCAAGAGCATTTGATTTTGTTTGAAAGATACTTATGGATCAGGATGGGGCTTTTTTAATACAAAAAAAGAGACTTGATCTTTTTTTCTATAAATGCTTCAAAGCGACGTTTCGTCGGCTTGGTCTGCCGACCTCTTCAGGCTAGATGTTTATTAAATAAAAATACAGAATTACAAATCACGTATAACATTCGGTAAAAAAACCAATGATATATAAAAAAAGGAAACGAACCCTATTTACCTTAAACGTTGGCACAAGTCAACGAGTCAAAATTTATAACGATGTACAGTCATATTAACACTTACGGCTAGTGGCAAAGAACATTAACGTACATATCAATTTATACACAACGCTATCAAAATAGACGAAAGTATTGAAGTAGTCAATCATAACAAAAACAATCATGACGTTAGCAGTTAAAATTTCGAAAGTAAAGGAAAATAAATGCGGTTAAGTGTATAAATATCCTCTTTCTTGTTTATACTGTGTTTGTTACATTTTATGTGTATCATTTCCGATAAGAGTCTTTTTTATAATTCCGCTCAATGTCTATAATTTTTGTGTCGTCCCAATTAAATTCATGATTCAAACTATTTTTGTGGGTGTGTACTACGGACTCGATGTTTTTGTTTTTCTTATGTTCATTGATTCTTGTTTTTAAAGAACGTTTGGTTTCACCAATGTACGTAGCTGGGCAATTTTTACAAGTAAATTTGTACACCACACCTGTTTGATCCCATTTGTCAGACTTATCTTTCCCCAATTTAATCACGGAGTTCATACTTTTATTCACTGTGGGAATCGTGGTAATATTGTATTGCTTAAAAATTGAAGAAATTCTTTCGTAATTGTTAGTGAACGGTAATTGAATCTTAGGCATTTTTTGGAACATTGATTTTTTATGTGTGTTTTTGTTGATGAATTTTGATTTATATTTTAGATACTGTAGACGTGTTTTAATATTTTTATCAATGAAAGTAGAAGGATACTCATTAAGAATTAACATATTTTTAATTTTTTTCAAATTCTCGAAATGCCCAGCTTCGTACATTGGTGAAACCAAACGTTCTTTAAAAACAAGAATCAATGAACATAAGAAAAACAAAAACATCGAGTCCGTAGTACACACCCACAAAAATAGTTTGAATCATGAATTTAATTGGGACGACACAAAAATTATAGACATTGAGCGGAATTATAAAAAAAGACTCTTATCGGAAATGATACACATAAAATGTAACAAACACAGTATAAACAAGAAAGAGGATATTTATACACTTAACCGCATTTATTTTCCTTTACTTTCGAAATTTTAACTGCTAACGTCATGATTGTTTTTGTTATGATTGACTACTTCAATACTTTCGTCTATTTTGATAGCGTTGTGTATAAATTGATATGTACGTTAATGTTCTTTGCCACTAGCCGTAAGTGTTAATATGACTGTACATCGTTATAAATTTTGACTCGTTGACTTGTGCCAACGTTTAAGGTAAATAGGGTTCGTTTCCTTTTTTTATATATCATTGGTTTTTTTACCGAATGTTATACGTGATTTGTAATTCTGTATTTTTATTTAATAAACATCTAGCCTGAAGAGGTCGGCAGACCAAGCCGACGAAACGTCGCTTTGAAGCATTTATAGAAAAAAAGATCAAGTCTCTTTTTTTGTATTAAAAAAGCCCCATCCTGATCCATAAGTATCTTTCAAACATGAATAATATGGAGGGCGATAAATTCACATCTCAAGCATTTGATTTTGTTTCTTAAAAAATTTTTGCGTGACTTAATCAAATATCTTGGGCGGAGCACCTGGGAGCGGTTAAAAGGAGGTTTATAGCATCCTACTGGGCGTGTAGGAGGGTCTTTGGCTTCACGTGGGGCCTCAGGCTGCATATGATCCTGTGGCTCTTTACCGCTGTGCTGCGCTCCAGGTTGCTTCATGGGGCTATAGCTTGGACAACCAGGTGTGAGCGAAAGGGAGGCACTAGGGTACTCGACTTGATCCAGAACCTGATGCTCAGGGGCATCACGGGAACGCGTGCTCCAGTCCCCCTGAGAGCCAAGGAGAGGCTGCTTGGCATTCCGCCTTTGAGGCTGCTGGTCAAGGCGGAGGCCTGCAGAGCAGAAACACGAGTCCTAAGTGACCTGAGAAAATGGCAACATTGGGATGGAGAGCTGGTGGATGTCGTGGGAAAGGATCTGATAACGTTTGGTAGGGATAAAACACCTTAAAAGTATGCCTTTGGCAGGAACTTTGAGGTGACCATTCCTGTAAGGACAGATTGCGTAGAGGATGCCCGCAACCAGGAGGATCTGGTCTGGTACACGGATGACTCTAAGAGTGAGGTAGGTACTGGGGCAGCGGCATGGCTAAAGGGAAACACGACTGAGCTTGTCCTTTGGCTGGACTCGCATGCCACCATATTCCAGGCAGAGGTAAGAGCAATAAGGGAATTCGCAGAAACCATGACCTCGAACGGGTTAGAGGGGAAGCGGATCACCATCTGCTCGGATAGCCAAGCGGCACTTCGGGCGATGGGGGCTGCGGAGTTTAGCTCGGAAGAGGCGTGGGGCTGCAGGGTAGCATTAGATAGGCTATCCTCCGTGAACATGGTCACTCTGTATTTGGTACCAGGGTACGCGGGAGTAATCGGTAACGAAAAGGCGGATCGATTGGCAAAAAGGGGCGCGACTCGATGCCGGGCGCTGTATCGTAGGGTACCAATGGCAGAGAGTGTATTGAAAGAGGCGCTTGACAGTTAAACAACTGAGAAGGCGGAGGGGAATCGCAGCGCTTGACGAACTGCAGACAGGCAAGGCACCTCCTGGAGGAAGAGGCTCAAACCGCTTGGAGTAAGGAGATTCTAAGTCTCCCCAGGAGAAGCATCAAAGCAGCGGTAGAATGGTTGTCAGGCCACTGTGAGGTCGGACACCACCTATACAGGTTAGGTCTCGTGAATATGGATCGGTGCAGGAGATGTGAGGAGGAGACCTCAGCTCACCTTCTGTGTCGCTGCCCAGTGATGGTAGCAATCAGACGGAGGATTTGGGGACTCTTCTTCCTGGAACCACACGATCTTAGGGAGCTTGATCTAGCATTGATATGCAAAACAATCGTACTGATCAAGGTAAAGGTGTGTAGGGTATAAATGTGTGTGTGTGTGTGATATGTCTGTGTGTGTGAGAGGTCGGAAGAAGAGCCATTGGATGGGGGAAGTCGCGGAGGTGTGTGGGTAAGTTGCCCGGCTGGCCGCTAGGTAATCGGTGTCTAGCGCACAGCGAGAGTGCGGTACTCTCACAAGCGGCTAGCCGAGGCTCCGGTTAGTATATAAGGCCGTATTATCGAGGGATACTCACGGCGTCTGGGGCAGGGGTTGTCCACCGTCAGCCCCACTGACGAGTCTTGGTGGTCAACCCCGAGACGAAACGCCTGGCTCTTTTTCCTGCCTCCTACAATTCAGAAGTGGGATAAAGTTCGTACGTGTATATCCTGACGTGTGTATGTGTCTACCAATTTGGTTTTGTGCATGTCCTGCCCGGCGGCTGTGTGTTAGTGAGTCTGTCTCGTACTGTGTGCGGATATCACCTAGTGAAGGATGAGCGAGACAGAGTACACAGTTGCGAGTCGGGAGGACATTGCAGTTTCAGTTTACGTGGTCCAGTGCTGGCACGAGGGTAGCAGAACGTCTCTCATCAGGATCCACAAGTGGGTGTGACCGAGGACGGTCACTGGTGTCAGTCTGGCCGAGTTGTAGGGTATAAATGTGTATGTGTGATATGTCTGTGTGTGTGAGAGGTCGGAAGAAGAGCCATTGGATGGGGGAAGTCACGGACGTGCGTGGGTAAGTTGCCCGGCTGGCCGCTAGGTGATCGGTGCCTAGCGCACAGCGAGAGTGCGGTACTCTCACAAGCGGCCAGCCGAGGCTCCGGCTAGTATATAAGGCCGTGTTATCGAGGGATACTCACGGCGTCTGGGGCAGGGGTTGTCCACCGTCAGCCCCACTGACGAGTCTTGGTGGTCAACCCCGAGACGAAACGCCTGGCTCTTTTTCCTGCCTCCTACAGGTGGGTAGTGGGTGATAAACCAGGGGTAAAGCACAATGGGCCTCGACCTGAGTGCTAGGAAGGCAAACCCCGAAAGGGGCCACTGACCGTCCCCGCTACTACTATAACTATGACTATGACTATGACTAATCAAATATCTTGTTTATCTCGAAGATAATTAATAGAAAAGGATTTGTAAGCTACTGACGCAGCCTAATGCGGAGGGTTACAGCATGACATATAACTTACTATACTATATAGTAATAAGCATTTTTACTCCCCTCCCTCCCGTACCAATCTGCTCCCCAAAATAACGTAAAAATATCACTAGAAATAGCAGTTTTTAGGCACGACCACTGCTCGGGAGAGTCTTATAATTTCGCCAGAGCAAAATTTGTTAACTCTATTATACCTAAAATTTGAGGTATACGAATGATTTTCCTCCCATCCAGAATCAATTTTAGGTACGTCACACAATGTATGTGTGTCTGTATGTTCGTATGTAATCAAGTTAACAATATAATTTGATATAGATAAAATAATATTCACCAAATCGTCTAAACCGGTGTGTAATACCGGTAGCGTACAGGTGGTATTGAACATAATCGACCGTCACTTCAGAGTTTATATACAGTCAATACTGTTTACAAATTCGCAACCCTTTTTACTTACTAGCTTTTTATATATCTGATTTAAATTTTGTGTATCCTCTATTCTATTTATCGTATTATTGTGTATGTATATGTGTAGCATTTTGGAGATGATTCGTTTATTGTAATTAGTTTCTTTGACTAAAATTTTAACGTTTTTCCAGTCGATTATATGACGTCCATTTCCCCCGCCCCCCCAAACCACTAATAACAAAATAAGCAATTGGATAATTTTGTAGACTTTTTTTACAATAAATAACAACCACAATCGATTTTCTTACAAGTGTATAAACAAAGTTATAAATAAAGAAAAGGGGGTGCGGGAGAAATATTTCGCCAGCCCTCACATAAAAAAACCACAATCTCCAAAACGCTAACGTAATCTGCGATTTATTTACAATTATTTACAACCATAAAAACTGGTAAATGTCGAATATTTATAACAATTTTAAGCAATAATTTCGCCAGCCCCCCCCATAAGCAAAAATCAATTTTTCAAAGTGCTAACATAATCAACGATTAATTTACAATTATTTACAGCCATAAAAAATGGTAAAAGTCGATTATTAATAACAATTTTAAGCAATAATTTCGCCAGCCCCTCCATACGCAGAAATCAATTTTTCAAAGGGCTAACGTAATCTACGATTAATTTAAAATTATTTTCAACCATAAAAACTAGTAAAAGTCGATTATTTATAACAACTTTAAACAATAATTTCGCCAGCCTCCCCCCCCCCCACGCAAAAACAATTTTTCAAAGTGCCAACGTAATCTATGATTTATTTACAATTATTTACAACCATAAAAACTAGTAAAAGTTGTATATTTATAACAATTTTAAGCAATAATATCGCCAGCCACCCATACGCCAAAATCAATTTTTCAAAATGCCAACTTAATCTACGATTTATTTACAATTATTTACAACCATAAAAACTGGTAATAGTCGATTATTAATAAAAATTTTAAGCAATAATTTCGCCAGCCCCCCCCCCATACGCCAAAATCAAATTTTCAAAGGGCTAACGTAATCTACGATTTATTTACAATTATTTACAGCCATAAAAAATGGTAAAAGTCGATTATTAATAACAATTTTAAGCAATAATTTCGCCAGCCCCTTCATACGCAGAAATCAATTTTTCAAAGGGCTAACATAATCTACGATTTATTTACAATTATTTACAATCATAAAAACTGGTAAAAGTCGATTATTTATAACAATTTTAAACAATAATTTCGCCAACCCCCCCCCCCCCCCATACGCCATAATCAATTTTTCAATGTGCTAACGTAATCAACGATTTATTTACAATTATTTACAACCATAAAAACAGGTAAAAGTCGAATATTTATAACAAATTTAAGCAATGATTTCGGCAGCCCCCCATACGCAAAAATCAATTTTTCAAAGAGCTAACGTAATCTACGATTTATTTACAATTATTTACAACCATAAAAACTGGTAAATGTTGATTATTTATAACAATTTTAAGCAATAATTTCGCCAGACCCCATACGCCATAATCAATTTTTTCATGTGCTAAAGTAATCTACGATTTATTTACAATTATTTACAACCATAAAAACTGGTAAAAGACGATTATTTCTAACAATTTTAAGCAATAATTTCGCCAGCCCCTTCATACGCAGAAATCAATTTTTCAAAAGGCTAACATAATCTACGATTTATTTACAATTATTTACAATCATAAAAACTGGTAAAAGTCGATTATTTATAACAATTTTAAACAATAATTTCGCCAACCCCCCCCCCATACGCCATAATCAATTTTTCAATGTGCTAACGTAATCAACGATTTATTTACAATTATTTACAACCATAAAAACAGGTAAAAGTCGAATATTTATAACAAATTTAAGCAATGATTTCGCCAGCCCCCCATACGCAAAAATCAATTTTTCAAAGAGCTAACGTAATCTACGATTTATTTACAATTATTTACAACCATAAAAACTGGTAAATGTTGATTATTTATAACAATTTTAAGCAATAATTTCGCCAGACCCCATACGCCATAATCAATTTTTTCATGTGCTAAAGTAATCTACGATTTATTTACAATTATTTACAACCATAAAAACTGGTAAAAGACGATTATTTCTAACAATTTTAAGCAATAATTTCGCCAGCCCCCTTACGCGAAAATCAATTTTTCAAAATGCTAACGTAATCTACGATATATTTAAAATTATTTACGACCATAAAAACTGGTAAAAGTCGATTATTTATAACAATTTTAAACAACAATTTCGCCAGCCCCGCCCCCCCCCCCTTTCTCAAAATCAATTTTTCAAAGTGCCAACGTAATCTACGATTTATTTACAATTATTTACAACCATAAAAACTGGTAAAAGTCGTTTATTTATAACAATTTTAAGCAATAATTTCGCCAGACCACATACGCCATAATGAATTTTTCTAAGTGCTAAAGAAATCTACGATTTATTTAAAATTATTTACAACCATAATAACTGGTAAATGTCGATTATTTATAACAATTTTGACCAATAATTTCGCCAGCCCCCCATACGCCAAAATCAATTTTTCAAAGTGCTAACG
Organism: Torymus aiolomorphi; assembly: GCA_036365515.1. Lineage (NCBI taxonomy): Eukaryota > Metazoa > Arthropoda > Insecta > Hymenoptera > Torymidae > Torymus > Torymus aiolomorphi. The sequence continues at coordinate 209,077,078 of CM070873.1, read as the reverse complement.
TAATCTACGATTTATTTACAATTATTTACAACCATAAAAACTGGTAAATGTCGATTATTTATAACAATTTTAAGCAATAATTTCGCCAGCCCCCTATACGCAAAAATAAATTTTTCAAAGAGCTAACGTAATCTACGATTTATTTACAATTATTTACAACCATAAAAACTGGTAAATGTTGATTATTTATAGCAATTTTAAGCAATAATTTCGCCGGACCCCATACGCCATAATCAATTTTTCCATGAGCTAAAGTAATCTACGATTTATTTACAATTATTTGCAACCATAAAAACTGGTAAAAGACGATTATTTCTAACAATTTTAAGCAATAATTTCGCCAGCCCCCTTACGCGAAAATCAATTTTTCAAAATGCTAACGTAATCTACGATATATTTAAAATTATTTACAACCATAAAAACTGGTAAAAGTCGATTATTTATAACAATTTTAAACAATAATTTCGCCAGCCCCCCCCCCTTTCTCAAAATCAATTTTTCAAAGTGCCAACGTAATCTACGATTTATTTACAATTATTTACAACCATAAAAACTGGTAAAAGTCGTTTATTTATAACAATTTTAAGCAATAATATCGCCAGCCACCCATACGCCAAAATCAATTTTTCAAAATGCCAACTTAATCTACGATTTATTTACAATTATTTATAACCATAAAAACTGGTAATAGTCGATTATTAATAACAATTTTAAGCAATAATTTCGCCAGCTCCCCCATACGCCAAAATCAATTTTTCAAAGAGCTAACGTAATCTACGATTTATTTACAATTACTTACAACCATAAAAACTGGTAAATGTCGATTATTTATAACAATTTTAAGCAATAATTTCTCCAGACCCCATACGCCATAATCAATTTTTCCAAGTGCTAAAGTAATCTACGATTTATTTACAATTATTTACAACCATAAAAACTGGTAAATGTCGATTATTTATAACAATTTTGAGCAATAATTTCGCCAGCCCCCCATACGCCAAAATCAATTTTTCCAAGTGCTAAAGTAATCTACGATTTATTTACAATTATTTACAACCATAAAAACTGGTAAAAGTCGTTTATTTATAACAATTTTAAGCAATAATATCACGAGCCACCCATACGCCAAAATCAATTTTTCAATATGCCAACTTAATCTACGATTTATTTACAATTATTTACAACCATAAAAACTGGTAATAGTCGATTATTAATAACAATTTTAAGCAATAATTTCGCCAGCTCCCCCATACGCCAAAATCAATTTTTCAAAGAGCTAACGTAATCTACGATTTATTTACAATTACTTACAACCATAAAAACTGGTAAATGTCGATTATTTATAGCAATTTTAAGCAATAATTTCGCCAGACCCCATACGCCATAATCAATTTTTTCATGTGCTAAAGTAATCTACGATTTATTTACAATTATTTACAACCATAAAAACTGGTAAAAGTCGATTATTTATAACAATTTTAAACAATAATTTCGCCAGCCCCCCCCCCCTTTCTCAAAATCAATTTTCAAAGTGCCAACGTAATCTACGATTTATTTACAATTATTTACAACCATAAAAACTGGTAAAAGTCGTTTATTTATAACAATTTTAAGCAATAATTTCGCCAGACCCCATACGCCATAATCAATTCTTCCAAGTGCTAAAGGAATCTACGATTTATTTAAAATTATTTACAACCATAATAACTGGTAAATGTCGATTATTTATAACAATTTTGAGCATTAATTTCGCCAGCCCCCCATACGCCAAAATCAATTTTGAAAAGAGCTAACGTAATCTACGATTTATTTACAATTATTTACAACCATAAAAACTGGTAAATGTCGATTATTTATAACAATTTTAAGCAATAATTTCGCCAGCCCCCCATACGCAAAAATAAATTTTTCAAAGAGCTAACGTAATCTACGATTTATTTACAATTATTTACAACCATAAAAACTGGTAAATGTTGATTATTTATAGCAATTTTAAGCAATAATTTCGCCGGACCTCATACGCCATAATCAATTTTTCCATGTGCTAAAGTAATCTACGATTTATTTACATTTATTTACAACCATAAAAACTGGTAAAAGACGATTATTTCTAACAATTTTAAGCAATAATTTCGCCAGCCCCCTTACGCGAAAATCAATTTTTCAAAATGCTAACGTAATCTACGATATATTTAAAATTATTTACAACCATAAAAACTGGTAAAAGTCTATTATTTATAACAATTTTAAACAATAATTTCGCCAGCCCCCCCCTTTCTCAAAATCAATTTTCCAAAGTGCCAACGTAATCTACGATTTATTTACAATTATTTACAACCATAAAAACTGGTAAAAGTCGTTTATTTATAACAATTTTAAGCAATAATATCGCCAGCCACCCATACGCCAAAATCAATTTTTCAAAATGCCAACTAAATCTACGATTTATTTACAATTATTTACAACCATAAAAACTGGTAATAGTCGATTATTAATAACAATTTTAAGCAATAATTTCGCCAGCTCCCCCATACGACAAAATCAATTTTTCAAAGAGGTAACGTAATCTACGATTTATTTACAATTACTCACAACCATAAAAACTGGTAAATGTCGATTATTTATAACAATTTTAAGCAATAATTTCTCCAGACCCCATACGCCATAATCAATTTTTCCAAGTGCTAAAGTAATCTACGATTTATTTACAATTATTTGCAACCATAAAAACTGGTAAATGTCGATTATTTATAACAATTTTGAGCAATAATTTCGCCAGCCCCCCATACGCCAAAATCAATTTTTCCAAGTGCTAAAGTAATCTACGATTTATTTACAATTATTTACAACCATAAAAACTGGTAAAAGTCGTTTATTTATAACAATTTTAAGCAATAATATCACGAGCCACCCATACGCCAAAATCAATTTTTCAATATGCCAACTTAATCTACGATTTATTTACAATTATTTACAACCATAAAAACTGGTAATAGTCGATTATTAATAACAATTTTAAGCAATAATTTCGCCAGCTGCCCCATACGCCAAAATCAATTTTGAAAAGAGCTAACGTAATCTACGATTTATTTTCAATTATTTACAACCATAAAAACTGGTAAAAGTTGATTATATATAACATTTTAAGGAATAATATCGCCAGCCCCCCGATACGCCAAAATCAATTTTTCAAAGTGCCAACTTAATCTACGATTTATTTGCAATTATTTTCAACCATAAAAACTAGTAATAGTCGATTATATATAAGAATTTTAAGAAATAATTTCGCCAGCCTCCCCCATATGCCATAATCAATTTTTCGAAGGGCTAACGTAATCTACGCTTTATTAACAATTATTTACAACCATAAAAACTGGTAAAAGTCGATTATTTATAACAATTTTAGACAATAATTTCGCCAACCCCCCATACGCCATAATCAATTTTTCAATGTGCTAATGTAATCTACGATTTATTTACAATTATTTAAAACCATAAAAACAGGTAAAAGTCGAATATTTATAACAAATTTAAACAATAATTTCGCGAGCCCCCCATACGCCAAAATCAATTTTTTAAAGAGCTAACGTAATCTACGATTTATTTACAATTATTTACAACCATAAAAACTGGTAAAAGTCGATTATCTATAACAATTTTAAACAATAATTTCGCCAGCCCCCCCCCCCCTTCGCAAAATCAATTTTTCAAGGTGCCAACGTAATCTACGATTTATTTACAATTATTCAGAACCGTAAATACTGGTAGAAGACGATTATTTATAACAATTTTAGGCAATAATTTCGCCAGCCCCCCTATACGCCAAAATCAATTTTTCAAAGTGCTAACGTAATCTACGATTTATTTACAATTATTTACAACCATAAAAACTGGTAAAAGTCAATTATTTATAACAATTTTAAGCAATAATTTCATTAGCTCCCCCTTACGCTGAAATCAATTTTTCAAAGTGCTAACGTAATCTACGATTTATTTACAATTATCCACCACCATAAAAACTGGTAAAAGTCGATTATTTATAACAATTTTAAGCAATAATTTCGCCAGCCCCCCATAAGCCAAAATCAATTTTTCAAACTGCTAACGTAATCAACGATTTATTTACAATTATTTACAACCATAAAAACTGGTAAATGTCAATTATTTATAACAATTTTAAACAATCATTTCGCCAACCCCCCCATACCCCATAATCAATTTTTCAATCTGCTAACGTAATCTACGATTTATTTACAATTATTTATAACCATAAAAACAGGTAAATGTCGAATATTTATAACAATTTTAAGCAATAATTTCGCCAGCCCCCCATATGCGAAAATCAATTTTTCAAAGAGCTAACGTAATCTACGATTTATTTACAATTATTTACAACCTTAAAAACTGGTAAAAGACGATTATTTCTAACAATTTTAAGCCATAATTTCGCCAGGCCCCCTTACGCGAAAATCAATTTTTCAAAATGCTGACGTAATCTACGATATATTTAAAATTATTTACAACCATAAAAACTCGTAAAAGTCGATTATTTATAACAATTTTAAACAATAATTTCGCCAGCCCCCTCCCCCTTTCTCAAAATCAATTTTTCAAACTGCTAACGTAATCAATGATTTATTTACAATTATTTACAACCATAAAAACTGGTAAATGTCAATTATTTATAACAATTTTAAACAATAATTTCGCCAACCCCCCCATACCCCATAATCAATTTTTCAATCTGCTAACGTAATCTACGATTTATTTACAATTATTTATAACCATAAAAACTGGTAATAGTCGATTATTAATAACAATTTTAAGCAGTAATTTCGCCAGCTTCCCCATACGCCAAAATCAATTTTTCAAAGAGCTAACGTAATCTACGATTTATTTACAATTATTTACAACCATAAAAACTGGTAAATGTCGATTATTTATAACAATTTTAAGCAATAATTTCGCCAGCCCCTTATACGCAAAAATCAATTTTTCAAAGAGCTAACGTAATCTACGATTTATTTACAATTATTTACAACCATAAAAACTGGTAAATGTCGATTATTTATAACAATTTTAAGCAATAATTTCGCCAGACCCCATACGCCATAATCAAATTTTCCAAGTGCTATAGGAATCTACGATTTATTTACAATTATTTACAACCATAAAAACTGGTAAATGTCGATTATTTATAACAATTTAAAGCAATAATTTCGCCAGCCCCCATACGCGAAAATCAATTTTTCAAAATGTTAACGTAATCTACGATATATTTAAAATTATTTACAACCATAAAAACTGGTAAAAGTCGATTATTTATAACAATTTAAAGCAATAATTTCGCCAGCTCCCCATACACGAAAATCAATTTTTCTAAATGCTAACGTAATCTACGATTTATTTACAATTATTTACAACCATAAAAACTGGTAAAAGTCGTTTATTTATAACAATTTTAAGCAATAATAGCGCCAGCCGCCCATACGCCAAAATCAATTTTTCAATATGCCAACTTAATCTACGATTTATTTACAATTATTTGCAACCATAAAAACTGGTAATAGTGGATTATTAATAACAATATTAAGCAATAATTTCGCCAGCTCCCCCATACGCCAAAATCAATTTTGAAAAGGGCTAACGAAATCTACGATTTATTTACAATTGTTTACAACCATAAAAACTGGTAAAAGCCAATTATTTATAACAATTTTAAGCAATAATTTCATTAGCTCCCCCTTACGCTGAAATCAATTTTTCAAAGTGCTAACGTAATCTACGATTTATTTACAATTATCCACCACCATAAAAACTGGTAAAAGTCGATTATTTATAACAATTTTAAGCAATAATTTCGCCAGCCCCCCATAAGCCAAAATCAATTTTTCAAACTGCTAACGTAATCAACGATTTATTTACAATTATTTACAACCATAAAAACTGGTAAATGTCAATTATTTATAACAATTTTAAACAATAATTTCGCCAACCCCCCCATACCCCATAATCAATTTTTCAATCTGCTAACGTAATCTACGATTTATTTACAATTATTTATAACCATAAAAACAGGTAAATGTCGAATATTTATAACAATTTTAAGCAATAATTTCGCCAGCCCCCCATATGCGAAAATCAATTTTTCAAAGAGCTAACGTAATCTACGATTTATTTACAATTATTTACAACCTTAAAAACTGGTAAAAGACGATTATTTCTAACAATTTTAAGCAATAATTTCGCCAGCCCCCCATACGCCAAGGTCAATTTTTCAAAATGCTAACGTAGATTACTACTATTTATTTACAATTATTTACAACCATAAAAACGGGTAAAAGTCGTTTATTTATAAAAATTTTAAGCAATAATATCGCCAGCCACCCATACGCCAAAATCAATTTTTCAATGTGTCAACTTAATCTACGATTTATTTACAATTATTTACAACCATAAAAACTGGTAATAGTCGATAATTAATAACAATTTTAAGCAATAATTTCGCCAGCTCCCCCATACGCCAAAATCAATTTTGAAAAGAGCTAACGTAATCTACGATTTATTTACAATTATTTACAACCATAAAAACTGGTAAAAGTCGATTATATATAACATTTTAAGGAATAATATCGCCAGCCCCCGATACGTCAAAATCAATTTTTCAAAGTGCCAACTTAATCTACGATTTATTTGCAATTATTTACAACCATAAAAACTGGTAATAGTCGATTATCTATAACAATTTTAAACAATAATTTCGCCAGCCCCCCCCCCCCTTTCGCAAAATCAATTTTTCAAGGTGCCAACGTAATCTACGATTTATTTACAATTATTCAGAACCGTAAATACTGGTAAAAGACGATTATTTATAACAATTTTAAGCAATAATTTCGCCAGCCCCCCTATACGCCAAAATCAATTTTTCAAAGTGCTAACGTAATCTACGATTTATTTACAATTGTTTATAACCATAAAAACTGGTAAAAGTCAATTATTTATAACAATTTTAAGCAATTATTTCACTAGCCCCTCCATACGCTGAAATCAATTTTTTAAAGGGCTAGCGTAATCTACGATGTATTTACAATTATTCACAACCATAAAAACTGGTAAAAGTCGATTATTTATAACAATTTTAAGCAATAATTTCGCCAGCCCCCCATAAGCCAAAATCAATTTTTCAAACTGCTAACGTAATCAACGATTTATTTACAATTATTTACAACCATAAAAACTGGTAAAAGTCGATTATATATAACAATTTTAAGCAATAATATCGCCAGCCCCCCGATACGCCAAAATCAATTTTTCAAAGTGCCAACGTAATCTACGATTTATTTATAATTAAGTGCAACCATAAAAACTAGTAAAAGTCGATTACTTATTACAATTTTAAGCAATAATTTTGCCAGCCCCCCATACGCCAAAATCAATTTCTCAAAGTGCTAACGCAATGTAATATTTATTTACAATTATTTAGAACCATAGAAACTGGTAAAAGACGATTATTTATAACAATTTTAAGCAATAATTTCGCCTGCCCCCCCTCCCCATACATCAAAATCAATTTTTCAAAGTGCTAACAGTACCTCCTCGAGCGGTGATAACTCAACCCCGCGCAGTGCTCCAGAACCCCCTCAGTATTTCTAGCGCGCGTAGTGTGGAGTTACACAAGCGTCAATAACCCATCTTGGTGCGCCAGAACCCCCTCAGCATTTCTAGCGCTCGTAGTGTGCAATTATACAAGCGTCAATAACCCATCTTGGTGCACCAAAACCCCCTCAGAATTTCTAGCGCGCGTAGTATGGAATTACACAAGCGTCAATAAGCCAACTTGGTGGGCCAGAGTTTGTGACATTCCGCGAGCGTCAATCACCCACCTTGGTAAGTCAGTACCATCACAAAATTTTTAGCTCGGTATTCTATAAGCATCAGTCACTCGAAATGGCAGCGGTTCGTATTGCGTATATTTAAGATTAAATTTATAATTATTAATTCTATATTAATTATAATATTTTTGATATAATATCTACTTATTTAATCGTTTATAATTATCACGTTCGGGCAAAGAATTCATATTTGTGGAATACTTTTGACAATATTTTTTCCATTTTGAATCTTCCTTTTTTGGAATCAAAAAGAGGAGTATAAGGGATTGAACTTTACCTTTGACCCATCTTGTACGACGTCAGAGAGACGAATGAAGCATTTACTCCCAATCCATAGACGTCTCACAATTTTCGTAGAATTTTTTCAAAAGTTTAGCATTATGAAGTCCACAGCTGGTTTTGTAGGCGCTCTCGTGGTTTGGATAAACTGTCACAAGCTTGATCTTGTCCAACGGTGGAAAACCCATCTCCGTTACATCGTGAACGTTGAATTTGAAACGTTCGAGCCATTTTTTCTTGATGGAGCCCATAACGAGTATCTGACTAGCATTATGCAGGCATTCTCGAAGAACACTTCCGATATCGGTGTAGGGACGGTCGCCTGATTTCCGAAAAATACCATGATAGAACTTCTTCAGCCAAGTATTTTGCTTCCTCCTAGAGGAAGCTTTGTGATAGTAATTTTTTGAGTTGTTGTAAAAACATGTTATATTTGATATTCGAGGTGTTAGGAACCAAAATACATGATTTTTTAAAAATGTCTGTATGGATGTGTGTGTGTGTGTGTGTTTGTGTGTGTGTTTGTGTGTGTATGTGTGTGTGTGTGTACGCCTGGATCTCAGCTTCTACTCGATCGATTTTAACCGGACAGGTCTCATTCTTTTTGTTTTTTTTTTGTGTGATGGCGGGTCAAAAATCCGTTTTTTTATTGGGCCGATTCGTTTTTGTTTTATTTCGAATTTTCGATTTTCTCAAAATTGTTTTTGGCTTTTTTTCAATGATAGAATCGAGATATTTAAATCTAATGGGTAGCATTCGAAACAGCGCAAAAAACCCCTATAATTAAAAAAAAAAATTTCTCTAGCTATCCCGGTTCTCTTGTTATTGACAAAAACGTGTTTTTTTTTTAAAAGCTTATAACTCCGAAACTAAACGGTCAATTTTTTTGAGAAAAATCACGATAATGCATAATATAAATAGCTATAAGCTCTAAAAATTTGAATACATTCTTTTGGTTAGTTTTTGAGAAAAAAATTAAAAAATGAAAAAAACTAGTTTTCTATGTCCAACGATTAGGGAAGTAAAATTGACTTAATCGCTTTGAAATTCCTTGTAGAGGTAGATTTTGTATAGTTCTCGGTCGAGTTCTTTGGATAAAATGATTGGTCTAGAATTTTTAACCTTTTTTTCAAATCGTAATTTCTCGAGAACGGTCCTATGTATCTGGATCGGATGGGTAGCATTCGAAAGAGAATTAAAATATCTATATTTGGAAAAAAAATTTTATGTCTAGCTATCACAGTTCTTTTGTTATGAACAAAAACAAAAACGTGTTTTTTTCAAAAAAGCTTATAATTCCTTAATCCTATCTCCTATCTTCAAAAATGATGGATTAGTTATGATATCAATTTATTAGTGGTTTGGTTGGTGGACGTAACGGGTTGCTAGGTCACAAAAACAAACGTGGTGTAGTTTCGATAAAATCACAGCACCCACCGCGCGCTTCAAGAATACTAGTGATGTTATATATGTATATATGTATATATTATATTAAACCTGGAAAATTCATGGCGGTTGATATAAATAAGTAAGAGAATGAATAAATTTGAAAATTAATACCTTTTAATCTTCAAAATAAACTTAATTATAATTATGGCATAATTTGTTGCAAAAATTATAAATTTTGTTATTAGAAATTAATTAAAGGAATCACAAAATTAAGTTTGAGCAAGCAACGGGCCAATGAATTGGCAGCGGTTTTTTTCCTTGCACTTATCGGTGAGCCGTTTCCAAGGAAAAGGGGAAAAGGTTCCTTGAATAAAAATATTAGAGGTTGCTCGTTATCAATCAACGGAACTATTGTCAGTTCTTTCAAAACGAAATTATTACCAGGCTGTTTGAAGCCCTGCATATCGACGATGTACTTCATTTTTACACAAGCTTCTTCACGTCACCAATGACGGGACTATACTGAATGATACGATCGTATAGAATGAGACAATAGACGGATGTTCCAGCTAAAAAATTATCTCTCGATTCAAATTCTAAACGCACATCCACGGGAGCGTTTTTCAAAGATTCGTTTTGTTTGGAACAATCGATCACTATCAAAGGTAAGTATTTTATAAAATCTACTTTATTCAAAAGGGGTTCAGTATTTTTTTCATAATAAGCACTCTGAAAATTTGTATACATATCATACAGTACCGCGTACTGGTTACGATCTATATTTAAATTTAAATTTCCATCCGAGTAACATTGCGAATTTAAAAAGAGTTTAACATTACTCAAATGACAATGATCGAACTGACTTGCGTTTACTTGCCTCTGAGATTTTCTACTCGTTTGAAAAGCAAGAATAATGAAGCGTGGTTTTTCCAACTGACTGGATGTCTTGACAGTCCAAACTTGTTTCGGAGAAAATGGAAGAAGTGGATATTCGTAGAATTCCCAGCTGCGGTAACTCATAACCACAGGTCTGTTTTTTTTCGATGTAATTGAAGAGAGGAATCCTACGCTTATCGGACAGGAATACGTATGGCATCAACCACTCTATGTTCGTTATCTCAATTTTAAATTCTTCATAAATATTGTTTGGTCCTGCTGTCTGTATGATGGCATTAATATCATTTCTTGATCTCGTGAGTATGAGTTCATGTATAACATTTACTAAAATTTTTTTATAATCTTCGGCAAATCCAAGAATCATGCCGAGAGGTATATACAGGTCGAAGTAACCATCATCGTTGGTGAGTTTCTGCGATTCTTCTACATCGAGCCAGCCAGCGTTCTCAATGATCAATTTTTGACTAGGATTAAGAGAAACCCAACTTTTCATAAGAGTAGTTAACCCTACATTTTTACATTTATCAATTTCAATAGCATTGATCTCGTATCTAATTTCTTCGAACATATGACAGATGGCGTTGTTGACTAACATAGAACATTCGAGTGGCGTACCATCCGGTTTAACTGTTTTACCACATACATGTAGTGAACTTCGTGATGGTAGAAGACATAAATCCTGATGTTGAATGGCGATGCGAATTTCATCGCTGTTCCTAAACGATGACGTGGTGTAGGGCTGATGTGCGTATGTTCTATCATGAATTTATTTTTTTTTCATTTAATATAATTAAATATAAATATAAAAGAAGAGAGAGAGAAAATGGTGAGAACCCCAACCTACGCTCTATACCTGTGAGAAAAATCCATTAAAAAAAAAATATTTCCCTCCATAAACTTTCTCTCTCTCTTTCTTGTTTTAAGATAATATTTATTAATAAATTATGTATACATAGAATTTACCAAAATTGTTTTATTGAAAAACAACATTATTATAGCTTAGACTTAGCGAATGTTGCCACTGTTTAGATAATTTAGTACAATATAACATTTCTAACATTAATTTATGATTTCAGCATTTCGAAGTTCGCTGAGAATATAACGGATTTCATCATAGTTAGTTCTTATTCCCATATCTTGCTCAGCAATGAGTACTCATAAGCGATCAACTAATTTGTTAGGATCATCCCAGACATCGAGTTCGTATACAGTTGTAATAGTTGCAACTTCTTCTTCTTCGTCACTAGTCCAATTTTCAGGTTGGTATCTCGAACGAATAAAGTTATTGCTTTCAAAGCGCTCCTCCCATACTCCTGAATCACGAATGATTTTCGGCGAATATTCATTGGTTGAGGAATCTGATACATCTTCAGTAGAATGATCAGCTTCGTAATAATTATCAGTATCTTTAGAAGTTCGAAGATCGGAATCAATTCGAGTATCAACAGTTATGAGCTTCTTTAGACGATTGACTATTGGTTCAAATATCTTTTTGACTGCCACTGCATTAGTTTGCTCAACCTTCTTACGTTTCTCTCTTGCATTTTCAGCTTCGTTAACATTATGTTCTGGTGATAATGACGAGTTACTTTTTACAAACATTGCGAACATTGGAGCAATAAAAATGTGAAATTTTTTACTCTTTAGTTTTCGAATCGGCTCATTCACGCAATAGTGCTTTTTGTGAGCGCTTGAAACTTCCATAATCATGCGATAATTATCTAAATCATTTGAATTGACAAGACTTTCATCCGGAAGTTTTTTGAATAGTAATTGTAGTAATCCTGCAGACAAACGATGCTCCCGCTCCTTTACATGGACAAAGTCCCCTTCAAACTTTATTGGTGAATTTCCAATCATAAGTAAATTTCCTCGCTTGTAAACCCCATAAATATTATCGAGATATCTCCTAGAATTTCCATTTAATTTTGTTACATATTTCTTGACTAGTTTTGCAAATTTATAATTATGGGATCCATGGATGTTATTATGGCTAGGTCTCATATTAGATAATTTCAGAAGTTTCCATATCATTAGCTATATCGAAAAATTCAGCACTTTTTGTCAAACCTAGTAAAGTCTCTGATTTTTGTACTATAGCATCCTGAAACTTGCTAATAATATTATGTGCATTTGACATGTTTATGCTTCAAGAGTGATACCTTTTTTATGTTATAGAATAACACCTTTTTTATGTCATAGAGTAACACCTTTTTTATGTTATAGAGTGACACCTTTTTTATGATATAGAGTGACACCTTTTTTACGTCATAGAGCGACACCTTTTTTATGTTATAGAGTAACACCTTTTTATGTCATAGTGACACCTTTTTTATGTCATAGAGTGACACCTTTTTTATGTCATAGAGTAACACCATTTTATGTCATAGAGTGATACGTTTTTTACGTCATAGAGTAACACCTTTCTTATGTCATAGAGTGACACCTTTTTATGTTATAGAGTAACACCTTTTTATGTCATAGAGTGACACCTTTTTTATGTTACAGAGTAACACCTTTCTTATATCATAGAGTAACACCTTTTTTATGTCATAGAGTAATACCTTTTAGAACTTGTATATTAAAGAGTAACACCTTTTGAACGTTTGCGATATAGAGTAACACCTTTTTGAACTTCCATGCCATAGAGTAACACCTTTAGTAACACCTTTTATGTCATAGAGTAACACGTTTTATCTTTTACTATGTACGTCTCACACTTCTGTAGTCGAGACAGATTCTTCTTTAAAATATAGGTATTTGCGCAGATTCGGCTTAGCGTAGCAGTAAGACATGAAAAATAAATAAAGAGTTAGTTTACTGAGGAAAAAATTTGATTATTATTCCTCATAGGTAAGTAGCGGGGATTAGTGTTCCCACCACTTTCTGTTTATTATTAAGGAAATCACATATTTTGTTTGTTAATCCAACAGTTGTAGGAACTATCAAATCCTAGCCACTTTACGTAAACTTGATTGCCGCGTTTCTTTATAACTTTTTCTACAAGATAGATGTCCGAATATTTTACTTTCAAAAGTTCTTGTTTGTAGAAACCACCGAAAACGGGTTGATCTTGATAATTTTTCAAACAGTAAGTAATAGGATTTGTTTTTGATACTTTATATATTATAAATATCTCAGTCGACCAATTAGGTGTGTATCCTTTTTCGAAAACTTGCTTTACTCTGCTTACTCGTACTCGATCATTGACTTTGAACTTTGCTTTCTTTACAGCTTGAGACTGGTTTAAATATCGTTTAGGATCTGCGCTTTGTTTACTGTTGTATCATCTTTTGGTTTCATACCTATAGTTCTATGTTTTGTACTATTGTAGGTAGAAATCAAATCTGGTAAAATGTCGAGCCATTTAAAATTTCCACGCAAACTAAATCGTATCCACATCTTATTTTTGAATGTTCTATTCAATCTTTCACAGATAGACGCCTTAAGATTGCTGTATGTTGAGTAGAGATTAATCTTTTACTGCGTCATCAGTTTTTTAAAGTTTGAATTGTAAAATTCCTTGACTCTGTCTGTCTGTAGATTTTTTGGTACCCGTCCTTGAACAAACACATTCTTCATAGCTGTTGTAATATCTGCACCGGATTTACTTTTAACGGGTACAGCCCACGCATACTTGGAAAACACATCAATGATGGTGAGCAAAAACCTATAACCTTTGTTCTCTCGGGCATAAGGTTGCATTTCAACCAAATCAGCTTGCCAAGTTTCATCCAGGCCTCTTACATCAAACTTTCGACGTTGATAGTTTCTTCTAGCAGGTTTATGCAGCTCTTCTCCTACTTCTTTCTTACGATGATCCATGCTTCGATGTCGATTCTTTGGTATCCAGCGTGTTACTGATGTGTGACAACTGAAGTACCATTACTTTTATACTCTCAATTTCCCTGTCAAAATTAGCAATTTTTTTATCTAATTCATCTCGATGAGCTTCCACTATTCCATCTAAGTTATTGAAATCATTTCTCAATCCATGTATAACATTCACAACTTTTGTAACTTCTCCCTCCATTATACGCTGTAATGATTGCACGTTGACTACATCGTGTAGATTATTGGGTGCTCCTACATTGCATAACCTCTTATTTTCAAGATCAAACTGTCCATCGGATGTAATTTTATATCCCACTCCTGGAGGATCTCTAATAACCTCTCTTTTTTTTAGATTTCGTCCGAACACGTCGACACTGATTATGATACTGAGAAGAGAGTGAGAGAAGGTTCATCTGATATATCGCCACCTCCGAATAGAAAAGCGTTATCTCGAAGTCCGATCGAAAAAGGCGTTAACTCGGAGTCCGCTCGTAGAAGGCGTTATCTCGGAGTCCGCTCGTAAAATGCGTTAACTCGGAGTCCACTCGTAAAAGGCGTTATCTCGAAATCCGCTCGTAGAAGTAGTGATCTCGGAGTCCGCTCGTAGAAGGCGTTATCTCGCACGTAAATTTTTCCGGCTCAAATTTAAGTTGGCAGCACTGCCTATATAGATGCGCACGTATCATAAATATACCTACAAAATCGATTTTTAAGCGTAATGCATAAAATGAATTTATGATAATAATTTAACACTAAGGATTGGTTGAACTACTTTAACTCCATCTTTTCTATGCAGATAATTTCCGCTATAAAACACATTTTTTATTAATATTTATCTTCGGCTATTTCCGTCAGGACTTTCATATAAGTATAATACAAAACTTTATTCTAAAATATCTTTTGTTGTTGAATGAATTCCTATTTACTGTTATTATAAAAGCGACTGTAAACGAATAATTTAGCCAGAAATGAAGGATTTTTTGAAGTATAACTTTTGGCTTACATCATTATTCTATAGAATTATTAAATCCTCAGAAAAACGATTAAAAATTTCTAAATATGTCATCATGACAAATTTTGTCGCAATCGTTATTCAAATCTTATTTTATTAATATAAATCAGTAATAGGTGCCATATTTAGAAATTTTTAATCGTTTTCTGAGGATTTAATAATTCTATAGAATAATGATGTAAGCCAAAAGTTGTACTTCAAAAAATCCTTCATTTCTGGCTAAATTATTCGTTTACAGTCGCATTTATAATAATAGTAAATAGGAATTCGTTCAACAAAAGAAAATGTTTTAGAATAAAGTTTTATATTATACTGATATGAAAGTCCTGATGGAAATAGCCGAAGATAAATATTAATAAAAAATGTTTTTTATAGCGGAAACTATCTGCATAAAAAAGATGGAGTTGAAGTAGTTCAAGCAATCTTTAGTGTTAAATTATTATCATAAATTCATTTTATGCATTACGCTTAAAAATCGATTTTATAGGTATATTTGTGATAGGCGCGTATTAATATAGGCAGTGGTGCCAACTTAAATTTGAGCCGGAAAAATTTGCGTGCGAGATAACGCCTTCTACGAGCGGACTCCGACATAACGCTTTCTACGAGCGGATTCTGAGATAACGCCTTTTACGAGCGGACTCCGACATAACGCTTTCTACGAGCGGATTCTGAGATAACGCCTTTTACGAGCGGACTCTGAGATAATGCCTTCTACGAGCGGGGGCCTTATCCAGTAAACTTATCGCCTACGCCAGTGTACTTAACGTAACGTTGGCGGTATGCATTAAATTTATTGACAACCGAATTCAATGCATACATATTACGTATATGCGTTAAATTTGACTGTGTATTTCATATATTATTTCATATATTATAGTGTATATAGTATAGTATAAATATATATATATATATATATATATATATATATATATTTATACTATACTATATACACTATAATATAATATATATATATATATATATATATAGTACAAATCAATATATATAGTATAAATAAATATAAACATGGAAAATTAATATTATATAATTATATTTTTACAAAAGCAAATAACTTAGAAATACGTATTTTTTCATCTTACAAAAAGTTTTTTTTTTTCAATAATATTGCGCACTTCTCTCACATGTACATTTACATTATTATTACAACAAATAAATATAATAAACATATTTTCTTGTTCAAACAAATGCACTAATCATGAACGAAGTAATGAATAGTCATTTTTTAAATAAATAAATTAACTTTTATAATTTACTAAAAACATATTACTGTTTCGTAATGAGTTACAGTATAAAAAAAAATTACAATTATAATAAATAAAAAACCAACATAATTGTTAAGGCATGTGTAAACGTTAAATTTGTGCACATTATGAAATTATAAATTTTTGTTTATACTTCTTAAAACGTTCTTTGCATGTCTATAAATATTCGAATGTCAGATCATCATCGAATTTGAAGAGGTTCTGCTCTTCCAGTTTTGGCAGCTTTTGTAGAACTTGTGGAGCACAATTATTTTTTAGTTCCTTTAGAACCGCAACTAATTCTTTTAGATGCGCTGTCATCTCTTTCAGAGAATCAGTTATGGCGGAATTTTGTTCCTCCATTAATGAAGCCAAAACATCGACGTTTCCGCTTAACCCTATAACAAAATTAATACAATTATAAATAAGAAAAAGATGGAGATTGAAATGAAGAATTGTCAATTATCACCTTTTTTAAATTTCTTGCGAGGTTCCTCATCGGTGCCTGTTAAATCCACAGTTTCTGAAGTTTTTCGTTTTGGCATGGACACATCCAGTAAATAAGCCATCTCGTTGATATTCAGACCTCCCATGGATGTTGCTCTAGGAGAAGAGAAAGGTGGTGAAGATTCCTTTTTAATTTTAATTTTTTTAGGCACGGCAGAAATATGGGCTTTCCCCAAAATTTTCAAGATGCGGGTTTGCGCTGCATTTAATGGTGGTGAGTCATCTTTCTCCTGCACTAGCTGCAGACGCTGCTCTGCTCTTGTTGCCACCTCATTCCATGTCTGTAAATGAATAAATAATAAAGAATTATAAAATAAAATACTCGAGATCTAATGCTCTATATGCAATATATTTCCGAAAGTATACACATTTAATCTGATTAATGACCAATATCATTGCAAAAATTTCATTTCAAGTTTATCTAACACGACTTACAATACAATTTTTTCAACTGTAGTCAGTTTTAGCAACACTTTGTCGTAAGAGATAAAAATAAATTTCACAAAAAACCAATATAAATCGCCGCCTGCCTCTACACTACACATTTTGCTTGCTGTTGCTAACCGGGGTAATCAAGGACGATAAACAATTGAAGACTTGCGTTTTCATAATATACGTAAGTAGACGCGCGCGAGCAGAAATTTCGGACGGGCAAAAGTTTTTCGCCCACACATAAACTCTCTCCCTCCCTCCCTCTCTCGCTCGCTCTCTCTCTCTCTCTCTCTCTCTCGCTCTCTCTCTATCCTACTCACTCACTCACGCACGCACTCCCTCTCGCTCGCTCGTTCTGTCACCACGAGTGTTTACGTATAGAAACAGGACTCTTTAATCTATAATAAATACATTAAAAAGGATTTTCACTTACTTTTCTCTAATTCTCCATCAGTCTCTCTTGTCCTCCCTCTACGGCGTTCAACTCTTTTACAAGCTGATTCCACATCAGTTTTGTGGTAGTTGCTGACAAATCTCCTCTAGCGAAGGACTGGTTATACTCCATAAAAGAGTATAAATACTCAATTTGGTTTGCTGTTGGGCGTTGCCTGCATGACCTGTAAACGATATAACAGTTTTAATTTATATATCGCAATATTATTTGCCATAAAGAAATTAATCTAAAATACGATTTCTTATTGATTTATATATTCATATAATATAATATATGTAAAAACAATGCAGTATATTTTAAATTAAAAATCGTTTATATAAGTACAAGCATATTCACTTTAAAATTGAACGATACGTTGGCTACTTACCTTTCCTTGGACATGGTTGATCTGTGTGTGTCGTTCACGACAGCTCAGTGAATAATGAATTACTGACGAGTCAAGGAGTAATACAAAGCCAAAGGTTTAAGGACTCGAAATGAAAACATAAGATGAATGCGTACCCCTACTTACGTTTCTAGCCCAGTATTTATTGAAAATTCTCCGAGAGTTAACGGTTTTCTACTATCTTACTTATACACACGAGGAATATTATTTGTCATTTCCTAAATGATTTACAGTACACAACAAAAGTTTAATTCAAAACCACTTCAATTAAACCAATTTGAAACTGCTTTAATTCTTTGAAATGAATATTAATTTGAAATTTCTATTAATGTTTTAGCGTACCTTATTTTGTGTTATTTAAATTGTATAAACATAGCTTTTGTCGCAAAAGACGACCGATTCAAAAATACAATCAGCATCGCCTCTTTTCATGCTGTTCATATTGGGTACTCCGACCTCCTCTATCAATGATTCCCCGGATCCGTACTTTCCAAAAATGTTCGATACTCTTTCATCAAAATTATTGATAGAATAACTTGGTGAAGTATTTCCGGTTTTTCTAAATTCTTTCAAATATGCTGCTGTTTTATGTTTGCTTTTGAGGCGTATATTTGTCCACGTCTAAAAATTAAAAATATCACATCATTAATCAAATAAAATATATGTCAAGAATGAATAAATACTTCAAAAATTAAACTTCTGATACATATATGATAAATTAATTATTAATAAAATTTTCAGAATTGAACAAAATCGTTATTAACAAATTTGATTATTTTATAAGCTAACCTTTTTCCATTGATCAGATTTTTTTTTCGCACCTTCCAGCTTATTTAATTTATTCGTTAAATTATTCCACATTTTTTTGGATTTTTCTCGGCCTTGTTTTCCAAGCTTTGTTACTTGACCTCGAGCAAGTAATGGGTGCATTTCTAAAAATGACAGTAGAAATTCCCGTTGTTGTTTCGACGGACGGTTTTTGATTCTGGGAAGATTACTGAAGAAATAAAAATATCATTGTATGATAATTTTAAAAAGATATACAATTTAATTCTTAGATAAATAACTATTTTAACTAATCGGTGTACTTGTTCATTATTTTTTAGTTCGAAAATCAAATAGATTTAATAAATAATAAAATAAAACACTACTTACATGCTTCTTCTGATTCCATGATGTCTTGAATAAATCTTAATATGTCTGCGTGAAAGGAGTCTTTTCGAATCTGGATTCACATTCGAGACGGATAAACTTGTTGACTTGTAGAATGTGCGACTATATTTAGAGGGTATATACAAATTTACACGTAGAAATACGAGACTGTGTGCCTTTGTGTACGTACGTATGTTTTTGGACAACAGGTATATATAAGTGATGTCAAGAATTTTCGCTATAGTATTTGCTTCCGTACTGCTTGCCTGTGTGTGTTGTGAACGTGCTAGTTACAAATAACCTAATAGTATACGGAGAAAAATGTTTCCTATTCTTGCTGTTTATTTGCTTGACGAAGAGGAAAGAAATAGAGATGAACAGAGGATGCGCGTTAATAAAAAGGTTTTAAGGGATGCTTCAGATCCTTTTAGACATGAGATCGAATACTTCCGAAGACATTACAGGTACGTTTGTCAATTTTATATATAATACTAGTTCAGCGCGCTACGCGTGCCATCATTCGGTTTCCGCGCCAAACCTATCTTGGTCTCTCTCTTACACGACTATTTATTACAGCACTATTTTTTTACTATGATTTAGTTTTATTTAGTTTAAATAATAAGACAATTAAATACATTTTTTAAGCAAAAAATCAAATGCTTTTATTCTATTTTAATTATTTAGTAGTTCTATAAATATACAAAAAATAAACATTTTCAATCAAAAAAATTCAAATATTCATGCTTTTTTCAAATAACAAATTATTCAAATAACCAAGGCCTATTGATATATTCCTTTTATATCAATAGCTAATGCATTACCTATATTATTTATTGTAACACTTGTATTTGTTGTATTCTGGTTTAAGAACCTTTGGCTCGTTTAATAAACATAAATAAGTAAATAAATAAATATCGATTATTTAAATGAGCCACTATTTCCGGTCATCATTTTTAAAGAGAGGGTATATAAATTCTATTTTCAGATTGACCCCCCATTGAGCAATGTAGGTCATCAATCGTCTTAGTGATCATATTTTGATGCAACGGAATTCTGCCATCCCACTTCACCTTCAAATACTTGCGGTACTGCGATTTTTAGCGGAAGGTGCATTTCAAAAAGGGGCAGCGAGTGACTTTAACCATCCGATGAGCCAGTCATCACTAAGCCGATGCATTGATCGAATATTAGATGCCATCCTTCAATTAAAAGATCAATATATAAGATTTCCGAGAACAAACGCAAAAAGACAAGCTATTTCAAACGAGTAAGTGCTCTCTCTCTCTCTCTCTCTCTCTCTCTCTCTCTCTCTCTCTCTCTCTCTCTCTCTCTCTCTCTCTCTCTCTCTCTCTCTCTCTCTCTCTCTCTCTCTCTCTCTCTCTCCCTCCCCTCCTACGGCTTTTCTTCTCATGGAAAAGGGATTTGATTCATGTAGACGGTACTGAACCATTAACATTATCGCAATTGACATACGCACGCATTAAACCTCGTGTTATACAGCAGTACCACGGATCTGAAAAGACAAAAGCGTCACCGTGTGTTGCACTATAAAATGATGATCATTTTTCCGCACGGAAAGTCGGCACTGCATTTTTCGGTGCCAGCCAAGCAGCGTTAGTTTGCATGAAATCCAAATTTTCAATCGATATTTAAAAAAAATATTACAAAAATAATGATATTACAAAGATTTCAGAGATGCAACAGGATTCCAAAGATCATCGGCCTGGTAGATTGCTTTCTAGTTGCTTGCACGAGACCAACTGTAAATGAAGAGGCATTTTACAATTATAAGGCTGCACGAAGAGACTTTTGGTGCAAATCATGCTTTAGCCGTAGTGCGACGGCAGCGCTGTGAGTTTGGGGCAGCAGCTATTCCAAATAGGCGTAACTGCTGTTCCAAGCGGCTGCGTCGTCTGCTCTTTGGTCGAGCCGTTGGGTGTTTTTGGTGTAGCAGTTGTTCCAAACTGAAAGTACAAATGAGAGGGCGCGCTTGGCGCAACGGTCGCACTACGGAGTGCAGCAGTTGTACCAAAAGTTTCTCCGTGTGGTTCATCTAGGCCAGTAAACGAAGGTCTGAAATCGACTTTCTCTGGTGAATGGCTGCATTTTGGATACTTAGTAAAACACATCGTCTAAAAACGATGGTCAAAAATGCAGCTTCCAAAAACGCCGGCGTCACCCCTAATTTGGCGAAAAACCACCCCCGAAAACGGTTTTTCGCTTATAACTCGCGAACGGTAAGAGATATCGAAGAAAGTCCCAAACAAAAGTTGTAGAGCGTGAAATTTTACATAAGGATCACTTATCACTTTTTTGCATTTGATAAAATTAAGCCTGAGAAAAGCACGCAGAAGTAACAAACAGCAAGCGGCCGGAGGGGAAGGGAGGTAGGGCCTGCGGCCGCGTGGCTACGGCAGCGGCGGCGCGCCTCGGCAGCAATGCTGACATGTGAGCGCGCACGTGGACTGCGTGTCTCTGCGCCGCTCGAGTCGTTTTTCACTTTTTACCGATTCTAGCTGGCCCAGGCGCCGGAAAATTTTTCGCTTCTGTCTTCCCCTGTACATCTGCTGACGCAATTGCATAAAGTAACCATCGCTTTTTATAGATTTTGATTCGTAGAATCTAAATTTCGAGGTTACAATTTAACAAAATTGCAAGAACTTTGGTTTAAATGCATTTGTTTGAACAAAAACGCTATTTAAACAAATAAAAACAATCTTTTGCGATCAGAATAATTTTTTCTTGAAAATTCCGGCAATTTTAAGATTAAAATGTTTCATTCAACATCTACGAGAAATCAATATTCAAAGAGTTATAAATTTTCAAAATATTAATTCTTAGCATTCAAGAGATTTTTAATAATAGTCACAAAATTAAACATTGTTTGAGAATTCCATAATTTATAATGAGGACATGCTGTGGGTGTTTACAAAATAAATTGAGCCAAACACTTTGGTAAATTAAACTATAATATATTCACAATAACTATAAAATATAAATAATTATTACAAATTTGTCGATATAAAAGTTGTTTCAAGAATAAGTATAAAATGTGTGAGACGTTACAATTAAATAGTTGAGTGTATGACTATTACATAATTCTGAGTGTATGAGTGTTACAAAATTCTGTGAGTATTGGTGAGTTTGCTGTTTGAGTGTATGAGTGTTACAATTTCTATGAGTATTGGTGAGTTTGCTGTTTGAGTGTATGAGTTTTCTGTGTGACGTTGGGAATCACTGATGAGTGTACTAACCATACAATAAGCAACACAATCAATTATTATTGAATTAATTGTGGTTGAGTTTTCAATGAGATGACACGATTAGGTATTACCGACCTAATCGTGCCTGAGTATTTCCCGCTGTACAGCTTGGTTATGCTTTCCGTGTCGCAGCGCACCTTCGTATAAAATGGCGGCATGTATTTGAGTTGTTACCTTATCATACGTAGAGGTTATATTAATCCTCATGCTGATGAGTTGGTCCCGTGATGGTGATTCCGCAACTATGATGTACAGGTGAGTAAAGCCGTAAGTTGAGATGATCACGTGAGGAAGCCGTTGAGATGAGTGTGAGGATACGAAGCAGCCGATGAGAGAAGCCAGTTGAGCAAAACCGACTGAGAACTGCCAGTGTAATTTTTCTGCTTGAAAACCATGCCCAAATCCCGTTGATATTATTGATCACGGTGATCATGAGTTACTGCCGGGGCTGCATTGGTGAACGTGTAGGTGTGAGCAAGAATCCGTGCAAAGTTGCCGAGTGAGTATATGCCATGTGAGGAGAAGCCGCGTGAGAAGCTGCCTTGTGAGACGCACTGCACTATGAATATGCCGTGTGAGATATTGCCTCGAGCCATCGAGCGCCGGTGAGAAGATGCCGCTTGAGTATCACCGCCGTGTGAGAAGTTTCCGTGTGAGAGACACTGCCGCGTGAAAACCTGCCGTGCTAGACAACGCCGTATGAGATGTTGCCGAGCAGCAGTCCATGTTGAGAGAGTGAGAAACACTACACTTGAATGTTTCACTTGAGGATCGCCGAATGTGCACAGTGGGTTTCTCTTACAACCAAAACGCAGCCACCTCTGTGACAAGTCGATTTCAGACCCATTTTTACTGGACTATGAGTTGACCGAGAGAGAGAGCTCCATCACATGAGAATCGCCGGCACAGTAGATTTCCCTCGTGATAGACCATTACTGAGAGAGACTTTTAGTGAGAAATTTGAGTGTATCCACTGAGAGCCAAAGTACCGTGAGTTTTTCCACGAGGCGAACCATTACATGGATACTAACTGAGTGTGAGAATTGAGAGAGCACTTCCGTCTTCTTCCCAGTGTAGCCAGATAAACAATATATATCGTAATACTACGCATGTAAAAGTGGCGATTTATCGCCACAACCTGGTCACACTGCTTCTTCCTCGCCTCGTTGTTACCGAGGAGAGAGTCAAATCAGCGTCTCTCTCATTTACATGTGTAAGCATAAGAGAGACAGCATGATTTTTACCATACTCGGCTAATCAGTATAGCGATTCAGCTGTTCTGCAGAGAACAGCTGATGAGTGCTGCCGTCGCGCGGCCGCCTGCTGAGTTATCCCTCATTCGCGCAACCGCGGGAAATTCAAAACTTGATATTTCCCAAACATTCCGCCCGCCATGAACCGATAGGTTGATTAAAATTCCGATGATGCTGGTCCGATGGCGAGTTGCTGACTTCCGAGTGGGTTGAGTGGTCGCCGTCTTGAGTTTCTTCTTATATGGTTGTAAGTTCTCTAATGAGGTAGTCCAATATCTTCTGATAGTAGCCATATACTATGTGAGGATTATCCGTCTTGAGTACCATGAACTCCACTTGATTTCGTGAGATGAGTGATGCCTTTTTGATGTTGATTGAGACCGTTGAGACGACTTGCTGCCACAGTTACTGAGTCATCCATGAAGGAGTTTCCCAACTGGACAGCTGAAATGCATTGACAGTTAGAAACCAAGTGAAACATTGAGTTTAATACCTTGATGATGAGGACAAAGCCACAGTGAGTGTATCTTCTGAATCCTTTTGGAGTGGTTGTAACGGCTTTGAGTTGAGCAACCTTCACTTGAGTCAGCAATGATAATGAAATTCCAATTTGAGAATAATGTTGTCCATGGTCTGTTGGCGATGAAATATTATTGATTTCAAGTCCTTTTTTCCCACTTACGTCATATGAAATGCAGCAGGTGGGTTGAGTGTGCAATGGAGTGTCATCATTAATGAGTTGTACCAAGTTGAGTTTTTTGTTGAGAATATTGCGAAGGTAGTTCTCCAATGGATATAAACCATAATTAAACCGTAATGAAACCATTCGGATGAGTAGCCACTAACCATGTATGTATGAACAGCTAATGACAATGTTGTAAGAGAGCACAAATACAAATCCAGCACTTGTATGTTTTGGATTCACACCCCTTCGATGAGTTGATGAGTGGTTCTGCAAGTTGACCCCAGTTTGAGTGAAAAGTAGTGATGGGGAGGTCCAGCGTCCTGGATAGTTGCCCCCATGAGTTGCTGAGTCCGATGAGTCCGGTACCTAGCACAAGTCACAGAGTCTAGAATCAGTGACTTGGCCGGAACTCTGCTTCCAATAATCCAAATTTCCTGCCTGATGTATGCAAAGTGTGTTTCTCGGTGTCACCGAGAGATGTTGTTATGGGAGAATGCCGAATGATCAGTGATGAGTTGACTGCACCGTATTAATGTAGCTGGATTTTGAGTGATACTCCAGTTAAGTTTCGTAAAATCGACCTCCTACCCTGATAATTCCTTCTGAGTACATGCAGTCAATCTATTGAGTAGAGAATTCCGTGGGACTTGAGATATTTCAGCATGAGGAGTTCAAGATGGAAATGAACTTGCTGAGTTTCCTTGATCCAAAAGAAATTTTCGTTGCTGATCAGATCAGCTGTGAGTCTCGTCTCTGTTGAATTTTCCCTTTTGCGGACGAAATCCCATGAATTTTCGGAATGGGATGTGGCTGCAGTGAGTGTACCCTTTGCTTCTTTCTGGAAGGTATTCGTCATTTTCTGAGTCTACTTGAGATGGTCATGGTGATTAATTGCCTTTGGTTGTTGGAATTATTCTTTAAGTGAGTGCAACCCTGGTTCCAACAGATTCCTTCCATCATGAGGCACGTGAGATTATGCGTGTGCATACTATATTCTGATCTGTCCATAAATGAACATGAGTGCTTGGCAACTGAACATTGTCCAAACATACCTTCTGAGTAACCTTGCCGCCCTGAACTCCAACCTTGATCTGGAGTTCGGGTTGAGTGTTGCCTTCCTTCTTGATGAGACTAGGAATAATAAGCCACTTGTGAGAAACCGTGGGGTGCTGTAGCCGTTGCCTATTGCGAAGCATTTGAAAAGCCATAAGTTTTGAGAACCGAATCCAATTGAGTGAGATCTTCTCGAATTTGCAGCCATTCTTCGCAATTGAGTTAAACTTGTTTGTACCATGAGTACTTGAGTAGCCACAGCTCTTGTAGGAGAATTTGAAATAATAACCACAGATGAGATTGTCCATGCGGGGTCTAATAGTGGTGAGTTTTGAAAGGAATTATCCAGTTGTGATTATTTCTTGAGTGAGCGGCAATATCATTCAGATGTGAATTTAATTGATAGTGAAATCCGTTATAATTTGAGTAATTTCATGACGCAATCATCAGAATCAACTGCTTGAATTGCTGTTGAATTGTGAGAAATTCCTTGATAACCATCGACGAGTTGAATTGCAATTTTGCTAATGCAGAGCCACCCGCCGTGCAGAATCCTGATATCTGCATGGTGCTGTGAATGAATGTGTCCGTTGATGCAACTCCATATGTGAATTTGCTAAACCGAAGTGCGTGAGTCGATCCGATTCTTTATCCATCCATGCGTTGTAAATTACATCTTAATAATGCCAATTGAGAATAATTCACGTTGAATGCCAATTCGAGTGAGTTTGCCATATTTTTTGAGGTTAAGTTTTATGATCTAACAATAATCATCAGTGCCAATGAGTACATCCACAAGTTGAGGCTGCCAAAATATGCGCTGAGCCAATAAAGTTTTCTTTCGTACAATTCCAAATAAAATGTTAAGATAGTTCCGATGGCACTGTACATGAGACTTGGCGTATGATGAGCAGTAATCCTAACCTCAAATTCCAATAATTGATAGATGAGCGGTGCCATGAAGCGTTGAGGATTTAAATCACATCCTTTGAGATAAATCACAATTCTGACATTGAATGGATTAATAATCCAAGTTTGTGAGGTGTCACCGGTGTGTTGTAACATTCCAAATGCAGTGGCAATTATTGACGATTAAGTAACTGAGTATTGCAGGTGAGTTGACCTTAAGTGTAAATGATTGTGCCGAAATCCAATTGTTGAGTATTTTTGAATATGATCCATATATAGTGAGAGTTACTTGATCTTGCACCTATAGTTGATATGCAGTATTGCTGCATAAATCCAAAAATCTGAAGGACATTGCAATTGTAAGAAAAGTAAGAAGAGTGTAATTGCATCTCTCCATCTCGATGCAACGTTGATTATTGTGACCGCCACAATATACGAGTGAAATTACTTCCAATAGGCGCAAGTGTGGTGTGTAATGCATATTCAATGTATCATTTTCGGTTGAGATGTTCTTGTAGACTTCCTGTGAGGCTCCTTTCTGAGTTAACTGCTAAGGCAGCGCTGAGTTTGTACGTCCACACAGTGATCCACATATAGTGAAGAGTTTGTCCGTTAATTCCTTGAGGTTGTCCGTTTGAGAGTTGAGAGTGTCCAAGTCACTGGTGAGAATCGCATCCATGAGTATGTCAATCTCCTTCACCTCAGCATCCTCAGCCATGATCCAATGCATGTAACAGTTCAGCAATGAGTAAAATGCAATGAATATAATACACACCACAGCATATTTAATCCGGCCTGAAGGACCAAATGTTTGAGAATTCCATAATTTATAATGAGGACATGCTGTGGGTGTTTACAAAATAAATTGAGCCAAACACTTTGGTAAATTAAACTATAATATATTCACAATAACTATAAAATATAAATTACTATTACAAATTTATCGATATAAAAGTTGTTTCAAGAATAAGTATAAAATGTGTAAGATGTTACAATTAAGGGGGCTAGACACCTTTTTTCTCTGAAATAAGAAGTCACATTTTAATACATAAATGTAAACTAATTATTTCATACTTTTTACATATAAAAGTGGGTATATTTACCTTACCTTAAAACTTTCTCCGATGGGCCTTTTATATGGTCCAGAACCATAGTCATCGATGAAACAAGTTTTTTCACTAACCGTAAGCTTTGAAATTTTCCTGTGGATGGATTGACTCCAGATTTGAACTAAATTACTCCTGAATAGTATAATTCTCATATGAGTGTAGGGATTTAGGATTAAATGTCGGAAAAAATTTTTACATCAGAAAAATTATGAAAAAATATAAAAAATTTAAAAAAATTAAAAAACAAACTCTTGAAAAACAGCATAATTTTTTTTTTCTCATTAGATCAAAAATCCCTACACTCATATGAGAATTATACTATTCAGGAGTAATTTAGTTCAAATCTGGAGTCAATCCATCCACAGGAAAATTTCAAAGCTTACGGTTAGTGAAAAAACTTGTTTCATCGATGACTATGGTTCTGGACCATATAAAAGGCCCATCGGAGAACGTTTTAAGGTAAGGTAAATATACCCACTTTTATATGTAAAAAGTATGAAATAATTAGTTTACATTTATGTATTAAAATGTGACTTCTTATTTCAGAGAAAAAAGGTGTCTAGCCCCCTTAAATAGTTGAGTGTATGACTATTACATAATTCTGAGTGTATGAGTGTTACAAAATTCTTTGAGTATTGGTGAGTTTGCTGTTTGAGTGTATGAGTTTTCTGTGTGACGTTGGGAATCACTGATGAGTGTACTAACCATACAATAAGCAACACAATCAATTATTATTGAATTAATTGTGGCTGAATTTTCAATGAGATGACACGATTTGGTATTACCGTCCTAATCGTGCCTGAGTATTTCCCGCCATACAGCTTGGTTATGCTTTCCGTGTAGCAGCGCACCTTCGTATAAAATGGCAGCATGTATTTGAGTTGTTACCTTATCATACATAGAGGTTATATTAATCCTTATGCTGATGAGTTGGTCCCGTGATGGTGATTCCGCAACTATGATGTACAGGTGAGTAAAGCCGTAAGTTGAGATGATCACGTGAGGAAGCCGTTGAGATGATTGTGAGGATGCGAAGCAGCCGATGAGAGAAGCCAGTTGAGCAAAGCCGACTGAGAACTGCCAGTGTAATTTTCCTACTTGAAAACCATGCCCAAATCCCGTTGATATTATTGATCACGGTGATCATGAGTTACTGCCGGGGCTGCATTGGTGAACGTGTAGGTGTGAGCAAGAATCCGTGCAAAGTTGCCGAGTGAGTATATGCCATGTGAGGAGAAGCCGCGTGAGAAGCTGCCTTGTGAGACGCACTGCATTATGAATATGCCGTGTGAGATATTGCCTCGTGGCGCGCTCGAGCCATCGGGCGCCGGTGAGAAGATGCTGCTTGAGTATCGCCGCCGTGTGAGAAGTTTCCGTGTGAGAGACACTGCTGCGTGAAAAGCTGCCGTGCTAGACGACGCCGTATGAGATGTTGCCGAGCAGCAGTCCATGTTGAGAGAGTGAGAAACACTACACTTGAATGTTTCACTTGAGGATCGCCGAATGTGCACAGTGGGTTCCTTTTACAACCAAAACGCAGCCACCTCTGTGACAAGTCGATTTCAGACCCATTTTTACTGGACCATAAGTTGACCGAGAGAGAGAGCTCCATCACATGAGAA
Source organism: Torymus aiolomorphi (assembly GCA_036365515.1). Taxonomy (NCBI): domain Eukaryota; kingdom Metazoa; phylum Arthropoda; class Insecta; order Hymenoptera; family Torymidae; genus Torymus; species Torymus aiolomorphi. Next base: position 209,047,689 of record CM070873.1, on the reverse strand, counting down.
TCGCCGGCACAGTAGATTTCCCTCGTGGTAGACCATTACTGAGAGAGACTTTTAGTGAGAGGTTTGAGTGTATCCACTGAGAGCCAATGTACCGTGAGTTTTTCCACGAGGCGAACCATTACCTGGATACTAACTGAGTGCGAGAATTGAGAGAGCACTTCCGTCTTCTTCCTCGCCTCATTGTTACCGAGGAGAGAGTCAAATCAGCGTCTCACTCATTTACATGTGTAAGCATGAGAGAGACAGCATGATTTTTGCCATTCTCGGCTAATCAGTATAGCGATTCAGCTGTTCTGCAGAGAACAGCTGATGAGTGCTGCCGTCGCGCGGCCGCCTGCTGAGTTATCCCTCAGTCGCGCAACCGCGGGTAATTCAAAACTTGATATTTCCCAAACAAACATCAAGTAAAAATTGTTACAGTTACTAATCGTTTACCATGTAAAAAGAGATGTGCATAGTTAATATTACTTTGTATTATAAGTAATTCACATTAATATAGGTACGAGTAAATCTCAGGAACTCTTAACTTTTTTGGGAACTCCAAAGTTTAAGCAGACAAATGAATCAACGCTCAAAATGTTTTCCTTGCAATAAAAAAAATAAAAAAATCTATTATGAATAATGGCAACGATTCAGCTGCGTTCATAAATGAAAAAATTGTTGTTAATATGCTTTTCCTATCGATATATTTATCTATATAGGAACAGAAACACACTTACGATCGTTGTACAATTTGTTTAGCTTTTTTGTGTGTCAAAATCTTGAACTCGAGTCCTGGTAGGTCTATGTGCTATAAAAATTAGCCGAAATACAAAATTTTTTCACCATACCGTCTGGCTGAAAGTACCACTTTTGCAGTTCGCTCCCGGCTCAAACCGTGAATGTGGTACTTTCGGTAAGGATATGGTAGAATAGTAAAATAGAATAGTATATGCGCTATTTCCAAAATTATTCCCCTCTTACGTCTCGAAAAAAATTATAATTTTTTTTTAAGGCACCCTCATCAGACAAAGTTTTTCTTGTTCTTCAAGCTTCTCTGAATGTAAAAATAAATATATACAAGTTCGATTTAATGATATCATTTTTTGGTGACACTTTCATGTCAATTTTGGATTGAAAAGAATTGACGGAAATTTCAGTTTTCTTTCTAAACGATGAAACTTGAAAAAAGGATTTAATTTTGAAGGTACATTTACTGAACAAAGTTTTTCTTGTTCTTTAAGCCTTTCTGAATGTGAAAAAAATTATTTACAAGCCCGATTGAATGGTATACTTTTTCGGCACCACTTTTCAGTATGCCACTTATAGAAATTGAATCATGGTCTTCTAAAGAACTTGATGTCGATGCACCCCTCGTTTAAGAAATCATCTGTTTTTGTGGGGGGGAGGTGTTTTATCAAAATGGTAAAACGTTAGATGGGTATTTTCTCATAAAATATACTATCGTTTAAAACATTCTCCGAATCTGATACTATAAATTCCGAACAGGAGCTCTTCAGAACACACAAGGGATTTCTTTCGAAAAAAATATCAGAAAACTTTGCGTCTATAAAAATTGAAAACAGATTGTATAAAATTATAAAGATACTTTTTACTAGTAAAATAAAACTCCGAAAAATGTGACTCCTAAAAACATTATTTCCTTATATATTTTCCTTATATAGATTCCTATAAAATTTTTAGGGGGGAGGTATTTTATCAGAATGGTAAAATGTTAGATGGGTATTTTCTCAGAAAGGTAAAAAAAAATAGAATATCTTATGATAGAAGGGTAACTTTTTCTAAGGTTTAAAAATGTATAATACATAAAAATTCAAAAAAATTTGGCAAGAACGCCATGATATTTTCATTAAATTATTTTTATATGATATGTGACATCAAGTTTCCGAATGCCATTTCTACCCAACGATTAAATTATAGAAAATGCAGTGATTTAGAAAATCTATAATGTCGGCAAATGAGCTAAAAATCGTATAGGAATGGACGATTCAGATTTTTCAGAATTTTATTTTTCTAGTAAAAAGTATCTTTATAATTTTATGCAATTTGTTTTTCTGAGAAAATACCCATCTAACATTTTGTCATTCTGATAAAATTCCTCCTCTCTCGCTCTTACTCGCACGTGCATCAACATGCAGTAAGGAAAAAATATGTTTAAAAATGAAAAGCTCGTCGTTTTATTTGTTACACGGTTAAAAAAAGATCGCTATCGCAGCGAAAAAGCTTGCTGTGATAGCGATTTTTATTGCTAGGAAAATACAACGAATTCGGATTGCTGTTTCAACGACATAAACATTTCTGTACATATAATCAAATAAGTTTGCAACGTTAACAATCCATTTTGCTACAGCAATCTCTTGAGCCATTGTAAGTAGCAAACGCAAATTGCTATTCCAATCAATTTTGTTACTGTAATTCATATGACATCTATCAATTATTAGGTTATAATGAGAATGATTTTTTTACTTGCATAGAGAATAAAAGGAAAAGATATAGGAATTGAAAAATAGTACATTGGGCAACTAGGGAGGCGAATTGCCGCCTTTGGCGACCGAGTGATACACGAGTGGTCAATATCATCATCCGAGTCTGAAAAAGTCAATTGCTAATGAGTTCAGGAATAGGACCTTTCTTTGCATGGAAAGTGGATAGGGGATCGGACATATCGAGTCGTCATAACGGGAGACTAAGTTCTCTTCCTCCCACCGTTCCCTAGACGCTTCAAATACTCGATTTTCGATTCACCTTTCTATGCAGAGAAAAAGGGCCTTTTTCATATACATGTTGCATGACTAATATACTTTTTCATAGCTAAAGAAATTTAGAAATACGATTAAAAATTTTTATTAACGAATTTATTAAAAATTTAATTTAATATTATAAAACATTTTCCGTAACAATATAAGAATTTCCGTCACTAATAGGATATGTATTCAATACTGTATGATCGTACAAGGAGTTAATGCGACTACAAAACCATGTATCCGACTCACACTACATATGCATATAAATGACTATCAAAGTACTCCGTACATAATATATACAGTCCCTAAAAATAATATCTTCTTAATTTTACCAAAAGTAGGCAAAAAATTTTCATCTATACTTAAAAAAATTGTTGACTCTAGTGTGTATTCTATTCCCTTAAAACTACTTAATACTTTTTACAAATTCGTACTCTCGAAATTTTTTTTAGTGTAAAATTGGGCACGTCACGAAATAGCGCATATACACTATTTTTTTTTAATATATACACAATACTTTAGTAAAAATCCAATTTCATTATTTTGAAAGTACATATACACTGTTTTGTACCTAGTTAGTGCATATTCACTATTTTGTACCAGTGCCCGATTTTGCACTGAAAAAGATTTAGAGAGTTGCGATGGTGTAATTAGGCGATAGGACGCCGAGCCCGAACACTCGCAAATAAATATAGTTATATATTTCCTCCTTTTCTCTCTCTCTCTCGCTTCCGCCTCACTTACCGTCCAAAAGGAGATTCCGCTGTGACGTCGTATCTGGGCAGGCTACGAAGCTGAAAAAGGTTGGGAAGGGAAGGGTACTATCGTCAAATAAATAATCAAACCACTAACGCCAGATAAACTCTCAATTTATTTAAATCAACAAAAGAAATCCCTATTACAAGTATCTAAATCCACTCACGCCTACACGCTCACACTCACTCCTCTCACTCCCGCGGGCCCCGCCGTCACCCCGAGAGTAAACTCGCAGGCAACCAAAAATCCGCCGCAGCGCGATTCCGAGAAGCACCGCGCACGCGAGTCCCTCTTTCTCTCTCACACTCGCAAACTCCTGCTCTACACGGAGAAAGTCCCCCGCGGCGCGATTTCGAGAATCGCTGCGCACGCGAATCTCTCTCTCTCACTCTGCTCTCCACAACAAAATCCTTCAAGCGGCGCGATTCTGAGAATCGCTGCCCCCACGGATCTCTCTCTCACTCTCCACTGCTCTATCTCTCCCCGCACCAAAGACTCCCCGCAACGCGATTCCGAGAATCGCCACACGCGCGAATCACTCTCTCACTCACTCTCACTCTACGCGGACGAAATCCTCTCCGCGGCACGACTCCAAGACTCGCCGCGCACGCGAATCTCTCTCTCTCCACGTACTCCCGCTCTCCACCGACCGAACACTCCTCCGCGGCGCGATTCCGAGAGTCGCTGCGCTCGCGAATCTCTCTCTCTCTCTCCACTCGCCACGCTCCACTATCCGCTCTCGGGCCCGCTGCCCACGTACCTTCCGTCGCAGCGAAGCCTTGACCTTCTGGTGGGGCTGGACCGCCGATTTCCCGGCTGCTCAATCTCGCGCTGCTACGATGCACTCTCTCCCTCCAGTCGCCGCGGCTCCCTCGTCCTCTCGTACCAACTCTCTTCTCTCTCTCTCTCTCTCCCTCGATCCCGCTGTTCGTCGTCGCCGTCCCCCACGCTCACTCTCTCGAACTCTCCACTCGATAAAACCGCCGAACTTCTCCCTTACACGCGCTCGTGGTCACCGCTCTCTTGGTACTGCCGATCTCTCCCGCGCGCCTTCTCGATGCCCCCGCACATGCGCCGGCGTCCCACGGGTTGCATCAGTAGATCGGCTCTACTACTGCTTCGCACGTGGCTCCTCTCTCGCTTCTCTCGGCCGTGCCCGTCAGCGGAGCGCCTCCCCGCTATAGCAGCGCACGGCCGCGTATCCTCGCCCGCGAGGTGCTGCCACCGCGCTCTCCAACTCCGCGGCGCACGGAGGCGCGCGAAATTCGAACGCGCCCCGCGCGACTACCACTCCACTTGATCTACTTACATACCTGGGCGGGGGGGAAGCACAGGGATCTTGCCTCTCCTAATCCTTCTCGGCTTCACTCTCCTCCACTCGATACCCACCGGGATCAAGCACCGAAACAGAAAGAAACATCCCGAAAAATAAATAAGGGAGCTTAGGACAACAGTGCCCCGGCCACCCAGCTCGAGAGAGAGAAAAAAGAAAATGGTGACGACTTACCACGTCACAAACTCCCCCCTCCTAGGACGGAACACACCCCGAATTTTCCGCTCATACTAGTTTCCGCCTTCTCTCTTTTTCTCTCTCTCCAGCCGGTCACCTGGGCATGAAACATTCCGACGGAATAAAGATACTCACCGGGGAACGACGGTCCCCCCTCTAACTTCTTTCATCTCGACTCCACGGCGTTGCTTCGGTGGGTCCAGGGATCTATCCCCTCTCTCTCCTCTTCTTCCTTTTTCTCTCGAACCCGTCTCTCCCTCTCTAATCTCTCGGTCTTCCGTCTCACTCTGGCTATACGCTCCTCCTCTAACCTAATTCTCTCAAACCTCTCTCTCTCCACTCTCTCCTCCTCCCCTCTCGCACGCTCTTCACTTTCTCTCTCTCTCCACCCTCTCCTTCTCCACTCTCGCACACTCTTCCCTTTCTCTCTCTCCCTCAACCCTCTCCTTCTCCACTCTCGCACACTCTTCCCTGAATAACGGCGTTTTTCTCCTCGCCCGTCTTGGCGAAAGGTCTCCAACGCCCTTTTCTCACTCTCCACACCCCACGTCCGAGCTGCGCATCTACGTTAAACAGCTCGCAGAAGTCCATTCCGAGAATAATCTCCTGATCCAGGTTGTGCAGGGCCTTCATTGGTAAAGACGCTGTGTGATGATCGATCTCAAGCATCACGTTCAACACACCCATAACCTTGGTGATTCCGCCAGTGACATTCCGCACCGCCGTAGTGCTCTCCTGTAACCGATCCTCGAATCGTTCGGCCACGCCGGGGCCCACTAGTGATAGCATTGCCCCCGGGTCGAATAAAGCTTTGTAGGAGTGTCCACCAAGCTTCACCATGACAAAGTGACGGTTCTCTCTGCACAATCCTGCGACTGCTTCGGAATCTTCTTCAAACTCCTGCTCTCCACTACCCTTTTGCCCCTCTTCGCTCTTTTCCTTCACTTCTTTCTCTCTACTTCTCTCCACATCTATCTCTTTGTCCTCCCTTAAGGGCAACACGTTCTCGGGCGATTTCCTCCCCTCTACTTCCGCAGTCTCCAACTCCAGCATGATCTCTTCGAGCCACTCGTCGTCACTGGATTCCTCACTTCCCGGACCTCCTAAACACTCTACCACCTCCGGCTGACGTCTCTTGAGTGTGCCTTCCTTCTTCTCTTCACTCATCTCATTCCTTTCTGGGGGCTCCGTTGTTACGACCTCCCTTTGCTTCACGCCAATCTCTCTCTTCTCTCCACTCTCCTGCTTCACTATTCTCACTTCACCTCTTATCCCCGCGCGTAAATCTCTCTCCACTTCTTTCTCTTCACCCTTTTCTTCCACCCTTCCCCTATTCCCACGAGTCTTCTCTGACTCCACGGAGGATCGCTGGGGAACCAGCACATTTACGATGCCCGCCCCCCAGCTTGCCCGTTTCCCAAAGTTGCTCGTAAAGGTGCGCATTTTGGACAGGTTTTGAAAGTGACGTTCGGTGTGTCACAGACTTGGCAACTCTCGCGTGGGGACTGGGCGGGTTGAGTAGGAGTAGGACAATTCCGCACCGTATGCCCCTTTTGCTTGCACCAATAACAAACCACCTCGGGGCAAACGGAGGCCTTGTGGCCCACCGCTTGACAGAGATTGCAAACCCCCATAAAGGGCCTCTCCTCTCCTCCGGTAAACGGGGCTTGGCCCGGGCCTGGGGTACGCCCATACCCGCCTCGGGGAGGACCCGCTCGCCACTCTCCAGGGCCCGGGCTTGCCGTCGGAGCCCCTCTCCACGGTTCGTTTCCATAACCTCGGCCGGTTCCATACGGAGGTCTGGGGTTTCCAGGGCCCCCTTGGACTCCAGGTCCGCCTTGCACCACAGCTGCGTAAGTCTTGGCCTCCTCTTTCCCCGTGGTCTGGGTCTCTGGCGTGTTCGGTGACTCAGTCCCCGATTTCAAGTCTCCGTCACCTTTCCTTCCGCCCGGAGGTCGGGCCGTTTTACTTGTCTTCCGGCTTTCAGCCTTCTCCCCAGTCCTCGCAGGCTTTGGAGAGACACCCTCTACTTCTCCCTTCTCTACGGATGCTACTCCCTTTTGGCGCCCCGAAACGCCCGAAAACGCCGCTCCCGGCACTCTCATCTTATCAGCAGAGGGCGGCGGAAGATAGCGGCTATCCAACTCCTTTTGCCTCTCCCAACGACGTCCGTATCTCTCCAAATCCCCCATCGTCTCCACTATTTTATCAGACATAGCCTTCCTGTACTCCGGAAGGATATTCCGATAGGCGGTTTCCACCAGCTGTCTCTCTGACGGTGGTCGTTTGAACCGAGAGACGATGTAGTTGAAGTTGGAGAGGTACGTGGCAATCTTCTCGCCCCTCGCCTGCGTTCTACGTCTCAAATCATCCAACAGATCTTCACGGTCGTATTCGGTGACGAACTGTCGCCTGAAGGACTTCCGAAATCCGGACTAAGAAGGCGTATCCAGCCTGATAGTTCTAAACCATCGGCCCGCTCTCTTAGTTAATATACAGGGCAGGGCACCGAGCAGCTCTCGGTCACGTATCCCTGCCCCCTCGCGGCAGTCCTCTAACTGCTCTAAAAACTCCTCGGGGTCCTCCTTCTCGTCTCCACTGAATTTAAGGCCCCAGCTCTTCAGTAGCTTCACGGCTCGGGCCTTCAGTTCCGCCGCAGGTGTCGCTCTCCACCGTCTTCTCGGCTCCACTTCACCATCCTCCTCCGTCTCGCTGAGGTCTCGAAGTCTGCGGCGGGCTGGACTGCTCCTCTCCACGTCTTCTCCACTCTCACTACTGCTCGAGATCGTGATACTGCGCACCGCCGACTTCCTTTCCCCCGCGAATCTTCCGGGCCGCTTCTGTTCTCGTCCTTCCTTATCGAGTGCATCAGCCCTCTTGAATAGGTCTTCCTGACGATTTTCCATTTCTCCCTCATCGCTCACTCGATGCATGAGGGGAGGATCGATGGGTCTTCGACGATGATGCCCTGATGTTTTCCTCCTCAGTAGGGGTTTGATCTCCTGGTGGTCCGAAGTATTGGTCGGCTGAAGACTCTTCACCGGCCGGTACGTCGTGCCGCTGCCTCCTCTCTCCGAGGGTAATGAACGAAGGTCTTGATCCTTCTCCCTCTTCAAGTCTCCACGTATCTCGGGCTCCACGTCACTCTCCTCTCCACTGCTCGTCTCCACGTCATACTTCCGTTGTATCTCGTCCCAATTCTGGCCGGGAGTGTACCACTCCCTTTTGGACAACCCCTTCTTCCTCGCTGGAGTCTCCCTTGGAACGAGAGCTGGCGGGGCTCTAAACGGTGTCTGAGCCTGCGGGACTGTAGGTGGCAACGGATCAGCAGACGGTAACCCCCGATATAACCGAGCCGAATAGTATTCCCACGTTGACGCCATGGGAGGTACGAATCTGCTACTATCGAACGTGGCTGTCACTCTGGGCGCACTCAGAACTGAGACCGACGTCGTCACGGCTGGTTGCGCCCCTGTCGTCCGCAGGGCCGGACCCATGTTATTCTTGGTGGCGCTCAGTGAGCTACTGACTGTCACCGTCACTGGCGTGAGTCCCTCCTGCTGGTGCACCATTACCTCCACCCGCTGCTCTCTTCCTCTCTCCACATCCTCGTCGCTCGCCTGCGGCGAGCCTTCACTACTCGATTTACCCCGAGATCATGCCGCACCTTTCTTCTTCGAAATCTTCCGCCGTTGGATTGGCTCACCTTCCTCCTCGCCTCTCTCCACATCTACCCCTATGATTTCCTCGATGGCTTCCGACTCTGCCTCGTCGCAGGTATACCAGGGAACCTCCACCTCCGGCACTTCCTCGCGCAAGATCGCACGCAATAAGCGATCTCGCAAACTCTCCAAGTTACCGCGGCTATTCGCCCTCCGTTCCTCGAGTTCCGCAACCAATTCTGCCGGCTGCAACTGGGCCACCGTTCGGGTCCAGCGCCTGGCCGCACGAGATTGCGCCAGCTCCTTCATCCTCGCAGCGTGCTCGCCCATGGCTTGCGTCCGCTTCTCCACGACTATTACTCGCTTACGAAAGCCGAGTAGTCTAACTCTCTCTCACTCTTTCCTCCGTCTACACTCCCTCTGACTCCACAAAGCACTTCTGAACGCACGGCCTCTGCCTGTGCGACCAACCAACACGCCAACAACTCTCCACAATAAATATTCAAACTCAAGTACTATATATAATATAAGGGGGAACAAATAATTTAAATATTCAATATATATATTTATTATTCGCACGCTTTACTATCGCTATGCCGCAATTACCGCTAACTCGCCACAACTCTGACGCAACTCTCACACTTACTCTCACTCTATTTCTCTACACTACACGCACTTCCCAACCTTTGTCACAGCAGATCTCCCCACAAGGGATGCCAATTTGCGATGGTGTAATTAGGCGATAGGACGCCGAGCCCGAACACTCGCAAATAAATATAGTTATATATTTCCTCCTTTTCTCTCTCTCTCTCGCTTCCGCCTCACTTACCGTCCAAAAGGAGATTCCGCTGTGACGTCGTATCTGGGCAGGCTACGAAGCTGAAAAAGGTTGGGAAGGGTACTATCGTCAAATAAATAATCAAACCACTAACGCCAGATAAACTCTCAATTTATTTAAATCAACAAAAGAAATCCCTATTACAAGTATCTAAATCCACTCACGCCTACACGCTCACACTCACTCCTCTCACTCCCGCGGGCCCCGCCGTCACCCCGAGAGTAAACTCGCAGGCAACCAAAAATCCGCCGCAGCGCGATTCCGAGAAGCACCGCGCACGCGAGTCCCTCTTTCTCTCTCACACTCGCAAACTCCTGCTCTACACGGAGAAAGTCCCCCGCGGCGCGATTTCGAGAATCGCTGCGCACGCGAATCTCTCTCTCTCACTCTGCTCTCCACAACAAAATCCTTCAAGCGGCGCGATTCCGAGAATCGCTGCCCCCACGGATCTCTCTCTCTCACTCTCCACTGCTCTATCTCTCCCCGCACCAAAGACTCCCCGCAACGCGATTCCGAGAATCGCCACACGCGCGAATCACTCTCTCACTCACTCTCACTCTACGCGGACGAAATCCTCTCCGCGGCACGACTCCAAGACTCGCCGCGCACGCGAATCTCTCTCTCTCCACGTACTCCCGCTCTCCACCGACCGAACACTCCTCCGCGGCGCGATTCCGAGAGTCGCTGCGCTCGCGAATCTCTCTCTCTCTCTCTCCACTCTCGCCACGCTCCACTATCCGCTCTCGGGCCCGCTGCCCACGTACCTTCCGTCGCAGCGAAGCCTTGACCTTCTGGTGGGGCTGGACCGCCGATTTCCCAGCTGCTCAATCTCGCGCTGCTACGATGCACTCTCTCCCTCCAGTCGCCGCGGCTCCCTCGTCCTCTCGTACCAACTCTCTTCTCTCTCTCTCTCTCTCCCTCGATCCCGCTGTTCATCGTCGCCGTCCCCCACGCTCACTCTCTCGAACTCTCCACTCGATAAAACCGCCGAACTTCTCCCTTACACGCGCTCGTGGTCACCGCTCTCTTGGTACTGCCGATCTCTCCCGCGCGCCTTCTCGATGCCCCCGCACATGCGCCGGCGTCCCACGGGTTGCATCAGTAGATCGGCTCTACTACTGCTTCGCACGTGGCTCCTCTCTCGCTTCTCTCGGCCGTGCCCGTCAGCGGAGCGCCTCCCCGCTGTAGCAGCGCACGGCCGCGCATCCTCGCCCGCGAGGTGCTGCCACCGCGCTCTCCAACTCCGCGGCGCACGGAGGCGCGCGAAATTCGAACGCGCCCCGCGCGACTACCACTCCACTTGATCTACTTACATACCTGGGCGGGGGGGAAGCACAGGGATCTTGCCTCTCCTAATCCTTCTCGGCTTCACTCTCCTCCACTCGATACTCACCGGGATCAAGCACCGAAACAGAAAGAAACATCCCGAAAAATAAATAAGGGAGCTTAGGACAACAGTGCCCCGGCCACCCAGCTCGAGAGAGAGAAAAAAGAAAATGGTGACGACTTACCACGTCACAGAGTATGTACAATTAGTATCAATATTGGTGAGTAAATGATTTTGAAAATCAACCTTTAAATTTATCGATAACATCATCAGGTATTCTCCACCTACGTAAGAGGTTAGACGCATATTCGACGCTCATGATGCTGAATTGACGTTGCAATACTTTTTTGTTAATGTAACTATGTGAAGGGATTAACATAGCAACCAAAATGGTTGCTCTAACGATTTTCTATTACTACGCTTAGCAAGATAATATATCGTATGCACGCTCGTTCTTTGAACGAACAATTTTGATTGTAACAGCGATTTACTTCGCTATACAGAACAATTAGGAGTTAGAAATTTAACGAAGTTATCGCAGCGATGCCGAATTGCTATATTCATCATAGAATTGTTTGGCAGAACAAAAGTTTGTTATAGTAGCAAACTTTTTGTTTGTACTTACAAACTTTATTGCTAATCTCATTTAACAAACTATGAATCGCTGTCTCGATCATATTATTTTTTACCGTGTATTTGTGGTACCTAGAACAGAAAGAAAACGTTTAGTGAATGTGCCTCAACATTAACTTTTGAAATTTCTTTGAAGCTAAAAGTTAGAAAGTCCAGAGAAATGCTCATTTACTCATTGCCGTAGCAACGAGTTTATTACTGACTATTTTATAAGTAACAAAACTAGCCCACGGTTTTTTTATCTATCTTGACAGAAAATAGAAGAAGTATGGACACATTATACACATAGGTATCTTGTATAACACACTTTCTATTTATATGTTATATGATTGTGTTTGTAATAGTATATTATGCACCAAGAGAATAAAGTGGGCTGTGTGCCCCCTGCGCGAGAGTTGTCGCGCGAGCGAAGCGAGGGCGACAAATGCGCAGGTTCGCACAACCCACTTTATTCACGAGTGCAATACGTATACGATTTTTTAACACAACTATCGTAAAATTCGTACTCGTTCCCCGCTGAAAAGGGAAAAAGTGCTGCATATTTATTCTCCTTCCCTCGCCTTCGGCTCGGGCACAAATAGTGCGTTGCGCTGGCAACAAGAGTGAGGGTAGGGAATGAACGTAGCACTTTTTTCCCGCTTCGGCGGGGTTAAAGTACGAACTTTACGATGGGGTGTGTTAAAAAGAAATAAATAGAAGCTTTGTTAAAATATTAGTTATTGTAGTTGAACATTTCGACGCTCCCTACGAAAATTAGCACCTTCTTTGGGCTCCTCACGAAGACTAGCACATTTCAGAAAACTGCAACGAAAACTAGCATAACTCACGACTTTGCCGCGAATACTAGTACAATTGGCGAGGTTGCCGCGAAAACTAGCATCATTCACGAGTTTGCGCCGAATAATAGTACAATTCGGAAGATTGCGACGAAAAGTAGCACGATTCGCGAGTTTGCGACGAAAAGTAAGACGATTCGCAGGCTTGCCGCGAAAACTAGCACTTCGCGTCACCGTGTTAATTTACATAAGAGGCAGTGGAATGTGCTAGTCTTAGCCGCAATCAAGCGGATCGGGCTAGTCTTCAACGTAAATCAATGGGGCGTGCTAGTCTTCGTGGTCAACGCTGAAATGGACTAGTCTTAGTGGCAATCTGAATCGTGATAGTTTTCGTAGGGAGCGTCGATTTATACTAATCACCAGTAAAATAATTTTTTAATGATCTTTGAGAAAATTTTTCATTTAGTCAAAAACAGTCCATTTGACCCAAGAGGGTATTCTTCTTGAATAAAATAGGTATTAGAATTATTAATTCTATACTTGACTCTAGACAAAAATCTTTTTAAATCGAAATCCGTTTGTGTAAAGAGTAAATTTCTCCCTCCCCGAAGCACTATAGTAACATTTTCTCTTTAAAAGTTTTAATAAAAAAATGTTTTACTTATTGCCATTTATTGTTATGATGAATTTTTACACTTATAACAAAAAAATTGGAAAAAAAGTTATTCGGAGATAGATCCAGAGGTGCAGTTATGGGTAATCAAACCATAGACTTTATTTATAGTATTTCAACATGATAACTAGCTGAAAATAAGAGCTTCTAACCTCCTGAGCATGGATTTTATTAAAACTTGATGATGTCATTTTTAAGCTACAAAATTACACTCTGAAATTGTATCCACATCCACAATCCAGACGTGATAAACTTCCCTCGAGAGTTTCTGACCGAAACTTGCTAAAATAGAAATATATCAATAAAAATAATTTTTACATATCTCTATAATTTGTCATTGTAAAATGAATTTCTTTTAAATAAGATTCAACCTGTAGGTTAAATGTAAATTAAAATGTAGATATATAATGTAAATACAAACAGTAAATTGCATTGTAGTTAATATCGTAATTAATTACTTGTATTGCATACTCATATTTTCTGCTGCAAAAGGACTCCGTCATAAATACTCATAATATGATCTATTCTCCAAAGGAATATTTTTTTTATTATCTTATATTAATTACGAATATTAAGAAGAAAATTCTGCGCGAAGAAAAATAATTACTTTTAAGATAGTAGGAATGGAGTCTTCATAAAAAGAAAAATTGTTTTTGAATCTACAGAGATTTATACTGAAAAGGTAATTTCTTTTGTCAAAGTATAATTTGGCTTTAAATAGAAAATTATTTTATTTAAATAATAATAATACATGTTTGTAAGAAACTATTGCATCTTGTAGAAAAAATGTTCATTATATCAAATAAAGACAATAAGAAAATTAGTATAACTTGTTTTTCTTGTCTCTCTATAAAGCAGTTGACAGATAAAAAATTAAGGTTCAGGTACGAATTGGCACTACTAATTTTTTTAATAGAAAACTTGTGGAGCTTCGCTACTCACTCATGTTTATAAAATATTTTGTCTTTTAACAAATACTAATATTTAGGGAATATCTTTGCAAAACATATAGATATAGATAAGGCTATTAGTCTTCCCCTTGATAATTTAATCAATACGTATTCTGAAATCTCAATAACTTTTTATCCCTAAAATTCCTTTAAAAATTTAGAAAATTAATAATCTTGTATTTCGGCTAATTTTTATAGCACATCGACCTACCAGGACTCGAGTTCAAGATTTTGACACACAAAAAAGCTAAACAAATTGTACAACGATCGTAAGTGTGTTCCTGTTCCTATATAGATAAATATATCGATAGGAAAAGCATATTAAGAACAATTTTTTCATTTATGAACGCAGCTGATTCGTTGCCATTATTTATAATAGATTTTTTATTTTTTTTTTTATTGCAAGGCAAACATTTTGAGCGTTGATTCATTTGTCTGCTTAAACTTTGGAGTTCCCAAAAAAGTTAAGAGTTCCTGAGATTTACTCGTACCTATATTAATGTGAATTGCTTATAATACAAAGTAATATTAACTATGCACATCTCTTTTTAGATGGTAAACGATTAGTAACTGTAACAATTTTTACTTGATGTTTAATTTTGTGACTATTATTAAAAATCTCTTGAATGCTAAAAATTAATATTTTGAAAATTTATAACTCTTTGAATATTGGTTTCTCGTAGATGTTGAATGAAACATTTTAATCTTAAAATTGCCGGAATTTTCAAGAAAAAATTATTCTGATCGCAAAAGATTGTTTTTATTTGTTTAAATAGCGTTTTTGTTCAAATAAATGCATTTAAATCAAAGTTCTTGCAATTTTATTAAATTGTAACCTCAAAATTTAGATTCTACGAATCAAAATCTATAAAAAGCGATGGTTACTTTATGCAATTGCGTCAGCAGATGTACAGGGGGAGACAGAAGCGAAAAATTTTCCGGCGCCTGGGCCAGCTAGAATCGGTAAAAAGTGAAAAACGACTCGAGCGGCGCAGAGACACGCAGTCCACGCGCGCGCTCACATGTCAACATTGCCGCCGAGGCGCGCCGCCGCTGCCGCAGCCGCGCGGCCGCAGGCCCCACCTCCCTTCCCCTCCGGCCGCTTGCTGTTTGTTACTTCTGCGTGCTTTTCTCAGGCGTAATTTTATCAAATGCAAAAAGTGATAGGTGATCCTTATGTAAAATTTCACGCTCTACAACTTTTGTTTGGGACTTTTTTCGATATCTCGTACCGTTCGCGAGTTATAAGCGAAAAACCGGTGGTTTTTCGCCAAATTAGGGGTGACGCCGGCGTTTCTGGAAACTGCATTTTTGACTATCGTTTTTAGACGATGTGTTTTACCAAATATCCAAAATGCAGCCATTCACCAGAGAAAGTCGATTTCAGACCTTCGTTTACTGGCCTAATCCGTAAATGTGCAAATGGTACTTTTTATATCTATGTACATACACAAACAAAATTCTGCATTAGTTATAATACTTTACTTTTTATAATAACCCATTTAAATAAATGAGTTTTTTCAATATGTCCATAAAAAGGTCCATTTCCTGCATAAAAGGTGAATGGAAAATCGAGTTTTTCAAGCGTCTAGTGAGTAGCGGGAGGAAAAATAAAGTAGTGGGAGGAAATGTAGATTCCCTCCCACTACTCCAATATTCCTCCCGCTCCTCACAAATGACAGTAAAACACCTTATGAATAACTTTTTAAAGTAAATCATCAATGTCTCAATGTTTTTGGCAACATTTAGAAGTTTTTTATAAAATAAAATAATTCAATGTTTCATTTTCATCGATATGGTGGGCGAATCGAAATGCCCGATCACCCATTCGTCTTTGATGAAAGAAATCTTTGAAAGCCAACCTTTTTCCCTAGTTGTACAATGTACTATTATTTTAAATTAGCAAATGTTAAAATGAACTTAAAATTAACTTTAATAATTTTATTGTATAATGCGGATATGAGTATTAAGATTTAGTAAGATTGAATATCTTTTCTTATTCTTTATAATGACATTTTTTGGCTATTAAATAAAATTTGTTTACTATATAGGTAACAGATGCAAATTATAGAATGTTAAATTTACGGATATGCCCAGGAACTAATACTGATCGTTTTATTTGGAAGCACAGCGAAATGAAAGATTATTTACAATCTTTGAGATCCAATCCTAATATTTTACGAAATGAAGGGCCATATTACTTTTTAGGTAATACATTGAGTGAGAGAGAGAGAGAGGGGGGGGGGAGTATCGTGTCTGCTTCTTTTTCTTTTTTTCTTTACTACTGCAAGAAATTAAATTATAATTTTTTTTAGCTGATAGTGGATATGATCCATCACCAATTTTAAATGCCCCAGAAGGATCTGCAGAAGCAGAGTATAGTAACGAGCTTGTTTCCACTCGGTGCAAAGTTGAACAAACAATTGGAATTTTAACCAATGTATGGATGGCTATCAAAAGGGCAAGGAAATTATATTATAAACCAGATAAAGTAGCCAAAATTATAACGGCATGCGTGGTACTTCACAATTTTCGCAAAATAAATGGGTACGTTAAGAAAAGAAATCAGTAATTAATCATGAAATGCATTTTAGAACTTTTAAAACAATAATTATTTTTCGTACATTTAGTAAAACCAGAAATTTTCTCCTTTATTGTTTCCTTTTATATGCACTAACCAATGCAATGCAATATCCCGCTAAAAATTCACTGATACTTTACTTTTTATTAACCGTCTAATGCAAAGGAGGTCACAGATTTTATTTACTATCGAAAACTTTTAATATAAAAATAAAATAGTGTTTAATAGTATATTACGCTACGTGGGGTAAAAATGCGACATTATAGGCCGGCGTGGGATACACGCCTACACGCGGCCTATAATGTCGCATTTTTATCCCATGTAGAGTATACGATTTGTTCCTATACCGGGCTAAAAACACGTCTCACCTAATGCTTTAAATCAATTAAAAAATAGCAGTACAGCAGGACATCGTCTGCTCCTTCGGATGGGGCATGCGCACTCGCTGCGTCTCCCTTTCTCACTCTCGCTCTCTCCTTCTCGCACACTCGTCCTATTTCTCTCGCACATTGGCTAGTCACAGATGCTAGAGAATTCGTAGGTTTTGACACGCGTGTGAAAGTTTGTCGAATTGTATTTTTCACCATGAGAACAGAAAAATCGTGTCAGCCGTGATTTTGAGATTAGGATAGTGGACAAAAATTATCAATAAAAGTTGTTTAAAAATTCGTAATCTAGTATTATTTCTTAGGATTTAAGGAGTTGGTGGAATGCCAATTTATAAATACAAATGATCATTTATATGATATAAATTTATACATAATGCAAATTTATTAATACAAAATATTAAGTAAGCTTTATTATTAAATTCTTAACATTTACACCATGTTTACAGTAGTTTACAGTATGAGATCTTTTATTTTTATAGTATTCGTAGAACAATGTTTACATAAACTCAATTTTTTTCTTTATTATTTTAGTACTACATAAACAATTATTTACAGTCAAATTATGTATCTGACAGTTTTGAAATCTAACAAGTGTTGAATTGAGATCAATTTCATCTAAAACATTGTTTTCACATAAATTAGACACATCTTTTATTAGTTTTCTTCTTTTTGGCAATGCATTAATCTCATTTATATCATCAATTGAATGATTTTGATTTAAATCATGTTCCGATCCATTTTCTTTAGAAGATTTATTAAAATTTAGCTTCTTGTTTTGTTGTACAAGGGTTTCTTTAGATGAATCACTCGAATGGCTGGATTCTTTCTCCATTGATGATGTATATCCTTTTGACGTATTGGGGATTTGTTGTGCGATTGAAGATCTTTGCTTGTCGAATACCAATTTTGAAGTTTCAGTCATAGAAGTTGTTGCAGTATTTGATGTAGTATTTGATGCATCGATACCAGTAATATCATCAAAAATTTTTCTTTTCATCTTTAGTGAGTTATCAATATAACCCTGAGCAACAGAATCAGATTTCCACCCACCAAGAGATTTTACTGCCACTAAATTTGCACCTGAATTTGAAAGTATAGTTGCACCTGAACGCCTAAAAGACTGTCCAGTATACTTATGTGGATCCGGTAAATTCAGATATAGAGCAATAGTATTTGGTGTCTCGCTGATCTTATTCTTTCCAATCACCTGACGGTGACAGTGTCCTTTTTGATACACTATAAAATATCTATCCGTATTTGTGTCTGTTGGCCTCAAAGTAGCATACTATTTAACTTTGTCGTACCATGGTGGACCAATGACAAAGGAACGAGGATACGTAGTTTTACTGTCTCTAATAGTCACTATGCATTGAGTACTGGTGTGTTCTATATCCCCTGTCTTAATGAGAGTGAATTCACCGCATCTTAATGCACCACAAATACCAAATATAGCAATAACCTACAAATTACAAATAAATGATAAATATATAGTAAGTAATTATCATTTAGTATACTGATAAAGTATGTATAAATACCTTCATAACTAGATATAGATGATCATCAGCCTTTTCCAAAAATTTTTTTATTTGTTCTAAAGTGAAAGGAATTGCTTTCTTTGGCTTGTACCCTTTAGCATAATTCTTAAGAAAAGTTTTTAAATTATTATATTTACTAATGTCGACTCCGTTTCTAAGGTTTAAGATTGCACGTAACATTGACCACTTTGCCCATAAAGTTGTTGGTTTGTATTTTTTCGATAATTCATTAAAATAAACTATCAAAATATCTTCAGAATATGAAATGGCTTCGTTTTGTTCATGCCATTTCATAAATGTTGTGTAAACATTTTCATATACTTCACACAACTTCTTAGGTAGAAGATTGTTGACAATAAGTTTACTTTCTGCTTCAAAATTCCTAATCAATATTTCTTCTTTCTCTTCACTATATTCTGATTCTGATTCAGAATCAGATGAATTACTTGTTACATCTGCCATATTCTATTATTATTAATAAAACACAAAGCTCTCTCTCTCTCTCTCTCTCTCTCTCTCTCTCTCTCTCTCTCTCTCTCTCTCTCTCTCTCTCTCTCTCTCTCTCTCTCTCTCTCTCTCTCTCTCTCTCTCTCTCTCTCTCTCTCTCTCTCTCTCTCTCTCTCTCTCTCTCTCTCTCTCTCTCTCTCTCTCTCTCTCTCTCTCTCTCTCTCTCTCTCTCTCTCTCTCTCTCTCTCTCTCTCTCTCTCTCTCTCTCTCTCTCTCTCTCTCTCTCTCTCTCTCTCTCTCTCTCTCTCTCTCTCTCTCTCTCTCTCTCTAAGGGGGCTGTGAGTGAGAGGTTAGTTTTAGCTCCAGCTGTACACGGAGAGACCAGCAGACCACCGCACTGACAAAGGCTGATGGCGCGCGCTGATATTGCAACTTTGATGGGTTGACTGGAAATTCGGGTGAACGTCGGGTGAACGTCGCCGTCGGGTGAACGTCGCCGTGTCTTTCTGCGTGTACGCTGCTGATGCACGTGCTGCGACTCGCCGCTGTAAGCTGATACGTGAGTGACGACAATCTTCTCGCGCTGTGCACCGTGCACGACGGAACAGTAGCATGAGGAGTATGGACTCCTATAAGGGTGGCTAGGGTGTAGAAGCGCAACTGCGTAACGGAGCTCGAGCGCATTGCTCGCGTGTACCTCGACAAATGACGATCAGGTTCTATCGTGTTTTTCGGTGCGAATAAGTAGAGCAGTATATAAGTTTTCTTCTTCTTGTTTGCCGATAGTGGCGCCACTGTCTATACGGTCATCAACGAACAGAAGAAATGAGCGGCGCAAGAGCAGTAAGTCGAAGTGCGCATGCCCCAAACTACTGCGCATCTCCATCGCGCAATAATACACGTGAATAATGCCTCGTTTTTACCGCCTGTGATCGGGAAAAAATGTCGTGTTTTTGGCCGGGGTATGGGAAAAAATGTTATTTTCGATTTTAATTTAGGATGGAAGATGAAATCGACCAAAATAATGCTGATAATGGCGATGTACTGGAAATTGAAAACCCCGAAAATAATGAGTATTTCATGGGATTAGCTGAAAAAGCTAACATAATTCAAGCGCATTATGCTAGATAAAGTGGAAAATAAAACATATTTATAAAACTTTTTACTGTAGCATCTCTTTTGTTCTCTTCCCTCCAATGTAGCCTCATTAAAGCTTTTGAGCTATAATTTTATTATGTATTTAATAAGTATATATCGCCGGTGTCTGTGAAAAAAAAAATTTGTGCTCAAACGCTATGAAAAAAAACGCGGAATCCTAAAAGGCTATAAAAAAAAAAATTTTTTATGTAACGCCGTAAAAACAAACACATGCACATAAAACACCGTGAAGAAGAACACCCGTGCGTAAGACGCCGTGAAAAAAAACACACGTGCGTAAGACGCCGTGAAGAAAAACACCTGTGCGTAAGACATAGCGTTAATTTACATAGTATTTTTTTTCATAGCATTGCTACGGTATGTGTTTTTTTTCACGACATCTCGAGAGCAAGGGTTTTCTTTTACAGCGTTAGTCCATACAATACTTTTTTTCATGGCGTTCTCATCAAACTGTTTTTTTTCACGGCACTTAAAGAGAGGGGTTTTTTCACACCAGTTTTGGGAGCGTTTTTTTTCACAGACACCGGCGATATGATATAAATTTTTAGATACATTACTCTCTAAATTTGAATCATCGAAATTCAGTTAGTTTCCTATACTTATAACCGATTTCTAGTTAATTTTGTTGATTCAAATTTAGAGAGTATTATTATTATTATTAATTGGATTAGATTCCTAGAATAATTGTCCACACATTATATTATATATCACACTTTATTTTCCAAAATTTGTCTTAATTAGTGAATTATTCATGAACAATAATTTTATAAACCCGCATTATACGTACAATACGTTAACGTCCTGTAGAATATATTGAAGACATCTCTCATTCCGTCTTCAAAAAACGACGTTAAATTTGACTTAACGCTTGTGCAACATCGGTTTTAGTTATTCTTACGATCGTTACAGCCATAGCGATGGTATCGCGCGATAAAAACAAGCGTTAATTTCTACTGCGCATGCGTAGTTTGTCGTTAACCCGAAAAATATCGATTGATAAGTTTACTGAATCAGGCCCCGGACTCCGAGTTAACGCCTTTTACGAGCGGACTTCGAGATAACGCCTTTCTATTCGGAGGTGACGATATATACCCTCCCTCCCGCAATTTCTCAATTATCAAGTGAATCTCATTAACGTGGTTGGGATTGCTAGCTGATTGTTCGGCTATGAGTAATCTCAAACGTTACACCAGCTCGTTGGGATCGTCCCAATATATATAATCCATACTCATATTCATTCTTGCCAACTTGTATCGTGGTAATACACCAGAACCTTGTTTCGAATATTCAAACATGGGAGCAATTATGTATTTGAATTTATTGCTGTTGTGAGGACGAATTTTTTCATTACTGTCATAGCGTCTCTTGTATGCTGACGATACTTCAAGTATTTTCCGGTAATTCTCCATATCACTATTAGTGATCTGGCTTTCACTGGGCTGCTTTGTAATGCGTAATTCTAGTAATCCATGAGTTTTCGCATACTTCGCCCCGTTCACATCAATATAGCTACCTTCGAACTCTGTAGGAGAATTACCAATCATGAATTGTCCATTCTCTTTGCGTACACCATAAATTTTGTCTACGTACTGATCTTGAATGAGCATTTGCAAATATCTATTATTGCTTTCATCAGAACCATCATTCTTCGTAGCGGATTCAAAAGACGTGTCAGCTGCTTGCAATGTATCATCCTGCTTTTGCATATCATCATCATCATCATGCTCTTCATGGCGTTTGATAGATTTATTATATTTTTCATCATGTTTAACAGCTCTACTCAATGCTTTTTGGACTGTTTGGCTACCAACTTTTCAAGCGGCTCAACCATTGGTTTGAAAGTATCCCGTGTAGAAATCTCCCCGAGTCCTCCCGACATTTGACGGGATCCCGGTAAGTTTTCCATGTTTCGTCCCTAAATGCGTAAAACTTATTGGGATCCGACCAGAACCCTGTTTGTTATCCTCGAATCTACATAACCTCAAACGAACATTAGTTTTCCTCGACAGAATTCGGTCAGAACTCCCCAAAATTTACAGAAGTCAGCAGGTGGCGCTGCACTTAAATAGAAAAACGGATAGGAATCCTACGTGTATTCCGCTCTTAGGAAAATTAAGGCAATTAACCAGAAAAACGAAACAGATTCTAATGGGTATTACTAAGAATAAGATATATTTAAGAAAAATTGAATAATTATTAAATTATTATTAATAATAATGATAATTAGTAATTAATAATTTTTTAACAACCATATTATTCTAGTCATAATAATCAATTAATAATTAATTATATTAGTTAATACTTTTAGTTATTAGTTTCTTATTTAATTATTAATTACTAATATAAAAGTATTATTATATTAATAATAATAATTGATAAATATTTAATAGTTATTGAATAATTTAATAACTATTATTAACTGTTAAAAAATGTTACAGTTATAAATAATTAGTAACGCCCAAAATCCTACATTTTATAACTATTTTTAACAGTTTATAACTCTTATTAATAGTTTCAAACTTTTCTGAACAAAAATATTTCCGCTAGGGTTTTACTAAAATTTTCAAATTAGATTTTCTAGGCAGTATCGGGTCTGATTTACGAAGTTGTCAGCAGATTTCTGTTTTACCCACAGAGAGCTCGGGAAACCGAACCCGATTCTAATAGGGAAATCTTGTGAAAGCCATATTTAACATGTAAGAATAATAAATAATAATTTTTCAATAGATTGGCCCATTTGTTTAAAACATTTGATTAATAATAGGAATATTTAAGTCCTATTAATATTTATTTTTTGTTATTTATAATAATTATTATATAATAAAAGTAAAGAAGGTTGAACTATATGCAAGTGTCGTAATCAGAACTGTGTATACCAATACCCATCTTAGAGTAATGGTTAAGGCGTTGGACTAGCAGCTGAAAGGACCAAGGTTCAAATCCCGGTGACATAAAAATTTTTTAATTTCTTTATTTACAATTTCAGACTTTCTATAATTTAATATGCATATAAATAACGTTATAAATTAAAAATAATTAATTTCAATAACAATATTCAATTTAATAAACATTTAAATAAACATTAACTTGGGCATAACGTGTAAAATATATTAAATAATTAATAATAAGCGCGAAAATGAAGATAAAAGTTTTTTTTTATATCCGTGTTATTATTTATATTTTATTTATTAACAATCGCTTTTATTTACTATTTTTTATTAATAAATGATCGTTATTAATATAAATTAATTTAAATTTAATTTAAACAAATAACGATTTTTTTGTTTGGTAAGAAATTAATTATACAACATTAAATAAATGTTCGTTAATTAATAATATATAGATATTTCATCGTAGAATATAATTAAAATCACGATCGAATTGTACTCGAGAAGTAGTCCCGATTCTTATCGGATTTCCCCATCCGAATCCCAGAAAAAAGTGGGACACCACCCGGTCGGGATCCAAATAGGATTCCCTACAGGATTCCTACTAGTTGCAGGGAATCCCTAGCAGATTCCTGCCTGAATCCTTTTTGAATTTCTACACGGGATCTTCCATTGCTTTCTCAAAAGTATCTTTTCCATACTTTAATAAATTGTATTTTCGTTTAACTGTATTACGAGCTTTTACATGCTCATGAAGTATATCCTTTCTTCGACTGAATTTTGCCATCTTGACGCTTCAACGTTCAGTTGTAGACTGTGAATAAAAAATTAGGTACCTCCCATATTTATAGCAAAACAGTCAAAGCCCTTACGATATCTTCCTCCATTGATTGAACTATCCTTGTCAATCATTAGGAATCCAAATTTCTCGTCCCTCCAACATTTGACACAAAAATCTCAAAACTGTGTATAAATCATTGTTTGGGAAATATCAATGTTTGAATTTCCCGCGGTTGCGCGACTGAGGGATAAATCAGCAGGCGGCCGCGCGACGGCAGCACTCATCAGCTGCTCTCTGCGGAACAGCTGACTCACTACACTGATTAGCCGAGTATGGCAAAAATCATACTGTCTCTCTCACGTTTACACATCTAAATGAGCGAGACTCTAATTTGCCTCACTCCTCGGTAACAACGAGGCGAGGAAGAAGACAGAAGTGCTCGCTCATTCTCTCTAGTAAAACGCTCTCTCTTCGTCTGGATGGCGTGCTCGCCACAAGGCCTCATGGCCGCCTCACACGGTATTCTCACTCTACTCAAAATCCATCTCTGAAACGGTCGGCCTCGTGGAGAGTTTCAGTGCGCACGTTTGGCAATTTTCATGGAAGAGGCTCAAGCGTGGTCGCTTTCACTCTTTCTACACAGCATTTCTCACAAGGCGATATATCAGACGGCAGTGGTTTCCACCTGGGATAGTTTCACATGACATCTTGCATAGTGCAGTGCTTAACATACGACGCTGTCTCTCACATGGGAGTCCTCACGCAGCATCTCCTCGTGTAGCGGTGCTGCTCACCCGGCATATCATCAAATGGCATTTCTCCTGGCTAGCTGCATCTAGTTGGCCACGAGGCGGCCGCGGTACCTCTCAACAATCACTACGCAACACTCAACTGCTGCGTTCTCAACTGGGGTTTTCATCTGGCTTCCCTCATCGGCTGCTTCGCATCCTCGCACTCATCTCAACGGCTTCCTCATGTGATCATCTCAACTTACGGCTTTTCTCAACTGCACATCATCGTTGCGGAGTCACCATCACAGGACCAACTCATAAGCGTAGGCGATTAATACAACGCTACGTGCAAGAAGGTAAATACTCAATTACATGCGGCCATTTTATACAGAGGTGCGCTGCTATAGTGAATGCATAACCACGCGGTACAATAGAAATTACTTCGTCACGATTGGATGAATAATATCTTATCGTGTTGTCTCATTGAAAACTCAACCACAGCCAAATTAATAATATTGATTATGTTGTTTATTGCATGGTTACTCTCATCAGTGATTCTCAACGTAATTTAGAAAAACTCATACACGCAAGTTGTACAACTCATATACACTTACACAGAATTTTGTAACACTCATACACTCAAACAATTATGTAACAGGCATACACTCAACTAATTTATTGTAACAGTTACGCACAAATTAAATATCAACCTTTATATCAACTTTTATATCAACTTTTAAATAACTTAATGTAAATATGTAATAGAAATTAATTTTATAGACAGTTTTGAACATATTATAATTTAATTTACTAAAGTGTTTGGCTCTCAATTTATTTTGTAAACACTCACAGCATGTCCTCATTATAAATTCTCAAACAGTCATATCAGAATTGACATGATCTCCATACAAGTGTTTCAAATTAACGTCATCTTGTCGAAAAATTACCAAAAGATTTACATTATCCCTGACGAGATGCTTTGGAATGTGAGCATATGACTGACAAAGATAAAAACAATCTACATTTTTATGTCTACCCATGCAGAAAAATGCTTTAACATGGTTTTGTTTTTCACAAGCTATATCGTCAAAGATAATGATTGAATTCTAAAGAGAATTTTCTGGAGCTATAACATGATCATGTTCGCTGTAGGGAAAATACTGCACGCCCTCTAACGATTCTATAAATTACTGAAGAAATTTATACTACGGTTGATTCAAAGACTTTGAATACGTATAAATATTCTCAAAACTAACACCATTGGGGTGTGTAATGAGTGAGCAAACTATTGATTTTCCCGTAATTTGACGGTCCAAAAAATACAGCTCTAATGCTGCTTGGAAGTAAGTCTCCATGCCGCTTCGTCTTTTTTTCTTGCTCTACGATATTGTCGAAATTCAATGCCGGAAGCTGAACAGGCTGTTCCTTGAAATTCATGTATACACTACAAGGTCTCGATTGCAACTGATCATTCAACTATAAATACAGCGCTTTTATACTCGCGGGTTCAGTCTTCATTAGACCTTCATTGTGTGATGATCATATACAGACGTCGAGGTCGTGGTTTAATCAATAAAATTCTCAACAGTCTTCCAATAGAACTTCATTTACGAGGATATCAGTACTGCGGACCAGGTACTAAGTTAGCAAAACGTTTAGCTCGAGGTGATAAAGGTATCAATCTACTTCACGCAGCTTGTAAAGAACACGATATAGCTTATTCTCAGAATCGAGAAAACATAGAGGCTAGAAACAATAAGGATAGACTTTTAGCACATAAGGTGTGGCAAAGAGTTAAAGCTAAAGGTTCAAGTATTGGTGAGAAAGTAGCTGCTTACGCAATCACAAATATTATGAAAGCCAAATTAAAACTCGGAATGGTTGTCAAGCAGTCAACGAGGTTGAACAAGATAATAAAAGCTGCTTCAAAATCAATGGTTAAAAGTAACTCTGCTCGTAAGGTGATTCTCTTTGCCTTGAAAGGTGCTCGTTCTGCTGTCAAAAAAGCAGGTGGAAAACGTAAAATTATCATTCCACGCGTTTTACCGGTACCCTCAAAAGTAGGTGGTTTCTTACCGTTTCTCATACCAATATTCGCTGGTTTGAGCGCTGTTGGTGCTGTGGCTGGCGGAGCTGCTAGCATAGCAAAAAAAATCAATGATATAAGTACAGTTTAAAAGCAATTAGAAGAGGATCAGAGACATAACGTTAAAATGGAAGAAATAGCTTTAGGAAAGGGCCTCTTTCTGAAACCGTATAAAACAGGTGCAGGTCTTCGTATAGGTGGTAACAAAAAAAATTCAGGTTAAAGAAAAAAAAAGAACCTCGAAGTGAGATTACCACAAAGGGCTCTTACGGATCTAGATCTAATTAAGTATGCTAAAATATTCCAAATTCCATATTTTCGCGGCATCTTTATGCGAAATGCCTTACCTGCAAACAGGCCTCGTGATCGTGAATCAGCTATCGTAAATTTAGATGATAAAGATGGGCCTGGAACGCACTGGATAGCATATCGCAAACGTGGTGAAGATGTAGTTTACTTTGATAGTTTTGGAGATCTTCAACCACCTATTGACATAATGCTGTATCTACGTGTGAATGAGGTTAAATATAATCATGAAAGATATCAAAATTATAATACATTCAACTGTAGTCACCTCTGTCTCAAGTTTTTGTGTAACAAGCTAGGTCGGGCTATGTAAAGACGAGCGCAATGATAGTTTAATCATTCGACATTGAATAGTCATGGAGAATTCATTGACGTTAAGTCTCTCCGGTAATTCATCAGTTCTCGAAGTACAGTATTTTCCACCTATTGAACTTTCATCAAACAAAAATTACGTTCTCGGTTTAGTTGAACTTCTAACTTTCAATTCTATACCAAATATCGATACAGGCAATAACAAGTTTTACGTGGATGAAGAAGAATTATTTTTACCAAATGGTAGTTACGAGATAGAGGATATAGCAAATTTTCTGCGTGAAACTTTAGCACTCAAAGGTATTTCATTTAGTCTGAAGCCAAACAATAATACACTTCGCAGTATCATTAAGTGTAGTCATCCTATTGATTTCCGTCCTCAAGATTCTATTTGTCAGCTACTTGGCTTCACACTACGAATTCTAGAAGCTAGTTTCAAACATCATTCAGATTTGCCTGTATCTATCCTCAAGATCAACGCTTTGCGAGTTGAGTGTAATATTACTTCAGGCGCATATATAAACGGCTCTAAGGTTCACACAATACACGAATTCTTTCCAACAGTACCACCAGGATATAAGATCATTGAAGTACCCTCAGAGGTCATTTACCTTCCAGTTACAGTTAAAAACACAGATTACTTGGAAATACGTATAGTTGATCAGGACGGTCGTTTAGTTAATTTTCGAGGAGAAGTAATCATAATCAGACTTCACATCAAACAAGTGTAATGGGAACCGTTTACAACAGCAAGGTTGGTAGGGGTTATATAAAAAGCTCAACATGTCGACAGCCCATCAGTCGTCAGCGAGCAAGCAGAGCGCTAACACGGCAAAACATTGAGTTCCTGAGAAGTCTCGGTCTAAGAGTTGTCGCTGGTGGAAAATAACTTGTATTTTTCTCTATTGCCTACAAAAAGATGGAAGAAATTCTAAACAGTCAGTCACCTGTAACATTTGATGAGCCAGTGGCTCACTACGAACTTCATGCACATCAGCCCTACAGCGATGAAATTCGCATCGCCATTCAACATCAGGATTTATGTCTTCTACCATCACAAAGTTCACTACATGTATGTGGTAAACTAGTAAACCGGATGGTACGCCACTCGAACGTTCTATGTTAGTCAACAACGCCATCTGTCATATGTTCGAAGAAATTAGATACGAGATCAATGCTGTTGAAATTGATAAATGTAAAAATGTAGGGTTAACTTCTCTTATGAAAAGTTGGGTTTCTCTTAATCCTAGTCAAAAATTGATCATTGAGAACGCTGGCTGGCTCGATGTAGAAGAATCGCAGAAACTCACCAACGATGATGGTTACTTCGACCTGTCTATACCTCTCGGCATGATTCTTGGATTTGCCGAAGATTATAAAAAAATTTTAGTAAATGTTAAACATGAACTCATACTTTCGAGGTCAAGAAATGATATCAATGTCATCATACAGACAGCAGGACCAAACAATATTTATGAAGAATTTAAAATTGAGATAACGAAGATAGAGTGATTGATGCCATACATATTCCTGTCCGCTAAGTGTAAAATTCCTCTCTTCAATTACATCGAAAAAAACAGACCTGTGGTTATGAGTTACCGCAGCTGAGAATTCTACGAATATCCACTTCTTCCATCTTCTCCGAAACATATTTGGATTATCAAAACATCCAATCAGTTGGAAAAACCACGCTTCATTATACTTGCTTTTCAAACTAGTAGAAAATCTCAGAGGCATGTAAATGCAAGTCAGTTCGATCATTGTTATTTGAGTAATGTTACTCTTTTTAAATTCACAATGTTACCCGTATGGAAATTTAAATTTAAATATAGATCGTAACCAGTACACCGTACTGTATGATATATATGCAAAATTTCAGAGTGCTTATTATGAAGAAAATCCTGAACCCCTTTTGAATAAAGCAGATTTTATAAAATACTTACCTTTGATAGTGATCGATAGGTATACGGCAGAAAATACTTGGCTGAAGAAGTTCTATCGTGGTATTTCTTGAAAATCAGGCGGCCTTCCCTACACCGATATCGGAAGTGTTCTTCGAGAATGCCTGCATGATGCTAGTCAGATACTCGTTATGGGCTCCATCAAGAAAAAATGGCTCGAACGTTTCAAATTCAACCTTCACGATATAACGGAGATGGGTTTTCCACCGTTGGACAAGATCAAGCTTGTGACAGTTTGTCCAAACCACGAGAGCGCCTACAAAACCAACTGTGCACTTCATAACGTTAAAGTTCTGAAAAAATTCTACGAAAATTGTGAGACGTCTATGGATTGGGAGTAAATGCTTCATTCGTGTCTCTGATGTCGTACAAGATGGGTCAAAGCTCAAGTTCAATCCCTTATGCTCCTCTTCCTGATTCCAAAAAGGAAGATTCAAAATGGAAAAAATATTCTCAAAAGTATTCCACAAATATGAATTCTTTACCCGAACGGGATAATTATAAACGATTAAAAAAGTAGATATTATATCAAAAATATTATAATTAATATAGAATTAATAATTATAAATTTAATCTTAAATATGCGCAATATGAGCCGCTGCCATTTCGAGTGATTGATGCTTATAGAATTCCGAGGTAAAAATGTTGTGAGGGTTCTGACTCGCAAAGGTGGGTGATTGACGCTCGCGGAATTTCACAAACACTGGCTCACCAAGTTGGCTTATTGACGATTGTGTAATTCCACACTATGCGCGCTAGAAATGCTGAGGGGGTTCTGGCGCACTGCGCGGGGTTAAGTTATCACCGCTCGAGGAGTTGTGCGCCAGAACCTTCCCAGCTTCTCTACTGCTAACGTAATCTACGATTTATTTACAATTATTTATACCCATAAAAACTGGTAAAAGTCGATTATTTATAACAAATTTAAGCAATAATTTCGCCAGCCCCCACCCCCATACACCAAAATCATTTTTTCAAAGTGCTAACGTAATCTACGATTTATTTATAATTATTTACAACCATAAAAACTGGTAAAACTCGATTATTTATAACAATTTTAAGCAATAATTTCGCCAGCCCCCACCCCCATACACCAAAATCATTTTTTCAAAGTGCTAACGTAATCTACGATTTATTTATAATTATTTACAGCCATAAAAACTGGTAAAACTCGATCATTTATAACAATTTTAAGCAATAATTTCGCCAGCCCCCCATATGCCAAAATCGATTTTTCAAAGCGCTAACATAATCTACGATTTATTTACAATTATTTACAACCATAAAAACTGGTAAAAGTCGATTATTTACAACAATTTTAAGCAATAATTTTGCCAGCCCCCCCCCCCCCCCACCCATACGCCAAAATCAATTTTTCAAAGCACTACCGTAATCTACGATTTATTTACAATTATTTACAACCATAAAAACTGGTAAAAGTCGATTATTTATAACAATTTTATTAATTTTCTCCACTGAGCCATGAAATAGGGCCTTTTTCACGTGTGAAAATAGAAGAGAAAATTTCGCATTCCGAGCATTGACATCCGCAACAATTGCGTACTGATTTTTTTTTTTTTTTAATACTTAATGTTTTTTGGAAATTAGTCAAGCACGACGTTTTTCCCGGAAAACTACGAACGTACACGCACCCCGCGAGCTTTGGAGAAGTTCGCGTTACGACTCGGTCGATGGGCCGCACCCTTGAACCGCGGGGAGGGGAGCGAGCGGCTCGTAAACTCATCTGCAGCCAATCTGCTGATCTTTTACCGTCGCCTTGCGGTACTCACACAACAATTTTCCCCCATCCCTCGCCGAGGTATTCTACTCGACTCCAAAATTTCGGAGCTCTCTCGCTCTCTGTGCTCCGCCGGAGACGAAGCTTCTGCTCTCGCCCCAGGTAGCTATGCCTGCACTCCCGCCAATGGCGACTTGTCGCCAGATAGGCAAAAGGAGTGTCCTGACTCTCATCAAGTGGGGACGAACGCTCAGTTCAGGCAAAAAGGGGGTGACGCCTGACGGACCACGCTCGGTGTGACCAGGACAAGGCGAAATCGACTTGGAGAGTCTCGCGTGACCGCGAAACGAACGCGACTGTGTGACTCCTGATTGTATTTATTTATTTAATTTTTCCTAATTTCATTTTACTTTTGTAATGCTCTACCGTACTGTGAAATGTTTATTTTAACTTTAATTTTTGTTTAAACAAATTTTTTTAACCACCTTTTTTCCTATTCGTCATCTTCCCATGCTCTCCGACTCTGAGGTAACATCAGCATATTTTATGGAAATGGTAAAGAAATATCAATTTCTACCCTAAAATAGGTGAGAAATGAAAAACTAGAGAGAAATATTCATTTCTGCCCTAAAACAGGTGAGAAATAGCCATTTCTATCCTAAAACAGGTGAGAAATGAATATTATAGGTATTGCGTATTCATTTGAAATTATTTTGATTTCCAACTGCGTTGTGTAGGACTCGACATGCCCAATCCTCTGTCCGACCCGCACACGTAAAAAAGGTTCTGTCATGCCTTCGTTAACAAAAATACAGTGTGGAACACGGGAAAAAGGCTATTTCAGACTTTGGTGAAGTATTTTCAGTACTTGACTCCGACTCGTGCAGAACATCTCACTCTCGCTAGAAATAGCTCATTTTCTCCCCTTGTTGCACAATGTACTATTTTCAGGAAATTATGAATAATCACGATGGCGTAGGAAAACGGTTAGAAATTTCTTTCTTTTTTTCAAT
Source organism: Torymus aiolomorphi (assembly GCA_036365515.1). Lineage (NCBI taxonomy): Eukaryota > Metazoa > Arthropoda > Insecta > Hymenoptera > Torymidae > Torymus > Torymus aiolomorphi. Next base: position 209,015,894 of record CM070873.1, on the reverse strand, counting down.
AAAATTATAAGTAACTTTTTCAAATGATCTTTGAAAAAGTTACTTGAAGAAGTTTCCTGCAGTGTGAACTTTTAACTTCGTCTTTTTCTTTCAGTTACATTTCTGTTGTTACAGGGGCGAATCCAGGAGCCTTGCTGGGGGGGGGGGGGGGTGAAATATATAAAATCAGATTGTGAATTTTTTAAATATGATTTTAGGGAAATGAGAGTTTCGCATAGTAGAGGAAGGCGCGCAGGTAGGCGAGAGAAAGCAAGTTGATTATTATATAAACTCTGAAACTCAAATAGCCGGGGGATGCAAATTCCACGTAGAAGAGGATGACACACAGACGGACTGGAAAAAGCAAGTTGATTATTAAATAAACTCCAAAACCCAAATAGCCGAGGGATGTAAGTTCCACGTAGAAGAGGAAGGCACGCAGTCGAACTGGAAAAAGCAAGTTCCACGTATTAGAGGAAGGCACGCAGACGGGCTGGAAAAAGCAAGTTGATTAATAAATAAACTTTAAAACCCAAGTAGCCGGAGGATGCAAGTTCCACGTAGAAGAGGAAGGCGCTCAGCCGGGCTGGAAAAAGCAAATTGATTATTAAATAAACTCTAAAACCAAAATGCCCGGAAGAAGCGTGTTCCACGTAGAAGAAGAGACGAGGTTGAGAGGGAGGGAGCGCGTTGATTGTTTAATAAACTCTAAACCCTAAATAGCAGGGGGGAGCGAATTTCATGCAGAAGAGGAAAGTATGCAGATAGTCTCGAGGTAACAACATGATTGTTAAAAAACATGTAATATTTGATTTGGAAATAAAATATCCAGGTTACTTAGGATTTAGAAAATCTCAATAATCCATTCGCATCACCGCCGTCTTATACGTTCTGTAAACGTAGAATCTTTTCCCACGGTCAGGAGGTAAATAAAAGAGCACCACTTTTAAGATTAAAAGTAAGATATATAATTATTATAATAAGATAGATGGCTCATACATGAGGAATCTTAACATCCAGCACTTATAACTTAGAGAGAACGCGGCTCGTCTCAGTCTGTTCGACACAATCGACTTTGCTAGACACTCCGACATGTTTTCCTTACGCTCTCACAGCTTCGACCAGATGACCACACACTAATCTCAATCCGCGTAACTAAACTTCGGTACAGAGTTACCTAATCCTGGCCTAACTCGTCCTCAGGAACACGCTCTATGTCTCTCGCTTAGAGTTTTTGACCCGTAGCCTCGTAGACGACCACTCGCACTCGCGGCTCGCCTAGCTCTCTCTCCCGATGTTGTCGTACGGCCCTGCGCCGTTCACGCGCGCTTCTCGCAGTTCTCGGCGCTGCAAATTCTCCGCGTTCACTCACTCATACACACCCATAAACACACCCATTTATGTAAAACAGAATATGCACACAGATAAAACGTAATATGACAGTTCCTTCCCCTTCTGCGTGGAACTCGCATCCCCCGACTATTTGGATTTTGCAGCTTTTTTAATATATTAATAATCAGCTTGCTCTTTCCCGCCCATCAGCGAGCCATCCTCTTCTACGTGGAACTCGCATCTCCAGGCTATTCAGGTTTTGGGGTTTGTTTAATAATCAACTTACCTCCTTTTGTCCATCTGCGTGCCTTCCTCTTTTACGTGGAACTCACGCCCCGGCTATTTGGGTTTTGGAGTTTAATAATCAACTTACTTTCTCCTGCCCATCGGCGTGTCTTCCTCTCATACGTGGAACTCGCATCACCCGGCTACTTGGGCTTTGGAGTTAATTTAATCCTCAACTTTCTTTTTCCCGCCTATCTGCATGCGTTCCTCTTCTACCCGGCTATTTGGATTTAATAATCAACTTACTTTCTCGCACCCGTCGGCGTGTCTTCCTTTCATACATGAAACTTGCATCCCCCGGCTACTTGGTTTTTAGTGTTAATTCAATCATCAACTTGCTTTTTTCTGCCCGTCTGCTTTCCTTTCTCTTCTACGTAAAATCTGCATCCCTTGGCTATTCGGATTTTAGAATTTATTTAATTATTCATTTGCTTTCTCCTGAATATCTGCTAGTGGACTTTAGGGGGGGGCGCCCCCCCCCCCCCCCTTGGATCCGCCCCTATGTTGTTAACGAACTTATAACTTTATTATGTATTTAGAAAAGCAAATGAGTCAGTAAGAAATAGGCGATTATTTCTGCGTGTTTCAAGGTGGGCGGGCCCTAGCATAGAACATATATGTGGAGCTAAGAGCAAAAATGGGTTATATTCTATGCTTATAATACATACAACTTAACCCATTTTTTCTGAACTCCTCATACATATGATAAAATTTGTAACAGAAAACTACATATGCAGAAAGGGTGTTGACGATGTCCAGAGGGCAAAGTCGAGTCAGTCGCTAGCTGGAGAGCTTGGCATACAGATCGTTCTCGAGCTCTTTTCAACTTGTATCTATGATCAATAACTTAATTATGTTTATTACTTAACTTAAAATTATTTTGGTTATTTAAAATCCCTCGTCCTATCTAAAACATTCGGTAGAAACAGTCAGATGTCAGTATAAATGCTGCTACCTCTGTCCTGTAAAGGCATCCTGAGTTCAGCTTCTGAGTAGTCGTCAGCTCTCTGGTGGAGGAGATTGAAGCTCTAGATGGAATGAGAGTTTTTTAATGAAGAGAGTCTATCGATCGATATATATGTATATAAAATATCATTACTGATCAAAATTTTTATTTTTTAGGTGAATCCAAAAAAAAAATTTAACTGTAGTACCCCCTTAACCGATTTTAATTTTCAAGATCTCATTTTGTTCTTTAAGTAATTTCATGGAGACTTGCCGAAGGAAAAATTCAAAATTATTGAAAACTCAGAAAGTTATAGCCAGTTGAATAATTTCAAATTTTTCCTTCGGCGAGTCACCATGAAGTTACTTAAGGAACAAAATGAGACCTTGAAAATTAAAATTGGTTAAGAAAAATAAATATATTACGGTCTTTTATCAATAATTGTTTGTGCTGTTTCTAAAAATCGACATCCTGTTAAAAAAGTTATCTTACTCGTGTTAATTACACTTTATTTATAATACATTGACTATTTCAATCATTTTAAATAAATAAATTACATTTCGACCATGGTTTTTTAAAATTTTAAGGTAACCCCTTCATTTAGCACTGTTTTGACTAGGGAGTCGCGAAAGAGGAAAACTACACGAACTAAGATTACAAAAATTAAAATCACACCATCAAGATAAAACTTCAATAACTCAAAATTCTTCGCTCATTCACGCCTCTGATAATCGCTATAAATTTTAGGTTCACGAATTTATCTAGAATCTTTCTAACGTGTATGAATATTGGTTTACTTGATAAATTTGTTGTAATTAACGTCTTTTCAAGCTTCTTTCATTACCTTGATGATTCATGTAATTCAAGAATTTTAAGCTTTAAACTATTGGATCGCTCTTTTGCGAAGAGGGTACGAGCCCCTATTTACACAACCATGGATCTTGCAGATACACTTATTTTAATTATAATGATTTTATGAATTTTTCAAAGTGTTGATTAACTGTCACAAGACCCTGCGCTTCATCATACATATTCTAAGTTGGATACATGAATCGATCGACTCGTTCAGGCATTCTGTAGTCAAAGAACGACTACCTATGATAAAAGTGCTCTACATACTATATTTCTTAGTCGATATCGTTCGCCTTCTAGCGCTCGGTGGAGCTCCTACATGCAAGCGACGAGCTGATTAAGGTGGCTTTGGCGATCTAGTAGACCTAAAGCTATGATCATTTTGATTATTTTTCTATTCGAATAAAGGTCTTTTAATCTAATCTTTTAACTTTTTATAAGAGATTTTTATGTTCAAAGGTCACATAACCTCACTCTTCAATAAAAGCCTATGTTAAAAACACGATATTCAAGAATTTTTTTCTCGAAAAAATGCTCAGTATAAAATATTGAAAAAATTCAAGCTGCTTTTATTTTATCTAAGTAATGATATATTAAAATTTCAAAGACTTCTGTTAACTTTGCTGTAACCATTGAACATCCTTAAGTTCATTACAGTAACATTTGTATTATTCTACAGTAAATAAATTTTTGTCTGTTTAAAAATGATTATTACAGTACCCTTATTTATTGATATACAGTAAGTTATAATGTATTTATATGAAAACATTTATATAAGTAAAAAAGATTAGGGTTCTGTTACTCGAACAAATAAATGTTTTTATGGAATTAAGTTTGAGTGTCCATAGTTGTTTAGTCCGTTTTGCGTGCGAGTTTAATATTCATATCTGACAAAAGGGAATATATTAAATTTAAATATTTTATTTAAATAGAGAGACAAAGAACGAGTAGTATAAGTGTGCTGTTCTCGGCTTGTTTTGTTTGTTTACGTTCTTTCTCTCTCTCCTATTGTTGTCATAGCGAAATAACGATTCATTTGGAGCAAGTCCTGTGATAATAAGTTCACCAGCAGTTAGTAAATCGTAGTCTATCATTAGCTAGACTTAGATCTATTCTCTCTTAATCGATTCGAAATTTTTTCATATGGTAGTTGTCCAGTCTCTTTTCTGAATTTAAAAACAGACATCACCAATAGTACTTTATAACTTTCTTGGAGGTACTCATCAAAGGCCAAGAACTAGGGCACTGCTTCTACGCTGAGTTTATTTAATTTAGTTCTTTAAATACATGTCAAACCTCTTTATTGTGAACATAACCTCTCCGGTGTATTTTCGACAGACGGCTCAGTCGGCGCCCCCTTGTTTGTTTTACGCGGGTTGATAGCACGCTCTGGCTCGAGCCGGAGCACACATGGCCACACTCGTCAAGCCGAACAGTCCAACATACCTTATCTAAGAGCAAATAGACAGCTCATTCAACCAATTCTCAGTTTTCATTCATTAACCAAATACTTTAGACTTTTAGGTACCCGGCTAACCAAAGTGTAAAAAAATTAAGCCACCTGGTGGAGCTGAAGAATCCTTAACATGAACTCTTAAGACAGTCAACAAGCTGATGAATCGATTCCGAACAGTCACAATAACTTTATGAATATTTAATACATAGTACAGAAAATAAAATTTGGAAATTTTTAAGAGCGATGTGAAATAATAACAGGGATGCAACTCCCTATTGTTAGAAAAAATAGAGGAAAATTATCGTGATAAAAGAGGAGAATTATCATAAGAATTATCATAAACGTTGAAGAAGTGAAAAAAATGGTATTGGAGAATCGTCGAATCACCATTAGAGAAGTTGCTGATGACATCGGCATCTCGATTGGCTCGTGCCATACAATTTTTTCGGATGTTTTGGGCATGAGACGTGTGTCAGCGAAGTTTGTTCCGAAACTGCTTAATTTTGATTGGAAGAATCGTCGCATGAGCATCGTCCAGGAGCTGTTGGATAACGTCAAGAAAAGTACGCCAAGTTCATTCCAATGTCAAGGTTTTGCTCACTGTTTTCTTCGATTACCGCGGCGTAGTGCATCAGGAGTTTTTGCCACAAGGTCGTACGGTTAATAAGGAGTATTACCTTGAAGTTATGCGCCGTTTGCGAGAAGTAATACGAAAAAAACGTCCAGCATTGTGAGAAAATAATTGATGGCTTTTACATCACGATAATGCACTTGTTCACTTATAGTTGCTTGTGCGTGATTTTTTGACCAAAACCAAAACCGCAATCATGCCTCAGCCACCATATTCACCAGATTTGGCCCCCTGCGACTTTTTCCTGTTCCCAAAACTGAAGAGACCCATGAAAGGATGAAGATTTTCAACGATTGAGGAGATAAAGACTGAATCGCTGGAAGAGCTCAAGGCTATACCAGAAAGTGCTTATCAGAAGTGCTTCGAGGATTGGAAAAAGCGTTGGCCCAAGTGTATTATATCTGAAGGGGATTACTTTCGAGGGGACAAAATGAATATTGATGAACTAATAAATACTTTTTGATAAAAAAATAAAGTCACCTTACTTTTTGAACACACCACGTATAACGGAGTTACTTAGACGTGCGACGTAAGAAAGACTTTTATTTCAAAAATTCTTAACCTCCATAACTCGACTCCCTTCTATGCACGGACCTCGCGGCCGAGCTACATAAATACCATAATTCTTTAAATAATAGTCTTGCTTATTGTTGCATGTCTACATGACTACCTTATATGCGTGAACATCATATCCCCCGCCTACTTGGGTTAAAAATTCTTTAAATAATCGTTTTACTTATTTTTTCATGTCTACATGACTCCCTTATATGCGTGTATCTCATATCCCCCGTCTACGTGGGTTTAAAAATTATTTAAATTATCGTTTGTCTTATTTTTTCATATCTACATGACTCCCTTATATGCGTGGACCTCATATCCCCCGCCAACTTGGGTTTAAAAATATTTAAATTATTATTTGGTTTATTTTTTCATGTCTACATGACTCCCTTATATGCGTGGACCTTATACCCCCTGTTTACTTGGGTTTAAACATTATTTAAATTATCGTATGGCTTATTTTTTTATGTCTACATGACTCCCTTATATGCATGGACCTTATATTCCCCGCCTACTTGAGTTTAAAAATTATTTAAATTATCGTTTGGCTTATTTCTTCATGTCTACATGACTCCCTTATATGCGTGGACCTCACATCCCCCGCCTACTTGGGTTTGAAAATTATTTAAGTAATCTTTTTGCTTATTTTTTCATATCTACACGACTCCCTTATATGCGTGGACCTCATATCCCCCGCCTACTTGAATTTAAAAATTTTTTAAATTATCGTTTGGCTTATTTTTTCATGTCTACATGACTTCCTTATATGCGAGAACCACATATCCTTATTTTTTCATGTCTACATGACTTCCTTATATGCGAGAACCACATATCCCCCGCCTACTTGGGTATAAAAATGGTTTAAATAAGTCTTTTGCTTTTTGTTTCATATCTACGTAATTCCTTAATATACATTCAGAGTGCAATCTGTCCCACGTTGGGCACCATTTGTAACGGGAGGCCTGGGGAAATCTTTTGTAATTCCGCGAACCGAACCCTAGAACACGGTGCCGTCGAGTACTTCTACGACGAGTACTCGGGGTTGATGTTCTCTGGATCCCCATTACAAATGGCGCCCTAACGTGTTGGGTTTAAGGAGAAGGTTAGCGGCCGGCATGTTCGAGACCGGCCTATTCAAATCGCGTTTCGTTTAAATTCGCCCGGGCGCGAATCACTGCACCCGACTATTCAGCTGACGGCCAATGGCCATATGCCGGTACAGCTGATAGGCGCAGTGATTTAAACTCGCCAAATCGAGGTGCCGGGAGTAAACAAACAGACAAGAAGGCTCGCGACGCGCATTCAAACATAAACGCAAAACAGCCGATTGCTTGTTTTTGTGTGTGTTTATGTTTATGCTCGGGTAGTATTGTGTATACTTAGCCCGAGCCTTTTAAACTGCTGTAGAGCCAGGGCGAGAGCATTTAAACGACGAATATCGTTGTTTTCGTCGTCATATGTGGCGAGAATTAAATTCCTTTTTTTGGCGCGAGATTTAAAGCGATTTTCACGCGCTTTTTTTTTGGTTTGACCGTGCCTGTGCGTGCAGCCGGTCGAAAGTGAGAATACTTTCATCCTTTTTTTTTGGCTGCGGGAATTATTTAAATCGTTATCGTCGCGAATTTTTTTTTGGAATAGCCACGCTCTCTTCCTAGCTAGCTGCATCGAGATACGTCATTCTCGAGCAGCTTGGGACAATTGTATGTGGTAGTTAGAATTCTAACATTGTAATTTGCGTAACAGACGGCCAATTAGAGAGAGAATCTCAGCAGTTAGTTGCGCATACACACACAATTCGTCACCAAATTTTTTATATAATCGGTCTAGCTTCGCAAGATGGAATCATCGACCCCAGAAGAACTAGCCGATAAGATGGAGCATTGGCGCAAAAATCTAGAGCTGAGCTTTGAAGCTGTAATAGAAGCAAATATAGCTCTAGATTTAAGAAGCACCGGACATCTCGAGGGAGATTCTAAGCGAATCGCTCAATGGCTAATGGGAAGTTACAACCCAGCCCACTTCACACAAGAAATAATTGGAAGTGATTACGAGCAGTTCACAAGGAGGCTCGATTGCAGGAATAAGTTCGTCAACACGACGACCCTCAATACAAGCGGCGCTCCAGAAGTGAATCGAATTGCCGATCCCTCAACTCACAGCCTGTTTCAGCAATTGGCGTCGAACAAAGCAGTCGACAACAACTTGCTGAGTTCCATAAGGACACATGTCTTGCAGATGAACCAAAGAGCAGGCAGTCCTTCCGACGTAAGACACGAGGCTCTTACGTCACCACGGAGCACTTTATCTCCAGCGGGAGGACCGGGTGATGTCCAGGTGCACCTAAGGTGCAGCACAGCTTGGGGGAGGGGAGATTCCCCGATCTCCTTCCAGTCCGAAGAATCCGAGGACGCGAGTCGCGAGGGGAATGCAGACCGCACATGGATTTCGGACAGCTGTGCAGCAACCGCACCATCGCCATCATCTTCAGCTTCCATCCACGAAATCGACGTCGGAGTAAGCACAGCCTGGGGGAGGGGAGATTCTCCAAGCTTCCCCCTGTTCGAGAAGTCTGATACTTCATGTCGCTTGGCGTATACAGACTGCCTGAGGGCACCGAACGGCTGTGCTGAATACTCCCAAGCCCAAGACGACGGAGTAAATGCAGCCTGGAGGAAGGGAGATTTTCCAAGCTTCCCCCTGTCCGAAGCGTCTGATATGGCCCGTTTATGGAATATATCGGCATCGGACGGCTGTATTACTCATTCAAAGACTCCTGAAGACGAAGAGCAGACAAGCCTTCCAAGGAGCAACGAGGAAGAGATCGATAGTCTGGGGACGGCACAACCGGTGGACCGAACGCTGATTACTTCGCAATTTCACGACGTATCGACGCATGCAGAAGGCGAGCGTCATTGCGAATGCGAATGTAATCAGACGCGTAAATTGGAGGAGGAGAAAGTTAGGCGCCTAAGCGAAGAAGTGAGGCGACTGCACGACGAGCTGCGCCAGCTACGCGCGCAAATGTCGTCACTTCATAATTCCGCTGCGCCTAATAAGAAACGAGCCGCAGGTGCAGCCAAACACTCTGCAAAGCAACCTCGATCGGACCTAGGGACTAAAGACAACAAGAAGTCGTCCCGCGGTCTTCAAAAGTCCAGCTCGACAGGGAAAAAAGAGGCGTATGCAGCGGCCATGCTACGACTTCCAAAGTTATCCAAAAGAGATAAAGGCAGAAAACCCTCAATTGGACTGGGTTCGAATCAAGGAACAGGTTCGAATCCTTGGACGACGGTAGCCTCTCGACGTCCCAAACAGCGGTATATCCAGCAGGGGTTGGATAGTCGAGTATACCGCTCGTCAAGATCGAGGAACCCGCTCGGAGCATATAACTCCCCACCACCGAGTCCAAACAGAAAATTGTGTTGGACGTGTAGGTCACCAACGCCCCTTCACTGGGCCTGCCCGGAGCGGAAAGAGGGCCCGAAGACGAAGACAAGAAGAAGACGAGATGATCTGCCAAGTCAACCTTGGAGGAATGACGGCAGTTGTCGACCGGAGCCCCAGCGCCAGAAGTGCTAACAGTCTCCGGTCCATCAATCGTCTTGGGATTGGTCTCGACCGCCGTAGGAATTCAGCGGAATTACGGTGATGAGCGACCCACCGTGTGCGTGCGGACGATCCCTCGACGTGGATCGTCTGATCAGCCGTTTAGTACACGAGCTGATCCGCGCGTATCCGGAACTGTCGTCTCTGCCGCCGACGACGACGTAAAGTCGAATCGAACGAGAGCCTCAGTATCGAGTTGCTTCTCTCCCGCTACGCAACGTCTGGGAGAGGGGTATAACGAGGTTCCAAGATAAAATACGGAGAAGATAAGCATCTCGGTCCTCCGTATTCTATCGAACCCGTTAGGCTCTCGTTCCCGCGAATTCGTATATATCGAGCGAGTATTGACATCGCTCGGACGATGTATTCGCGTTAGCTGCGCGCGGGGCAGGCGCGACTTTGACCGTTGCTAAGTCGCGCCCGATTCTTTTTGAATCAGATTCTCTCGGGCTGTCAAACCGCGCGTACGGGAGTTAATTTGATCGTCCGCGAAGAAAACGGTATCGTGCGTCCTCACCGGTGCAGAGCAGCGCCCGTACACGTACCGACCACGAAGAGCAGCGCACGTGAGCAATCCGAGCCACTCGGATTTATTACTCATTCAAAGTGCCCTCCCGGTAAGACTCTTCGCCTATTTTCCGCGCAGCGATTGATTTGTATTTTCGGCTCGCACCGGCGAGCGGCCGGTGTCTTGATCGCCGGCCCAGCGAAAAACAATCACATCGATCCGCCGGCGCCGAGCGGCGGAAGCCCCGCCTTCTTGTCGGCGCGTATCGAGATGCGTTATTTTTCTGTAAAGTCTTTTTTTTCACTCATCCGTTACAAATGGCGCCCTAACGTGTTGGGTTTAAGGAGAAGGTTAGCGGCCGGTACGTTCGAGACCGGCCTATTCAAATCGCGTTCCGTTTAAATTCGCCCGGGCGCGAATCACTGCACCCGACTATTCAGCTGACGGCCAATGGCCATATGCCGTTACAGCTGATAGGCGCAGTGATTTAAACTAGCCAAGTCGAGGTGCCGGGCGTAAACAAACAGACAAGAAGGCACGCGACGCGCATTCAAACATAAACGCAAAACAGCCGATTGCTTGTTTTTCTGTGTGTTTATGTTTATGCTCGGGTAGTATTGTGTATACTTAGCCCGAGCCTTTTAAACTGCTGTAAAGCCAGGGCGAGAGCATTTAAACGACGATTATCGTTGTTTTCGTAGTCATATGTGGCGAGAATTAAATTCCTTTTTTTGACGCGAGATTTAAAGCGATTTTCACGCGATTTTTTTTTGGTTTGACCGTGCCTGTGCGTGCAGCCGGTCGAAAGTGAGAATACTTTCATCCTTTTTTTTTGGTTGCGGAAATTATTTAAAACGTTATCGTCGCGAATTTTTTTTTTGGAATAGCCACGCTCTCTCCCTAGCTAGCTGCATCGAGATACGTCATTCTCGAGCAGCTTGGGACAATTGTGTGTGGTAGTTAGAATTCTAACATTGTAATTTGCGTAACAGACGGCCAATTAGAGAGAGAATCTCAGCAGTTAGCTGCGCATACACACACAATTTGTCACCAAATTTTTTATATAATCGGTCTAGCTTCGCAAGATGAAATCATCGACCCCAGAAGAACTAGCCGATAAGATGGAGCATTGGCGCAAAAATCTAGAGCTGAGCTTTGAAGCTGTAATAGAAGCAAATATAGCTCTAGATTTAAGAAGCACGGGACATCTCGAGGGAGATTCTAAGCGAATCGCTCAATGGCTAATGGGAAGTTACAACCCAGCCCACTTCACACAAGAAATAAATGGAAGTGATTACGAGCAGTTCACAAGGAGGCTCGATTGCAGGAATAAGTTCGTCAATACGACGACCCTCAATACAAGCGGCGCTCCAGAAGTGAACCGAATTGCCGATCCCTCAACTCACAGCCTGTTTCAGCAATTGGCGTCGAACAAAGCAGTCGACAACAACTTGCTGAGTTCCATAAGGACACATGTCTTGCAGATGAACCAAAGAGCAGGCAGTCCTCCCGACGTAAGACACGAGGCTCTTACGTCACGATGGAGCACTTTATCTCCAGCGGGAGGACCGGGTGATGTCCAGGTGCACCTAAGGTGCAGCATAGCTTGGAGGAGGGGAGATTCCCCGATCTCCTTCCAGTCCGAAGAATCCGAGAACGCGAGTCGCTCGGGGAATGCAGACCGCACATGGATTTCGGACAGCTGTGCAGCAACCGCACCATCGCCATCATCTTCAGCTTCCATCCACGAAATCGACGTCGGAGTAAGCACAGCCTGGGGGAGGGGAGATTCTCCAAGCTTCCCCCTGTTCGAGAAGTCTGATACTTCACGTCGCTTGGCGTATACATACTGCCTGAGGGCACCGAACAGCTGTGCTGAATACTCCCAAGCCCAAGACGACGGAGTAAATGCAGCCTGGGGGAAGGGAGATTTTCCAAGCTTCCCCCTGTTCGAAGCGTCTGATATGGCCCGTTTATGGAATATATCGGAATCGGACGGCTGTATTACTCATTCAAAGACTCCTGAAGACGAAGAGCAGACAAGCCTTCCAAGGAGCAACGAGGAAGCGATTGATAGTCTGGGGACGGCACAACCGGTGGACCGAACGCTGATTACTTCGCAATTTCGCGACGTATCGACGCAACCAGAAGGCGAGCGCAATTGCGAATGCGAATGTAATCAGAGGCGTAAATTGGAGGAGGAGAAAGTTAGGCGCCTAAGCGAAGAAGTGAGGCGACTGCACGACGAGCTGCGCCAGCTACGCGCGCTAATCTCGTCACTTCATAATTCCGCTGCGCCTAACAAGAAACGAGCCGCAGGTGCAGCCAAACACTCTGTAAAGCAACCTCGATCGGACCTAGGGACTAAAGACAACAAGAAGTCGTCCCGAAGTCTTCAAAAGTCCAGCTCGACAGGGAAAAAAGAGGCGTATGCAGCGGCCATGCAACGACCTCCAAAGTTATCCAAAAGAGATAAAGGCAGAAAACCCTCTAGTGGACTGGGTTCGAATCAAGGAACAGGTTCGAATCCTTGGACGACGGTAGCCTCTCGACGTGTCAAACAGCGGTATATCCAGCAGGGGTTGGATAGTCGAGTATACCGCTCGTCAAGATCGAGGAACGCGCTCGGAGCATATAACTCCCCACCACCGAGTCCAACCAGAAAATTGTGTTGGACGTGTAGGTCACCAACGCACCTTCACTGGGCCTGCCCGGAGCGGAAAGAGGGCCCGAAGACGAAGACAAGAAGAAGACGAGATGATCTGCCAAGTCAACCTTGGAGGAATGACGGCAGTTGTCGACCGGAGCCCCAGCGCCAGAAGTGCCAACAGTCTCCGGTCCATCAATCGTCTTGGGATTGGTCTCGACCGCCGTAGGAATTCAGCGGAATTACGGTGATGAGCGACCCACCGTGTGCGTGCGGACGATCCCTCGACGTGGATCGTCTGATCAGCCGTTTAGTACATAAGCTGATCCGCGCGTATCCGGAACTGTCGTCTCTGCCGCCGACGACGACGTAAAGTTTAATCGAACGAGAGCCTCAGTATCGAGTTGCTTCTCTCCCGCTACGCAACGTCTGGGAGAGGGGTATAACGAGCTTCCAAGATAAAATACGGAGAAGATAAGCATCTCGGTCCTCAGTATTCTATCGAACCCGTTAGGCTCTCGTTCCCGCGAATTAGTATATCTCGAGCGAGCATTGACATCGCTCGGACGATGTATTCGCGTTAGCTACGCACGGGGCAGGTGCGACTTTGACCGTTGCTAAGTCGCGCACGATTCTTTTTGAATCAGATTCTTTCGGGCTGTCAAACCGCGCGTACGCGAGTTAATTTGATCGTCCGCGAAGAAAACGGTATCGTGCGTCCTCACCGGTGCAGAGCAGCGCCCGCACACGTACCGACCACGAAGAGCAGCGCACGTGAGCAATCCGAGCCACTCCTGGGCTCCGAAGCGTCTGTAGGTGAACGCTGCACGTTAGGACTCGGCCTGAAAACTCCGAAGTCGACCGGAGGATAAGGCCTGGCACAGGAGCGGATTCGTGAGCGAGCGACGAGGGGAGTGCACTCCCCTCCCGGTAAGACTCTTCGCCTATTTTCCGCGCAGCGATTGATTTGTATTTTCGGCGCGCAGCGGCGAGCGGCCGGTGTCTTGATCGCCGGCCCAGCGAAAAACAATCACATCGATCCGCCCGCGCCGAGCGGCGGATCTCCCGCCTTCTTGTCAACGCGCAACGCGACGCGTATTTTGTATAGGATAATTTAGAATAGATCTTGTTATAGTTTTGAATGTAACCAAGACCACTCGTTATTTATTAACCTTCACCTAACCTTCTCCCGGATACCGCCGCCTCCGCGGGATCGTCGAACCAAGACGACGATCATTCTGAGTGGCCGCACCTTGCGTCTAGCTAGCGCGAGTATTAACCCTTTCCGGCACACGGAAAAGTCGAGTTCAATCGTGAACTCGACATTTGTAAACAGGGATCCAGAGGACATCAACCTCGAGAGCTCGGCGTAGAAGTAGCACTCGACGGCACCGTGTTCTAGGGTTCGGTTCGCGGAATTACAAAAGACTTCTCCAGGCCTCCCGTTACAAATTTGTAACGGCGCCATTTATAACGGGAGGCCTGGGGAAATCTTTTGTAATTCCGCGAACCGAACCCTAGAACACGGTGCCGTCGAGTGCTACTTCTACGCCGAGCACTCGGGGTTGATGTTCTCTGGGTCCCTGTTTACAAATGTCGAGTTCACGATTGAACTCGACTTTTCCGTGTGTGGGAAAGGGTTAATACTCGCGCTAGCTAGACGCGAGGCGCGGCCACTCAGAATGATCGTCGTCTTGGTTAGACGATCCCGCGGAGGCGGCGGTATCCAGGAGAAGGTTAGGTGAAGGTTACTAAATAACGAGTGGTCTTGGTTACATTCAAAACTATAACAAGATCTATTCTAAATTATCCTATACAAAATACGCGTCGCGTTGCGCGTTGACAAGAAGGCGGGGGATCCGCCGCTCGGCGCGGGCGGATCGATGTGATTGTTTTTCGCTGGGCCGGCGATCAAAACACCGGCCGCTCGCCGCTGCGCGCCGAAAATACAAATCAATCGCTGCGCGAAAAATAGGCGAAGAGTCTTACCGGGAGGGGAGTGCACTCCCCTCGTCGCTCGCTCACGAATCCGCTCCTGCGTCAGGCCTTATCCTCCGGTCGACTTCGGAGTTTTCAGGCCGAGTCCTAACGTGCAGCGTTCACCTACAGACGCTTCGGACCCCAGGAGTGGCTCGGATTGCTCACGTGCGCTGCTCTTCGTGGTCGGTACGTGTACGGGCGCTGCTCTGCACCGGTGAGGACGCACGATACCGTTTTCTTCGCGGACGATCAAATTAACTCGCGTTCGCGCGGTTTGACAGCCCGAGAGAATCTGATTCAAAAAGAATCGGGTGCGACTTAGCAACGGTCAAAGTCGCGCCTGCCCCGCGCGTATCTAACGCGAATACATCGTCCGAGCGATGTCAATACTCGCTCGAGATATACGAATTCGCGGGAACGAGAGCCTAACGGGTTCGATAGAATACGGAGGACCGAGATGCTTATCTTCTCCGTATTTTATCTTGGAACCTCGTTATAGTGGGTCACATATTCCCACCCTACTTTGGTTCAAAAATTGTTTAAATAATTGTCTTGCTCATTGTTGCAGGGCTACGTAATTCCCTAATATGCATGGACCCCATATTCCCCGCCTACTTGCCCCAGTCGTCAGTCGGCCGGAAACTTCAAATGTAAAAGGTGGCAACCCTACCTATAGGAGACGACCAAGTCTTTTCAAATTGTAGTCCGCGCGTCTTTTTCATTGCAATTCATCGGTAAATTGGAGACGATCGCTGATTATTTAGCAAATAGAGGAGTAACTTGGAAAAAAGGGTAAAATAGAGGATTGAAAACAAGAGGAAATAGAGGAGACAGTTGCATTCCTGTAATAAACGCAGGCCTCTAACAGTTATAATAACAGTTATACCATATAGAGGATCATACTCGCAAATCGGCGTACTCGCTTCAAGTTCCGATTCACCTGAATTTATCATCTGTAACCCTAAGCCACTACTACTCATTTACACATTAGCGAGGGTAAAAATTTCCATTTTCTATCATCGATTAACCGTGATACTTCCTCGTATATTTTTTCCGAGTAACAATAGTCATACAGAATCACAACCGCACCTAGCCTGACGGGCAGTATTATTTGGTAAACGAAAGTCCAACAATGGATAATAAAATTATGACCTAAAAATCTATTAAACAATATAGAAGTATAGTCTATTTATATTTTGAGAAATAGATTTTGGCGTATGGGATGGCTGGCGAATTATTGCTTAAAATTGTTATAAATAAACGACTTTTACTATTTTTTATGGTTGTAAATAATTGTAAATAAATCATAGATTACGTTAGCGCTTTGAAAAATTGATTTTGGCGTCTGGGGGTCTGGCGAAATTATTGATTAAAATTGCTATAAATAATCGACTTTAACCTGCTTTTATGGTTGAAAATAATTGAAAATAAATCGTAGATTACGTTAGCACTTTGATAAATTGATTTTGGCGTATGGGGGGCTGGCGAAATTATTGTTTAAAATTGTCATATATAATCGACTTTTACCAGTTCTTATGATTGTAAATAATTGTAAATAAATCGTAGATTACGGTAGCGCTTTGAAAAATTGCTTTTGGCGTATGGGGGGCTGGCAAAATTATTGATTAAAATTGTTACAAATAGTCGACTTTTACCATTTTTTATGATTGCAAATAATTGTAAATAAATCGTAAATTACGGTAGCGCTTTGAAAAATTGATTTTGGCATATGGGCGGGCTGGCGAAATTATTGTTTAAAATTGTTATAAATAATCGACTTTTACCAATTTTTATGATTGTAAATAATCGTAAGTAAATCGTTGATTACGGTGGCGATTTCAAAAATTGATTTTGGCATATGGGGGGGCTGGCGAAATTATTGCTTAAAATTGTTACAAATAATCGGCTTTTACCATTTTTTATGGTGGTAAATAATTGTAAATAAATCGTAGATTACGTTAGTGCCTTGAAAATTTGATTTTGGCGCATGGGAGGGCTGGCGAAATTATTGCTTAAAATTGTTATAAATAATCAACTTTTACCAGTTTTTATGGTTGAAAATAATTGTAAATAAATCGTAGATTACGTTAGCACTTAGAAAAATTGATTTTGGTATATGGGGGGGGGGGGCGGGGCTGGCGAAATTATTGCTTAAAATTGTGATAAATGATCCACTTTTACCAGTTTTTATGGTTGTAAATAATTGTAAATAAATCGTAGATTACGTTACCGTTCTGGAAATTGTGGTTTTTTTATGTGGGGGCTGGCGAAATATTTCTCCCGTCCCCCCTTTTGTTTATTTATAACTTTGTTTATACACTTATAAAAAATCGGTTGTGGTTGTAATTAATTGTAAAAAAAGTTTACAAAATTATCCAATTGCTTATTTTAGGATTAGTGATTTGGGGTGGCGGGGGAAATGGACGTGATTATATGTCCGTTATTTATTGCATCTGCTGATACTACTAATTTACTATTTTTATCATTTACATGTTCCTTTATTCGAATTTTTAATGCTCTTTTCGTTTCTCCAATATATGTCGCGTTATTAATTTATTTTATATACTACGCCACACGTATCAAACTTATCTAGTCTGTCTTTGCCTAACGTTATTATATAATTTCATTTTTTATTAACTAGGGGGACAGAACGGATGTTGTATTTTGACTATTGTTATTACCAAATTTGATTTTTCGAAGACTATTCTTAATGTGTAGGTCAATGAATATTTCATGATAATCATTATGTAAAAGAAGATTTTTAATTTTACGTATGTTTGTATCATGGAAATATGCATCTGATAAGAGAATGGCTCGATCTACAAGATTTGGAATGATATTTCTTTTCTGATTGTCAGTGTGATTCGAATTAAAATTTAATAGTGGAGATGATTCTGTTGGCTTTTGGTACCAATTTGTTACAATACAGTTGTTTTTTCTTATTAGTGTTATTCCGAGAAAATTTATGCTATTATCTTTTTCTATTTCGTGGGTAAATTTTAGATGTCTATTATACTTATTAAACACTGTCAACACTATATCTACGTGATCTCTTTTTATGCATAAAATTGTATCGTCGACATATCTATAGTAAAATAGTCGAATGCAACTGTAAATCTCTTTTAGTTCTCGTAAACAATTTGTTTCTAAGTCATCCATTACTATATCAGCAAATAATGGAGAAATGGAAGAACCCATTGGCGTGCCAAATATTTGTTTGTAAGTGATCTTATTAAAATTGAAGAAGGTGTTGTCAAATAAAAAACAGATGGTTTTGCGAATCTCGTGAAAAGGGATTTTACATGTGTTGTTTATGTGTGTGTAACGTCTATCAAGGCTTTCTAAAACTAAATCACACGGTATGTTTGTAAATAAAGAGCATACGTCAAGAGATAGAAGCACATATTCGTTGGATATTTCAACACTGTTAATTTTTTCTTTTAAATCGCAACTATTGTTGACATGAGAAGACGGTTTCGGAATACATATTTTTAGGTCATTATATACAATCTTAGCTAAAAAATGAATAGGACCACCAATAGTCGAAATAATAGGTCTTAATGGAATATTTTCTTTATGAATTTTAGGGAGATCATATGTTCTTGGAAGTGAAGTGTTTGTTTGTGCAAGTTGGTTATTGTGATATTTTTTTTGTAAATAGTCGTTGTTGTTTAGATGAGATAGTATTTTTGATACATCAGATTTTAATTTTGATAATGGATTTCTCTTAAATAATTTATAGGTATTATGGTCATTCAACAGATCTATCATTTTCTTTTGGTAGTCCGACACATTCATAGATACAGTAAGGTTTCCTTTATTTGCATTTGTAAAGAATATTTTTTCGGAATTTTCTTTAAGAGATCTTTTAGTTATAACTAAAGAGAATTGTTTATCATAGTAGAAGATATGTTGTTCTCTGTTATGGTTGTTTCTCATAACATTAGTGAGGTTTTCATTTTTAAAATCGTTATTTAAGTCTAAATTTTTAAGGTTACTTTCAATATTTTTTATCGTAGTTAAGATATCTGGTTTTGATACGTTTGACTTTACGTTATGCTTTTGGCCCAAGGATATAATGTTAGGGACTGATTCTGGTAATTGTACATCAGTTAAGTTTTTTACCCAATTAAGATTTCTATTGCAATTTCTATTGAATGTTGTATTCTTATTGATCAGAGAGTAGAATTTCTTTTTCAGATTATTCAAAGTTTTAGAAAGCCTTGATAGACATTACACACACATACACAACACATGTAAAATCCCTTTTCACGAGATTCGCAAAACCATCTGTTTTTTATTTGACAACACCTTCTTCAATTTTAATAAGATCACTTACAAACAAATATTTAGCACGCCAATGGGTTCTCCCATTTCTTCATTATTTGCTGATATAGTAATAGATGACTTAGAAACAGATTGTTTACGAGAACTAAAAGAGATTTACAGTTGCATTCTACTATTTTACTATAGATATATGATATACTATAGATATAGATATGTCGACGATACAATTTTATGCATAAAAAGAGATCACGTCCCAGTTGAAAGAAACCGATAAAATACAATAAAAATATCGCATTTTCTATCGGGAAACAAATTATTCCGATAAAAAGTTTTATAAGTTTTTGTGTGATTTTACAAAATTTATTTATTTTATAATTTTTTATAGCAAAATATTGATAGGATTGTTTTTCTGAAATATTAATTTCGATTTTATAAGAATTTGCGTATAAATGTTTTATGCAATTTTATAAGGTCAACAACACTACGCAATTTTATGTGGCAAAACAGATAATTATTTTATAAGGTTTTTATTTTTTATTTGAATAAACTTATGAAAATTCATATAAGTTTGTATTAGTAATTTTATGATTTATACTATATAAGATATTCCATATACAAAGTATTTTGTGTTTTATAAGAGAAATCATACTAAATCATTAATAAGATCTTGTAGAATACTTCGTATACATTTTTTATAAGATTTAATAAGATTCAAACTATAGAAATACTTTTTGTATAATATCTTTTTATTAACTGACTTATGTGATTTTATGAAGAATTCCGGGTGCAAATACACACTTAATACCCATATACGTATTAAGTCTATGAATATTTATAAGGCAAAACCAGAAAACAAATATGTTGGATTGGGTCGCTTTGGAGGATGGCACGCACAATAAAAACACTCCGATATATTTAAACTGAGCTTTATTTCTACGCACTCTGACAAGATTTTAAATACAATAAACAACTCTGGTGGCTAACGTTAAAAAGCAATTCAAAGTACAAGTACAAAAAGGGAGGTGGTCCGCACAATACTAGGTCTCACACGAGAATGACGGGGCGTGCGACGAGCAGCGGCTCGTCGACGCTTTCGCACCCGAGGTTGTTGATGCGCCAGACAGATGGCGCCTCTCTCTTGTGTTCTTCAAACTGGGGCGGCATGAAGCCTTATATCGGCAACACTCCCTCCCTTCATGCTGTCTCCATAACCCTACTGTGGGAGTCTGAAACAGATAAAAAGAAAGTTTTTCTCTGACTCTGAATTATTTGAAAGATAATTTACAATATTTGTTCTCTGAGATATGAGTAAGATTGTATCGGCAAAAGTTTGGTCATTATATCAGCCTGATTCTCTTTAGACTCTATCCATTTTACAATGACTCTGTTTTCCAATACACATCTTTTAACTAAGTCTCCATGCGTATCAGCTATGTGACTCTTGTTACCTGTGATTTCTCTTTCTCTGAGTTTTCTCTGAATTTCTGAGACATTGTCGTCAAAACTCTTTAACTTGTGTGCTCCATCCATTTGAGTACATTTCCCTGCAGACATGTTATCGCACCACAAGGTCACAGGATATGAGGTCTTTCCTGTAACATCTCTGATTGCCTTATCTAGCGAGATCATCTCTTGACACGATTCGCTCATTGCAAGATATTCAGCCTGACAGGTAGAGAGGGTTACATAACTCTGTTTGTGGCTTCTCCATGCTATTGTGTCTCCGTACAGTTTTATGATGTAGCCACCTGTTGAAGTTGAGTCTTCACAGTCTCTGAAGCTAGCATCTGTGAATGCCTCAAGTTTTTCTCCTCTTGCTCTGAAAGTTAAGCCTAAATCAGACGTTCCTCTTAAGTACCTGAGTATTCTTTTTACGTCTGTCCAATCGTTCTCTGTAGGTGACCTCTGCTTTCTGGATAGGAAGTTGACTGCAAATGCTATGTCTGGTCTTGTTGCGCCAGCTAAGTATAATAAACTGCCTATTGTTTCTCTGTAAGGGGCTCTGCAGGGCGACTCTTCCACAGTTTCCTCTGTTATTTTGCCTTCTCTATTTTTCACCTGTCTTGTTACTATAGGCGTGCTCTGTTGTTTGCTTTCTTGCATATTAAATCTCTTGAGGATCTTTTCTGTATACTCTGATTGTTGAATGTTCATGATTCTGTTTACTCTGTCTCTGGTTATTTTCATTCCTAGGAACATCTTTGGTTCTCCTAAATTTCTCATTTTGAACACTTCACACAATCGTGCAGTGATTTCTTGTCTCTTAGATTTACAATTGCTGGCAAGTATAATATCGTCGACATACAGCACTAGGAATGCCATAGATCCTTCTTTCCTCCAAGTAAATAGGCATGGATCGTGTATATTTCTCTGTAATCCAAGTTTATTTACCTCCTCTGTAAATCTCTGATTCCATCTTTTTGAACTTACTTTCAAACCGTACAAAGTCTTCTTTAATTTGCAAACTCTAGATTTACCTGAATCTCTGGTGTTTACTCCTTCCGGAATTTCCATGTATACATCGTCCTCTAAGATTCCGTTCAGGAAAGCAGTTTTAACATCAAGTTGTACTGCACTCAGATCGTATTTGTTTATCATTATAAGCTCTGATAATTGCCAGTCTTGACACTGGTGCATATGTTTCTCTGAGTTCATAGACGTTCTTATCCTTAAACCCTCTGATGACCAATCTGGCCTTGAACTTCTCTTATCCATTCTCGTCTATTTTTCTCTTAAAGACGCATTTAGAATCTATTATATTTGGTTTTCTATTTCTCTGATTTGAAACGGGTCGGTCTACTATTTCCCAGACATAATTTTCTCTTATTGACTGCAATTCTTCTTCTATGGCCTTTTTCCAATTCATTTTCTCTGAAGATGATAAGGCTTCTCTGTAGTTAGCCGGATCATTATTGATATCGGCCAGTCCCGCAAAAATCGCTTCATCCTCCTCTTGTTTAGAGACTTCACTTACGTCACTCTGAACTCTATATACGAATTCTGAATCTCTTTTTGGATTTGTTTTTGCTTCTCTGGTAGGTAATTTTCTGATTTTATGTGCAGGCTCTGTTTCCTTTTTATCTGCTCCTTTTCGTTTGAGCAGATTTCCTCCTTTTGGCGTGGAAAGCTTTGATATCTCTGAGATCTTTGATCTCTGATTAGCGTCAGTGTTTTCCTCTTGGGGTGTATCTGTTTTCTCTGTATTCTCTGAAATTTTAAATTCTGGTTTTTCTGACGATTCTTTTAGATTTTTGTATACCATTTTCTCGTTACATCTCACATGTCTCGAGTTTATAAATCTGTTCGTTTGTGGGTGCCACAAGAGGTATCCCGTAGCAGTGTATCCAATCAAAAAGGCTTTTAAAGCTTTCTCTGAAAATTTATTCTCTGAAATGGGTATTTTCACATAAGCTATACATCCAAATCTCCTTACATTCTCTAAGTGACTCTTTTTCTCTGGACAGATTTTTGACAATGGAGTTTTAAACTCATTACTCTTGTGTGGAGTTCTGTTGTATACGTGAATCGCTACTTCTGTGGCTGTGATCCACATTGTTGATGGTATACCTGAATCAAACATCAAGGCTCTGATTTTCTGTTGGATGGTTTTGTTAAACCGTTCGGCTGTTCCATTTAACTCTGGTGTGTATGGAGGGGCAAAGTCTCTGCTTATCCCTTCCTTTTTCATAATCTCTGAAAACTCTCCACCAGTAAACTCTGTTCCGTTGTCTGCTCTGATAAAACATACTCTCTCTTGTTTTCCTATTAAATTTCTCATGTGGATCAGAAATTCCTCTAAACATTTTCCTGCTTCGTTTTTGTGTTTAACACAATATACTCTGGCGTATCTCGAGTAGTCATCAATAAACACAATGATAAACTTGTTATCCCCTGGAAATGATGCTGGTTTAATGGGATCCATTGTGTCCGTATGTATGGTATGTAATGCTCTGGTTGCTCTCGATCTCTTATCTCTGAATGGAAGATTTTCCATTTTGGCTAGTATACATATCTCACACTCTAAAATTTCCTTTTCAAATTTGACTTTCTCCAGTCTCTCCTCTGATTTCTGGAGTTGCTTGAGATACTCTAATGAAGCATGTCCAAGTCGTATGTGCCATAACATGCCTTCACTTATTCTTTTTACATTTTCTTTTGGATCACAATTTTCCTGGACTTTCTCTAGCTTCTCTCTTACTGATGGTGATATTGTTCGATTTAAGTCTAGTATCTTTCTGTCCAGATAAATTTCACTTGTGCCAAATTCTGTATCTTTGCCATTGGTGACTGATTTATCTTGTTTAATTTCCTGTTGATTCTCCCTCCCAAGCTCAAGCCTTTCGCCTGTGCTATCAAGCTCCTCTTATTCTTCTTGAGCTTGTGACAGGAAATCCTCCAAGGTAACCAGACGTGCCGTGGCTATGTACATGTCGCTCTCTTCCTGTAATTCTGAATTACTCTGGATGTTCAGATTAATTATCCAGTTTGGTTTCTGGTATACTCCTGTAATGCAATTTTCATTTGTTTCTCTGTTGAATATTGCTAGTTCTTTATCATCTAGGTATATACCATACCCTGCATCTGCAAATTTTCTAAGAGAAAGCAAATTCTCTGATAAATTGTGGGCTGCTATAACATTCGATAATATTATGATTTTATTCTCTGAATTCTTTACATATAGGTTACCTTTCCCATCAATTTTAATGTTTGCTTTCTTATTTTTATTGGCCGTTTTAATTTCTCCTTCTGTGCTCTTAACAAAATCTTTAAGTAAAAACCCTTTATTTGTTAAGTGCTCTGTAGCACCAGAGTCTGCTATAAAACTTATATTTTTATTTGTATTATTTGATGCTAAATTCTTACCTGCTAAATTTGCTTTTGCTTGTTTTTCTTTGTTGTCTTGTCTCCTGTTTTTGTCGTATGGAGTGTATCGGTTATTTTTACCCCTATAATTATTTTTACCTCTGAACAAACCTCTGCCTTTGCCGCTACCTTTACCTCTACCTCTGTTATTATCATAATTACTTTGATCATTATACCTTTTATCGTTGTTGGGACACTGGTCTCCTTTGTGTCCCCTCACCTCATTGCACACATAGCAATACCAAGAATTGTACTTGGCTAGGGGACACTCTAAAGCCCAGTGCCCAGCCAATTTGTTGCATCGGTGGCATTTGTTTGACCAGTCTCTGTCTTCTTTATTGCTCTGACTGTTCTGACGGCTCTGGTGTCTTTGGCTACTCTGACGGCTCTGGTGGCTTTGGCTGCTCTGATTCGCTTTCACCTCTGGGTTAGTTTGTGTCTGAGCTTCCATCTGTAATAAACAATTAATCATATCTTCTTTCGTCATTTCTGAACCCGAATGGCTCTTTATTAAGTAGGTGGATCTTAGCTCTTGGCTAGTGTCACACACTGCATTATAAAAGGCGGCTCTTATTTCTTCCTCAGATAGTAGTATTTTTGTAATACATGTATCGTACTCCTTAATTATATCGTTGAAACGATCACAAAAATCTGACACTTTTTCTTTCTTACTTTTTTTGATTTTATATAATTTTTGTCTAACAGTTATGTCCGTCGTATTTATTTCAATCCGTCTTATTTCTTTGATTTTATTTAAAATTTCATTTGGATCTTTTATGTTCAATAACTTTTTATAATAATTTGTATCAATATGGCTTAAAATAATGCCTCTTATTTTAATTTTAATTTTAGTCGTCTTTTCTGTCGCGTCATCTCGGAATTTCTCTGGGTTACTTATGTACTCTGTTAATTCATACTCTGATAACTCTGAGTGCAACTGATCTAACCGAACGTTTATATCACTTTTGTTATTTAGGGTATAATTCCTTTTAATGCGAATTTTACCATTGTTTGATTCTAATGTTTTGTTTAATTTTTCCATAGTAACATTTATTTGATTTGAGTTGTCGAAACTATTGCTCTGATTTGTCTCAATTGTGGTAGAGTTAGATAGAAGGTTTACCGTTCTCTGGATGTTTGTCTCTTTCATCTGCTCTGAGAGAATTTTGATTTCAGCTAGGCAAGTCTTGCTGATCTTCCGCTGTTCTTCTACACTCTTTTGTAGAGTGTCGGTCAGATTTGCTAGCAGTTCTGTAGTTCTCTCCTGCTGCTCCCCTATCTTGTTTAGTGCATCAGTGTTGTCATTGATGGCACCGGTGAGGCATTGCAGTGCTAATTCCAGATCTTTATCCTTTCCGTTCTCTGACTCTGGAATTTTTGTTTTATTATTGAAAAATAAGGCAGGAGAAAAAAGAAAAAAAAATTTTTGGTCTTAAAAAAGGGCGCATATGTTTGCGTTTTATTGTAAACATATACGTATCATCATCTCAAAAAAAGCGCATATGTTTGCGTTTTATTGTAAACATATACGTATCATCATCTCAAAAAAAACGCATATGTTTGCGTTTTATTGTAAACATATACGTATCATGGATCCATATTCTGATCTCTGAATTATATGTAAAATATACTCTGTTCTTTTCTTTGTTATTTATTTTATCGATAATTTTTATTTTTGTATGTGTGTATTGAGTAAAAAAAATTTATTTGTTAGTTTCAGTTTACCTGATGATCTCCGTGAATTTTGTCTTGACTCTGAGTCTTTCTCTCTGGTAGGTGTTATTTCCCCGGTTTTCTCTGTTGTTTCGGGTTGAGTTGTTTTTGGAACAGTGATTTCTTCTCCGTCCATTTCTCTGGCTTACTCTGGTCCTGCCAAACATTTTCTTTTTACTTTATTTGTACACACATGAATATTAATCGCACAGCAAATTAATATTCCGATCTTTTTGCCCTAATGCATTCTGCACTCTTGTACTCCCTCCCAAACTAACTAGCCGCACCGCGGTTTCGCCGTTACTTTATGGGTGGGGGCGATCGCATACACGAGCCCAGTCTGCACGAGCTGATCGTACATAATTTATTTTACACATTTAAAAACAATAAAATATTCTCTGAATTAATATTTTAGTCTACATGTATATACCTTTATATTCATATATACATACACTTTGATATTAGAGAAATTAATTGTGTCAATATTATTCGCGACTAACATCGCGCAATGCCCGGCATATAAACTCGTCATATACCACATCACGCACAGCGCATTGTGGCTTCTAAACTTACGGCGTCCCGTTCGTCCAGAAGAGACTTGTTTGTTTACGCCAAAACACGCACAATGATCACCGCGGCCTATTTGTAGCACGCGCATGTTTGCCTTTTATTTCTCCGGACGCACGCGTTTGCTTTCTATTTCTTCGAACGCGCGCACGAGATTTGTTTTTGTTATCTCTCTCTCTCTCTCTCTCTTTAACATGGCTGCCGCTCTAGCCCCGTGCTGCCTATAGCCGCACCGTAGACTCGACGCGCCACCTTCTCTCGACCTCTGTAGCGCGCGTTTCCGCGGGAGAAGCTTGTTTTCGAAGCGAGCCGGCCGATTCTCGGAAATCTCGGCTGCCGGCTTCTGTTTTCCGCGGCTCGCAACACTGAATTTTTCACACACTCTGTTGACTTTTTGTGCCTTAATCGTTGCGACGGAACGTATTGTATAACGCACACCTCTTAAATTTTCTGAATCGCTGCGATTTCGAGTTGCCTCTGATTAAATTTTTATGCGCCGCGAGCAAACTCATCACCGGCACGTAAACTCACTCGTGAATTCTCTCTATGTGTGCACTCAGATTTTGATGTCTCGATCGTCGCGCACTTTTCTTTCTCCGAACACTCGATATCTGCAGCGCACGCTCCGCGGGAGAAGTTCATGCTTGAACCGGCCTTTTCTCGGAATTTTCTGTTGACGGCTTTTATTCTCCGCGGCTTACGACTCTGAATTTCACGCGCGTTTTCGTAATTTATGTGTCTCGTTTATTGTGAAACGAAATGCATGCACTCCGCGGTCTCTAAAAAAATTTATATTCGCGAGCCGTCTCTGAATTTTAAAAAATCGCATCGTAAACACTCCCGTAAACGGTACGTGATTTCACTCGCGAATTTTATTCACACGCGGCGCTGCATTTTCTCTGACGCACACAAAAAACTTTTACTTACTCTTAATCTCCTGAACCTCTTACTCTGCTCCTCTGACCTCCAAAACCCCGCAGAAGAATGCTCGTGCACACAAAAAAAAACTCCTCGGTGGAAGCGTGGCGTGGGCCGATAACCTGTTGTATTGGGTCGCTTTGGAGGATGGCACGCACAATAAAAACACTGCGATATATTTAAACTGAACTTTATTTCTACGCACTCTGACAAGATTTTAAATACAATAAACAACTCTGGTGGCTAACGTTAAAAAGCAATTCAAAGTGCAAGTACAAAAAGGGAGGCGGTCCGCACAATACTAGGTCTCACACGAGAATGACGGGGCGTGCGACGAGTAGCGGCTCGTCGGCGCTTTCGCACCCGAGGTTGTTGATGCGCCAGACAGATGGCGCCTCTCTCTTGTGTTCTTCAAACTGGGGCGGCATGAAGCCTTATATCGCCAACAAAATATAACTATAAAATTAAATATATTATTATATATCGATAAAATTAAACTGTTCAATTGAAGAAAAATAAGTTTTAATTAACTTCTATTAGGATTTTCTTAACTACCATAGATTTTATTTTTTATTACGTATATTTGGTTAATTTTTTAATATATTTTATTTCTACAATTAATTAAATATTACATACATTCATAAATTCATCTTGAATTTTATTTATAAGTAAATACCGTTTGAAAATGTCTAATAAAAGCTAATAAAAATTTGTAGATTCAAGTGCAAAAACCGCATAGGTTATTAGGTTTCTGCACCCAGTTTATCTGGTTTTATCAGACTTTTTCATCCGGGCAAACTTATAAAGACGGATAAAATATTTCAATGTGCACTGATGTACTTTTACACAGAAATACTGAAATCATGTTATGTATGAGATCATATATTTACAAATGTTATCGATAAATTTAATTGACTCTTTAAATATTAGAAAGTTCCGAATATATGAATATTTCTTGTCTATATAAATTATAAGCAAGTATAAGCAAAGTATAAACAACATCCTTATTAAAGCTTATAAAAATGTTTTTGATAATCTATAAAACTCATATACTTGAATGAAAATTTCTTTTATGTGTATTTATAATATTGTTAGTACATTTTTAAGTAAAACTCTCCAACCTTTGATTTTCTATTAATTAACAATTATTCGTCTAAACACGTTAAAGATTGATAACAGATAATACTGATCAACAGAATAATATATTATGTACATTTTATTAATGTTTTAATATATTCTATTTTACCGATAATCGAATACTATATACGTAATATCCATATATTTATAATTATATGCACACACACGCACACACACACTATTATTTATGAATTATATTCTCTGTATAATATTTCAAAAAAATAATATAACGTGCAAGCAAAAGGTAACGATTGAAATGTTAACCTTCAAATGTTTCAGTAAATACTTATTTCTAAGAATTTTCGCATCCCAAACAAACTCGACCCGTCGACCGTGATCTTGGAAAACAAAACAAGTCGTACGGCTCTCCTCACACCAATTCCCCCTCTTAGTAGCAACGCGGATGTAGGCTTTCCCCTACTTTGTGAACAGGGCAATTATATGCATCTTAAGGAGCTTCTGAGCTTCTTCCTTATGACGTCACAGCCAATTAGAAGCGCCGATCGTACCACCCCTTTACTCCTACCGATAGTATAGTCTCAGTAACACGGAAGGCGCCGAAGTGTAAACTGCTTTTGGGGACGTCGCACAGTAGGTAGAACTGGAAAATTTTGTGTCAAAATCGTAGAACTTCGCGAAAAAAATTTTTAGCGACTTAAAAATTTAGCAACTTACAGATGAGCTTGTGTACAATTGAGGAAAATTATTAGATTAAGAAAAAAGAATTGCTGAGATATTTGAATCGAATGTATAGCATTCGAAAGAGCATTAAAATACCTATATTTTCTAAAAAAAAAAAAAGCTTCTTTAGCTATCACGGTTCTTTTGTTATTAACAAAAACGTGTTTTTTTAAAAAAAGCTTACAACTCCTAAACTAAACGGTCAATTTTCTTGAAAAAAATTATGATAATGCAAAATATAAATATCTATAATCTGTAAAAATTTGAATCCATTTTGTAGACTACTTTTTGAGAAAAAAATTGAAATGTGAAAAAAATGAGTTTTGTATGTACAACGATTACGAGAGTAAAATTGACTTAATCGCTTTGAAATTCCTTGTAGAGGTAGATTTTGGATAGCTCTCGATCGAGTTCTTTGGGCAAAATGATTAGTCCAGAAATTTCAGAAATATTTGAGGTTAAAATTTTTTTAACCTTTTTTTCAAATCGTAATTTCTCGAGAACGGCTTGATGAATCAGCTACAGATTTATAGACAATTTTGTGTGTAATATAGATATTATGTATGTGAATTTTTATTAAGATCGTAGATTACTTTTTGAGATATTTGATATTTAAAATTTTCGTATTTCACAAAGTTATTTTCGTTGTTGCATGATAACTAGAGAAATTGTTATAATTTCTTTGAAATTTGGTGGTGATGTAGAGTATGTATGTTATGTATTATATATGTTCTTAAGGTAAAAAAATTCGTTTATGTATTTCAGAGATATTTGAGGTTGAAACTATTTTAGCGCTCTTTTCAAATCGTATTTTTTCGGAACAGCTGTATATATACTAGAAAATGGAAATGACGCGTGCTCGCGTGCGTGTTGTTTACTTGCTTTTATTTTTTATTAAAGTTAATTTACAGCGCGCTTTTCTCACCATACAAAATAAAGTATTAAATTTTAAAATTGGAATTAAAAATTAATTAAAGGAATCAGTAAATTAAGTTTGAGGAAGCTACGTGCCAATGAATTGGCAGCGGTTTTTAAATTATGCCCGTATGGAAAAAAAGAAATGTATGAAACCGTATACAACCGTACAAAACTGTATAAAAACGTATAAAACCGGATCTAAACATTGGTTTTTGGACAACTTTATACGTTTTAATATGTTTTGATATGTTTTAAGACGGTTTCATGCGGTTTCTAACATTTTAATACGGTTTTCTATGATTTACAACGATTTTATACAATTTCATACAGTTTTTTACGTTTTACAGAATTTATAAAACGTAAAGAACGTAAAAACGTAATTAAGTTTTTATAAACATAAAAACATAATTTATTTATTTCTCTATTTATTTTTTTTTACTTTGTATGAAAATGTATTAAACTGTATAAAAATGTATAAAACCGTATAAAAATGTAATAGGTATGAAAAAATCTACGGAAATATACAGAAATATACATTTTTATACGGTTTCCTATGTTTTATTACATTAACCTTTTTACAAAGTTGACATGGAAGAATTTCTGAATTGTAAGAAAATGTATTAAATTGTATAAAAATGTATAAAAATGTATAAAAATGTATAAAACCGGATAAAATATGTCCAAAAACCAATAGAAAGGTTCATTTTTATACGTTTTTATACATTTTCCTACGGTTTCATACATTTATTATTTCGATACGGGTGTGTGAAAAATAAATAAAATAATTGATTGTAATATTATCGTCAAAACCTTTTAAAATTCCTGAATAACCTTTACTTCAAATTATATTTTCTTTGTGAAATTTCGCACATAGGGTACGTGTCTCTAGTAGTATATATACTGTCCGTATTTGTGTGCCCTTTCTGCAATTTCCGATCTAAGAAAAAGGTTCGAATCTTAAAATTAATAAATGGCTATTACAAATCTAAAGCAGGTACACAACACGCGTGTATAGCGCATAGCGCATAGCGCATGTCATTTCCATTTTCTAGTATACATAAATGCGTTCCCGAATAATTACGATTTTGAAAGAGGGCTAAAATAGTTTTAACCTCAAATATATCTGAAATTCATAAACGAATTTTTTTACCCTAAGAACTCTTCTAATAAATAATATACAAACTCTACATCTCCACCAAATATCAAAGAAATTAAAATAATTTTAATGTAGTTTTATTGTGCGACAACAAAGAAAATCATTTTCAAAAATACTAAAATTTTAAATATCAAACATCTCAAAAAATAACCATATAATCTGAATGAAATTTCACACAGGTATTGCCTATGTCGCATACAAAATAGTCTATAAATTTCAAGTTGATACATGAAGTCGTCATTGAGAAATTACGATTTTGAAAAAAACTGTAAAAGAATTTTAACCTTAAATATCTCTAAAAATCATGAGACAATTCTTTTACCTAAAAGACTTGTACGATAATATATAGACTATAGAAGCAAACGTTTTGCTTCTCTTCTGTGTTAATTTATTAAATTGTTGTGTTATATTTATTAATTTATTACTGTGTCGTCCTAATTTATTCGATTTACGAAGGTGGAAATGATTTCGTTAACATTTAGATTGTTTTTACCTAAGAAATCAGAACGAAGAATGTATGTAGTATTTTGTATATGACGGTGTTAATTATTTAACAGAAATCTTTAGTGCTTGATAAGGGTAACGAATCAGCTACCGAAACGTTGCACAAATAAAAACTACATCATTTTGAACTCATTAACATCGATATTACCTTATCTAAAACCAAGAATTATTAACAACATTAAATTAAGCTCCAAAATATCCATCAAAAAAGTAAGTTTAGAAAATTTTATTGTTATTATTTAGTTGGAAGCTCAATTCCGCATGCTTCACTCACGTGTAATTTTTTTTTTCCTTTTAACAATACTAGCAAGTTCAGGCGCGCTCTTCCTTCATCTTCATTATCCTCTCTTAAAAAAACGATGGCTGGATGTTGTGAAGCACTTTAAAATGGATTTTGATTGGTCTGTAAGACATAGGCGCGAAAATTCGCTACTTCCGCTACATTTAAATTTTTGAAATTGAATTTTTACTCTCAACTATTTAAAACTATATAATCAAATTAAATTTGAATAAAAAGATTAATTTGTTCATGCTTTGAAAAATTATCTGATTTTCCTATCATTTAAACTAATTATAATGAAATTAAAATTAAAAAGTTATATACTGATAACCTCAAAAACAAAATAGTACGCGAGCACCGCGTTTGGATTTTGCTAGTACTTATAAAATTAATATAGAAATATTATGAATTTAAAATTTATTTTACCTTTTAACATCCACAAATTTATCCAATATTATTTATTGAAACTTGCATTGTATTTACTTTAGTTTATTCCTACAATACAAAAATTTGGAGGTTAGAAATTTAACTGTAATCACAACAGCATTCATAGTCCTTCATTGTTAACTACAGATAAAATTTTAATACTTTTTTGTTATACAAAACCAAATTTTAAGTCATTAATAGTATTTATGACTTCTATTTTTAGTTTAAATATTTCTTAATTCCAAATTTTGTGGGTTTTATTTGAAAATTCATAAAGCAAATCTTGGCGCCTATTCTATATTAACCGATCAAAATCAAGCTTTTAGGTGCTTCAACACGGCCGCTCATCACTTTTTTAAGAAGGGATTTAATAAACGTTCAATCGCATAAAATTTTTATAACAAACTAACAATGAGAATTTTGTTATCTATCGGTATAACACTTTTAAAGTTTTGAAAATAATTTTCTCATGTGAATTAAACGTAAATACCTTTTTTTAAATTAGTAACGAATTGTAAAATTTTACATTACCAAGAAACTCGATGGCATTTTATAATGTTTTTAAAGTTGATTTATATTCTAATTTTTTTGAAGCTATGATAGGAAATTTGTTCAGGTTACTGTATAGACAATGACTAATTTTAATAAAATTGTCCAAATAAGACTTTTTCGTTTGATTATAACGATGCTTTTTTATAGGATTATACAAAAAAAATGAATCTTGGTTATCAAGACGATGCGGCTTCTGAATATGAGAATCTAAGCTTGAATAACGACAATTTATTACAAATTGAGAATAATGGAGTGGATAGTAACAAAGATAGTGATATAAATAATACAGTGGAAATTGATAATTCATTAGAAATTAAGAATAATGATACAAATAATGTTAAAGATACGTGTCAAATAGTGGAAGTAGGAGCTGGTAGTAAAATTGTTTTAAATGATAGGTTGGAAACATCTGAGAAAAGGGAGAACGATCTGAATAACAGACAAAAGATAAAAAAGTCTAAGAAGACGAAGAAATCCAAATCTTCCAAAACAAAGAAGGAAAATATAGAATTAAAATAAAAGCTGAAAGATGCGTTAAAAAAAACGAGAATTACAAAAACAAATTAAAAGAGTCAGAAGATAAATTAGAAAAACAGAGAAATCTAAATGTGCAACTGCAAAATAAAATATTTGCAAAACTATATGAGTATGGTAAATATAGTTATCATAAATTTGAACTTTTGCAAAGTCTGGTTATTATAATATCTCTATTATACCCTTTTTAAGGATGTACTGTCGCTACATCTCTAATCAAAATGAGCGCACTTTTTATTTCCTTTTTATTCATGACATATACTTTGTTAAAGAAGTTGCGTAAATAAGCATAAACCAAATAATGATTATGCATTGACATTAAATAATTCTATTCATCCTAATTATTATTAATAAAAAGTTGCATGCAGAAGCTGATTTGACTTAGTTTTTGAGGTTGCATGTGACTTTTTTGCTTTAAATTAATTATTTTTAATACGTATATCTACTTAATCATAGTTTTTTGAAAATGATAAATATTCTTCAAATATTTATCTCTTACTACAAAAATTCTCAACAAAAATTGAATGGTAATTTTTACAAAATAATTAATTGATACAACAAAAAGTGCAATTTCCGATAAAACACCGTGTTAAATTCGTGA
This sequence comes from Torymus aiolomorphi, assembly GCA_036365515.1. Lineage (NCBI taxonomy): Eukaryota > Metazoa > Arthropoda > Insecta > Hymenoptera > Torymidae > Torymus > Torymus aiolomorphi. The sequence continues at coordinate 208,981,977 of CM070873.1, read as the reverse complement.
TAATGAAAATATGAATAACTTTGGTCATATTTACTCTAGCCTCACCTCACAAAAATTTGTTTGAGTCAATTTGGACCAATATTTCCCAGTATATGTTAAGTTTTATTAAAATCTGAACAATATTTCTACAGCGACAGTACTGCATTAATATTTTTTTTCATTTCTCATCTATATTTTGGTTTCTAATATTTTTTTTACGTATAAATAAAAATTGTTTCATAAAAAATTATGAAAAACTAAAAATCCATTGTATAAAATCTTTTGCAGTATATTGTCGGTTTGAAACCTAAAGTATTGTCTGACGTATTTTTGGTTTATTATTCACCAAAGTATGTGGCTAATTTGATTTTTATAAATAATAATAACAGGCGGCGTGCGCAAAGCACGCTTTACGCTCTAGTTTAAATTAAAAGAGCGCATGAAATTCACATATAATATTTGAATAGTTTATATTTGATTAACTGATATTACATTTAATAAAATTATTATTATTTGTAGCTAGTCAGCAAGTAAATCCATTCGAAACAATCTCAAAAGGAGATGCTGCCCTTGGTTTTAAGAGGAAGGAAGATGGAATGGTAAGTAATAGTAAATTTTTATTAGGGAAAAACTATAAGATATCTAGAAAATGAACTACCTAACTGCGTCATCTATACTTTTAATTCGAAGCTGAGTTTATGAACTAAAAATAAGTTAATGTTAAAACCTAATATAACTATGAAACTCCTTCAGGGGTATTGCGAATCGTTATTCTAAAAACCGTCAAATTGAAACCTTCGTATAAAAACTATTCTCCAAAAATTATTTTGACCATTTCCATTATTAATATTTCTTTGTATATGTTTGTTTAAAAAAGTTATCGATATTCTAAATTCCGTTAATCATATAAGGTAGCTAATTTCTAGGTAATTGAATTGAATATAACATCAGTTTTTCAAGTTATTTCTATTACTGATTTATAATAGTTTTCCTCAGATTCACTGCGGTCGGAATATTTATATTACTCAAACTGATTACGATAATGCCAAAAACAAATTGAGAGGAGACAATAAGTCAGATTTTGGTCGTTTCGTAAAAGAAATGGCAGTCAGTATTATAGGTATAGAGCAATTGAAGGGATCTAGTGTAATGGGGAGAGGTTGTAACAGGACACATTCTGCACCAAAACCGAAATTAGACGCAACGAAATTGGGAGCTATCTATGGTAAATTAAAGTTTAACTCAATTATTAATTAACTTCTATATTTTATCCCTGGTAGAAAATAAGTTAACGAAATGACTGGTAAAGTAATTGTTCCGTACGTTTTTTTAGCTAACGGTTACAATAAGTGGAAGCCAACGGTTGGGAAAATGAGCGAATATAACATTTCAAAAACAAAAGAAGTTTCATTTATAATATAAAAATTTTAAAACAAAATATATGTAACCTCAAAATGTTTAAACTCTCAATTTGTATAAAACATTCATTTACCATAAAAATATTTTTTCACACTTTCGGTATAGTATTATTATTATTAATTTGATTATTTTTATTGTATACCAAATGAATAATTTATTATTTTAGTCATTTTGAATATTAAGGATCCGTAGGTCAACGACTCCTTAACTCAGAACATAAATTTATAGCATTTTTCAACCAACGATCGGTTTAACTGTTGGCTAAGCGAACCATCATTCTGTGACGAAATTAATAGCATTTTAAAGCAAGAGTTGGTTAAACTGTTGGCCAACTCGTCCTGATTTTGCCAACCGATTGTGAACTATTGGTTAATGTTTCTACCAGGAATAGAATGAATAAGATTTTACATCTAGTATTTACGATGATTTGTCTATTAATAATTGCGAATTTTTTATGTGATGATTTTGTTACTGTGCTGTTAATTGAAAGAGTGGGTGAGAAAACGGTATAACTGTTACAGCATTTTCACAAGAATTATAGTATTTCTTTACTCGTTTCTTCAATTTTTGGATATAAAATGTTAGTAATAAAATTTATTTCAACATAAAAAGTAAAAATATGCACAATTAAATAAATGTACTTGCATTTTAAAGAAAAATATATTGAAAGAAATTTTTTCCAATTATGATATGGAATGTCAAAACAGAATTTTACTTTTTACTTAATTTTATGAAATTTCATTCTCATTTGTTTTCAGATTTCATACTTCTTCAAATCAATCTCTTTTACATAATTTTGATATTTTAATACTACTTTAAGACACAGGTGCGGAGTAAATTATATACCTAATGTAACGTTTTTCGCTCGAGCAAAGGGAGAGCGTAAAGTCACATAAGGTATATAACCTACTTACGTACTAATCTCGAATGGTATTTTATACTACGAGCGCCGAAAAATCATATCAAAGTTGTGAATTTGAGGTTAGAGTCGTATAAAATAAATGTCATCAATTTCGTACATTTACCTACGTTTCTCTAATAAGTGTTGATTTAGCATAGGATTTTTTTATCCTAAGTTACTGTATTGTTCTCATGCAGCAAGCAGCTTTTTAATAGTAGAGAAGAACGGGGTAATCCGGTTACTGGCTAATTTCGGTCAGCTATTTACAAGCAATTCATAAACTTTTGAGCACTTATTGCAATTGAATATTGATATTTTACTAATATGCAACTATTTTCAAGCATATAAAACTTTATATTACTGTTAATTTAGTAATTATAAGCCAAAGTCCCTAGCAAAAATTTTAAAATGTAAATAAATGTAGATAAATGTAAAAAAATGTAAAAAAAATGTAAAAAATGTAAAAAAAGTGTAAACAAATGTAAAACGTGTAAAAAAAGTGTAAGAAAACTACTGGATTTCGGACGTTTTTTACATTCTTTTACCTTTTTCTACACTTTCTTAACACTTTTTTACATTTTTGTACACTATCTTACAGTTTTTTAATATTTTGTAACACTTTCTTTGATACTCTAATTCAAAAATTCTTTTACAGTTGTTTACACTTCTTCACATTTATTAATATTTTCTTACAGTTTTTAATACTTATTAACATTTGATTATAGTATTTTTACACTTTCTTACATTTATTAACACTTTATTATACCTTTTTTACACTTTCTTACATTTTTTTACGGTTTTTTAACACATCCTTGCAGTTTTTTATACTTTCTTACAGTTGCTTATATTTTTTTAACATTTTAATATGTTTCTTAACACTTTTTTACAGTCTTTAACCCTGTTGTATACTTTTTAACATTTTTTTACACTTTTTACATTTTCTTACATTTTAATTCAAAGATAGTAAAAATTAAAAATTTTATTAACTGTAAGAAAGTGTAGAAAAATGTAAAAAATATGTAAAAAATACAACAAAGTGTAAGTAAATGTAGAAAACTGTAAATTTTTACGGATTTTTTACAAACTTTTACATTTTTTAAAATATTTTTACATTTTCTTACCTTTTTATTCCACACCTGAAATTTTATGAAATGTACAAAAGTGTACGAAAATGTTAAGAAAGTGTAAATAAGTATAAAAAGATGTAAATATCTCCGAAATTCAGTATTAAACTACATTTCTATTACATTTTCTTACACTTTTTTATACTTTTCTACACTTACTAAATAATTTACTACATTTTCGATTTTTGCTAGGGGTAGTTTTCACGTACTTTTCTTATAAGAATTCCCGAGTATTAAATAAGATATTAAGCATATCTTTTGACTCTTCAAGGTTACACTAAATAAACTATATTAATCTAAATACTTTATCGAAATTAACTGATATAAACAATTAGCAAAAATAGTCTTTTATAATTTAAATTTTTGATTTTTATTGCGTCAGCAGATTTGGGGTAATCCCGGTCTCAAACTTTTTCATCTTTGTATAAAGTTTTTATGCACCTACTTTGACACAATATCAACATACATGTAATAACTAGTGTATATAACCATTTTTAGATACAAAAAATATTTCAATACTATTTTTTATTCGAAAGTGAGATAACCTCACTTTTACTATCTTGGGTCACTCGACATTTAGCTGACGTCTTTTAAAAGTAAAAATCAATGTATGACTATATGTTTCGCTGGGAAATGATAAATAATAATATTGTGAACACTTTTCATGCTTATTTAATTTAATTAAATGAATTATTTATTTATGAAAAGAATATCTTTCTAGTGACTGAGATTGCCCCTGTGTTGACCGAGATTACCCCAAGTTGAAAGCCAACCTTCGTCTGATTTTTCTTTTTGATTTTGCTTTATAACATGATAAATTATTATTTTAAGGTGAAACTTTTTATGAATTTTGATAAACAGTAATAGAAACTAACTATATAACATAAAAAATAAATGAAAAGTACAATGAATTGTAAAATAGTAAGGAATTCTGCTTAGGTAGCCGGCAATACCCCATCCTCCCCTATTAAACAAAACTTTTAATTATCGTAGCATACGAATTATGCGATAACTCTAAATTAAATATTGCAGGTATATTTCGTTACTATCTAGCAAGTGAAATATGATCCTGTGAAGATAGAAATAGAACTAAAATGAGTTGGAGAATACTTGGCCCAGAAAATTAGTGATTTAAATCGTAAGAAAAGAGAAAGTAATGGTAAAAAAATAAATAAGAAAGACAAAGTTAGTAGTCAGAACAATTCTGATAAAGATAAAACTGAAAGTGAAAAAGATTCGAATGAGAGTCAGAATGATGATGATGATGATGATGAATCTGAGGATGAAAAAAATGACGACAAAGAGAATGATGAAAGTAATAATAAAGCCATAAATGCAAATGCTTATAATGAAACTGATAAAAGCGATCATGATGAAGAGAAAGAGGAAGACGGTAAAAATAAACAAAGTGATAAAAGTGATGATGAGGCTGAGGAAGACGAAAGTGAAGAATCAGATTCCACTGAAGATGAAGAAAACTAATAAAGCTATTTTTACTTACAAACTTATTAAATTTAAATTTTCTTTACTTTTGTAATTAATCTTATCAATAAATTACTTTGCAAATTTGAATGAATGTATTTATAACAACGCATGTTGCGTAAAGATAAGTATTGTATATCATTTTTTGTAAAATGCATATAAAGTTTTGTAAAACTAAATATAGTTAAATGTTTCCAATGAGAAAAGTCACAGTGACTATTTTTCCTTCTACTTACAACGCATTCATTCCATGCCCAACGAAATCCTCCTTTTAAAAAGAAATGGCCGAAAGTATTGGCTTATTTAAAGACTCGGTGTGATTGGTTAATTGAAAAAAGTGCGAATATTTGAATTTTTTTAGATTGAAAATGTGCTAGATTTGAATTTTGCAATTCGAGTATTTATAGAACTATTAAATAATTATAATAGAATAAAAACATTTGATTTTTTGTTTAAAAAATTTATTTAATTATCTTACTAAATCATAGCGAAAAATAGTGTGCACAACCCCAAAAACAAAATAGTACGCGCGAAACGCATTTGATTTTTGCTGATTACTTTAAATAATACAATATCACACTCTAAATCTGGCCAAAAATAGGTCCATCGTTAAGCGAGAATTTCCATATGGACAACTTCATAAGTATCTTCTTGTTTATTATCAATTGCAGAATACGGAAGATCATTAGATAATCCCAGGTTAGTATACAACTTTGAAATAGAAAATTAATGTAGTTAAAAAAAAATTACTTAAACTATAAACTCTAATAGAAATATATATTGCAAAGTCTGAAAATGCAAATGTGCACTTATAATTTTTTTACAATATAAACTTGTTAATTAACTAGAAAAATTTATTACTGTATTCTAATACAAACAAAAAGTTTCTGTACCTTTGCAGTAAATTGTTTAATACAGAATTATAAAGATTCGTTTGTTACAAAATATAAAAAATTATATGCACAATGTGCTTGCCAGAATGTTTCCTATAAAAAACTAAAAATTATATTAAAATTTCCCAATATAAACCCACTAATTTCTAAAAATGGATATTGTTTAATCCTTATTCGCACTCATAAAAGATCGAAATGAGTAAATTTCGATTTACCTTATAAAACAAGAAATGTATAACTTTCAGTTATAGGTAATTTCTTATAAATGTTAATTAACTAGCGAAATTAATTACTATGATCTTATACAAACAAATAAAGTGTTTATACTTTTATATGAAGTGTTTAATACACCCTTATAAAAAAAGTGATATTTTTTTATAAAAACCAATAAAACTTTGTTTTTATTTATAAAAAAATTCATATAATTTATAATAGAAATTGTTTGTTAAAACCCATTAAAAATGCATATAAAAAATTATGAACACAATGTGCTTGCCAGAATGTTTCCTATAAAAACCTAAAAATTATATTAAAATTTTCCAATATAAACCCACTAATTTCTAAAAATGGCTATTGTTTAATCCTTATTCGTTCTCACAAAAGATAGAAGTGAATAAATTTGGATTCGATAGTTACCTTATAAAACATAATAAGAAATTTATGATAACTTTAAGTTATAGGTAATTTCTTATAAATGTTAATTAACTAGCGAAATTAATTACTACGATCTTATACAAACAAATAAAGTTTTTATACTTTTATATGAAGTGTTTAATACACCCTTATAAAAATTACTATGATCTCATGCAACCCAATAAAGTTTCTATACTTTTATACGAAGTGTTTAATAGAGCCTTGTAAAAAAGTGATATTTTTGTATAAAAACCAATAAAAGTTTGTTTTTATTTATAAAAAAATTCTTATAATTTGTAATAGAAATTGTTTGTTAAAATCCATTAAAAATGCATATAAAAAATTATATGTTGATTGCGATTGCTTGAATGTTTCCTATAAAAAACAAAAACTTGTATTAAGACTTTCCAATATGAACCCACAAATTTCTAAAAATGGCTATATTGCTTAATTCTTATTCGTACTCATAAAAGATAGGAGTGAATAAATTTCGATTCGATAGTTACCTTATAAAATATCATAAGAAGTTTATGATAACTTTCAGTTGTAGGTAATTTCTTATAAATACTTATAAAGTTAATGGTCTTATTGGAGTCTATGAATGTTGTTTAATTTGTTCACTATAGAAACGGACAAACACTTATAAACTAGTTATTGTAAATGACTAAGTCAATACAATAAGTGGTATTATTAAATCAGTTTTTATATGAACTTACGGGTGCAAATACACACCTTAAAAATATAAACTTTTTTTTTTATTCTGTTTTATCGGTTTGTTTCAACTGGGGTAGATATAGTGTTGACAGTGTTTAATAAGTATAATCGACATCTAAAATTTACTCACGAAATACGTAAAATTAAAAATCTTCTTTTACATAATGGTTATCCTGAAAGATTCATTGACCTACACATTAAGAATAGACTTCGAAAAATTAAATTTGGTAATAACAATAGTCAAAATACAACGAAGAACACGCCAGTTGCTATTCCATATGAAAAAAGTTTCTGCAAAATATGTTCTTATATTTTGTCAAAATACAACATCCGTTCTGTCCCTCTAGTTAATAAACAATTAAATTGTATAATAACATTAGGCAAAGACAGGCTAGATAAGTTTGATACGTGTGGCGTAGTATATAAAATAAATTGTTTGACATGCCCCGCGACATATATTGGAGAAACGAAAAGAGCATTAAAAACTCGAATAAAGGAACATGAAAATGACAAAAATAATAAATCAGTAGTATCAGCACATGCAACAATAACTATTTCATAATTTGTATTAGAATACGATTGCTTGATCCAACGTAATCTCTATTCGTAAAATAGATAAATCTACAATATTTATGAGAACAGTTGTCACTTTTGTCTTATATTACATATAAAAGATCAAATAAGAACATACTAAATTTTGATTTATAGGTTAAACATGGTTGCAGCCGACAATCTTTCTTTGATGTTTAATTATTTTGTCATATAAATTTCTTTTGCAATCTATGCATTTCTAAGGTGGGAGGTCAAGCTATAGTTGAAGTAAAAACATAAATTCTTGTATAATATTGAGTATACAAATAAGTTTCCGCCGTTTTCAAGAGTTATAGCTCCACCGACAAGATTACTTTGAAATCGTCAGATGTAAAATGTCACATAGAAAGTTTGGACACCTGGCAATAACATAACCTTAAAATACTATTGACTTTGTATTGGTAGTATACATTTTTTTTGTTCGAAAATCTCGAGTTTTGTACCGAATAAGCGTCATTTGCGGGAAGTTTTGATTTATTTATTTCATTTAAAGAAATCTGCTGCTAAGGCGCATCGGTCGCTTGTAGAAGTTTACGGTGATGCTGCTTTAAGTGAGAGAAGTTGTCGCGAGTGACTTCAAAAGTTTAAAAACGGCGAGTTTGACGTGGAAGATAAAGAACGCGAAGGAAGACCAGTCAAGTTTGAAGACGCTGAGTTAGAGGCATTATTGGACCAAGACTCATGCCAAACTGAAGACCCTGGCGGAAAATAGTTCTGCTTCTCTTTGTTTTTTTCTATTTTTTATAATTTTTTTTTGTTTTTTTCTGTTTTTTTCTGTTTATTTCTGTTTACCGTTGTTCTTCTCTATTTATTTTTATTCCAAGTTGTGTTTTTTTTGCTTTCTTTAGTACGAATTGGAACAATAGGAATAGAAAAAAAACGAAAATAAACAGAAAAAAATTAAAATACACAGAAAAAAAATTGAATATATAGAAAAAAATTTTAATATATAAAAATAAACGAGAATTAATAATAAAAAATAGAAACTAACAGGAAAATATAACATATAATTTATGAAACAAATTTTTGTTAGTTAATTTTACTTCGAATAAATAAATTATATTTTTATATTTAAGGATTTTTTAGAAATAAATAAATCATTTTTTAAATAAACTAAGTATTTTATTCTTATAACGTTTTCATAATAAAATTTACAAAGTCGTTTAATATGTTTAAATACATTAATCAGTAGTATTTAATCAATCATAGGAATTTTTTAAAATTATTAAATTATTCTTGAACTATTAAAGATACTTTAATACGTTTAAATACATTAATAAATGGTATTTAAGGCCATGTGATACTCCACAAAAATCATGTTGGGTTTAGTCGACAATGTAGGTGGAGCCAACTATTGTATATGGAACAGTAGATGGAACTTTTAGTTCCAAAAAATAGTCACAGAGGGCATGCATAATATAAGAGAAGTTGTAATTTAGCTTTTTGTTCAAGATTCTTTTCTTGTAAACTTGATATTTTTTAAAATCCATTTTCAAACTGGAAATTTGTTTACAAACAACATTATACATTTCAAAATGTATAGAAACATTCTATCATGTACTGCAATTGCATACTAATAGTAATTCTTTGATACATAATAGTACTAAATAAGGGAACAATACATGCACTAGTATTATTAGACACAACTGTTTTACAACATGTATTATGAATTTTCTTATTTATAATATATCATGCATTCTGAATTTTCTTATTTCTAATATCATGCATTCTGAATTTTCTTATTTCTTATAAATCATGCACTATTAATTTTCTTATTTCCTATAAATCATGCACTATTAATTTTGTTATTTCCTGTAAATCAAACATTATTAATCTTGAATATCACGCTTTGCTAATAGTGGTAAGCAACTGATCATGTTAGCGGAGACCATTGAATCGAAATTAGATTTATTAGAAGATTACTAACTTATTCAGAGACAGGAATCTTGCAGAAATCTACTTAGTCTCTTTTGAATAATGAGTATATACAAAATAATTGTTTTTTTATAAAATTAATATTTTTTAAATTCCCAAAACTGGAAATTTGGTTACGAACAAAACGTTACATTTCAAACTGTATAGAAATATTCTATAATATAATGCAATACACATACTGATAGTAATGCTGCAGTACACATATACTGCAACTTTTTAAAACATGCAAAATCATAAAAACATTAGTTCCATTGCAGATTCATAAAGGAATCCATATTACTATGGTGATAAATAATAGCATGCAAAATTATAATAATGGCATTTGATTGCAAGTCGATAAATACAAAAATACTTATATAAATAATGCGATATAATACATAAATAATATTATATTGCAGATCAGTACCCCCTATAGCACTGAATATTTGAGGAATATTCCCTCAATATTCATTTGCCATTTTCGCAATTTTCACTAATATTCCCTCAACGTTAATGAACATGAAAGAAATCCTTAGGGAATATTCCTGCAAAGCTTGATGACCGTTTTTCCATTCCTTTTCAAAAATGATCAGGTAGGCTACCTATTATTGTAATATTGCAGGAATATTCGTACAAGATTAATTAATACTAGACGAATATATAATTAAGTTACACCAATTTTTCCTCGATTAAGCAGTATTGCAGCAATATTCGTACAAGATTCATCGACATGAGAGGAGCATTCAATATATTCCCCTATAACACTTAATATTGGAGCAATGTTGCTTCAATGTTGCTGCGACATATTCGCCATATTCGCTAATATTTCCTTAACGTATACAGGTAACGTTAGTATTTAAGTTGTTTATTTTACATAGATAAGGCGTAAAATTTTGAGTCCTGATCCTCCATTGCAAACGGGATATCAAAAACAAGGCAAGACTTGTAATTCGGACTCTTCGTAAAGAGTCATTTGAACGGTTGAATTATACGGCTTATATACTCTCGGCCATCCAGTGTAACCACAGAAAGCGCTACCGGTACGCCGCATGGCGGATAAATAGCCGAAGCTTGCATATCGACAGCCGCCCATCACAAGTTTCCCTTTATCACCGCTATGCGGAGCGCCGATAGCGCTTTCTGTAGATACACTGAATGGCCGAGAGTATATAAGCCGTGAAATTCAACCGATCAAATGAGTCTTTACGAAGAGTCCGATTTACAAGGCTTGCCTTGTTTTTTATATCCCATTTGCAATGGGGGATGAGGACTCAAAATTTTACGCCTTATCTATGTGAAATAAACAACTTAAATACTAACGTTACCTGTATACGTTAAGGGAATATTAGCGAATATGGCGAATATGTCGCAGCAACATTGAAGCAATATTGCTCCAATATTAAGTGTTATAGGGGAATATATTGAATGCTCCTCTCGTGTCGATGAATCTTGTACGAATATTGCTGCAATACTGCTTAATCGAGGAAAAATTGGCGAAACTTAATTATATATTCGTCTAGTATTAATTAACCTTGTATGAATATTCCTGCAATATTCAATAATAGGTAGCCTACTTGATCATTTTATAAAAGGAATGGAAAAACGGTCATCAAGGTTTGCAGGAATATTCCCTAAGGGTTTCTTTCATGTTCATTAACGTTGAGGGAATATTAGCGAAAATTGCGAAAATGGCAAATGAATATTGAGGGAATATTCCTCAAATATTCAGTGCTATAGGGGTAAAGAATTCATCAATTGCTGCAGATTAAATAATGTCATGCAAAATTATGAATACAATCTACGATAGCAAATTGATAAAGTAATTATCAATATTAAATAAAATCATGCAAATACCGTATTAAATAAAATTGTGCCAATACAGTATTAAATAAAATCAAGAAAATTTATAACTACAGCATTCGATTGCAAATTGATGAAGTTACCAATTACTATAGATTGGTATCAAATTAATCAAAGGTTTATAACATGGCAAATGGCCATGTCCCAAAGAAAATAAATGCCAGCTGACTTTGTCAGACTTACAGCGTGGCAGAAAAACATTAGCTAGGCAAGTCTCGCTGGGAAGTCTGCGGAATACACAATAATGTATTATTATTCGACAGATCCCCTGAGGCGAGTTCCCATACCCTGGTGAAAACTAGAAATTACTAAAACGAACTAGGCGATGGGTTGAATCTACCTATCCGCATCACCTCTAAACACACACTCTACACCTTTTAAGTTTCCCCCTGCTTTCTCTACCTACCCCCTCACATTCTAAAGCAGTGACACTCGAAGATCATTGAGGAAGCTGCAGAAGTAACCCAATGGGGTTGGATGGTCTAGGCTGGCTCTACCTCATGGACACCAGCCTGCTCACTACGATGATCAATCTGCTAGCAGCCCTCCGTTAAGCGATCAGCTACATCAACTAGGAGAAAAGACGGACAAAGATCTTCAAGTCACATCATTGTCTGGGACAGCCACAGCAGGGAAGTTGACATAGCCCAAACCGCAGAGCAGCTGATTATCTAGGAGCCAGGCAGAGAGAGTAGAGCATCTAAAAACCACATATAGGTAATAAATAATCGACACTAACAACATTGCCAACTGGAGAGTACAGCTGACAGCTGTGGTGGTTGTTCACTCCCCTCGCTGCCCCAGCAATCTGCAAGAAAACATCAGTACCATCAGCATACCTATCAGAGGTTAGGAACGTCAGAGGTGCTTACCAGGTCTGCTTTCGTCGTTGACCCCGCTGCCGTGTTGTCCCCACCGAATCGCCACTAGCCAGCGGACACGAGGAGGAGAAATACACCTGCCGAAATACCGTATTTACTTCAATCGAAGCTGTCATCGCCGAGAAGGGGCATACAACGCAGTCAACACCGGGAATCGGACGACACATGTGTTTATGTATACGGCACGCACGCACGGAAACTCCGACCATTGATACTACGGCGTTAGTACTCCACACGGCCGCGCAGATACGCGGCGCTAACATCCAGGCGCGGCGGAAAGAAAGCAGCGCGAGCTCTGAAAGAACACTTAAACAAACATATGCAATGCTTTCGAAACCAACCAATTTCTTCTATAGCAATTTGTATAGATATGGAAAGAGTATACGGTCTTGTGTGGCGCAACTACTAATAAATCATAAAGTGACAGACAATATTATGTTTCTGTTCAGTAGGAATTTCACAAACCGAACTACTGAATCGTGTGCCTTGGCGCAAGGCACATTATGTAGACACTCCTTAAAGAAAATAAGAAACGAACAAAATTCAAAATATGCCACTATTTAATATCTTAAAACATATGATTTTAAAAAAAATTTCCCCATTGTCTTTATGTATTTATTTTTGTTTTTCTTTATATGTTATTGTTTTTTTCTGTTTTTTTACTGTTTAATTTAATTATTTAATAAAATAGAGTTTGATAATTTTGTCATTGTCTTTATCTATTTGTTTTTGTTTTTCTTTATATATTATTGTTTTTTCTGTTCATTTTTATTTTTTTTTTTGTTTTTTTCTATTTATTTTCTACATCCAATGTTCCAATTCGTACAGAAGAAGACAGAATAAAACAGAAAAAAATTAAAAAATATCGAAACAAATAAGAATAAACAGAGAAAAACAGAAAAAAATAGAACTATTTTCTGCCAGGGGAGCAGCTCGCAGAAAGCTTGGGAGTGACTCAACAAGTGATTTCACACCGTCTCAAGACCATTGGTATGGTACAAAAGCAAGGAAATTGGGTTCCGCATGAACTGAAACCCAGAGACGTCGAGCGCCGTCTTTTCACTTGGGAACAACTTCTCCAAAGACAAAGTCAGAAGGGTTTTTTGCATCGAATAGCGACGGAGGATGAAAAGTGGATCTACTATGATAACCCAAAGCGTAGGAAATCATGGGGTAAGCCCGGCCATGTACCAACTTCAACGGCCAAAGCGAATATTTATGGCAACAAGTTATGTTGTGCATTTGGTGGAATCAGCCCGGAGTAATCTATTACGAGCTACTCCAGCCAAACGAAACTATCACTGGAGAACGTTATCAACAGCAACTGTTGCAATTGAGCAGAGAATTGAAGCTTAAACGCCCCCAATATGCCAAAAGACATGACAAAGTGATTTTTCAGCACGACAACGCTCGGCCACATGTTGCAAAAGTCATCAAGGATACTTTGGAAGCTTTACAATGGGATGTCTTACCCCACCCGTCGTATTCACCAGACATTGCTCCTTCGGAGTTCCACTTGTTCCGGTCGATGGCTCACGCCCTGGTCAAGCAGCACTTCACTTCTTACGAAGAAGCCAAAAATTTGGTCGATTCATGGGTAGCCTCAAAAGATGAAGAGTTTTTTTGACGTGGCATCCGAATGCTGCCAGAAAGACAGCAAAAAGTAGTAGCCAATGACGGACAATATTTTGGATAAAATGTAACGTATATTTTTTTACAATAAATTGATAATTTTTATAAAAAAACGGCTGAAACTTATTTGTATTTACAATATTATTAACGATTCATTTTTTTTGTCTTTTTTTCCTTTGTTGCCGCTATGCCGCGCTCCGATAGTGCTTTCTGTGGATACATGGGATGGCCGAGAGTATATAAGCCGTGTAATTCAAAAGTGCAAAAGACTTACAAAGAGTCCGAATTACAAGGCTTGCCTTGTTTTTGATACCCCCTTTTTTTTGACCTCCTTAAAAACTCAAGGCCTTTAAAGGAGGTCTTTTTTTATTAAGCTGATGGTATCCCAATTTGAATAGATTCTCTCCTGTGTATAATGTAGAATGAAATTTCAGATAGAAGAAGAGGTTACGATGGGGATCAATTGTGAATATAGATATTATTATGCGAGTATACACTGTTATTTCTTCATAACTCCTAAATGGGATCTGAAAAGTCATTAGATATGACTATGTAAACCTAAAAAATTTTTTTATGTCTATGTACTCATGTCTAATGATATCAAAATGTACATAGTCATATCTAATGACTTTTCAGATCTCATTTAGAGGTTTAGAAGAACTGACAGTGTAGCGGCACCAGAATATCTAAATTCACATTCAATCCCCATGGGAACCTCTGTTTATATGTGGAATGTTACTCTAAACTGCAAAACTATTAAGAAATTTTATTGAAAAGTTTCTTAAAAAGTCATGTGTACAATGTAGAATGACATTTCAGATATAACAAGAAGTTTCAAAGGGATTATGAATATAGATATTATCATGCCAAAACACTATCATTTCATCGCAACCATTTGAAGGTTTTCTATGCAGTGTAGAGTAACATTCCAGATATATAAATTGTGAATTTAGATATTCTTGTGCCGCTACACTCTCATTTCACCCACACAGTGCAGCGGTATAATAATATCTAAATTCACAATCAATCCCCAATGAAACCTCTGTTTATATCTGGAATGTTATTCTATATTCTATACAAAATCTTTAAGAAACTTCATTGAAATTACATAACTAAATTAACATAGAATTTTTTATTCATTAATATATTAGTTCTTTAGAAAATCAAATACACAAGTGTAGAAAATATACAATAATTTATTATATGAAAATATAATCCATTGAAGTTATTTTTTAGTATATATCGAATTTAGTATATTCGATATATAGTAGCCCTAGCGAAAATGATTTTCGTGGAAAACTGTTATAAACTATTATAAACTGTTATAAAAAGTTTGGTTTGAGACGCGTATTCCAATTTATACCCCTATAGCACCCAATATTGGAGCAACATTGCTCCAATATTGCTTTGTCATATTCCCCATATTCGCCAATATTCCCTCAACACTTTTATATATGGATGCTATATTGGAGCAACGTTGCTGCAATCCGTGATTTCCGTTTCACCATTGCTCTTTTAAAATGATGAGTCAGGCTCTCTGTCATAGCAATATTGCAGCAATATTGAGCCAATATTTCTCAACACGAAAGGAATATTATTTTTAAAATTATATTTTTATACTGGTTTTTCTAATGACTTTGCAATATTGCAAGAATATTTGTGCAATATATATGAACACTAGAAGAATGTTCCCGTTTGGCCACTGATTGTTGGAGCAATATTGCCTCAATTTCCAAAATACATTAGTGAATTTCCCCTTAAGGGGAATGTCGCGAATATGTCAAAGCAATATTGAGGCAATATTGCGGCAACAATCAGTGGCCAAACTGGAACATTTTCCAGTGTTCATATATATTGTACAAATATTCTTGCAATATTGCAAAGTCATTAGAAAACCCAGCATAAAAATATAATTTTAAAAATAATATTCCTTTCGTGTTGAGAAATGAAATAATGAATACACAAGATAATTTAATTCATTCTGAGCACAGAATGAATTAAATTATCTTGTGTACTCATTATTTCATCGATTCCCTTAAGAAATACAATGAACATGGGTGATAAAGTCAACTACAGTAAAAACTTATAGGCAAGAATAAGTTTGGTTACTATTCCATGTAGTTTTATACTTAACAAACATTATTTATAATGTACTTTTACTCTTAATTAAAAAGTTGTGAAATCTCGATCTCTAAAAAATTTTTTTACAAAAGTAAAAACAAAACTCTCGGAAACTACTGTATGACTATTCTCAGAAATGTATTCAAATTTGTTCATCTTTCTATACAAATTAAACACAAGAAAGTACTGAAATAATATAACTTTCTACGAAAGTATAAAATAAGGCAAGTATAGACGTTTTTCTGTATAATCTATAAAATAATAATATTTATGACTTTTTAAAAGAAATCAAATAAATACCAGTCAAAAAGTCTTTCACTTCTTTGAGTAAGTGTATGCTGAACAAATTATATGTAAGCATTCAAATTGTTTACTGCTAATCAAACAAACGAAAGTTGTGAAATCAATTATCAATAGTCAAGTAATGCCAACATCTCTCGGAAACAACTGTATGACTGTTTTCAGAAATGTATTCAAATTTGTTTATCATTCTATACAAATTAAACACAAGAAAGTACTGAAATCAATTTATTGTAGTGAAGTACCCATAAGATAACTTGACTGACATAATAGAACTTTTCGTACCTTGCGTGTAAAATTACATTTTATGCCCACGTTGTAACTTCAAAAATATTCAGCTAGTGGGCATAAAGTATTACTTAATGCCTAAGAGGCGCAATAGCTCACATACTCCTATACGAAACCTTATAGAACCTACGCACTTTACGCCCGTAAAGGTGAAAATTATTTTATGACTATTATGCTTTCTTTTCATTTCTAAAATTCATAAGAATTTTTTTTAGATATTTACGAAAAGTCAAAGTTTTGAACTTTCTATAATATTACGCATCTTGGGAGGACAAGAGAAGTTTAAATCTGCTCTAGCAGGGGCGGTTCTCCAATCTCCAACACATACTTGGCGGGCTCGACGGTTTGCAGTTTACCGGTGGGCTTTGTAAATCTAGAATTCTAAATTTTTGCATAAATTCATTAAAAATGTTTATATCTATAAGTCCACTATAATTAATAAATAATTACAATGACCCTAATTTTTAATTCATACTTTTAAAATATATAATCCCTACATATCGACGCCCCTTACGAAAACTAGCACGATTCAGATTGCCACGATGACTAGTCCATTTCAGCGTTGGCCACAAAGACTAGCACGCCCCATTTATTTGCGTTGAAGACTAGCCCGATCCGCTTGATTGCGGTGAAGACTAGCACGTTCCACTGCCTCTTATGTAAATTAACACGGAGACGCGAAGTGCTAGTTTTCGCGGCAACCTTGCGAATCGTGTTACTTTTCGTCGCAAACTCGCGAATCGTGCTACTTTTTGTGGCAATCTTCCGAATTGCACTATTATTCGCGGCAAGCTCGCGAGTTGTACTAGTATTCGTGGCAGAGTCGTGAGTTATGCTAGTTTTCGTTGCAGTTTTCCGAAATGTGCTAGACTTCGTAAAGAGTCCAAAAAACGTGCTAGTTTTAGTAAGGAGCGTCGATATGTGCAGAATCTCGTGATTTACTTACATTGCCCAAAATATTTTTCCTTGTGTCCGTCGTTTTCAAACAGGAATGAAATAAAAATGCATATAAATTGTACTAAAAAATGTACTCAAAAGTGCTTTAGATTTTACTAACCATTTTATAAGCCACCTATTTTTTATCCTTTTCCCGCGTGTAAATATCATATAAGATCTCATGTGAGTATTTCAGCCATCAGATCTCATATGAGATCATACATATATATATATATATATATATATATATATATATATCTATATTATATAGTCGTAAGCGTTATTTGTGTCACGCAGACCCCCCTCGCCCCCTCGCCACCCCTCAGACCCCCTAAGACCCCCTCAACCCCTCCTCAAAATAACGTAAAATTGTGATTTTTTCTACGTTATTTTGAGTATGGTAGAGCCCCCTCGCCCCCAGGCACCCCCCTCGCACCCCCCTCACACCCCCCTCAGACCCACCTCATTTAAATGTTCACTTAAAAGTTTATTTTTTTCATGTATCTTTCATATGTTTTATTAATAAGGTAGTAGGGGACGGCGGGGCATAACGTGTCAGGTAGGTAAGATTGGCACCCTCATATTTTTAATATTAATGAATGCAAAAAATGTCATTTTTACGTAAACCTAATTAGATATGCTTGTAGAATTTTCCTCTATACTTTTGAGATTATAGATAATGTTTAACATTTAATTTAATAAGATTGAAAATCGGTGCTTAGAAACAAGGTTGACTTCATTTTTAAGTCGCTTGGAGCAACGAGAAAATGATTTTTTTTCTAAATGAGACCAAACCTATTTGATAGTTTCAACTTTTATCTTTCAAACCCTGTTTTTGTTATTTTCAAAAATCTTTATAAATAATATAATTAAAAAATGAAAATGGTATTAAAATAGGGCATGACGTGACACCCTGGCGGGGCACGCGTGGCACACTCGGGCGTATCAGTGCGCCGCGGCGGCCGCCGAGCGAAGTGATGTAACCTACAAACCAAAAACGGAGCAAGATGGGTTAACAACTACGCAGTGCAATAATTTAGTTTTAACTAGTTTTTAGTTTCAATTATTACATTAATAAGTAAATAACGATTATTTCGACTGCCTATTAAGTTATATTTAGAGTAGAAAAAACAATGGTAAGAAAGTATAAAAAAAAAAACAGACTTAAACACGAATCAGCTTGATTTATCCATTGTTAATAATAATTCAGCTTCCGTAAATAATGAAAATTACTTTAGAGAAGTAATACCTGAAGAATCAATTGTAGATACTCAAACTGCCTTTTTCAATGGTCAGGTAGTTCAAATATGCTACATAGATGAAAATGATGCGAAATCTTTAAATTTAAACTTATTGTAATAATAATGATAATTTGTTAATCAAACAAAAGTATTATGTTGTGATCATATTTTATAAGAAGGAATTTATAATATATAATCATTTATTAAAATGTAATAATCTATTTTAAGATAAAAATTGTTATGTTCCTTAATAAAAATAAAATTTTAAATTTTCAATAGACTGATTAATTATTTGATTTTTGAAAATTTTATTATGGCATAATTATTAAAGAATTAATTATTGGGAAAAAGAATTGAAAAATACCTATAGTAAAATATTAAATTTGATCGTGCCATGCGTGCCCCGTCGGGTGCCACAATCCACCCGCCGGTGGGGCACGTAGAGCATTTTTGTCAGAATTTCTTTTCTGTATTTTATCAATAATTAAAAGAAAATGAAAAAAAAGTTAATAGTTTATTTTATTTTATTTTTCTCTGATCTAATTATTGCGTTTTTGTACATTTTGAAATAATACACGGTGTAGTTGTTATTTTTAATCAAAATTAGGGTGTCACACGTGCCCCGCTCTCCCCTATATACAGATGTAACGTTTAAGAGTAATTTTGAATTCTTAATTTCTGAAATAAAAGAGTAAATTATTGAGAAAATTACATTAATTATATATAAAAATATATTTTATGTATATTTCATATATTATATAAAATTAATAATTTATATTTTTCATATGTTTTATTAATAGGGTAATATTTATAGATGTAACGCTTAAGAGTAGTTTTGAATTCTTAATTTCTAAAATAAAAGAGTAAATTATTAAGAAAATTACATTAATTATATATTAAGATATATTTTATTCTATTTTTTCCACATCACCTTGGAGGTAAATAGAAAGATGCGTTTTATTTTTAAGTGGTATCTCCAGTAAGCCTAATCCATAATGAATTGTATCCAAGATTTAAATCTTTAAGAATGTCGATGAAAATTGTTACTCAGAGGTTTTCGGAGTCATAAAAAGGATGCAACTACAGATATGTGAAGCTTACGAAGAAGTTGACGAGCTCAAACATAATAAGATGGTAGATATTTGAGTCCCATGGAAGCAGCATGGTGATTACAAGAATTTCCTTTATGTGGTAGAAGTCGCACCGTAATACGTTTAGCAATTCACACCGAAAATAAACAAAATATAATTTTCGAAGAAAATAAAGAGGAAAAAGCTTTAGATAACTGGAAAACTACATTAACTTCGTGGTCTGAATTAAATAAAAAAGATAAAAATGCAAAAAATATTAAATACGTTAATATACCAAAATATTACAATTTTAAGAATAAAACTTGGATAAAACGTCAATGAGA
Organism: Torymus aiolomorphi; assembly: GCA_036365515.1. Taxonomy (NCBI): domain Eukaryota; kingdom Metazoa; phylum Arthropoda; class Insecta; order Hymenoptera; family Torymidae; genus Torymus; species Torymus aiolomorphi. Next base: position 208,961,654 of record CM070873.1, on the reverse strand, counting down.
ACTAAAACATGTTGCTATAGGACGTTTACATGTAGTATCTCCAAGAGATATTGAAAGATTTCATTTAAAATTAATTTTAAATCGTGTTAAAGGCGCAACATCTTTTGAAGAATTACGTACATTTGAAAATAAAACATATTATACTTACAAAGAAACAGCAATACAAATAGGTCTAATCGAAGATGATTTACAAATTGACAAAATTTTTGAAGAAGCTTGTAATATAATGTTACCTGTTCAATTGCGTAAATTTTTTACTTGGTTTTTAATATCAGATAACATTAATGGCAATACTATTTGGACAAAATTTAATAAATATTTTACAGAAGATTTTGACAATAATAAAAATAACCGAGCTCTTCATCATATAAACGAAATTTTAAAAGTTGAAGAAATATCTTGTAAAGATTTTGGATTACCTGAACCTGATGAAATTTTCGATACAAATAATGAAAATAATAAAGAAAATATTTTATTCTGTAAACAAATGTTTAATAATTACTATAGTTAATTAAACACAGATCAAAAAACAATTTTTACACAAATATTAAATAATGAACATAAAATTAACTTTATTGATGGTCCTGGAGGTTCAGGTAAAATGTTTTTATATAAAACTTTAATTTATTATTTTTGTCAATAGAACAAAAAATTATATCAATGGCTTGAACTGGTATAGCATCTATACTATTATCAAAAGGTATGACCAGTCATAAAACTTTTAGATTACCTTTAGATTTAAACAATATTGAAAGTGCATTTTTAATCAGATAAAAAAAAATTTCGTGAAGTTTTTGCGATTATTTGGGATGAAGCGTCAATGATTCCACGTAAAGCTTTAGAAATTATTGATAAAACTTTACAAGATGTTTGTAATAATAATCTACCATTCGGAGGAACATTATTAATTTTAGGAGGTGATTTTAGACAAATTCTCCCTGTTGTTAAAAATGGTTGTAGAAGCACAGTAATTCAAGAAACAATAAAATATTCAAATCTTTGGTCATTATTTAATATAACGTATTTGAAAACAAATATCCGTTCAAAAGATATCATGTTTGCTTCATTTTTATTAGATATTGGAGAAGGTAAATATAATTCATTTGTTATACCTGATAGTTTTAAAACAAACGATGTTTGTTTTAAAATATATGAAAATATAAATTGTAGTATATCAATAAATAGAGTTATATTAACATCGCATAATGAAGATGCAAATATTTTAAATAATAAAATTTTAAACTATTAAATACTATAACGGGATGGCTTCTGGGGTAAGACCCCAAAAAGCCACAGGCCAGCGATGCCCTAGAACACGGTGCCGCGGGTGTCAGACTAAAATGACTTGCCCGGGGATCTGCTCCTGGAATCCCGAAAACAACGCGAAGATCGCACGCGAACTTGGCTTTCCAACTAATTGGATCGCTGAGTTAAAAGCGCGCGCTCAAAGAGTAAAGCGCGCGGCCGCGATGCTCAGATATGAAAACGACCAGCGGAGTCGTTTTACGTCGGTACGTGTACGGGCGCTGCTCTGCACCGGTGAGGATGCACGATACCGTTTTCTTCGCCGACGATCAAATTAACTCGCGTACGCGCGGTTTGACAGCCCGAGAGAATCTGATTCAAAAATGAATCGAGCGCGACTTTGCAACCGCCAAAGTCGCGCAGCCCCCCCGCACAGATCGCGAATACATCGTTCGAGCGATGTCAACAAACGCTCGAGATGCGTGAATTCGCGGGAACGAGAGTCAAACGAGTTCGATAGAATACGGAGAACCGAGATTCTTATTTTCTCCGTATTTTATCCTGGAACTCCGTTATAATACTGAAGAAAATACGTATTATAGTTTAGATTATGCTACTCATAAAGATGTAGATTTATCTGATGATAACATCCATATTAATTACCCGATTGAAACTTTAAACAATATATGTGAAGGACTACCACCACATAAATTAAAACTTAAAATAAATACTATTGTAATGTTAATAAGAAATTTAAGTATTAACGATGGATTATGTAATGGAACACGATTAAAAATTACTAAATTATTTAAATACAACATAGAAGCAGAAATAGTAATAGGTGAAAACTCTGGAAACATAGTTTTTATTCCTCGAATTACATTAAACACTGGCAATTCTTCATCATTACCATTTATATTATATAGAAAATAATTTCCTTTAATATTAGCGTTTACTATGACTATTAATAAATCACAAGATCAAAGTTTTGATAGTGTGGAATATATATTAGAAGACCATTATTTTCTCATGGTCAATTATATGTAGCATTATCAAGATGTAAAAACCCAGATAAAATTTTTATTGAAAATAATTCAGAAAATAAAGAAGAAATTATAAATATCGTTTGGAAAGAAATTTTAGATAATTAATTTTCAAATATTTTTCTTTTTAGAATATGTCGACTACGCAGAACGAAGGTAAATTATAAAAAACAACAATATATTTATTCGTTATTTAATAATAATAATAAATACATAATAAATTATTAGTTTTAGACTATTTAGAATATGAACAAAATTATATGGAATACATGATTAATTTAGAATCAGATAAAATTATTGAAAAAGATAAATTAAAAAAACTAAATCATCAGTCAAAAAAAAAAAACAGAAAACAACAGAACAATAAAAATACAAAACTCAAAATTGGAAAATTTAAAGTTGACAAAATTTTAGAAGAATTTAAAAATCTTTCTTTACAATAATTGAATTTTGCTTTTTAGGTAAATTTTTATATAATTATTAATTCATTAATTTTTTTAATTAATTTCTAGTTAATTAAAACAACAATATTTTTTCTTTCATTTAGCACAATGGAATATACAAATAACGTTGGCAAATTTTAAATAGCATATCAGAAAATATTAAATATAAAAAAAAAAAAAATAAAAAAAAATTCAAAAATTGAATAAAACATTTCGAAGAATTTAACTTATTATCAGGTAATTCAAATCATTTAATTATTAAATTTAATTTTACAAAATATATATTATATTATAAAAGAATATACTTTTATTGTAACAATTTTAATGTTTTCTGAAATTTTATAGTGACAAAGACAGTAGATTAGGCCTACTGGGGATACAACTTAAAAATAAAACGCATCTTTCTATTTACCTCCAAGGTGATGTGGAAAAAATAGAATAAAATATATAATTTTCAATATATTTTCTTAATATATGATTAATATAGTTTTCTCAATAATCCATTCTTTCGTTTCAGAAATTAAGAATTAAGAACGACTCTTAAGTGTTACATTTGTATTAACTATCATCCATAAAAAATATGAATAATCTCAATAATTTATTCTTTCTTTTCAGAAATTAAGAATTAAGAACTACTCTTAAGTGTTACATTTGTATAAACTATCATCCATACACGCTTGATTGCGGCGAAGACTAGCACGTTCCACTGCCTCTTATGTAAATTAACACGGAGACGCGAAGTGCTAGTTTTCGCGGCAACCTTGCGAATCGTGTTACTTTTCGTCGCAAACTCGCGAATCGTGCTACTTTTTGTGGCAATCTTCCGAATTGCACTATTATTCGCGGCAAGCTCGCGAGTTGTACTAGTATTCGCGGCAAAGTCGTGAGTTATGCTAGTTTTCGTTGCAGTTTTCCGAAATGTGCTAGTCTTCGTAAAGAGCCCAAAAAACGTGCTAGTTTTAGTAAGGAGCGTCGATATGTGCAGAATCTCGTGATTTACTTACATTGCCCAAAATATTTTTCCTTGTGTCCGTCGTTTTCAAACAGGAATGAAATAAAAATGCATATAAATTGTACTAAAAAATCTACTCAAAAGTGCTTTAGATTTTACTAACCATTTTATAAGCCACCTATTTTTTATCCTTTTCCCGCGTGTAAATATCATATAAGATCTCATGTGAGATATATATATGGGTAACTTCATGTCAAGTGTGACAGGTCAAAATTTTGAAATTGCTCAAAATTTTTTTACTAGTTCCAAATTAGCTCCAAAACACAACCCTAGAGTTTTAGAGCAAAATATTCAATCGTTCAAAAGTTAGAATTAATTGAAAATTTGAAAATTTTGAATTTTTTCATAAATCTTCAATTTTCATGATTTTTTAACTCAAAAACTTGAAACTTTTTCTATAGCACATTAAATGGAAAAAAGTTTCTAAATTGTAAATAGAATTGCTCAGAATTTTTCCAGATTGATGCCAATTATATTGTTAATTTATACGTAAGAAAATACCATACAAAATATGCTTAAGGCGGTTGTGACGTGATTAATATCCCTCGACAGAGGCTAAAAATTTGATACAAAATGTTGCTTTTAAAATGAGACCTTGATGAAAGTGGAATGCAAACTCAAAAATAAGTAACAGACAATATATATATATATATATATATACGGAGTGTCAAAAAAATAATCTTCGATACACACGATAAAAATGTTTCTCACATGAGTGTGATTGTCGCGCAAGAGCCATTTTTATCGTACTAGTATCGAAAAATAGAGCCTCAAGTGGCCCATTATTGTACGGTGTAAAAGTAGCGAGGGTGATAATGCACGTCGTGTAGTGGGCCACTGAAGGCACTAGAGTCGTAACATATTTTATAGCACGTTTACCTAAATCCGCTGCTAGCTACGCTCGGGCATTACCGCACGGTACAATAATAGACTGCTTAAGGCACGAATAGGCGTGAAGCGCGGATTTAGGTCACACCATGCTATAAAATGCTCTATCCATATAAAGATTGATATAGTACATTTCGATACTAGTGCGAGGATTTGATTTTCCCCTCGTGTGACTATTTGCACCCGAGCGAAGCGAGGGTGAAAAGGTCACACGAGGAGAAAATCAACTTCTCACACAAGTGTCGAACCGTATTTTTTGACACGACGTGCGAGAAGTGAGATTTTTGCACGCATCTTTTAACGCAGCGTGCGAGAAATCGAACTTCTCGCACGGAGTTTCAAAATAGTTATTTTCGATACAAGTGCAAAAAGTGATTTTATCCCCGTGTGGACGTTTGCGCCCGAGCGAAACGAGGGTAAAATTACTTTCTCACTCGTGTATCGAACGCAATTTTTTTGACGACGTGTGAAGAGCTTAATTTAGCGCATACTTTTTTATCAGAGCGTATGCGAAAATGAGCTTTGCGCACGGAGTGTTAGAAAATATAATATTCAATTTAAAAAAAATTTCTTTTTAACGGAGTGTGCAAAACTCGCCTTCTCGTGCTTGTTTTGCATGCGCGAAGTAGCTGTTTTACACACGGCGTGCGCGAAAGTCGCGCATGCGCAGATCAATTTACTTTCGCGCACGCCGTGTGAGAAACAGCTACTTCGCGCACTTGTATCGAAAATAACTATTTTTAAATATTTTTTAAGGTGTAATTTCAACAATAATACACTATACGTTATTCACAAAAAAGATTTATTTTTTCTATAAACATTTTATTAATAATGAAAAATATTAATACAAATTTAACGATTTGTAACCTAAATTTGACGATTCTTTACAACATAAGAAATAAACATTTTTATCAACAAAAAAAATTAAAAAATTTTTTAGAGGACATTTACCACACCATATTTTTTAGGTTCTTTGGGGGTTCCAGAACATGAGAAAATTAGTGAACACTCATTATCCGTTGCCAAGCTTTTTTGCCGACGAAATCAATTTTTCTTATGGAAATTTAACATGGGAAAAATGGACGAAAAGTAGTCATTAATGATTAACCAATAGCAAACGATTGAAGAGGCCAAACCAAATTCCACGATAAAGTGATTAGAGTTGAAGAATAGAGCTTTAATTTGAAATGAGAATCGTTAAAATCCTCCGATTCCATGCAAAGCTACGTGAATTTGAAAATGGTGAAAAATGACAAAAATAAGCGATTTTTTTCAAACCCACGTAATTCTTCAAAATTTTCAAATTCACGTAGCTTTGCACAGAATCGACCGATTTTAAAGATTCACATCTTAAATTGAAGCTCCGTTCTTAAACTTTAATCGATTTTTTTGTAAAATTTGGTTTGGCCTCTTCAATACCTTGTTATTGGTTCATCATCAATGACTACTTTTCGTCCATTTTTCCCATGTCAAAATTTCCAGAAGAAAAATTGATTTCGTCGGCAAAAAAAGCTTGGCAACGGATAATGAGTGTTCACCAATTTTTTCATGTTCTGGGACCCCCAAAGAACCGAAAAAATCTGGTGTGGTAGGTGTGCCAGAAATTATTTTTTTTTTTTATACCCTTTTTGGTCTATTTCGGTAGAATTGCACATATATATACTGTTAACGGAGTGACAGTGACATTACTTATACCAATTAGTGTAGTTCACCATTATTCAGAATCCGATAATCATTAACCAATAAGTGTGCCAGTTAAAATAGTGATTTTTTTGTTTGAGTTTCTTTTCGGCAACCGAATTTCAACTGCTTATAATTTTTTTTCTATTAGAGGCACACATCCTATTATCGTGTTATTTTATAGATTATGGTGTGTAGAATGCGCTACTCTACGATTGACTTGATTAAAAGATTGTTGAAAAAGTTGTAGCAATAAAGATAAAATCAAGATGAATTTCGAAAATCATGCCATCACTGTTTTGATAATTTTTTGCATTTTTACTGTGCGTGACACACTTATCTATATGAGCTTTCCTAATGGCTAATATGCTTATCTTCATAGAAAAAAATTATGAACATGATATTATGTTCTTTGAAAAAGTTACAGTAACTAGAAGAAAAAAAAAATGTTATCATCACATCGGCTTATCGGTTTTTCACGAGTTTCGGTGTTCGGAACAATCGGGTATACGTTTTAATTGATGAAGACACTAGAGTAACTGTCAAAAAATGATATTATCTAATAAATTATTACCTTAAATTATTAAATTTTTCATTTTGGATGTGTGAAACCATACACCATCATCGAAATGAAAAGTTCTAGAGATATGCCCATATATATACAGATACATACACAGATTATTTCATTTTGGATGAATTGGAATGGATTTAATTGGAAAAATATAACCTATATAAGCAGCTGGGAATATCAATGGGCAATAGCAATATGTTATAATCAGATAAGTAGCAAACTTTTATTATAAAGTTATAAATCAATAAAGTTTATAATAAGTATTGTTACTTTGTGAAATCTTGTTTTTATTTTTACAGAGTATATCAGAAAATATAAGGATATTACCAAGTAAATAGATAACTGTTAAAAAATATTTTTTAACAAAGAAGAATTCATTAATTATTATCTTACAGATATTATACCAGAAGATTTTTTTCGACTCATTTTGGAAATATGGAGATATATGTAATATAGCCAATAATGTTGAGTCCTAATTGTGTACTGTCTGAAAAATCTAATTTTGAATTAGCAAAAATGAACGAGTGCCCTCATGACCCTGGTGGTTATTTTATTATTAATGGAGAAGAAAAAGTTATTTTAATACAAGAACAGACGCTTAAGAATAGAATAATTTATATTAAAGAATATAGTACTACTCAAGAAAGAAAAACCAAACCAATATTATTATGGAAGAGCAGGCAAATACGATTTACGACACAATATTTTTCAAGATGTATCTATATATTCTCAACATGAAAATTTTTCATATGAGAAATAATTTTAGAAGAATGTTAAAAATTTGTCTTCATATTTGACAGGGCAAATAGAGTACGTGGATGTCAATGAAGAAAATGACAGTTTCATTGCTTTCAATGAATCACACATAAAACAAACAACAACTAAGATGTTTATTTAGACAGTATTCGACTCAAAGTACGAAAGAAGTATTATGTTTTGAAGTAAGTTTTTCAAAATAAGAAAAGAAAATTGCGATTTTCATAGATCGTCTATCTAGTTGAAAATTACATTGATAATAAAAATGTTGTGATTATTAGAAAATGACATCTAATCAGTGTTTTGTGTAATAAATAAAATAAAATACCAATATGATGTGTTGCATGAAGTGCATACATATAATCAAATTTTATTGATAACAAATAACATAGTGATTAAAAAATGGCATGTAATCAGTGTTTTGTGTTAAATAAAATAAAATACCGGTATGATGTGTTGCATGAAATGCACATATAATCAAATGTTATAGATAACAAATAACATAGTGATTAAAAAATGGCATCTAATCAGTGTTTTGCGTAATATAAAAAAATAAAATACCGGTAAAATGTGTTGCATGAAGTGTTATATCAGTTTGAAAGGTTTTGAAAATAGCTCAAGTATGTATTAATAAGTAATTACGTGTTATGAGGTTCATAAACTTCATAATACGCTTTTGCATAGAAGAAAATATTGCTGAGTGACACACGAGGTTATAAATATACAATATAATTTTCAGTGTTTTGTGTAATAATAAATAAAATATAGTACTGGTATGACGTGTTACGTGAAGTGTTTATAATCAAATTTTAAAACCTCCATTAAAAATCAGTTTCAAATGTTTTGAAAATAGCTCAAGTGTGTATTAATAAATAATTACCCATTATGAGGTTCATACACTTCATAATAAGCTTTGGCATAGAAGAAAATATTGCTGAGTGACACGTGAGGTTATAAATATACAATGTAATTCATGATGCCCATTTGAAATATTGGTCTGAGCCTTGGTTTAAAAAGCATATGTCATCTTCAAAAAACTTAGTCGATATCAGTGCTGTGCTGTTGTACATATTTATTCAAGTGCCAATAAAAAGATTATACCTAATGAACATGGAAGTACTGAAAAGAGCAAAAATGATGTGTTATTGCGAAAATTTCAAGGAATGAAAGTGCTCAGTTAATCTAATATATGATTTCTCACCATGGGAGACGTCAAAATGTTTCAGAGTTCTTAGTAAATATTTTTCTAGACAAGATTCAGATAATAATTTCAAAAAGTTTTATCTATACAACAATGTCAAGAAAGCTTTTATTCTCAGTGATTCTTAGTTCATAAACTGTTGCATTTTTAATTTTACAAGATTATGTGTGGCAATGATGGGTTATTAATTTATGTAATTTCAATAATAATTTCAAGAACTTATATCTTTACTATAAAAGAATATCGAGAAAGCTTTTTTTCTCACATTTTACAAGTCGTGTAGCAATGATGGGTTATTAATACAAGTGGTCTAATCTAATCTACTGAAATCTGTGTAAATCCACCCGGATCCAGCTGAATTTCCCATGTGACATAGATCCAACTGGGTTTCCTAGCTGGATATTTTTGACCGGGTTCTAGTGATAATTTTAACAAATCCAAGTATTGAGAATAATATAATTAATTATTGGCTCATGGTGCCAATAATTAATTGCGAAGCTACAAAAATAATTAATGATATTATCGTATAGCAGTCTTATAGTAGAACTAATTTAAGGCTTTAATAATCAATTTCTAGTACCAAAAATGAAAAAAAAATTTTAAGATCTAATTTGTTAAAAAAAATATCGATCCCTTTAGTATTTATGTAATTTATCTTCTTAATAATAATCTTTGAAAGTATAAAATAAGGTATGTGTATAAGTTTTTCCTGCAAACTGAAAACATAAAAAGAATGATATTTTCATATGACTTTACAATAATTAATAGTATTGTTAAATTATCATCATACCTAAGAATATACGCGGTTGATTATATATTTCAAAAAATTTTACTAATGTAATCATTTTTCAAGCTCCTTGAAGAAACATTCAAATACTAATGATATTAAAAATATACTATACTATAATAAACCCTCATAATGTTATCACACTGTGTAATTATTATTTTCTCTTAAAAAGTTGTGAAATATATCTAAAAAATATTTTACAAAAGTTTAAACTAAGTCAAGTATTAATCTCTCCCGCCCTCCCTCCCTTTATCGCTCTCTCTCTTTCTTTCTCTCTCTCTTCCCCTCCCTCTCTCTCCCTCTCTCTCAACTTCCGTGAAACTGAGTACCAAAAACTTTAATGAGAGCTTAAATATTTTTTTAAAACAATCAACACGTTTTTTAAAAGCTATGTTTTAAGTGCGTTAAATTCCAACAACACAATTTGTCTAGCCCTTTTATTTCTTTTAGTCTCATCTATTCAATAAGGATACTCTACAAATGGTAATAATTTTTTTCATGACTGTATAAACTCTCTCCCTCCTTCTCTTTCCCACCCCACTCTCTCTCCCTCCCTCCCGCTCTCTCAACATCCGTCAATCTGAGTGCCAAAAGCTTTAATGAGAGCTTAAATATTTTTTTAAAACGTTTTTTAAAAGCTAATTTTTTAAGTAGATTCTATAACAGCACAATGTGTCTAGTCCTTTTAATTCTTCTACTCTCTTCTATTCAATAAGCACTCTTTATAAATGGTAATAATTTTTTTCATGACTGTACAAATAATAATATTGCTAACATAAAACTTTCTACGAAAGTATAAAATAAGGCAAGTATAGACGTTTTTTCTGGATAATCTATAAAAACAACACAATTTGTCTAGTCCTTTTATTTCTTCAAATATCATCTATTCAATAAGCACTCTCTAGAAATGGTAATAATTTTTTTCATGACTGTACAAATAATCTATAAAATAATAATATTTATGATTTTATAAAAGAAATCAAATAAATACGAATGAGAAAGTCTTTTAATTCTTTGAGTCATTGTATACTGAACAAATTTTATGTAAGTAAGTACATTCAAATTGTTCACTGCAAATCAAACAAACGAAAGTTGTGAAATCAATTATCGATAGTCAAGTAATGCAAACAACTCTCGGAAACTACTGTATGACTGTTCTAGGAAATATATTCAAATTTGTTCATCTTTCTGAGCTACACAAATTAAATACAAGAAAGTACTGAAATCAATTTATTGTAGTCAAGTACCGGCCATAAGTTAACTTGACTGACATAATAGAACTTTTCGTATCTAGCATGTAAAATTACATTTTACGCCCACGTTGTAACTTCAAAATTATTGAGCCAGCGGGCATAAAATACTACTTAGCGCCTAAGAGGCCCAATAGCTCACATACTCTTACAAAATTTTATAGAACTTACGCACTTTACGCCCGTGTGGGCGAAAATTATTTTAATTATATAACTATAATGCCTTTTCTTTATTTCTAAAATTCATAAGAATTTTTTTAGATATTTACGAAAAGTCGAAGCCTATATAAAAAAATTACATAGTTACCAACACATCACTATTTTTCATGATTCTTTCTCAATTTTGAACTTTCTATAATATTACGCACCTTGGGAGGAAAAGAGAAGTCTAGAGCTGCTCTAGCAGGGGTGGTCCTCCGATCTAGATAGTAATCCAAAATAGATTACTGAGCACTTTCATTCCTTGAAATTTTCGCAATAACACATCATTTTTGCTCTTTTCAGTATTTCCATGTTCATTAGACATAATCTTTTCATTGGCACTTGAATAAATATATGTACAACAGTACAGCACTGATATCGACTAAGTTTTTTAAAGATGACAGATGCTTTTTAAATCAAGGCTCAGACCAATATTTCAAATAGCCATCATAAATTATATTGTATATTTATATCCTCACGTGTCACTCAGCAATATTTTCTTCTATGCCAAAGCTTATTATGAAGTGAAAGCAATGAAACTGTTCATTTTCTTCATGGACATCCAAGTCCTCTATTCGTCCTGTCAAATACGAAGACAAATTGTTAATATTCTTCTAAAATTATATCTCATGAAAATTTTCATGTTGAGAATATATAGATACACCTTGAAAAATATTGTATTGTAAATAGTATTTGCCTGCTCTTCCATAGGCTAATATTGGTTTTGTTTTTCTTTCTTGAGTAGTACTATATTCTTACTATCTCCTTTAATATGAATCTATTCCTAAGCGTCTGTTCTTGTATTAAAATAACTTTTTCTTGGCCATTAATAGTAAAATAACCAGCAGGGTCATGAAGGCACTCGTTCATTTTTGCTGATTCAAAATTATATTTTTCGACAGTACACAATTAGAACTCCTCAATATTATTGGCTATATTACATATTCAAAATAGAATGAAAATAAGGCTTTCAGCATTTGTCTACGTTGTACAACCATCCAAGTTAATTCAAAATCGAATTTCAATGACTGTAAACAAATCTTGTATAATCTGTAAATATAAAATAAATTCACACAAAGTATCAATTTTTTAAAATGATTGTAGCCATTTTACATTTAGCTGTTCAATACTTATCTAATATAACCCCCGTTGATTGATATATGAATAGAGGAATTCTTCTATCACCAGTTGCCTACTTGAGATCTTTGAATAATTAATTAACTAATTTTAATTTTAAATTAATTCAAGACGATATGATAACATTTGTAACATCTGTGTGTGTAAAGATATGTAAGGTTAGGTCGTCATCGCCCAGACACGGGAATATATATATATATATATATATATATATATATATATATATATATATATATATATATATATATATATATATATATATATAAGACAAGGGAATATATCGCCCGTGTCTGTGAAAAAGAAATTTGTGCTCAAACGCTATGAAAAAAAAACACGGAATCCTAAAAGGCTATGAAAAAAAAAATTTTTTATGTAACGCCGTAAAAACAAACACATGCACATAAAACACCGTGAAGAAGAACACCCGTGCGTGAGACGCCGTGAAAAAAAACACACGTGCGTAAGACGCCGTGAAGAAAAACACCCGTGCGTAAGACATAGCGTTAATTTACATAGTATTTTTTATCGTAGCATTGCTACGGTATGTTTTTTTTTTCACGGCATCTCGAGAGCAAGGGTTTTCTTTTACAGCGTTAGTCCATACAATACTTTTTTTCATGGCGTTCTCATCAAACTGTTTTTTTTTAACGGCACTTAAAGAGAGGGGTTTTTTTTCACACCAGTTTTGGGCGTGTTTTTTTCACACATACCGGCGACATATTATTCGCCCGTTGATTGATATATGAATAGATGAATTCTTCAGTTGACTACTTGAGATCTTTGAATATATATTAATCTTGACTACTTATCTGTAAATAAAAATTTTCACAAAGTATCAATTCTTTAAAAAAATTACTATTTAACATTTAGTCGTTTTAATACTTATCTAAAAAATGTTGTTGCCTCATTGATGCTCGTAAATAAATTCTTTTATTCTTTTCGTCAGTCGACTTCATCAGATCTTTGATTATTGAAACGAATATATATGTACCTATATATACTATAAACAATCATCCGTGATATTGTATACCCTATTAAAAAATCTCAGGTGAGATCTCAGGTGATTTCTCAGGTGAGATCTCATGTCAAAATCTCACCTGAGATTCTGCTACAGATGCTGTGGAAAACTTATCTAAATTAAAAAGCAGCTTTATCAGTATTGTAAATTGCCTATTAGGATGATTTACCCCCCCCCCCCATATGAACTCAAATATACACGTTTAGAAGCATTTTACACAATTTTTCAATTTTTAGAAATTGGTACATGAGATTTTATCTGAGATCTCATCTCAGATCTCATCTGAGAAATCACCTGAGAACCCACGTACCGAATTTGTAAAAATTGAAGAATTGTGTAAAGTGCTTCTAAACGTGTATTTTAGAGTTCATCTTGGGGGTAAAACATCCTAATAGTCAAGTTCCAGTACTGATAAAGCTGCTTTTTAATTTAGATAAGTTTCCCGCAACATCTGGAGCAAAATCTCAGGTGAGATTTTGACATGATATCTCACCTGAGATTTTTCAGTAGGGTGCATGTATATATATATGTTATATGTTGAGAGATGCGTAAGGTTAGGTCATCATGTGTGTGTGTGTGTGTGTGCGTATGTGTGTGTGCGTGTGTATATATATATATGACACGTGACAGGAAGTCGCAACACCGGATGAGAGTCTGAAACTATGGAGAAAATTTAGAATCGGAAAGTGAACATAAAAAAATTCAGCTCTCTATATCTTTTAAACGAGATAATCTTTTTAAATAAAATCTTTTGATTTGTGTAGAGTAACGAAATGGCTTTCGATTAAGAGGGATATGTTATATAGTTGAAACTAACGCAATAGGTATATAAGTGCATTGATTTTTCTCGTACATCCATTTCAATGTATATCATCGCGCGGTCACCCCTAAGGCTCTTCTATACTTGCCTTCGGAGCGCTCCCGCGCTCCTTGATATTGGCTCAATATTGCTGCAATATTGCTGTGACAGGGAGCCTGACTCATCATTTAAAAAAAGCAATGGTGACACGGAAATCACGGATTGCAGCAACATTGCTCCAATATAGCATCCATGTATAAAAGTGTTGAGGGAATATTGGTGAATATGGGGAATATGACAAAGCAGTATTGGAGCAATGTTGCTCCAATATTGGGTGCTATAGGGGTAATATTTTTTAACAACTTATAATAGTTTATAATAGTTTATAACAATTATTTACAGTTACTTACATTCTCGTTAAATCATGACTGCAGATGTAAGGGTGCACACAGAAATTATTAATAGTTTATTCCAATTTATAACAGTTTATAACAATTTCTTCATCATCCTCAAGCCAGAAGTCCGAAAGTGCAAAGCATTTTCGTACTCGATGGGAAGCATGTTCGAAAGTGCAAAGGAATTACGGATTCGATTGCTGTAAATAACTGTAAATAACTGTTAAAAACTGTTAGATATTATAAATAACTGTTACAACTATTAGAAACTGTAAATAACTGTTACAAGCCATTAGAAACCGCGAGTAACTGTTACAAATTGTTAAAAAAATTATTAATAATTCCTCCGCGTTCCTTCGTTTCTATTTAACGAAATTGTGAATAACTGTAAGTAATTGTCATAAACTGTTGTCAACTGTCCTCAACTGTTATAAACTGTTAAAACCCGTTATAAATAGGAATACGCATCTCAAACCAAACTTTTTATAACAGTTTCTAACAGTTTCTAACAGTTTCTAATATTTCGTAACTGTTCATAACAGATGTTAACAATTATTTGCATTTATTTTTTCGCTAGGGAGATATTTACAAATAGTACAAACTTTAGACAATGAAAAATTATTTTACACCACTCTAATCTCAAAATCATAACTTTAATATGATTATTCGGCTCTCGTGGTATAAAATACGGTACGACACTGGTGCGTAAGGTGATTTTTACCGCAGTCGACTTTTCGCACTCGCTTCGCAATCATAATCACCTTCCACACCCGTCTCGTAATGTACTATTTCTCTATTCCTCGGGCAAAAGTACGCGTTTTCGCCGTTTGTTTACATTAGAAGAAGGAGCACGTTTGCCCACTGCGTGCGTCACTTGTTACATGCGCGACCGAAAGCTCTGTGAGCAATGTTTTGAATAGCCCAACCCCATATACGATATCGCGGATTGTGACTTTGCCGCGCGGAAGTCGCGACAGTGTGCGACTTCGGTGCGGAACTGTCTCGAATCGGAAGCGTAGTGCTCTCAAGGAAGATGGTCTACTATGAATTCATATTTATTTATTTGGAAAAATCCTCTCTCTCTCTATCTCTCTTTATCTCTCTCTATTATAGCCTATGTTTGGGAAATATCAATGTTTGAATTTCCCGCGGTTGCGTGACTGAGGGATAACTCAGCAGGCGACCGCGCGACGGCAGCACTCAGCAGCAGTAGATAAGCTAGGCCAGTTCTGGCTCAAACAGGTCGTGACCTGTTTGAGCCAGAACCGGCCTAGGGTTTCTGGCTCACCCGCAATTGCGTTATGGTCATTAACCCATATACCAGGTCGTGACTTGTTTGAGCCAGAACCGGCCTAGGGTTTCTGGCACACCCGCAATTGCATGGAAGTCAATAACCCATATCAAGTCGCAACCTGTTTGAGCCAGAACCGGCCTAGGGTTTCTAGCTCACCCGTCATTGAACGAGGCCAAATAACCCAGACCTTTTTTGATCCAGAATCGGTTCTGACTCACCCGCACGGGAAAACCGGGTTGAGCCAGAATCGGCCTACTGATTCCGGATCAGGTCTTGCCCCGTTCTAGGCCAGCATTCGACCGACGGGCAGCGGGCGGCCTGCTGCTTGTCAGCCTGCATCACTCGGCCAGCGGTACTTATCTACTAGTAAATATTTAGAACTTTTTATAACCCTTTTGCTCGGGCAAAGAATATGTGTTTGTGGAAATTTTTTCCGAACATTTTTTCCACTGCGGCTTTTTTGTATCGTTTTGTATCAGTTGTTGTTGCTCAGGAGCAACGGTCGAGCTGCTTTGACCCATTATTAGGGAATGAAAGCTTCTAACGATCGCAACACGCTTATACAGCGTGTCCAAAAAGTCTGGAAACACCCAAATAATTTCTCAGCTGAATTACTATTGGAAAATGTTAAGGTCGCCTTTGTAGTAATTTTTTACGAGGAATCCAATGGTGACCTTGGATTCGACCTTGGACCTCATTTTTGAGGTTATTTCAAGGTCAACCTCATTTTTTTAAATGGTAACCCCTATTTTTTTAGCGGAATCGGAAAGAGTGTGAAACTTTACGTCCAAACATGTACTCAGAACATAGTGCAAGAAGGACCTTGACGTTCATTTGAAGGTCATTTAAACTTAATGACGGTCTGATCTTGTGTAAACTTTTTAATTTTTTTAAACAGTCTAACATCTTATTTCAAGTGCTCGAATTATTTTCCATCCACTTTTTGATAGTAACCTAATCGATGATCGAAAACACCAACAGTATTTTTGATCATTTCAGTAGGAATGAGAGCTGATTCATTGTAAAATTTTTTGAAGCGTTTAAATATTGAACATTGTTACTTGTTATTTTTCGTATGGTTAGAGTGACAATAAGCTATTATTCATTCCATAACCACCACAGAAAAGGGTTGGTCATCTTTCAAACATATTTTTTGAAAATTAAAAGTTCTTTTTATTTTCAACTCAAAAAGTATTTTTGGATAAGGTCTACTACGAAGAGTAATAAAAATGAACAAACTCACTGATAGAGAAAGAATAACGATTCTCATGATGAGAGGTTGGGGACACATGCAGCGATCTTATAGGGCCGTAAGAGATATTTTTAATGCTTCATTTAGGGTTGGTGGAACTCCACTATCATTTTCAACAGTTCAAAAAACTGTTAGAAGGTTTGAAAATACCGGCACTATCAGCGATTTACCTCGATCAGGCAGACCAATGTTAGCAGGTAACGAAGAGAAATCTTTAGATGTTGTGTTAACATTCACCGAAGATCCGCATACTTCCGTTCGTAGAGCTGCTCAAGTGCACGAAATAAGTAAATCATCTATTCATAACATACTAAAGAGAGCGAAGCTCCATCCATTTAAAGTAACGCTAATACACAAGTTAAATGAAGATGATTTCGATCGTCGCGTTGAATTCTGTGATGATATGATGGCACGCATCGTACAAAATCCAAATTTTCCATCAAATATAGTCTTCTCAGATGAAGCTACATTTCAACTTGACTCAAGCGTAAATAGGCATAACTGTAGATATTGGGCAGTTGAAAACCCTCATTGGGCAAGAGAAGCCAAGTCACAATATCCACAAAAATTAAATGTCTGGGCTGGAATATTAAATAATAGGATTATAGGACCATTTTTTATTGATGGCAATTTAAATGCAGAAAAGTATGAAACTATGTTGCGGAATCAAATTGTTCCTGCTATAAGAGAAATAGCTGGAGAGGACTTTAATAACACATGGTATCAACAGGACGGTGCAGCAGCTCATTATACACGAAACGTTCGCACATACTTAGATACAGTATTCATTAATCGATGGATAGGACGAAGAGGTGCAATTGAATGGCCAGCTAGGTCCCCCGATTTAACGCCTCTAGATTATTTCTATTGGGGTTATCTGAAGGATCGTGTATTCAAAACAAAACCCTTAAACTTAGATGAATTACGTGAAAGGATCATTGATGAATCAGCTCTCATTCCTACTGAAATGATTGAAAATGCTGTTGGTGCTTTCTATCATCGATTAGGTTACTGTCAAGAAATGAATGGAGAACAGTTCGAGCACTTGAAATAAGATGTTATACTGTTTAAAAAAATCAAATGTGAGAGGCAAGGGGACTCACGTAAATCAAGCGCCCCATCGTGAGAGGCAAGGGGACTCACGTAAATCAAGCACTCCATCGTGAGAGGCAAGGGGACTCACGTAAATCAAGCGCCCCATCGTGAGAGGCAAGGGGACTCACGTAAATCAAGCACCCCATCGTGAGAGGCAAGGGGACTCACGTAAATCAAGCACCCCAAAGGGAACAGATTTTACTACGTCCACGTCGTTGTTCCTGGGTAACGCTAAATGTAAAAAATTGAACTTGACATGACTTTTAAGGACAATGTCAAGGTCACCATTAGATTTCTCGTTGAAAACTACTAAAGAATTAACCTCGCTCAGTGTGATAAAAAGTTTACACAAGATCAGACCGTCATTAAGTTTAAATGACCTTCAAATGAACGTCAAGGTCCTTCTTGAACTATGTTCTGAGTACATGTTTGGACGTAAAGTTTCACACTCTTTCCGATTCCGCTAAAAAATAGGGGTTACCATTTAAAAAATGAGGTTGACCTCGAAATAACCTCAAAAATGAGGCTCAAAATGAGGTTCAAGGTCGAATCAGAGGTCACCTTCAAGTCTTCGTTCGAACTTACCAAACCTTACCTTTGTTTGTTTTGTTGTACCACTGAACTCGCGAAATTTTTAAGAAATCATACTTTGACCTCAATTTGACCTCTGGGGGTAACCTCAACCTCATACCTTAATACATATCCGGACGTAAAATTTTCCGCTCTTTCAGATTCCGCTATAAAAAATAGGGATTACCATTTAAAAAAATGAGGTTGACCTTGAAATAACCTCAAAAATGAGGTCCAAGGTCGAATCCAAGGTCACCATTGGATTCCTCGTAAAAAATTACTACAAAGGCGACCTTAACATTTTCCAATAGTAATTCAGCTGAGAAATTATTTGGGTGTTTCCAGACTTTTTGGACACGCTGTATATCCGAAGCCTTGACTAACTTTGCTTGCGAGAGCCATCTAGCAGTCAGAATCAACCTCTCCATTATCCTTCAAATATCTTTTTTATTCGGCATTCTCTTCCATGTTGTACACTCCATTATGGTTAGTACCATTGCGAATATTTAAAAGTTTTCACGAAAAAAACGCCGGAGGGTGGATTCGAACTCACGATCTCTAGATTACTGAGCAACCACATTACCACTCGGCTATCGAGACATATGTATACTCATAGCTTAAATTAAATTCTTATAGCGCGATGCCTTCACGATAGTGCCGTCGGTAAGGTAGAACACTGTAGGTAAATGAATATACTCTACCGATAAACATTAATATTTTAATATAAAAAGCTTTCATGAAAAATACGCCGAAAGGGTTGATCCGAACATGCGATCTTCAGATTACTGAGCAGCAACTTTACTACTCGACTATCGACACATATGTATGCTCATAGCTGAATTTGTATCTAATAGCACGCGCAAGGCTTCAATGTTCACGGTGTTAAGGTAGAATACTGTATTAATATACTTCACCGATAAAAATTAATATTTAATATAAAAAATTTTTAAGAAAAAAAAAAAAAATCGCCGGAGGTTGAATTTGAACTCACGATCTTTAGATTACTGAGCAGCCACCTTACCACTAGGCTATCGAGTCATATACATACTCATAGCTGAATTACGAGGACGTTGCGCGGGCAAAATATTTTGCACAATTTTGAGGTTATGAAAATTTTGTATATAGCATATGGTTCTATGTAAAGAAGTGATAGCCCCCCTATTGGAATACACCCCCCAAAATTTTATCCGTTTTCGATCCGAGCGCTCCTCGAAATGTAAGCAAAAAACCGAAGTTTCTAACCCCACCACCAATTTTTGGAAATTCTGTCAACGTCATTGGATGGCATATTAAAAGTATGCCCCCCCTATTGTTGCACCCCCAAAATTTCGTCCGCTTTTCGATCCGAGCGCTCCTTTTCAAGTTATAGCGAAAAACCAAAATTTCTACCCCCACCACCGATTTTCGAAAATTCCGTCAACGTCATTGGATAGTATATTAGAAATATGCCCCCGCTATTGTTGCACCCCCAAAATTTCGTCTGTTTTTCGATCCCAGCGCTCCTTCTCGAGATATAAGCAAAAAACCAAAATTTCTACCCCCACCACCGATTTTTGGAAATTCCGTCAACGTCATTCGATAGTATATATTAAAAGTATATCCCTCTTATTGTTACACCCCCAAAATTTCGTCCGTTTTTCGATCCGGGCGCTCCTTCTCGAGTTATAAGCAAAAAACCAAAATTTCTACCCCCACCACTGGTTTTCGAAAATTCTTTCAATGGACAAATTATGAGATATCCCTCAGAGGTAGATAAAACGCCCCGGCCCTGCCAGGTGTACGGCAGGCCTTGAACAGGTTGCCTTAAAATTTTGATGCTTGTTCAATACTTATCTAAACCTAGGTATATGCCCTATTTTTCGAAGTATCATCTAAATAACGGTTCCGAATTTGACAGTCCCATATACAGACGGTTCATAGGGAAATTATAAAAAAAAAATGGGATGGCACCCGCATGGAAATTATAGATATTATGAACGGGCCGCATGACTCAACTGATGTGGTTAGGCGCGAAAATTTAAAATATTTAAATCACAATATAGAAAATAGTTTGAGACCTTTGTATCATAAAAATAATACTGATATTCTTTTACGATTACTCCAACATTTTTTGCATCACAGAAGTTTAAACTAATACTTTTTGAATATTTAGAAAAGAAATATAATGTATTAAAATATATATAGTGTGCACTTGATTTTAGCTAGTTCTCTCCCTTTTGAAAAATAATATCTATGTTTGAATGCAAACTATTCAGGTCACATATTATTTATTTATAGTGTTTTAAACCTTCTCAAAGTGAAATAAAAATTGCAGCCAATAGTTTATTTAATTGATTTCACAAACAATATTACTAACATATTACACAAGTAAAAAAAAAAAAAATACATAGGTAGTTCCTTTAGTGGGACAGAATTTTTGAGCAAAAGTTAGACAAACAGCCGGTAGTAGGAAAATTTGAGGTTCTGCTAGTCAATATTAGATTTTCAGCACTCTACAAATACCAAAAATAATATCTTTTTGCCCGCAAATAATTATTGCAAAATTATAGTAAAAAAAACATCATCGAACCACCTCTATTCAGTGTATAAAATGTATTTAGCAACTCATTTATATTATCCTATCATAAACAGTTTATACATGTAATAAGTCTTATAAAATAATAAATGCTCAAATTTATTGTAGAAAATGGCAATGCTATCCGTAAAATAAATAAATAAATATTACTCAATTATAGACACCCTACATACTTAAAATCTAGCGAGGCATTCAATTTTCATATCTTGAATAATAGTTGAATGTTTACAAACGAACTGAAAGTATAAATATTATTCAAAGAAAGAAAGATACATAGTTTTTCAGATCACTTTTATCGTTTTAAAATTGAAATGAATGAGGTGGTTGAAAAGGGAATTTTTACTTTTATTTATTGGATAATCAATTTAATACTGTCTCGGACACCCACCTGTTCTGCAGATTAGGGCTTAACATGTATAACTCGGAAAACTCATGTACGCAAAACGTGAACTGCTACGCAGTTGAAAATCTGAGTTCGTGATCTGAGCTCGGCAGTCACTGCAGTTTTTCCGCGACTCTGAATCCTTTATATCATTTACCTTAAATAATCGGTAATTCCAGGCTCTTCATTTGTCAACAGAGCATGGCGGGAAATAGAAAAAAAATGACAGGGTATTTGAAAATATTTGTTTAACAAAATAATTTTATTGAAAATTAACATGTGGCTTAGCCAATATCTCAATTTTTAGATAATTTAGTACAATATAACTTTGAAAGGTAATTTATGATACTAGCATTACGAAGTTCACTAAGAATAAAACGGATTTCACCATAGTTAGTTCTTATTCCCACGGTTTGTTTAGCAACGAGTACTTGTAAGCGATCAACTAATTTGTTAGGATCATCCCAGATGTCGAGTTCGTATGCAGTTGTAACATCTACTCGCGAGATTTTGGGAGCAACTTTTTCCTCTTCATCATCACTAGTCCACTGTCTCTTTTTACTTTCACGTTGATATCTCCAATTAATAAAGTTATAATTCTTACGAATTCTTCTAGGTAAATATTCATTGGTTGAGATATCTGATGCATATTTACTAAAATGATCAGCTTCATAATAATTATCGGTCTCGTTAGAATGCGAGTTAACTCGTGTATCAACAGTTATCTTTTTCGCTGCCACTGGATTAGTTTGCTCAACCCTTTCACTTTTCTCTCTTGCGTTAACATTATCTTCTCGAGATAATGGTGAGATACTTTTTACAAACGACTTTTCGAACATTGGAGCAATAAAATTATAAAATTTGTTACTCTTTAGTTTTCGAATCGACTCATTCACGTAATAGTGTTTTTTGTGAGCACTCAGAACTTCAATAATCATACGATAATTATCCAAATCATCTGAATTGATAAGACTTTCATCCGGAAGTTTTTTGAATAGTAATTGCAATAATCCTACGGACAAACGATAGTTTAGTTCCTTTATCTGGACAAAGTCGCCTTCAAATTTTATTGGAGAATTTCCGATCATAAGTAAATTTCCACGCTTGTAAACACCATAAATGTTATCCAGATATCTCCTAGAATTTCCATTTAATTTCGTTACATATTTCTTGACTAGATTTGCAAATTTACCATTATTCGAGCTAGCTATTTTATTATGGTCAGGGCTCATATTAGATAGTTTGATTTCAGAAGTTTCCATATCATCAGCTGTATCCAGAGATTCAGCACTTTTTGTCAAACCTAATAAAGACTGTGCTTTTTGTACTACTGCATCCTGAAATTTGCTTATAACATCCGGTGTGTTTACCATGTTTATGCTTCATTAGTTTAGCGTCAACTGAATAAATATACCGCCAACATCCTTTTTTATACTTTTTATGCTATTATAGAGTAACACCTTCTATATCATACTGTCAAAACTTCTAAACTTTTATGCTATAGAGTAACACCTTTTTGAACTTTTATTCTATTATAGAGTAACACATTTTTATGTTATAGAATAACACCTTCTATGTCATACGGTTAAAACTTTTTAAACTTTGTGTCATAGAGTAACACCTTTTTTATGTCATAGAGTAACACCTTTTTATGTCATAGAGTTACACCTTTTTCATGTTATAGAGTGACACGTTTTTATGTCATAGAGTGACACCTTTTTTATGTTATAGCGTCCCACCTTTTTTATGTCATAGAGTAAGACCTTTTTATGATACAGAGCAACACCTATTATGATGATGTCTCTCTACCCATAAACTGTTCGGACACAATAAGTGGTGATGAGAGCGGTAATGGTGGTGATGGCGTCTCCTTACCTGTAAGCTTTTCCTATATCATAAGTGGTGATGATGGCGATGGTAGTGGTGATGGTGAGCTTACGACGGGGATAGAAGCCAATCCTCCAAGCGAACGCTTGTATTAGTAGGTGCTCTGCCCAATTCGAGTACTTGGCTGCAAAAGGTGTTACTCTATGATATAGAAGGCGTTACTCTATGACATAAATAAGGTTTTACTGTATAGCATAAACATTGAAAAAGGTGTTACTCTATAACATAAATGTTCAAAAATGTGTTACTCTCTGATACAAAAGGTATAACTCTATGATAAAAAAGTTTTATTCTATAACAAAAAAGGTCGATCAAATAAAAAAGGTGTTACTCTATGACATAAAAAGGTGTTAGACTATAACGTAAGAAAGGTGATACACTATATCACAAAAAAGGTGTTAGGCTATCACATAAAAAATCAAAGGTGTTACTCCATACCACAAAAAGGTGTTACTCTATGGCATAAAAAGGTGTAACTCTATAGCATAAAAGTATAAAAACGTAGCACTCTTTATCTCAAGGTGATACTCTATGACATAAAAAGGTGCTATTCTATGACATAAAAAAGATGTTACTCTGTAACATAAAAAAGGTGTCACGCTATAACATAAAATTTTGACAATGTTCCACTCTATGACTTAAAAAGGCACCACTTCATAATATAAAAGTTCGAAAAGGCGTCACACTATGACATGAAAAAGATGTCACCCTAATTTCCCGAGCATCGTGCGGCCCGAGGCCAGCGGCGTTTTCCAAGCAGCTGCGGCTCGCGGCCAGCAGCTGTATTTTTTGTATTTTATGAGTGAACATATTACAAATTACATTTAATGGAGATATTGTAAGACAGGAGGGATGTAGGTCCCAACCATCGCCCACATCTGTGAGGTACTCCACTTAATTAATACCTCTCCATAAAATATCCCCTCTTACAATATCTACTGAAAATTAATAGACCCTGAAACTTCTTCCTAATCCATGACAGTAGTACGGCTCCATTAATTTAACATTATGTAGAGTAGATACAGCCTTATTTTTCCATTGTGCATATAATCACTTGTCTTGGTAAATCCTTAGCTGGATAATCACACTTTTCTCAATTAACAATTTGTTGGAAACTCTACCACTTTTTCATCCATTGTTGTGTTATTGGATTTCTCACAATAATTCTAGTAGGGTGATATGGGTACTTGATGGGGCGATATGGGCATTATCACTATTAAAAATATTAATCGGACTTTGAAAAAAACTGCAAAATGCTTAAAAGTTTCAGCGATTCTCCACCTACAAATAAGTACACTTCATTATTTACATTATTGCAAAGATTAACCTGAAGAAAGCTATCACCTCATGCAGATTGGAAGTGGGCCGTTATGGGTTTTCCGTGTAAATCAAATGGAGCCAGTCTGCCATATTGCAAAAAAGTTTTAAGTGGTGTTATATGGGGTACTTTATTTTTTAAATTATTTACACTCCACTGTTTTAATTTCTACCACTTCCAATACATTTGTTACAAATACAAACATAACCTCAACATTTGCAGCTAAAAATCGCCCCACCTTCCCCTAGCATCTTAAGAGTCTCATGAATAATCATACCGATGAGAGTATAGTCAAAATCGCCTCATGACCACGGTGTTCCATGCCAGTGACGCTCCAACTATAGATTCTCTTCTCTATACTTATCTGTCAGTCTCTTCCATGGAAACGGGACGTTGAAGAGACAGTGGTTCACTATTATCCATTAGAGAGAGTAATTCCTTCAAGATGAAGTTATTCCCGGGGCCGCGGGCCGCACGATGCTCGGGAAATTAGGGTGACATCTTTTTCATGTCATAGAGTGACACCTTTTCGAACTTTTATATTATGAAGTAGTGCCTTTTTAAGTCATAGAGGGGGACCTTTTCAAAGTTTTATGTTATAGAGTGACACGTTTTTTATCTTACAGAGTGACACCTTCTTTCATGTTATAGAGTAACACCTTTTTTATGTTATAGAGTGACATCTTTTTTATGTTACAGAGTAACATCTTTTTTATGTCATAGAGTAGCACCTTTTTATGTCATAGAGTATCACCTTGAAATAAAGATTGCAACGTTTTTATACTTTTATGCTATAGAGTTACAGCTTTTTATGCCATAGAGTAACACCTTTTTGTGGTATGGAGTAACACCTTTGATTTTTTATGTGATAGCCTAACACCTTTTTTGTGATATAGTGTATCACCTTTCTTACGTTATAGTCTAACACCTTTTTATGTCATAGAGTAATACCTTTTTTATTTGATCGACCTTTTTTGTTATAGAGTAAAACTTTTTTGTCATAGAGTTATACCTTTTGAATCAGAGCGTAACATATTTTTGAACTTTTATGTTATAGAGTAACACCTTTCGCTTGGAGGATTGGTTTCTATCCCCGTCGTAACCTCACCATCACCACTACAATTGCCATCATCACCACTTATCATATAGGAAAAGCTTACGAGTAAGGAGACGCCATCACCACCATTACCGCCATCATCACCACTTATTGTGTCCGAACAGTTTATGGTTAGAGAGACATCATTATAAAAGGTGTTGCTCTGTACCATAAAAAGGTCTTACTCTATGACATAAAGAAGTTGGGATGCTATAACATAAACAAGGTGTCACTGTATGACATACAAAAAAGGTGTTACCCTATGACATAAAAAAGGTGTGACTCTATAACATAAAAAAGGTGTTACTCTATGACATAAAGTGTAAAAAGATATTATTGTGTGACATAGAAGGTGCTACTCTATAATAGCAGATAAGTTCAAGATGGTGTTACTCTATAATATAAAAATATAAAAAGGATGTTGGATGTATATTTCTTCAGATGATGCTAAATAACATAAAATGTGTTACCCGATGACACAAAAAGATGTTACTCTATGACATAAAAAAGCTGTTACTCTATGACATAAAAAGGTATGTATCTGTAACATAAAAAAGATGTCACTCTATGACATAAAAAAAATGTCACTCTATGACATAAAAAAGGTGTTACTCTATGACATAAAAAACATGTTACTCTATGACATAAAAAAGGTGTTACTCTATGACATAAAAAAGGTGTTACACTATGACATAGAAAAGGTGTTACTCTATGACATAAAGTGTAAAAAGATGTTATTGTGTGACATAGAAGATGCTACTCTATAATAGCAGATAAGTGCAAGATGGTGTTACTCTATAAAAGTATAAAAGTATAAAAAGGATGTTGGCGATATATTTATTCAGATGATGCTAAATAACATAAAATGTGTTACTCTATGACATAAAAGTTCAAAAAGGTGTTACTCTATAGCAATGAAGGTGTCACTCTATGGAACAAAAAGATGTTACTCTATGATATAAAAAAGCTGTTACTCTATGACATAAAAAAGGTGTGACTCTGTAACATAAAAAAGATGTCACTCTATGACATAAAAAAGATGTCACTCTATGACATAAAAAACATGTCACTCTATGACATGCAAAAGGTGTTATTCTATGACATAAAAAAGGTGGTACACTATGACATAAAGAAGGTGTTACTCTGTCACATAAGGTGTTAAAAGATGTTATTGTGTGACATAGAAGGTATGACTCTATAATAGCAGATAAGTTCAAGATAGTGTTACTCTATAGTATAAAAGTATAAAAAGGATGTTGGCGATATATTTATTAAGATGATGCTAAATAACATAAAAAGGTGTTACTCTATGACATAAAAGTTCAAAAAGGTGTTACTATATAGCAATGAAAAAGGTGTTACTCTATAATATAAAAAAGGTGTCAGTCTATGACATAAAAAAGGTATGACTCTGTAACAGAAAAAAGATGTCACTCTATGACATAAAAAAACATGTCACTCTATGACATAAAAAGGTGTTACTTTATGAAATAAAAAAGGTATTGCTCTATGACACAAAGTTTAAAAAGTTTTAACTGTATGACATAGAATGTGTTACTCTATAACATGAAAATGTGTTAGTCTATAGTATAAAAGTTCAAAAAGGTGTTACTCTATATCATAAAAGTTCAGAAAGGTGCTACTCTATTACATAAAGAAGGTGTTTCTCTATAACATGAAAAAGTAGTAACTCTATGACATAAAAAGGTGTTACTCTATGACATAAAAAAGGTGTTACTCTATGACACAAAGTTTAGAAGTTTTAACTGTATGACATAGAAGGTGTTATTCTATAACATAAAAATGTGTTACTCTATAATAGAATAAAAGTTCAAAAAGGCGTTACTCTATAGCATAAAAGTTTAAAAGTTTGACAGTATGATATAGAAGGTGTTACTCTATAATAGCATAAAAAGTATAAAAAAGGATGTTGGCGGTATATTTATTCAGTTTACGCTAAACTAATGAATCATAAACATGGTAATCACACCGGATGTTATTAGCAAATTTCATGATGCAGTATTACAACAATCACAGTCTTTATTAGGTTTGACAAAAAGTGCTGAATCTCTGGATACAGCTGATGATATGGGAACTTCTGAAATCAAACTATCTAATATGAGCCCTGACCATAATAAAATAGCTAGCTCGAATAATGGTAAATTTGCAAAACTAGTCAAGAAATATGTAACGAAATTAAACGGAAATTCTAGGAGATATCTGGGTAATATTTATGGTGTTTAAAAGCGTGGAAATTTACTTATGATCGGTAATTCTCCAATAAAATTTGAAGGCGACTTTTTCCAGATAAAGGAACGAAACTATCGTTTGTCCATAGGATTACTGCAATTACTATTCAAAAAACTTCCGGATGAAAGTCTTATCAGTTCAGATGATTTGGATAATTATCGGATGATTATTGAAGTTTCGCGCGCTCACAAAAAACACTATTGCGTGAATGAGTCGATTCGAAAACTAAAGAGTAACAAATTTTATAAATTTTATTGCTCCAATGTTCGAAAAGTCGTCTGTAAAAAGTATCTCACCATTATCTCGAGAAGATAATGTTAACGCAAGAGAGAAAAGTGAACGGGTTGAGCAAACTAATCCAGTGGCAGTGAAAAAGATAACTGTTGATACACGAGTTAACTCGCATTCTAACGAGACCGATAATTATTATGAAGTT
This sequence comes from Torymus aiolomorphi, assembly GCA_036365515.1. Classification (NCBI taxonomy): domain Eukaryota; kingdom Metazoa; phylum Arthropoda; class Insecta; order Hymenoptera; family Torymidae; genus Torymus; species Torymus aiolomorphi. The sequence goes on along the minus strand of CM070873.1, from coordinate 208,933,073 downwards.
GATCATTTTAGTAAATATGCATCAGATATCTCAACCAATGAATATTTACCTAGAAGAATTCGTAAGAATTATAACTTTATTAATTGGAGATATCAAGGTGAAAGTAAAAAGAGACAGTGGACTAGTGATGATGAAGAGGAAGAAGTTGCTCCCAAAATCTCGCGAGTAGATGTTACAACTGCATACGAACTCGACGTCTGGGATGATCCTAACAAATTAGTTGATCGCTTACAAGTACTCGTTGCTGAGCAAAACGTGGGAATAAGATCTAACTATAGTGAAATCCGTTTTATTCTTAGTGAACTTCGCAATGCTAGTATCATAAATTAATCTTTCAAAGTTATGTTGTACTAGATTATCTAAAAATTGAGATATTGGCTAAGCCACATGTTAATTTTCAATAAAATTATTTTGGTAAACAAATATTTTCAAATACCCTGTCATTTTTTTTCTATTTCCCGCCATGGTCTGTTGACAAATGAAGAGCCTGGAATTACCGATTATTTAAGGTGAATGATATAAAGGATTCAGAGTCGCAGAAAAACTGCAGTGACTTCCGAGCTCAGATCACGAACTCAGATTTTCAACTGCGTAGCAGTTCACGTTTTGCGTACATGAGTTTTCCGAGTTATAAATGTTAAGCCCTAATCTGCAGAACAGGTGGGTGTCCGGGACAGTATTAAATTGATTATCCAATAAATAAAAGTAAAAATTCCCTTTTCAACCACCTCATTCATTTCAATTTTAAAACGATAAAAGTGATCTGTTTATAAACGTTTATAAACATTCAACTATTATCAAGATACGAAAATTGAATGCCTCGCTAAATTTTGAGTATGTTGGGTGTCTATAATTAAGTAATATTTATTTATTTATTTTACGGATAGCATTGACATTTTCTACAATAAATTTGAGCATTTATTATTTTATAAGACTTATTACATGTATAAACTGTTTATGATAGGATAATATAAATGAGTTGCTAAATATATTTTATACACTGAATAGAGGTGGTTCAATGATGTTTTTTTTTACTATTGTTAAGTCCGGAAATAAGTGGAAATAAGTAGTAATTGGTTTTATATAGGTTTATTATATAAAATACAATAATTTATTACCAATACAATCTGCTGGCTTCTGGTAGATCGATGTGTTGTAATTTCAATTACAATTCTTTTTTATAACGCTTGCTTTTATAAATTTACTATAAATAACTTATACGATCTGCTCGTCTAAGACGAGTAAGGCTTACGATTACAATTTCAATAACTTATAAAATCTGCTTACTAGATGTGTAAGGCTTACGGTTTCAACTTCTCGATGTCGTAGAGGTACACGGAGTTCGCCAGGTTTCTTGTACGCTGTGACTGATTCGCGTGACACACATCACTTCTTTTATAATACAAAATAATTAGGCTAAAGATGAGCCCGGTGACGTATCGAATTCATCTTTTGACAACTTACGTATTACAAGTTTTCTGGGTCGTCGTACTTGCGAAATGCTGAGCATTGCAAAGTGTGGCCTTTCGACTGCCGCGGAGTTCGGTGGCTTGGATTCTAGCTCGACCGTATATTAAAAACTGCATCCGTTGTCTTCCTGAGTGGGTGACTCTATACGTCACAAGGTTGCATAAGCAGAACGCTGCGTAGTATTAAGTTGCATTCTCGCTTTTATGTGTCAGAAAATATCTGATACTAATTATGCTTTTTCTTTAAAATGCGAATAGGTCTCCGAACGTAACACCTCCCCCCTTAGACTGTTGAATGTCGTAGAGATTCAACAAATGTATCAGAGATTTTCTGTTACAGAATTTGATTTAACGATAAACATAATAATACGATTTATAATAGTAATAGTAATATTAGTAATAATAATTATAATAATAATAATAATAATACTCGCCAGTCTTGGATCGACATGAATTTGTCATAAATTATGGTTTAAACAATTAATACTTTGATTTACAAAATCATGACCATTGGTTATTTTACATTCATGGTTATCAAGTTTAAGTTTTCTAAATTGTTAATTACTTTGGTGCGCATTGTTTAAATTGACAATTATATTTGGCGTATGCTATTCTTGCTAGCCGTGAAGTTAAAAGTGCATAGTTGTCGAAATTCGCGTATACATTATTCTGTGTCTCGAAAAAATCACTGATTTATGTTTTATTTGATGAATGTTTAAATGATGCGTCTCTTAAATAGACGCATTACCTCCCCCCTTGAATTGTTGGATAAAATTCAAACATGTGGCATCGGTGATTTTTCCTTACAAGTGTGTTAACATGGAAATAAGTGAATGTATTAGTACCATATGTGTAAACCGACAGTTTGTTATGAGGAAAGTTTTCTGATGACTCGTAATTTTGATGACACAGAGTTCATTAACTGTCGCCTACCGAAATTCCGCAGGACTATGCAGAAATGGGGTATATAAAGCGATATAGTTATGCATTGAATATCGTCAGTTCCAGATTCTTCTTTAACTTTTACACTGGGGAAAAAAAATGGCTCCTATCATCAGTGTAAGTATTATTATTATTTTAGTTCAAGCTTTTGTAAATTTTATGTTAATAATTTTGTCTATGTGAATTATAGGTTCATCAGCTTGTTCACAAAAGGACCAGGAATATTTATTTTCGTTCCATGAATGACCTGTTTCAGTGGGGCGTAGAGGTCATTGGTACTCTGGAGAGGCCTAATGTGTCTCGATTTTATAGGGTAAGAGTCTACTATTTTATTTATATATACCTGCAGCTTTGCTTATCTCATCTATTGAATTTAATGTTATAAAATATACAATTTAGATTTATTTTTCTTCTTTGATTTCAGATAAATCCATGGTTCCGCCTTGACCCTCGAGAAAGAGAAGATCTGGCTCGGCCGGATTTCGAGATTCTGGAGTTGCCCGCTTTACTGGAGTTAGAGGGGTCCGTCTCCTTGATGATGGGACGGGTGCAGTTAGTTCGTGTAAATAGTGATGAGGATGACTTTTTCGGACTGCGTAGATTATTTTATTCATTAGATGTGTATGTGGACTGGAGGGTCAGATTACGCTTCGTTCAATCATGTTTCGGGACTATATTTTACTTAGGGGATGATATTATTTTTAAAGCTTAGTGTATATTTATTTCTACTTATGTATGTATTTTATAATATTTTATATAATTAATATATGAGAAAAAAAAACTTATTTTTGTTTTGAATATATTTTTTTTTTCCTTCATTTCTACTCCTATTTTCCCTTCTTATCCCTTGTCTTTCTCATTAAGAAATTAATAATAATAATTAATATGAATAATAGTAGTGATAATAGCAATAATAAATTCTGTAAATTCGTAAAACTTTGTTATTGATTATTTTGTATAATGATGCTTGATTTTCTTTTAATTTTATTATTTTACAATTGTAGTAGAATTGTTTGTGGTTTTGTTTAATTTCTTCGCTTGATTTCGTACATGAAAATTTTGTAGTATGATTCTATAATTTTCTTTCTGTTTTGGTCTGACGGTTACATTTTTTTTTTTTTTTTTTTTTTTTTTTTTTTTTTTTTTATAGAGAATGATTTAATATCATTCACTTCCCTTCCCTGCTTACAATTATTTATTATTTTATTCAATTTTTATTTAACATTTTCGGGTATTTCTTTGACTTCGGGCGTTACTTTTAACTAAAGTAATTTATTGCGAACTAGAATGAAAAGATTTTTACTTCAGTTTTTTGTATGGGTGTTGGTTGGATATCGTTCGTTGAGTTAGGGGGTGATTTAGGACGGGGTGGCAGGGGTCTCAGATTAAATGGTCTTTGTATTTTTAGTTCTTGTAATTCGAATTCCTCGTGTTTTTAGTACCGATTTTTCTTTGGATTGGCCTAGAGATTGTCGGTTTGCTGACTATTATTTCTTCTAGCTCGCCATTGCTTTTATTTTTTTCTCTTGTCTCATTAAGTTTGTTCAAAACTACTAGTAGATGCGTTATGGAGGTAAACATTGCCCCAAAAAGGTGTTTGGAACATCCATATAGTTTTTGTAATGTGTAACCTCGTATTACTGTATCTACTAACATTTTTTTAACTGTAGTAGGATTAGAGTCATTATAATTCCGGAACTATATGTTCCATATTCTTTGTATTTCTCTAGTAGTTTTTTCCAAGTATTTTCAGCAATGTTAGTTAATGTTCTTTCTGTGAGAAGATTACTCATGATGTCATCTTTTGCAGAATTTTCGCTTCGTGTAAACTTTGTTATTGTGTTTATTATAGATTTTTTTTCCATCGGGTAAAGTAGTCTTTCCTGGAAATGTTCCAAGTCTTGTTGTGTATATATCCCACTAGTTGCTAGTGAGGTTAATTTTTCTGGGGTCCAATTTTTGATTATTTTTGGTTTAAAGGTGGTTATGTTTTTTTCAACCTTTCTAGGTGTGGGTGTTAGACTTATCCAGTTATTATCTATTTTGTAGTACGGTGGAATTATTGTATCACAGTCGATTTGAGTTCCTGTTCTTATTAAAATATGAGTTTTTGGTGTAAGAAACCAAGTAGTATTTCTAGCTGTAACAGGAAGCTCTTCGTAACATTCTTTTGTATGCTTGATTTTTACGTTGATAGGGGTGCATTTTATTACATGTATTGCTTCCCCTGCGAGTCGTGCAAGGTATCCTGGTTTTTGCATTACATTGTATGCAAATTCATCTGGGGAATGGGAGGCTAAGGATAAGGAATTTAGAATTTCTTTTCTTTCTAATTCACATATTTTTGTTAAAATGTTTAAATATAAGCTTTTAAATTGCGCCCGAAAATGTTTTTCTACATGAACAAATTTCGCATTTGTATACGCAAAAATATCTATGTTGATTAAATCTCGCTGGTGACTCACATCGTTATCGAATAGTACATTTACGTTGGTTTTTTCGTAAATAAATAATTTAGGGTGTTCCGTTTTTGTTATAATTCTGTCGCAAAACTTAATACTTTCTACAGCATTTAAAGAAAAAGATATATCGTAAGTATTTATTGTATACATTATTTCCTGGTTTGGTGATAATGTTTTTGTTACGGTGCCCTTAAATAGAACATCATATTTGTTATCAAAACAGTTTTCGTTTGGAAAATGCGACCAAAATGTGTAACCGGCTTGAATGTCTATGCAATGCTCGTCAGAGAATTTGCATGTCGTTCCTGAATTTAAATGTAATTTATTATTATTTAAATTTACCTTTGCGTATTCTTCCGTAAGTGTAATTTTTATGAGTCCTTGAACAAGAACATTATCCCAACTTCCATAATCATCCGCGTAGGTGCCTCCCGAACAAGATTTTCCTTCGATTTTTCCTGCGAGGTCTATTCCTACTGTTTTGGTTTCGTTTATTTTAATATTTGCTATTGTGTGAAAGTTGTCATATTTAAATATTCCTGTATTGTGTAGAAATTTACATTGTTCAGCACTAATGTCGTATAAATATTCCTGTAGGCCGTTTTCAACTGGACCTAAGTGGCTGAACATTCCGCAGTGATATATTGTTCGTCTTATTTCTATTTTGCATTGCATTACGTGATTTGTTTTGAATTCCGCTAATTGTAGTAATTGTATGGTCGTATTTGTTATTACTAAATCTTCCTCGTGAAAATTACAGTCTCCGTTGTCTACGAGAGAGTACGTTGTTACTGTTGGGTCAGTAGAACCGCAATCGAATCCAATTATTGCTTGGTTTGGTTGTAGTAAATTATATATAAAAAAAATTTTTAGTAACTCCATCATGTCCTATAACAGAAAGTTATGTTATTATTTTTATTATTTTACAAGACTTAATTTGTTCGAATGAACTGTTTTTGCTTTTCCGTTGTAGTTTATAGTAATATTGTTATTTGCATTTATTTTTATTATGTCAAACGGACCTTGATAATGATTTTGTTCAAGTTTTCCCGGTTTTGGTTCTTTTAATAGCCATACCTTGTCTTCTTTTTTAAGTTGTATCGGGTTTATAAGTTTGTCATAATGAGTTTTTGATTTTTGTTTTGAAATTATTAAGTTATTTCTAGCTAACTCAGTAGTTGTAGTAATGTTTTTTATTAATTTTTCTAAATACCCGTTATAGGTCGGTAATAATTCCGATCTTTTAATTGGTTCACTAGATGGAACTCTTGCAGGATAAGCAAAAACAAGTTCGTATGGTGTAAATTTATGACTACTATGTACGCTTGTATTATAATGAAGTTGTGCAAATTCTATTAATTCGTCCCATTCGTATTTTTTGTTGAAAATTTTTTAGATATTCGCATAGTGGGTGGTGTGCCCTTTCTAAGGATCCATTTGATTGTGGCGAAAATGCTGTTGTTTCAATTTTTTTGAATTTGAATCTTTTAGCTATTTGTTTAATAAGATTACTTGTGAAATTTGCTCCTCTATCGGTTAGTACTATTTTTGGTGAGCCAAATATACATATAAAATTTTTTATAAAAGCGTTTGATACTGATTCCGCCGTTTGATCTTTTAAGCATGATAAAATTACAAATTTAGATAATTGATCTTGTATAGATAAAATATATTTATTACTATTTTTAGTAGTGTTAAACGGACCTACGATATCCATAGCGATTTTATCAAAAGTTTTTGCTGGTGTGTCTGTGATAATCATTGGTTGTTTAGTTCTTTTACGTTTTAGTTTATTTCTTTGGCAAATTTCGCATTTATTTACTCTGTTCTGGATGTCTGATTTCAAATTTTCCCAAAAATATTTTTCTTTTATACGATTGTAAGTTCTGTTTATGCCTGAATGCCCCCCTATTGTAGAGGAGTGATAAGTATCAAAAATTCTATTTCTATCGTTTATATTTACGTAATCTATATTATTCAGACATATTATTACTTTCATTTTTGTGTTTTGAAAATTGTCCTTCAATAATTCTTCTATTTCTTCCCAACTTATGTTTAAAATTTCAATATTCCTTGATATGCTAAAAATGAATATCTTCTGTGTGTTCAAAATTTCTTTTAATTTTTGTATTAATTTTATTAAGTTTTCTTTAACTATTTTCGATGTTGCTGATGTATCGAGACATAGAATAAATATTTTCTTATTTTCAATATTAATTATATCTATTTCGCCCTTTTTTAAGTTTGTATTTATTTTTAAGTTTTTATTTTTGATTAATAAGTTAGTATTCTCGTCTAATGTTTGGTGTTCATGTGATATAAGATGCACAATGTTGTCGTTTCTAAGTTGTATTGCGTTTTTTGAATATATTATGTTTTGTTGCGTTTGCGTTGTTGTGCCGTTGTTGTTTTTGCTATTTTTATCTTTTTTTTCTGTTTTTGTGTACCAGCTGTGGTTTTCATTGATCTTCCCCCTTTTTGTTCAGTTTTTAACTGAACTTTATTCGTTTCGCTTGTTTTATCAGTTTCGTTTGGTGATCCTATGTTAGTATTTAATTTGTTTCTTTTTTGTGCTCTTGTAATTACGAAAACTTCTATGGGATTTCGGGACAGTGCGTCTGCGTTGGCATTTTGTTTCCCTGGTTTATACACGATATCAAAATCATAATCAGATAGTTTTAATCTCCATTTTTGAACTCTAGCGTTGTTGTCAGCTGTTTTTAACCACAATAAAGGTTTGTGATCTGTGACGATTGTAAATTTCGTTCCATATATGTAATTTTTAAATGTTTTTACTGCAAACATTATAGCTAATGCTTCTTTTTCGTAGGTATGATATTTAATTTCAGCTTTATGTAAGCTTCTTGATGCATAAGCAATTGCTGGGTCTTTACCTATTATTCCTTGTGATAAAATTGCACCTAAAGCAAAGTTTGAAGCATCTGATGTAATAATAAATGGTTCGTCGAAATGTGGATATGCCAAAACTGGTGCTGTACATAGTAAATATTTAATTTCATCAAAGGCTATTTGTTGATCTTTTTCCCAATGAAATTTTACGTCTTTTTCTAGTAATATATTTAAAGGTTTTGTTATCTTTCCATAGTTTTTTATATGTCTTCTGTAGTAATTCGAAAGTCCTAAAAATTCTCTAATATTTCTAATGTTTTTAGGTATTGGAAATTTATTTACTGCTTCTACCTTTTTTAGATCTGGTTTTATGCCATGTTCGCTTATAATATGTCCTAAATAACATACTTCTTTTTTTAAAAATTCGCATTTTTCCGGTTCTAATTTTAAATTAGCTTCTCTTAATTGTTGTGCAACTATACTGAATCTTTCGTTTGTTTTGTCTATAGTCTTTCCAAAAATTATTATATCGTCAATAAAGACAAAGCATATTTTACCTATTAAATCACCTAAGACTGTATTCAGAACTCTTTGAAATGTACGCGGCGAATTTTTTAATCCGAAAGGCAAAACATGAAATTCAAAGCGTCCTAATGGATGTATCCTAAAGGCCGTTTTATGTGTGTCTTTTGGTTTCATGGGAATTTGGTGAAACCCCGATTTTAAATCTATGACGTGATAAAATTTTGTTTTTCCCAATTAATCAAAAATTTCTGTAATATTTGAAAGTAAGTAAGGATCCGATATTGTTTTTTCATTTAATTTACGATAATCTATGACTAAACGCCATCGTTTTTGTCCGTTTACTAGTTGTTTTTTTTCTACAATCCATGCTGGAGCGTTGAAAGCACTTTTTGAATTTCTTACCAGATTATTTTTTATTATTTTTTTTGTTTCTTCTACAGCCACTTCCTTTAGCTTATGTGGTAAAGGAAATTGTTTTACGTATACAGGTTTATCATCTATTAAGTTAATTTCATGTTGTTCTACGTTACATGATCCTAAACTGTCGCCCTCTAACCAGAATATGTCTTTATTTTTCATTACTAAATTTTTAATAATTATTTTATTATTTTCAGGTAAGTTTTCGTAACGGATTTTTTTGAGTAATTCTTCCTCTCGGTCTGATTTTTTATTTGGATCATATTTTTCTATAAAATTTATTGATCCTAAGTTTAAAATTTCATTTTCATCTATTTGCAAATCATCCGTTATTTGAAAACCGTCAGGCAAATAATCTATTTCGTAAGAGATAAAGTTATATTCTTTCTCGTTTCCATAAATTTTTTTATATTCTTCTAAATCAGCTTCAATATTCTTATTTATTATTGTTAAAAATTGTTTGTAGTCTGTTGGTTTGATTTCCTCAAAATCCATTATTTCATCTTTATTTTCAAGAGCTATATTAATATTATTTATTAAAGATTTGATATTATTTTTGTTATTCTGTAAAATTGTTTCGTAATGTACATCTGCTTTGTCCTTGGGTAATATTTCGTCGAGAATTTTCCTCTGTAGTTCTATTTCCTCTTTGTTAAGTTCAGAGATGTGATTTAGGATTTGTGTTATATCTTCATAAAATGTTATTTCTGAAGTTATTTTCATCTCTTTTTTGTTAATTAATTCAGGTTCATAGGATACAGAGCAAGTCACTTCTTCAGATTTCCCCGAATATTTGTTTAACATTAGTTTTTCTAGCTTTATTTCCTCTTCAAATTCTAATTTTGCTTCTTGTTCTATTGGTATGTTTTCCGTTTCCTTAATAAATGTTTGTCTTATTTCATTTCCCTGAGATTTATGGTTATTTGTAATTGTATTAAAAGAGCCTGTTTTTATCGTGTATCTTGGTTTCAATGCAATTTTACTATTATTTAATTGTAAATAACCTTCATCTAGTCTTAACTTCTGTTCCGAGAGTATTTTAATACCTAGTATTCCATCGTAAGGGAGAGAAAATTCTTCAGGAGCTACATGAAAATCAATAAACAAATCATTAATTAGCATTTTTACTACTCCCAATGTTTCTATGGCCTTATCTGTGATGCCTGATAGCTGAATTTTCTTATTTTCTAATATTATGTATGGTGGTATTTGATTTTTCTTAATAATGTTTAACTGGGCCCCACTATCTACGAGTAATTTGCATGATTTTGCAGTGTAAGGATTTTTTATTTCAATATACTGTAGTGCATTTTCTAATCTTAGAAAGTACATTGTAATTTTTGATGAAGTTAGTTTATTATTTTCATGTGTTGTGATCATTTGAGTATCTAACAGATTTTCTTCTTCGTTCTTCTTGATTAACGTATCAACTTCAACGTCTTTTATAGTTAATTTATTTTCTTGATTTTCTAACTCTAAGTTTTTTGTAGTTTTATCTGTTAATGTGATTGTTTTGATGTTCGTTTTATTGTCGAGTGTTTCGTTTTGTTTTCTTCTGATCCACTCGCTCTCAGAAGAATTTAAGCGTTTCCCGAATTTCGCTGTTCGTAGGTATTTTGCTGTGTCCTATAGCATTCTTCAAGTGAGTGGGTAAAATTTTTGCAGAGGCTGCAGAATTTTTCTAATTTACCTTCTACTTGTTTCAATAACATACAATTTTCGATCGTATGTTCCCTTTTCCTGCAATAGGCACAAGTTGGTGCTGTTTCTGCCTTTTGTAATTTCCTACAATTTTCTATAGAATGTCCTGGGATTCTACAAAATTCACAATATAGTTTTTTTCCTTTTTGCATGTTTATTTGTTGATTAAAATTCGTGTTTCTTGAATGAAAATATTGTTGTTGCGTTTTATTTGTGAATCCATGTGAATTGTTATTGGTGTGATAATTGTTTCTGTTTTCCGGATTATTATAATTTGATTTGTTTATTTTATAATTATTATTTATTGGTGAATCAGTGTTTCTATCTGGGCAATGTATTGCTGTATGTGTTGTTGCTTCACAAATTTGACAATTTATTCTATTTCCGAATGCTTGTTGTCTACTTTGCATAGCCATAATTCCCGCTGTTTGGCAATCCGAGGTTTCGTGACCTTCTATAGCACAGATTGTGCACCATATCATTTTCCTCGTTACCTGACAGTATTTCATTACATGTCCGGGTTTATTGCACCTTTGACATACCGCCGACGGGCAGTTCTTCATTGTGTGGCTCACGTTACCACAGAGCTCGCAACACTCCTCGGCGTTAGCACTTTTTTCGCACGTATTTGGGTCATGGCCTTTTTTCTTGCATTTCCAACATAATTCATATTTTTTTATAATCGGGCATTGTGTTACTGTGTGTCCCATGTTTTGGCAGTATTGACAATGGTTTCCCTGCATTTCGTTTAATCTACATGTATCTATTGAATGTCCACTTAAGCTACAATAATTGCAAATTAATTCCATTTTATCTTTTACTGTATTACAAAAGTATGATAAGTGGTCTTTATTTTTACAATATACGCATCCTGCATTTACGCAAAACATTGCTTCATGAAATTTATCGTTACAAATTTGACAATGAAATGTTCTAGCTTCCTTTTTTATATTTAATTTCTCAGTATTGAATAGTATATTTGCTTTATCTTCTCTTAGTAATTTTTGTTTTTCGAGTTTTAATTCTATCTCTATTGCTTTTTTCATAGCGGCATGTGTACTATTCGGTTCGCCTAGTTCTACTCTTATTTCTTGTTTCAAACCGTTTTTAAAACTGTTTAATACATCATCTTCTAGTTGAGTTTTAAATATTTGTAATTGCTCTGTCGTAACGCCGTCCTCTATTTTTTTTAGTTCTATTATATTTGTGCTTATTATTCGAATTTTATTTCCGTATTCTAATACTGATTCATTGGTTTTTTGAACCATTCTCCGTAATTTACCATATAATGTGTATAAGTCATCTGTACAAGGGTAAATAGTTCTTATAGCGGTTATTAATTCTTCGATGTTCCCAATTGTTATTGTTCTTATTGCTTTATGTATTTCCCCACGTAACTTCATTTTTAAAATTTGTACTAAATTTCGTTCGTCCGCCGCGTTGACAATGTTTTTTGCTTCTTTGAGTTTGTCGATATATTCTTCTGCTGTTATATTTTTTCCGTCAAATGTCGGTACCAATCCCAATATTTCTTTCAGTGGTAGTTTGAGTTGTTGATTTGCCATATTTATTTCGGGTTCTATTATGGTTCTATTAATTTCCGATTCAACAGTATTATTTGTTTGGTTTAATACTTCTGTTTCTGTTTCTCTTCTTTCCTGTAGATCTGTTTTAGCTAAAATAAGACTTTGTTCGTTTAGTATTCCGTCTATGTCCGTGTAGTCGCCTATTTCATCTACTGATGTATCTACTGTTTTATCAAAAAATGCAGAATCACGATTTAATAATGTTGGCGTAAAATATTCTGTCGGTGACTCTAAATCCGATTTTGTTTGAGGTAAAAGTAAAGAATTTTTAGAGTGATTTTGTGTTAAATTGTCTTGATTTCCCAGTTGTTTGTTGTCTGATTTTTTTTATTTCCTACTCTTGAGGTTGATTGAATGTCAATACTCGGTATTTCTAGTAATGTTTTATTATTATTTTTTTTGTCTTGTGATGCATTTGCGTATGTATGTGGTGTAAAATCAATGAGGTCAATGTTTGAATTTTGCGAATTTGTCGCGATTTCTTTGTCAGATGTTCCTGTTCCTTCGTTTAATGGTTTTATATTTCGTGCGCGTGGAGGCGATCGTAGTATTTTAGAACTTCTTTGGAATATTTTACTTGATTCCCGGTTCCTTTCACTTACTTTATCTTTTAAAATTGGATTTTCTGTAGTTTTACTTCTTGTTATTATTGGATTTTCTATATCCTTCTTATGTGACATTGGCAATTTATTTACTTATTCGCCAATTCTATATCTCTATTCTTAATGTTTTTCGTGTAATTTGATTTCTCATATTCTCATTTCTTGTTTATGTATAATATTTATTTATTCAATGATCATTATTTTGTATTATTATTTCATTTTTCTCCTTCGTATTGGATTTGTTTTATTTATTTCAATTTCTTTTTATTTATTTATTCATTTGTTTATTTCTTTTTCACTAATATTTTAGTTATTTGTTTTTACTGATATTATTTAATTATTTGTTTCTTAAAGTTTCCCTATATGAATTTTTCACTTTAAATGTCTTGTTTATTAAATATATTTGCGTGATGCTATTTACTTATATATTTTGATTTATTTTGATTTTATCTTTATGTGAAATCTTTTTTTTTTTTTATATTCGTTTACGTTATTTGTATTTGGGTTATCCTTTCTTCTTTCCCTATTTCTATAACATCGTCTATTTTCCCTTTTTTTTTTTTTTTTTTTTTTATTTATCTGTTAATATGTTAGTAATCTGGACGAGCCGTACACGTTCATCTTCAGAAGTTTAAACGATCATGCTACAATGATCCTCTCAACTTCTTACTGCAAAACGAGAAGCTCGGAAGCAGTTAGTAGTGATATTTTTAGTAATTTTCAAATACTACTCGTTTCCTCTCATTCCAGTCTTATTTTTTCGTATAAATCTAGTGAACTTACGTTCGATTCGTACCGGAACCACTGTTAAGTCCGGAAATAAGTGGAAATAAGTAGTAATTGGTTTTATATAGGTTTATTATATAAAATACAATAATTTATTACCAATACAATCTGCTGGCTTCTGGTAGATCGATGTGTTGTAATTTCAATTACAATTCTTTTTTATAACGCTTGCTTTTATAAATTTACTATAAATAACTTATACGATCTGCTCGTCTAGTAAGACGAGTAAGGCTTACGATTACAATTTCAATAACTTATAAAATCTGCTTACTAGATGTGTAAGGCTTACGGTTTCAACTTCTCGATGTCGTAGAGGTACACGGAGTTCGCCAGGTTTCTTGTACGCTGTGACTGATTCGCGTGACACACATCACTTCTTTTATAATACAAAATAATTAGGCTAAAGATGAGCCCGGTGACGTATCGAATTCATCTTTTGACAACTTACGTATTACAAGTTTTCTGGGTCGTCGTACTTGCGAAATGCTGAGCATTGCAAAGTGTGGCCTTTCGACTGCCGCGGAGTTCGGTGGCTTGGATTCTAGCTCGACCGTATATTAAAAACTGCATCCGTTGTCTTCCTGAGTGGGTGACTCTATACGTCACAAGGTCGCATAAGCAGAACGCTGCGTAGTATTAAGTTGCATTCTCGCTTTTATGTGTCAGAAAATATCTGATACTAATTATGCTTTTTCTTTAAAATGCGAATAGGTCTCCGGACGTAACACTATAATTTTGCAATAATTATTTGCGGGCAAAAAAATGTTATTTTTGGTATTTGTAGAGTGTTGAAAATCTAATATTGACTAGCAGAACCTCAAATTATCCTACTACCGGCTGTTTGTCTAACTTTTGCTCAAAAATCCTGTCCCACTAAAGAAACGGTTCATGGACAGTTCCTCGTCTGCCACTTTCCCGTCCCCCATTTTCTCGTCTGCCATATGCCCGTCTGGACATTTCCTCGTCTGGGTCACTTCCTCGTCTAGACGCTTCACCGTCTGGGACACTTCTCCGTCCAGGACGTTTCCCCGTCTAGACAGTTCCCCGTCCAGGACACTTCCCCATCCTGGATGTTTCCCCGTCTAGACACTTCCCCGTCCAGGACACTTGTCCGTCCAGGGCACTTACCCATCTAGGACACTTCCCCGGCAAGGACACTCCCCAAAAGGTACTACACTTCCCCATCCAAGATACTTTCCATCTAGGACGCAACCCCGTCGAGGACACTAAGTGTGTATGTGTGTGGAGGGGGGGGGGGGGTGCGCGGCGCGCGCGTGTGTGACTCTAATCTATAACTTTTATTTTCAGAAAAAACGATGTCCATACGTAAATTTAATAATATAATATTTTCTTTTATATTATTCGATAATTGTATTTATTAATTTTTTTCCCCGCTTTTTTTGAATCGTTTTATATTTTTACAAGTAATAAAGTGTACCACTTGCTATCAATCCAATAAATCCACGATTTACTAGCACGGCGCGACATCAATTTGTTTTAGAAAAATCAGTCAAATTTTTACAGTTCAAATTTTTATTGTAAGTAATTTAAAGTAAACTTTCATATTTCTGTTTAGAAAAGAAAAATGTATTTCATATTTCCGTATAAATAATAACTATCAGAGATAATGTGATACCAATAAAAAAAGGCTTTCTCTTTGCGAAAGAAATATTGAAATAATACTATAACAGTATTACTTAAATATACATTTACATTCGTATATATGTTCATACATGCTTCAATATTAGTAGAAATATATACATTTTTTTATAAGGAAGAATATTTTCAGATTTCAATAATTTTATGCAAATATAATTGAGATTAAAAGAATTAAATATCTTCTGAATTCTGTATATAAAAATGCATTTAAAAATAAATTACTGTGTATGATATTACAATTACTACTTTTATTTGCATTTATATAGACTAGCTTTATATTTCTTTACACTTAATAAAATTTTCCCTTTCTATCCGAATATTCTCAATCTCAGATAAAAGAAAAAATACCACTCAAAATATCTAAAAAAGTAATATTATTTAAAATATATTACACATGATAATATTGAAAAGTAACATCTCACTCGATAATTGATTCTTTTTTTGTATAAATCCTTTTGTCTATCTTTGTAATGCTTTCCAGATTAAATTAATAATTTCAAATAATTTATAAGAAACTTGTATATATAATTTGTAAATTTGAAATCGAACAATGTGTCATTTTGATAATAATTCAAGATTGTATCGGGAAAAATAAATAGTAATAACTGTAAATGACTGCAAAATGGTCGAACTGTAATGGAAAAACTGTTCTATAATGATATACAGTCTTTCAAATTTCTTGTGTTCATATTTTCCATATATTGGTAAACAAAGTCTGTATACAAGTGACTAAAGAAATAATATCCCTCTAAGTGTCGAAACTCTAGCGGGGGTGCCGTAAACCCTGATATATGAGAAAGGCTCCATAGCGCTATGCAGCCCGTACTTTATTCTCCTTTTCTAAAAAAGTATTATTTTTACAAAACATTTTTTCCCTATATTAGTACCTATTATACAAAGTTTGTATACAAGTGACTAAAGAAATAATATTCCTCTAAGTGGGGGTGCCGTAAACCCTAATATACGAGAAAGGCTCCATAGCGCTATGAAGCTCGGGTTCCATGATTCAGAGAAGGCTTCATAAACCGATTCTAAAGATAATTTGTGTGTTATTAAGAAATGAAGGGAATCAATCGCTAACGAACAAACCTGTTATGAGTTTGTCGTAAATGCCTATTTCCAAATCGATAAAAGTGGGTATTCGATTCCCTCAATTTATTAATAATTATTAAACTACGAACGTTCATTATCTTATTTTTATAATTTATGTGTGTGAACACACACACAGACACACACAGTGTCCTCGACGGTGTTGCGTCCCAGATGGAAAGTGTCTTGGATGGGGAAGTATCCAGGACGGGGAAACGTCCTGGACGGAGAAGTGTCCCAGACGGTGAAGCGTCTAGACGAGGAAGTGACACAGACGAGGAAATGTCCAGACGGGCATATGGCAGACGAGGAAATGGGGGATGGGAAAGTGGCAGACGAGGAACTGTCATGCTACCAAAGGAACTACCTATGTATTTTTTCTTTTTTTACTTGTGTAATATGTTAGTAATATTGTTTGTGAAATCAAATAAATAAACTGTTTGCTGCAATTTTTTTTCACTTTGAGAAGGTTTAAAACACTATAAATAAATCATATGTGACCTGAATAGTTTGCATTCAAACATAGCTATTATTTTCAAAAGGGAGAGAACTAGCTGAAATCAAGCGCACACTATATATATTTTAATACATTATATTTCTTTTCTAAATATTAAAAAAGTATTAATTTAAACTTCTGTGATGCAAAAAATGTTGGAGTAATCGTAAAAGAATATCAGTATTATTTTTATGATACAAAAGTCTCAAACTATTTTCTATATTGTGACTTAAATATTTTAAATTTTCGCGCCTAACCACATCAGTTGAGTCATGCGGCCCGTTCATAACATCTATAATTTCCATGCGGGTGCCAGCCCTTTTTTTTATAATTTCCCTATGAACTGTCTGTATATGGGACTGTCAAATTCAGAAGCGTTATTTGGATGATACTTCGAAAAATAGGGCATGTATCTAGGTTTAGATAAGTATTGAACAAGCATCAAAATTTTAAAGCAACCTGTTCAAGGCCTGCCGTACACCTGGCAGGGCCGGGGCGTTTTATCTACCTCTGAGGGATATCTCACAATTTGTCCATTGAAAGAATTTTCGAAAACCAGTGGTGGGGGTAGAAATTTTGGTTTTTTGCTTATAACTCGAGAAGGAGCGTCCGGATCGAAAAACGGACGAAATTTTGGGAGTGTAACAATAGGGGGGACATACTTTTAATATATACTATCGAATGACGTTGACGGAATTTCCAAAAATCGGTGGTGGGGGTAGAAATTTGGTTTTTTGCTTATATCTCGAGAAGGAGAGCTCGGATCGAAAAACGGACGAAATTTTGGGGACGTAACAATAGGGGTGACATACTTTTAATATACTATCGAATGACATTGACGGAATTTCCAAAAATCGGTGGTGGGGGTAGAAATTTTGGTTTTTCGCTTATATCTCGAGAAGGAGCGCTGGAATCGAAAAACGAACGAAATTTTGGGGACGTAACAATAGGGGTGACATACTTTTAATATACTATCGAATGACATTGACGGAATTTCCAAAAATCGGTGGTGGGGATAGAAATTTTGGTTTTTCGCTTATATCTCGAGAAGGAGCGCTGGAATCGAAAAACGAACGAAATTTTGGGGGTGCAACAATAGGGGGGGCATATTTCTAATATACTATCCAATGACGTTGACGGAATTTTCGAAAATCGGTGGTGGGGGTAGAAATTTTGGTTTTTCGCTATAACTTGAAAAGGAGCGCTCGGATCGAAAAACGGACGAAATTTTGGGGGTGCAACAATAGGGGAGGGGGGGGCATACTTTTAATATGCTATCCAATGACGTTGACAGAATTTCCAAAAATCGGTGGTGGGGGTAGAAATTTTGGTTTTTTGCTTACATCTCGAGAAGGAGCGCTCGGATCGAAAAACGGATGAAATTTTGGGGGGTGTATTTCAATAGGGGGGCTATCATTTTTTTACATAGAACCATATGCTATATACAAAATTTTCATAACCTCAAAATTGTGCAAAATATTTTGCCCGCGCAGCGTCCTCGTAATTCAGCTATGAGTATGTATATGACTCGATAGCCTAGTGGTAAGGTGGCTGCTCAGTAATCTAAAGATCGTGAGTTCAAATTCAACCTCCGGCAATTGTTTTTTTTTCTTAAAAATTTGTTATATTAAATATTAATGTTTATCGGTAAAGTATATTAATACAGTATTCTACCTTAACACCATGAACATTGAGGCCTTGCGCGTGCTATTAGATACAAATTCAGCTTTGAGCATACATATGTGTCGATAGTCGAGTGGTAAAGTTGCTGCTCAGTAATCTGAAGATCGCAGGTTCAAATCCACCCTTCGGCGTTTTTTTCATGAAAACTTTTTATATTAAAATATTAATATTTATCAGTAGAGTATATTCATTTACCTAGTGTTCTACCTTACCGACGGCACTACCGTGAAGGCATCGCGCTATAAGAATATAAATTAAGCTATGAGTATACATATGTCTCGATAGCCGAGTGGTAATGTGGTTGCTCAGTAATCTAGAGATTGTGAGTTCGAATCCACC
Organism: Torymus aiolomorphi; assembly: GCA_036365515.1. Lineage (NCBI taxonomy): Eukaryota > Metazoa > Arthropoda > Insecta > Hymenoptera > Torymidae > Torymus > Torymus aiolomorphi. The sequence continues at coordinate 208,914,467 of CM070873.1, read as the reverse complement.
CTCCGGCGTTTTTTTCGTGAAAACTTTTAAATATTCGCAATGGTACTAACCATAATGGAGTGTACAACATGGAAGAGAATGCCGAATAAAAAAAATATTTGAAGGATAATGGAGAGGTTGATTCTGACTGCTAGATGGCTCTCGCAAGCAAAGTTAGTCAAGGCTTCGGATATATAAGCGTGTTGCGATCGTTAGAAGCTTTCATTCCCTAATAATGGATCAAAGCAGCTCGACCGTTGCTCCTGAGCAACAACAGCTGATACAAAACGATACAAAAAAGTCGCAGTGGAAAAAATGTTCGGAAAAAATTTCAACAAACACATATTCTTTGCCCGAGCAAAAGGGTTATAAAAAGTTCTGAATATTTACTAGTAGATAAGAACCGCTGGCGGAGTGATGCAGGGTGACAAGTAGCAGGCCGCCCGCTGCCCGCCGGCCTAATGCTTGCACGGACCGCTGGCCGTTCGCTTCCGGTAGCCCGCTCCTCGTCCCCTCAGGACCCTCATTGCGGCTGGCCTAGAACGGGGCAAGACGAGATCCGGAATCAGTAGGCCGATTCTGGCTCAACCCGGTTTTCCCGTGCGGGTGAGTCAGAACCGATTCTGGATCAAAAAAGGTCTGGGTTATTTGGCCTCGTGCAATGACGGGTGAGCCAGAAACCCTAGGCCGGTTCTGGCTCAAACAAGTCACGACCTGGTATATGGGTTAATGACCATTACGCAATTGCGGGTGAGTTAGAAACCCTAGGCCGGTTCTGGCTCAAACAGGTCACGACCCGTTTGAGCCAGAACCGGCCTAGCTTATCTACTAGCAGCTGCTCTCTGCGGAACAGCTGAATCGCTACACTGATTATCCGAGTATGGCAAAAATCATACTGTCTCTCTCACGTTTACACATGTAAATGAGAGAGACGTTGATTTGACTCTCTCCTCGGGAACAACGAGACGAGGAAGAAGACGGAAGTGCTCACTCATTCAGTCGCTAGTAAAAGTCTGGACGGCGTGCTCGCCACGAGGCCGCATGTCCGACTCTCACGGCATTCTCACTCTACTCAAAGGCTCACTCTGCAGCGGTCTGCCACGTGGAAAGCCTCACTGTACACCTTCGGAGATTCTCATCTGAGAGTCAAGTTTGCTCTCACTCTCTCGACATCTCATACGGCGTCGTCTCGAACGGCATACTCATAGTGCAGTGCTTCTCACACGGCATCTCCTCGTGTAGCAGTGCTGTTCGACCGGCATCTCATCACATGGCATATCTCACCGACTCGCTGCATCTGGCTGGCCACGAGGAATCACCTTTCAGCAACTGCTGCGCCAAACTCAGACGGATTTCTCAAGCAGGAAAATTACACTGGCGATTCTCAATCGGTTTTTCTCAACTAGCTTCTCAACTGTGGTTTCATCTGGCTTCTCTCATCGGCTGCTTCGCATCCTCACACTCATCTCATAGGCTTATCTCATCTCACGTTATCATGCTCAACTGACGGCTCTTCTCAACTGCTCATCATCGTTGCTGAATCACCATCACTCGACCACCTCATTAGCGTAGCGATTAATACAACGCTACGTGCGAGAAGGTAATTACTCAATTACATGCGGCCATTGTATACAGAGGTGCGCTGCTATACGGAAGGCATAACCACGCGGTATAATTAGGAAATACTCAGGCACGATTAGATCAGTAATACTTAATCGTGTCATCTCATTAAAAACTCAACCACAGTAAAATCAATTATATTGATTGTGCTATTTATTGAATGGTTACTCTCATCAGTGATTCTCAACGTACTTCATAAAAACTCATAGACTCCAATTGTAAAACTCATAGACTCCAATTGTAAAACTCACTCACACTCACACAGGAAAACTCATACACTGAAATTGTAACACTCATACACTCAAATATAATCTTGCAACAGTCATATACTCACTATTTATTGTAACTTTTCATCCATTTAATCTCAACCTTTGTAACATCAACTTTTATATCAATTTAAGTGGTTCATAATGTAGATATGTAATCGTAATTTATATTTTATAGTTATTTTGAATATATTATAGTTTAATTTACTAAAGTGTTTGGCTCTCAATTTATTTTATAAACAGCAACAGCATGTCCTCATTATAAATTATGGCATTCTCAAACACCTATTGGCGGAACATTATGATATTCGTATAAGTATTTTTATAAGTATTTTATTTGCCACACGTTCTCTTATTTATTATTTCAAAGATTATCTTTTTAGTTTTCTTTTGCATTGTTATGTTTTTGATAAATCTTTTATATCTCTTATGTATTTTACGACATAATGAACTAAATTGTTATTGTATTCTATTATAATTGACTGAAATTTATAATTTTATACCTTTTAATGTATTTTCTAATTTTTGCCGAAAAGGGAGAATAAAGATTTATCTATTTATCTATCTATCTCCCTATCCCTCTTTCTCTTGAGTCACATGAGTATGTTAACAATCTGCTTGTTCATGTATTGTCGATGCCCGCCCCAACCAGCAGCACTCGCTACGCTCGTGCTGCAAATGTTGGGCGGGCATCGAACGCACCTAAACGCGCGCATCAGGAAAAACCAATTGCAACATAGGTAAAATAAAATTGAAAAATATAATCTGCAAACTACAAGAACGACGTGAAGTCGCTAACGCTGCCAAAGCATAGGGCGAAAGTAAAAACATGGCTGCGCAGAGTTCACGTCACCAGGGAAGACGATGATTTTCGATTTTTCTAGATTGATTAATTAACGTACTTTCGCCCGGGAATAGAGAAAAATATTATTTCTTACACGGGGGTTATTTTCCCTCCTTGTAAGAAAATCTACTATATCACAAATCTCAAAATTAAGTTTTCAATATTATCAATACAATGTATAGTATTATAATTTGTAAACAAAGAAAATGTTTTTACTCTTACTACCCCTGCTAGAAATACCGGATTCAAAATGATAAAAATGTATTCAGATTGAATCATATTGAATACATTTAATACCGTGAATCCATTTGAAGAAACGTACGGGATTAAAATTTAATCAGATTTAATCACTTTCTATTCTAATCCCTTTTAATCTACAATTTAAGTATTTATTTTGAATCATTTTGATATCTTTCAATCCCCGAAAATAATGAATCACTTTTATTACCGACAGTAAGTATTAAATTTAATACAGCTTAATCATATTTAATGCCACATATTTCAATTTCTCTTAATTCTCCATTCTTGCATTCAAATTAAATCATATTTTATCCACGTTGAATATACTGCTTATTTCAATCGCTTTTAAAACCTAAGATTAGTAATGAATTAATACTGCTTTAATCTTATTAAATGCCAAACTATTCAAACATTTTTAATTTGCTATTTAGGTATTAACATTTAATCCTTTTTTATCCAAATTTTAAACTTTTAGAATTAATCGCTTTTAATCCATAAAGCAGGCATTAAAATTAAAACTATTTTTATCTACTTTAATGACAAACAATGTAATCCCCTTTAATTTGCTATTGAAGGATTCACATTTAATTCTTTTTTATCCAAAATTATAGCTTTTATTATTAATTAATCGCTTTTAATACATAGAGCAGGTATTTAAATCAAAACTTTTTTTTATCTATTTCAATGAAAAAAACCGCTGCCTATTCATTGGCACGTAGCTTCCTCAAACTTAATTTATTGATCCCTTTAATTAATTTTTACTTCTAATATTCAAAATTTAATATTTTATCTTGTACGGTTAGACTAACAAGGAGAGGTTCATGGGTCCGGATTCAGCTTAAACTATGGTATATGTTTTTGGATATACAAATATGAAGAAAACTGCAATATTAGACCCTAACGCTAAAAAAAAAACTAAAGTTCTGGGAACTTTTAGCTTTATTTTGAAGAAAGTGTTGAAAAAAATCTTCTCTAAAAATGGCAACTATTAAAATTCAGAAAGTCTTAAATATAATTTCAAGTAGAGAAAATAAAACTAGAGAAAACGAGCTTTCATTTGCGGTTTTAAGGAATAAAAAATATCGATTCCTTCCAAAGTTATAAAAGTTTGAAATTAATTATCGGAAGTACTCCTGTTTTGCTCTTGTTATCGTGCGACAATTAAAACGCAAATTTTTTCTAAAACGATTTGTTTCTAAAAAACCAATGAAGATAATCTCTTGAAATGTGTACAACATATAGTCTTCAATGAGTGTAATAAGTGGTTAAAATTTCAAGTCGATAAATCAAGTATTCTCTTGTAAAACGCCATTCGAAAATTAAAGAAAAAAAATTTTAACCTCAAATATCTTTTTTCGTAATGGACCGATTTTTTTGGGCAACTAACTCGATCTGAAGATATATAAAAGCTACATCTGTGCTAAATTTCAGGACGATTGGGTAATTTTTGCTCTAGTTATCGTGCGACAGCAAAAACGCACATTTTTCTAAACTAATTTTTTTATGAAAACAAATGAAGATAATCTCCTGAAATTTTAACCAAATATAGTCTTCTATAAATTTAATAAGTGGTTAAAATTTTAAATCGATAAATCAAGTATTTTTTGAGAAAACGCGATTCGAAAATTTTTTTTAAAAATTTTTAACCTCAAATATCTTTTTTCGTAATGAACCGATTTTTTTGGGCAACGAACTCGATCTGAAGATATATAAAAGCTACATCTGTGCCAAATTTCAGGACGATTGGATAATTTTTGCTCTAGTTATCGTGCGACAACGAAAACGAAAATTTTTTCTAAAATAATTCTTTTCTAAAAAACAAATGAAGATAATCTCTTGAAATTTTAACCACATATAGTCTTCAATTAGTGTAATAACTAGTTATTTATTTCAAGTCTATAAATAAATAATTTTTTGAGAAATTAATTTATGAAATATAAAAAAGTTTTCCTTAATAACAAATGACAAAGTGAAGATATTTTAAATTTTAAAAAACGAAAATATAGGTAATTTAAATACCTTTCAAGAAAAGTTTATTATATTACGTAATAATGGCTGTAAGATATGAAAAAATCAAAAGAACTAAAAATTGAAAATCGTTTTTTGGTTATAAAACAAAAGAAAATCAATAAAAACTCAAATCCATCAGGGTACCTTTCTTTTCCCGCAAGACGAAGAGAATAAGCTTTACGAAAATTAGTTGATTCGATTCGGAGATATGAAGAGTTTACATACACACATACACGCACGCACACACACACAAACACACACACACACACACACACACACACACACACACACACACACAAAAAAAGATAATTTTGGAATTAAAAATGATTTAGTTATATCGCATTGAATCATTTGAATCCCCCATCTTGCGCGCGCCGCTGGCAAGAGACTAGTTCGCGCGTTGCCGCTAGGCGGCGCGACCCCTCCTCGCGCGGCTCTCAAGTCCCACAGTCAATCACGCCGGGCGCGGATATATCGCCGGTGTCTGTGAAAAAAAACACGCCCAAAACTGGTGTGAAAAAAAACCCCTCTCTTTAAGTGCCGTGAAAAAAAAACAGTTTGATGAGAACGCCATGAGAAAAAGTATTGTATGGACTAACGCTGTAAAAGAAAACCCTTGCTCTCGACATGCCGTGAAAAAAAACACATACCGTAGCAATGCTATGAAAAAAAATACTATGTAAATTAACGCTATGTCTTACGCACGGGTGTTTTTCTTCACGGCGTCTTACGCACGTGTGTTTTTTTTCACGGCGTCTTACGCACGGGTGTTCTTCTTCACGGTGTTTTATGTGCATGTGTTTGTTTTTACGGCGTTACATAAAAAAATTTTTTTTTCATAGCCTTTTAGGATTCCGTGTTTTTTTTTCATAGCGTTTGAGCACAAATTTTTTTTTCACAGATACCGGCGATATAAGGCACGCGCGGCCGAGTCTCCCTCAGCCTTCGTTCGCTCGAACATCTCCCTCTCGTAGATGATCTCGGCATATTGCCGAATTTATTGAGCTGAGTAAAGACTCACTTTTTATTTGTTAAATAATTGTTTTTATTTAACACCCACGAAAAGCAAAGTCCTTGCCTTTAGCTACACTAATTTTATCCACTTTTAATAATATGGGATAAAATTAAAATTAAGGTTGATTCATATGATCAGTTAGACTGGAAAAAAAGAAAATGAAATTGGAATTAAAAATGATTCTGTTGTATCAAATTTAATCATTTTCCAATAATATTGAATATAAGTGTTTTCTGTATAATCTGTAGAATAATAATCAGTGCAAATTAAACAATCAAAATTTGTGAAATCAATTATCAATAGTCAAGTAACGCGAACAACTCTTCGAATCAAATGTGCTACTGTTGTCAGAATAATGTATTAAAATTTGTTTATCCTTCCACACAATTTAACACAAGAAAGTACTGAAATCAATTTATAAGTAGTCAAGTACGCATAAGTTACATAATAAAATTTTTCATACCTAAAATTACATTTTACATTCATGTTGTGATAATGAGCTCGAGGGCTAGCAAAGTGCGCTAGCTTCAAGGATTGAGTACTTTTTTATCACACAAGACCGTAAAATCTTATGCCCGTTGTACGAATATTATTTTTCGTCGTCGTGGACACAATGAGTGTCCATAAAATCTTTTTCTTGCAAATATACTGTGGTTCCGTTACGAAATGCTGGTACATAAAGTTACCATCAAATCCTATATAAAAAAATTACATAGTTACCAACACATCTCTATTTTTCATTATTCTTTTTGAATTTTGAACTTTCTATAGTATAATCTTACACATCTTGGGAGGACAAGAGTAAAGTCTACTTTTAATTACTTCCCTTGTCTTGCTGCTCTTGCAGGGGTGGTCCTCCGTTCTCCCATACATACTTGGTGGGCCCGACGGTTAATTATGCAGTTCAAGGTGTGTATGGCTATTCATTTTATCTAAATATTTATATGCGTAAAGATCAAGTCAAATGTATAAATAAATTATACTACATATTATAAAGTGGAGATCGCAAAATTTAACACTGTTTTTAAATATAGTGCAAAAGAATACGAAATAGGTGACTTGGTAAATGGTTAATAAAGTGTAAAGCTCTTTTTAATAGACTATAATGTCTATATGAAAGTGGACTATAAATTTATATGAATAGTTATTGTCGATATAAGTGCAAAATAGTATATTACGATACATGTGCCTTAAGTAGCCCATTATTCCACGGCGTGAAGTTAGGGCCCGAGCGCAGCGAGGGTCCTATCACGCCGTGTAATGGGCTACTTAAGACTCTAGTATCGTACAATATTTTATATGGATAGGCGTGATCTAAGTGCGGGCTTAGGTCACACTGTGCTATAAAAAATATTGTAGGTATTAAAAGTAAGTCTTGATTCGGCATGGGCCCGCCAAGTATGTATGGGAGAACGGAGGACCACCCCTGTTAGAGCAGCAGGACAAGGGAAGTAATTAAAAGTAGACTTTACTCTTGTCCTCCCGAGATGTGTAAGATTATACTATAGAAAGTTCAAAATTCAAAAAGAATAATGAAAAATAGAGATGTGTTGGTAACTATTTAATTTTTTTTAATATGATTTGATGGTAACTTTATGTACCAGCATTTCGTAATGGGACCACAGTATGTTTGCAAGAAAAAGATTTTATGGACACTCATTGTGCCCACGACGACGAAAAATAATATTCGTACAACGGGCATAAGATTTTACGGTCTTGTGTGATAAAAAAGTACTCAATCCTTGAAGCTAGCGCACTTTGCTAGCTCTCGAGCTCATTATCACAACATGAATGTAAAATGTAATTTTAGGTATGAAAAATTTTATTATGTAACTTATGCGTACTTGACTACTTATAAATTGATTTCAGAACTTTCTTGTGTTTAATTTGTGTGGAAGGATAAACAAATTTTAATACATTATTCTGACAACAGTAGCACATTTGTTTCGAAGAGTTGTTTGCGTTACTTGACTATTGATAATTGAATTCACAAATTTTGATTGCTTAATTTGCACTGATTATTATTCTACAGATTATACAGAAAACACTTATACTTGCCTTATTTTATACTTTCGTAGAAAGTTTTATAACAATACTATTTGTTTCACTGATTGTTTAAAAAAAATATTTAGGTTCTCATTATAGTTTAGGGTACAGAGTGTGGCAGATGTTGAGGGAGTACTGAGAAGGAGGGTGAGAGCGAACAAGAGAGGGGGGGAGAAGGATGGACAATAAGTACATTGTATGCAATATTGCCTAAGTTTTTACTTTTATGAAAAATTCTTTTAGAGAGATTTCACAACTTTTCAAGATAAAAGTACATTAAACAATGTTTGTCAGGCGACCGGGCTTTAAGAAAATACCAAGAGTCATACTTTCAAGAAATACGTACCGGGAGGAGGGGGGGGGGGAGTAGATTATAAAGAAAAAACTCTATACTTGCCGTATTTTATACTTTCGTAGAAGGTTTTATATTAAAACATAATAACCACATAATTATTTGTATAGTTATGGAAAAATTCAGAATTATTTGAAACTATTCAAAATTGTTTCATACTGTTCGAAACTGTTACAAACTATTATAATTAGAAAAAATTATTTATTCGTAGAATCCCTTTTCATAAATTAAATCGTAAATATAATTTTTAAGGATTATTTTATTATTCTATAGATTATACAAATATATATAGTTTATAATAGTTTGAAACAGTTTCAAACGCAGATTGAAACAGTTTCAAATAATTTTGAAATTGATATATTTAAAAGAAATTTAAGAATGATTAAATTATTATAAATAATGATAATTATTAATTAATAATTTTTTAATAGCCATATTATTCTATTCATAATAATTAATTAATAATTAATTATATTAGTACTTTTAGTTTTTAGTTTTTATTTTTATTAATTTATACTAACAATAGATTATTATTATATTAATAATAATAATTAATAAATATTTAATAGTTATTAAATAATTTAATAACTCATATTAATTGTTAAAGAATGTTACAGACAGTTATAAACAATTAGTAACGTCCAAAATTCTACATTTTATAACTATTTTTAACAGTTTATAACTCTTATTAACAGTTTTTAACTTTTCTATACAAAAATATTTCGGTTAGGGAAAATATAACCAATAAAAATTGTTATGATTTTGTTACTTTCACTATAAAAATACCAATTTTCACTATGAATCTGTCCCATAGTTACTATAGAAAATTGTAATTTTTCCTACACAATTTTTCTCTGTGTATATACAGGGATAAATATAGAATATGTTGAGCAATCCAAACTCCAGAATGTATGTTACCAAACCAGTAACGCTGTGGCCAAATGATTCATAAAAATGCAGCAACACTTCACAGGATTCATAAATTCCTTGCTGTGCATAACTGTTATTCGACTTCAGAAAATAAAATAACAATTGTATCAGTGTATTAAGTTACAAAGTCATAGCACATTTTTACTATAAATTGTAGTTAATTTTTATGAAAATTTGAGTGTCACACGGTTACTATAGGAAATAGTAATTTTTTCTACACAATTTTTCTCTGTGTAAGGCAAAGATAAATTTAGAATATGTTGAGCAATCCAAACTCCAGAATGCATGTTACTAAACCAGTATTGCTGTGGCCAAATGCTTCATAAAAATGTCTATAGCAGCTACATTTCACACGACTCATAAATTCATTGCAGTGCATAACTGTTTAAACTTCAGAAAATAAAATGTCAATTGTATCATAGTGAGTGCAGTCGATGTTTGATGATAGTATAGCTTTCCGGCATAAACAAAGGTTCTAATGTACTTTTATATAATATCACGTGTTTTCCTTCCTTTAAAAGTTGATTCGAATTGGAGAACTATGTGTTTTACGTAAGAGTAAGGATAGACAAAATTTCAATCCATAACTTTCACTGTACACTTGTATTACACTTTTTAAAAACTTTTGTAATATACCTTCACACATAATATACTAAATGTTCACTTCGAAATCTATTAATGAATGCAAAAAATTATAAAGTTAATCTATGAAATTCAGAAGACACAGTATAAAAAGTTTGCTAATAAGTTTGCGTGTTGAATTTTCTCAAAATAATGAATTATTAATGTCACTATTGAAATTTTTGGTAATCCATTCTTTGACGCACTAACATGCAATGAACTTGATCAATTTCTAGTGTGTTTGTTTTTAGGTCGCAATAAACAGAGGGAAGCCTTAGTCTGAAAGGATTAATGTAATTAAAAAATATTTATATACTTCTTGGGTTTTGATGCACTTCTATCTGAAAAAATCTTACATCTGACTATTTCCTGGTTTTACTAATTGTTGGGTATCCTTGTTTTAATTGTCATAATCAGCTGTCAGAAATATACTCCACATAAATTTTCTTACATTATTTTACTAGTTGAAGTCTTCTTCTAAAACCATTTCTAAACTAAGAAATTCAAAGTTTTAAGACAGTTTTCCAAAAATTATTATTGCAAACTTTGATATCTACACTGTTACTACACTGAAAAAACTGCATTTTTTATTTCAAAGATACAAATCTTCTGATCTTGCATCTCACTATTTGCGTGTTTTTAAACACAATTGGCAAAATAGATAAACTGACGTATATTTCACTGATGGAAAAGTTCACAGATGTACTTCACTTTACTGGAGAGCAATATGTTGTTTTTATCTTACAAGTCCAAGTTATTTCATAAATCGATGTTTCTTTCTCTATGCTAATTTTCATGTTTTCAAAATAATTTGTCAATAGTTATATGTTCTGTAATATTTACAGAACAGAATATGGCTCCTTTGAAACATTTGGCACCTCTAACCATAAGCCAATCATTAATCATATTATTCTAAACACTTGGATTTGTTGAAATTTTCACTTGCTACACATCTTGTAAAATTAAAAACAAAATTTAATAAACTAAGAATCATTATGAGAAAAGAAAAGCTTTCTCGATATTCTTTTATGGCAGATATAACTTCTTGAAATTATTATTGATTGAAACTACTATACTTAAATTAATAACCCACACATAATCTTGTAAAACTAAAATCACAACCAGTTTATGAACTAAAATCACTGAGAATAAAAGCTTTCTTGACATTCTTGTATGAATATAACTTTTTGATATAAAATACTTGAGCATGATGTACTTATAAAATAAAATCTGAGAAAATATTACATCCCACTATTTCCGGGTTTTAATAATGCTAGGTTACCTTTAGAAATCATAAGGTCAATAAAGCATCGATAATTAAAACACCATAAAGTAGAACGAGGCTCTGCTAGAGGAATATCTGCAACAGTATTTCTTCTTGTCTTTACTACAGGAGGTTGCGTGCTTTTACAGACTTGAACATAATCTTTTGGTGGCCTCACTGCATAATAATGATTAATTCACATCATCCAACAAGAAAAATTTGTAAGGAATGAATATGCGTCTTATCATAACAACTAACGTAAACCACAAACAATTAAACTTATCTATGAAAATAAGATACAGTCTAAATAGTTTCGTAATATGTTGGCACGTTGTTTGGCACTTGATAATTCATTTTTTGACGCACTGACATGCAATGAACTTCATCAATTTTTAGTGTGTTTGTTTTGGTGTTAATATCTTCAAGCATTTGCATTTTAAGTAAAAAATGAAGTGAAGTCTGAGTCTGAAAGAATTAATGTAATTAAAAAAAATATTAATATAATTTTTGTGTATATGTAAAATACTTGAGCATGATGCACTTCTAATAATCTGAAAAAATCTTAAATCTCCTTATTATCTTAATTGTCATAATCAGCTGTCAGAAATGCTCCAAATAAATTTTGTTTAGATGATTTTGATAGTTACAGCTTTCTTCCGGATACATTTCTAAACCAAGAACTACAATGTTTTAAGAAAGTTCCATAAAAATTATTATTTCAAACTTTGATATCTACACTGTTATTAAGTACACTAAAACTGCATTCTTTCATGTCAAAGATACAAATACTTGTGATCTTGTAACTCACTATTTCCGTGTTTTAATTTGACAGACTTGTTGAATTATATATAATGCAATTTATGTATTTATATAAAAAAAGCTGTCAAAATGATCTGTATTTTATTGACATAAAAGTCCACAAATTTATTTCACTGGAAAACATCAAGGTTTTATGTTATACAAAAACAACTTATTTCACAAATAGCCGATATTTCTTTCTCTATGCTAAAATTTCCATTGTTTATTAACATTTACTCACATACAATATGAACTCGTTGCAGGAATTATATTCTGAACTATATTCCGTTGATAGAAAAATTCACTTGACAGAAGATTTTGCCCAAAAAAAATGCATATTATTATCCCACATTATCTAATATTATCAAGACACATGACCGATATTGGCCATTGATATTCATTAAAAGATTCCAAAAAAATTTTCTTGTATATCTGTAAAAAAATAATTAAAAAAATTCTCACAAAGTATTAATTCTTTCATATTTTAACATTATTATAGCCTTTAACATTTAGCCATTTAATAATTCTTATCTAAAAAAAGTTATGTGCCTCGTTGATGCTGTAGATATAAAAAAATTCTTTTCATCAGTTGACTTTCTGAGACCTTTGATTTTGAAAATCCACGATTTATATTATTATAATGTAAACATATACATATGATGTGTAAAGTGTAAAGATGTGTAAGGTTAGGTCGTCGTCGCCCAGACACGGGAATATATATATACAAGCGTAAGATAGACGACAACCGGAAGTGTCGTAAGAGCTGCAAACCGGATATCTTAAAACCATGGAGAAAAGTTCGAAAAGGAAACAGCACACAAAAAATTCAGCTCTCTATATCTTTTGAACGAGATAATCTTTTTAAATAAAACCTTTTGATTTGAGTAGAGTAATGAAATGGCTTTCGATTAAGAGTGATACGTTATATAGTAAAAACTAACGCAATTACGTAAAAGCGCATTGAATTTTTCGTACACCCATTTCAATGTATATGTAGCACGGGTCGCTCCTTTAGGCTTTTTCTATACTTGATACAATTTGGATTCAAAATGATTCATTTAATCACTTTTAATTCATTCACCATTCAATCCTTTTTTATTTCATTGAATACACCAAATCGGTATGAAGAATCGGTATTGAAAACAGTATTCAGAAGTATTCCTTCTTTTAAATACTTTTGAATCCCTTATTTCCAGTAGGGACACCTTCTCCAAGGAGTATCAGACAATTATGTTGCTTATGAAGACTACTTATCCTAGATTTTGTCGCAAACCTTTTCTTTAAGGAGCCAGTCTGCAATCATGTGACAAAAACCATGTTTTGTCGGTACATGATTTATTTCACTGGCTGTCATCAACCATAAGAATGCCTTCTAATACAAATTTGCATATTCGCATGCACCAACCGCATAGGTTTCTCCACCATTTTTATCTGGTTTTATCAGAACTTTTCAACCGGGTAATTATCAAATGCAATTTTAAGCAGGTATGAAATGTGTATTAGTAAGGAGAGTGGTTTTGATCCAATATTCAGAAAATTAAAAATGAATGTAATTTATAACTGATAATTACATAAGGCTTATTGTACAAGCCTAATATTATAGAAAATAAATATTTCTATTCGGTTGATTTAGAAACAATATTATTCGTACATCTTACGTAATGGATCAAATTACTGAATTTTGTTAGAGCATCGAATAAAACATGAAACATCTATTTTCTATAATATTAGGCTTATACAATATGCCTTATGTAATTATCAGTTATAAATTACATTCATTTTTAATTTTCTGAATATTGGATCAAAACCACTCTCCTTACTAATACACATTTCATACCTGCTTAAAAGTGTATTTGATAATTACCCGGTTGAAAAGGTCTGATAAAACCAGATAAAAATGGTGGAGAAACCTATGCGGTTGGTGCATGCGAATATGCAAATTTGTATTAGAAGACATTCTTATGGTTGATGACAGCTAGTGAAATAAATCCTGTACCGACAAAACATGGTTTTTGTCACATGATTGCAGACTGGCTTCTTAAAGAAAAGGTTTGCTACAAAATCTAGGATAAGTAGTCTCCATAAGCAACATAATTGTCTGATACCCCTTGGAGAAGGTGCAGTATAAGAGTAAAAACATTTTCTTTGTTTACAAATAATATTACTATACATTGTATTGATAATATTGAAAACTTAATTTTGTGATTTGTGATAAATAATTTTTCATTGTCTAAAGTTTGTACTATTGGTAAATATCTATTAGAAAATAACTTCAATGGATTCTATTTTCATATAATAAATTATTGTATATTTTCTACACTTGTATATATGATTTTCTAAAGAACTAATATATTAATGAATAAAAAATTCTATGTTAATTTAGTTATGTAATTTCAATGAAGTTTCTTAAAGATTTTGTATAGAATATAGAATAACATTCCAGATATAAACAGAGGTTTCGTTGGGGATTTATTGTGAATTTAGATATTCTTGTACCGCTGCACTGTGTGGGTGAGTGAGAGTGTAGCGGCACAAGAATATCTAAATTCACAATTTATATATCTGGAATGTTACTCTACACTGCATAGAAAACCTTCAAAGGGTTGCGATGAAATGATAGTGTTTTGGCATAATAATATCTATATTCATAATCAATCCACCTTTGAAACCTCTTCACGGAAAGAAATACCTTATGAAAAATTACTAGAATCTCAGGTAAAGATGGGGCATACTCACACTCTTGAGCAATTTAGTATACTTCTACTAATTATTAGCATAGTTCTATTAAAAATTAATAGAAAAAGTTTTAAAATTTATTATAGTTACGATTAATTTTTAGTAGATAATATGATAAAAATTTTAAATCTAAATTTTAACAGAATAGAAAATAATTTTTACCATATTATCTACTAAAAATTAATAGAATTAGTTTAATTTTTAGTCTAAGTTATACTGAAAATTTAATAGACAGTATAGTAATTTTGTTAGTGCGAGGGCTGTCGGTAAAACAGGGTGTACCATATGTAGACAAGTCGAAACTTTACTTATAAGTGCGGCAGTGGCCGAGTGGATAAGAGCGCAGCTTCGTAATCGGAGGGTCGAGGGTTCGAATCTCGTTCTCCGGAATTTTTTTTTTTCTCATGAATTTCAACCTCTCGTCAAAATTACTATAATATATTATAAAACTTGATAGAATGCAAGTATGTCCCACTTTTAATTAACACTCTAGTAAATTTTAGTGGATATTCCACTAATTTTTCATAAGGAATTTTTTTCCGTGTTGTTATATCTGAAATGCCAGTCTACATTGTACACATGACGTTTTAAGAAACTTTTCAATAAAATTTCTTAATAGTTTTGCAGTGTAGAGTAACATTACACATATAAACAAAGGTTTCCATGGGGATTGATTGTGAATTTAGATATTCTTGTGCCGCTACGCTGTCAGTTCTTCTAAACCACTAAATGAGATCTGAAACGTTATTAGATATAACTATGGGGTGGGTATCGAAAAATAGAATATTTTTTTTCAGAAAAGTAATATATTAGAAATTTTTATCATGGACCCTAGCGGAAATCGAAAATGTTAAAAAAGTGTAAAAAAGTGTAAAAAAAATGTAAGAAATCGTAAGAAAATGTAACAAATCGTATATTTATATTGGATTTCGGAAGTTTTTTACACTTTCTTACATTTTCTTACATATTTTTACAGTTTCTTACATTTTCTTACCGTTTTTTACTTTTTTAAAATTTTGCATTTTTTCATTTATTTTAACGTAACGTAAAAAAGTGTAAAAAAATGTAAAAAAGGAATGAAAAAATGTAATAAAATGTAAGAAAGTGTAACACTTTACAGTTTCTTACAGAAACTTATATTTTTTTACATAATTTTACATTTCTATACAATTTATTACATTTTTTCACATTTTATTACATATTATATTTTTTATTTCGTTACAACCAAAATATGAAAAAGTGTGAAAAAATGTCAAAAAAGAACGAAAAAATATAATAAAATGTAAAAAAGTGTAATACTTTATAGTTTTTTACAGAAACTTACATTTTATTTACTTAATTTAACATTTCTATACAATTTATTACATTTTTTCACATTTTATTACATATTTTATTTTTTATTTCGTTAGAACCAAAATATGAAAAAGTGTAAAAAGTGTCAAAAAAAGAACGAAAAAATGTAATCAAACGTAAGAAACTGTAACACTTTATAGTTTTTTACAGAAACTTACATTTTTTTACATAATTTTACATTTCTGTACAATTTATTACATTTTTTCCGCCTTTTATTACATATTTAATTTTCGGCGCGGTTATTTGTACGACAAATTGTATTCGCGGTACACACACACGCACACACGCACGCACGCAGTGGTTCAACACGAGGCTATCGCTGCTCCTGCAGCACTTGCGCCGCAAGCACGAATAGACCCAATAGTTTTAATAAATATAGCTGCTTCCCAGCCTGAAAATGGAGCTATCGGCCCAATGAGGAGACGAAGGCGTCGAAGGCGTCGTCGACAAGTTCCAAATGAACTAAGACGCCCAGGTAACTGAATATATATATGTTAATTCTCATTAAAACGTCTCACTTATGCTTTAATTAATGAGAGATTTTTTTAAGGTGTACCGGTTGTTGAAGTATTGCGAAACATTCAAGGACTAGTTGTAGATCCAGGTAATAACACAATATCATATTTCATAAGGATTTTAGCATGATTTATTTATTTATTTATTTATTTATCCAGAGTTACAAAATACATAACATTACAAAAGTAACCCTGTAGAGGAAAGTAAATTTTCTGTTTGCAGGTCCGGATTATATAATTACTTAAATCTAAAGTTACAACTAAAAAAACATATTTTATAATATTATAATAATTTTATAATATTATAATGATGTTGTCCAATAATAAATAAATATATATTCATACTTTAATAAATATTTATTTGTTTTTCCAAGGCGCCGCGCTAGTTGACGGTGTTGGAAACGTTCAAGGAGAAGCTGAATATCTAGGTAATAACAGTAAGCAAAGCGTGGTCATTAATATAAATCGCAATTTTGGCTTCAATGATAAAACTGTTAAGAATTTTTAATTGCGATTTATATTTCTGTGGAAAAAATACAAAAATATTAGACTCGAAGATATATGCAGTAATACAAATTCAAAGAAATATACACTGTTTTAACACCTAATTTTGATTGATTTTACACCATCAAATAAATTTTTCTATTAGCCCGTCGTATTGGTTTAATACGTCGTTTATAATAGTCATAAATATAACAAGAATATTATGAACGTCCCATTACGTACATATAATTGTGAAAGGACCGCACTGACGCTCCTTTTCGAAGTAGAGTGTTATGCATAGACCTTCTTTTATTGTCGTAATGGTCTTCTTTTCAATCTGAATAATGCATTAAATATCTTGTAATAAATGCAATTTTTATCAACGACTCCTTTTTCTTACAAGTAAAAGTAATTGTTGAAGGACCGCATTGCTACCACATTTCACAGTGAGGCTCGATGCGTTGAACTCCATTTACTTCTAATTATTCTATTTTCCACAATATAATACAATATCATAATACTCCACTACGTCAATTACGTGCATGTGATTGTGGAAGATCCGTATTATCGCTCCTTTTCGAAGTAGAGTATGATGCGTATAGATCTCCTTTCACAGCCGTAATAGTTTTATTTCGATGAATAAGACATAAAATATCTTTGGTTTTAAATATTTTCAAGTGATGTTTTTTTTACTAAGAAAACGTTAAAGGGGCAAGTGATTTTAGAGCGATTTTGAATGATTGCTTTAAAAACTGGAGTAGAATTTTTAAGTCCATATTTAATAAATGAAAAGTAGATCTGAGTCTAATAATTTTGGAGTACTGTTATTACTAGTTTACATTGTTACATAGAAAAAGTAACATAATTATCGACTGGTTCAATGATTATTTTTTAAATTCATCAATTTATTCATTTATAAAACAATGTATGCTAAAGAAATTTAAATTTTTTTATCTCAGGAACCAAGATGCGTTTGTTGCTTAAATCAGGAGGCTCTGTTTGCATTTGTCCCATGTGGACATAAATGTTGCTGTGGCGAGTGTGCTCGTCGATGTTTTGATGATGCTGGTTGGTGCCCTACGTGCCGCACACGAGCGACGAGCATTTTAAGAATTTATTCTTAGCTTTAGATTAGTGTTCTATAATTACTTATGTTAAAAATTTGTCAACTAAAAGTTATATTGAAGTTAAATTTTCTCAAATCTCAAATGTATTTAATAAGTATTATTACATAATATCTATTTATAATGATAATTCAACTTTTTTATTTTTGCAAAAATAAAGATTAAATATTTATGGTATATATTTATTTTATTTATGGTATATTTTATATCCTTTTCCCATTTCATGTTATAGTAAAAAATTACTCCAACATATTTGTGACTTTTAAAAAGTCTTTCAATTTTCTGATTGTTTTGAAGGTAGCTTGCTATCTAAAATCGGGTTTAGTATGAGAATTTCGGTTAACGCCTGTATGTTCAATTTATATGCATCATTGTCTATTTCAATAAAGATTTTCATCTTTGCATTGCATGCTTAAATAAATCTGATGAACATCATTAAATGTAGGGTGATAATTAAAAATTTGATACCATTAGTTCTGAAAAAATTGTATTGTAAATAAGTGATGCTGGGACGCGTATTACAGATGAAAGTTTCAAATATTAGAATAAATACTTTTTGTTTTTGGTCTATATATCTATATAATATTTCGTCGGAACCAGTGCGCGCAGTAAATTCTAATAATTTCAAAAAGCTTCCAAATCAAAATTGAAATTGTTTAATTTTCGACGTTTTGAATACTCTACATCTTTTTAAAGTTTCGATTATTTGAACATCGTGATGAGAAATATTCGTTCACTCTACTGTCGTCGTTAAGAACGTTCGTTCACTCTATTGTCGTCGTACGAAACATTCGTTCATCTTACTATCTGAATAGTGATTAGTCTACATTTTGATAATACTAATTCTTCCTTTTCGTACTTGTGAACTTTCTAGTTTTAAGACAACAAGAATTTCAGATTCTAAACAATAGCGATTCGGACGTAACGATTTCGACCATACATGATTTAGTCTTTATTACCATTCGATGATATGAACATTCTAATTGTATATCCAAGACGAAAAAGTAATTTGTAAATATCGTAATTCGGACTCACAAAATTCGATATTTTGCTGCAAATACGAAGTGAGCGTTAGCATTTTCGATACCCACCCCAATGAATATTCGAATGTAACCATTTCTATTGTATTACATTTATTCTCTCTTACCATTCGACGATTCGGACATTCTAATTACACGTCCGAGTTGAAAAAGTCACATGGAAATAACAGTGTTCGGGCTCGCAAAATTAGTTACTTTGCTGCGAATTCAAAGTGAACTTTCGTTTTTTTGATACCCACCCCACGCGACATGGCCAGATTCACTAAAAAGTGCTGAAGTTGTACCAATACACAAAGCGGGAGATAAATCTAATATATCTAATTATAGGCCTATCTCGCTAATCTCAAACATAGCAAAAATTTTTGATAAGATAATTTACAATAGATTATACAGTTTTCTTAAAGGCAGTAACATTTTGTTACTTTTGTCTAAGTTTGTCTAAGTTGGCTACAATTTTTTCTTTTGATAATAGTCTATATGAACAAAGATATGGTTGTCCAATGGGATCACCTTTGTCACCTGTTATAGCCAATTTAGTAATGGAAAAATTGGAAAGTATTGCTTTGTCTAAGTTGGTTTTATATAGAATAATAATATCATCGATAAATTTTCCGACGTATAGACTTGCTAGATTTTTGTCTAATATATTGTTCAAGATAGTGGGTAAAACAAATTCATATATTAAAGATAGTTGGAGTTTTTATGATATAATGAAAGATATTATTATTCCGAATGATCATAGGATGGTTTCATTGGATGTAGTATCTTTGTTTACAAATATACCTTTAGAGTTGTTGAATGATATTATACAAGATAAATGGTCTGAAATTAAAGTACATACTAGTTTAACAAAAGATGAATTTATAAAGGCACTTAATTTGGTTTTTAAAAACACAATTTTTTCTTTTGATAATAGTCTATATGAACAAAGATATGGTTGTCCAATGGGATCACCTTTGTCACCTGTTATAGCCAATTTAGTAATGGAAAAATTGGAAAGTATTGCTTTGTCTAAGTTGGTTTTTCAGCCAATTATTTTTAAAAGATATGTTGATGACATTTTTGCAGTTGTACCAGAATGTTTTGTGGATGAAATGGTGGATGTGTTTAATTCTATCCATGATAGAATTAAATTCACAAAAGAAGTTGAGAAAGATTATCAATTGAGTTTTTTAGATATTAGAGTCATTAGAGGTAATAATAATAGAGTGAAATTAGATTGGTATAGAAAACCTACATGGTCAGGTAGATTTTTAAATTTTGATTCTCACCACCAATTCGGAAACAAGACAGGTGCGATCAAAGGTGTCATTGACAGAGCGATTAAATTGTCACATAAAGATTTTAGGAAAAAGAATTTAAATTTAGTTAGAGAAACATTTATTAAAAATAGTTATCCCGTAAAATTTATTGATAAAATGATTGATGAGAGAGTGTGGGAAATTTATAATGGTGGATTGAAGCAGCGGGTAGATAATCAAACAAGAAATAGAAATGGAAAGAATGCATATTTTAGTTTACCATATGTTAGAGGTTTGTCGGAAAGGATTAGAAGGGTTTTTAGTAAACATAATATTCAAGTTTTCTTTAGAAATGATAATAATTTAGAATGGTTATTTAGTAATTGTAAAGACAAGGATGATAAATGTTTGAAATCGGGAGTTGTTTATAAAATTAATTGTAGGGATTGTAATGGTTGTTATATTGGTCAAACGGGTAGATATTTGAAAAAGAGAATATATGAACATCAATATAGTTTACGCAGCTCAAGTTGTACATCGGGTTTGAAAGAACATTGTTTAAATAGTTTGCATTCTTTCGATTTTGGGAGTGTGGATATTTTGGAAGAGGGAAAGCCTTGAAAGTATTCACATTCTAAGAAATCGGAATAATGTAAATTTAATGATAGAGTCAAGTAAATTAGATAACATTTATCATTCTTTATTAATTTAAGTGAGAATGGCAAGTTGGAGAGGGGAATGTGGAGGGTGGTGGGGTAAGAGAAAAGAAGGGGGTATGGGTGCATGGTATATAAGGAGGTGTATCGCGGGTTTTATTTCAGTCCCTGAGGAGGAGCCGGAGCAGGCTCGAAACGTCGGACAATGTGGTGGTGGTGGGGAGTCAGATCGTCCTTTGCTAACAAAGTTTTTTCCAGGTTTTAATTAAGTTTTTATTTCAGATTCTGCGGGGGTGATTATAAACAAGGGCAATCTGACTGCCATAAATATTAATTATTTTAATTTAATTTGTAAGACTGTAAGACCGATGGAAAAATTCTTATCAGTTGATATTAAATTGCAGTCGACATAAGTAATATTTTTAATGACAGTAACATTTTATCAGAATCACAATTTGGTTTTGTTAAAGGTAAAGGTACGATCGATGCACTTAATATAATCACAGATATTATATATAAATACTTAGATAAGAGTAAACCGTTAATAATCACCTTTTTGGATCTTGCAAAGGCTTTTGACACTGTCAACCATAAAATCCTAATAGAAAAACTTAATCGTCATGGAATAAGAGGTAAAACTCTAGACTTAATGTATAGCTATCTTTCTAATAGAAGTCAAATAGTGAAAATAGGCAATAAAAGAAATACTGAACAAATAATAGAAACAGGAGTTCCGCAAGGAACAATACTTGGCCCACTGTTATTTATACTATACATTAATGACCTATTGGTAGATATGTCGAGTAATACAGTTCTTTCCTATGCGGATGACATTGCTGTCATATCGGGTGACAACACGTCCCTATTAAAAATAATTATGTATAATTGCACGCATAGAATACGCATTATTATACGTATAATAGTACGTACAATTGTACGTATAATAGTATGTACTATTATATGTACAAAAGTGACACTATAGTACGTATAAAATATGTATAAATAAATATCCTAAAATGAACCGATTTTAGTTAGTTTTTTAATACGTAGTATAATATGCATTTTTGTACATACTGTTGTACGTACTATTGTACGTACTATTATACCTACTAATACTCAATATTTAGATTTTTTTTTAATAATTAATTTATCTAATAAAATTTGCACTTAAATATTATCATGATTTATATATAATTTGAAAAATTATGTAAGTACCATAAATATTGAAAAAAATATAGTTGTCTCGAAGGAATTTTTATTAATTACAAGATATTTACAAAATGTTACAAAATATAACATATAAATTTTACAAAAAAATATCAAGCATATTCACATTTGTTTCTTTAATACCAAAATAAATTTACTATCGGAATGATACATGCATAGTTATTATCTTCTAGATATACGCAAACTTTATCAATTTGAGCTGTTGGGATCGCACTAATTTAATTTGATAAAGTAATTATATCATTTACTGTATTTAAATATCTATTTGGTCGCGTTTCAATTAATTTGCACATGATTATTTCGTCTTCATTATCAAGATCCACTAAAAAATCAATAATTTGTACAAATTGTATATTTTTTAACTGAACAAAATCATTAAGTGAACGTACATTAATTTTTCTTGCTGAGGTAAATAAATATCTTTCATACATTATTTTCAAAAATATTTTTGATGACCTTGAAATGCTAAAATTTTGGACATAATGTGTTTCAACGATTATCTCATTTCCAAAGTATGTACGAGCAGCGGTTTTCACCATATTTTTACAATTTTTCGAAACTAAATTTTCACAGTATTCAATTACAACTTCTGAGCAATTCGGATAAACAATTTGTTCTAATTTTTGAATAAATCTGTGAATATTTACATGCCGTACTACTTGTAAAATTACGCCATTAGCAGCATGAATAGCTTGTAATAATTTGCAGTTAGCCGATTCGAGTACAAAGGCCGAATGGGCCCATGATGGTCCCCAAGTTGCAATACTTTTAGGTATATGTAACATTTGATGAACGTTGTACCTCATGGCTTTCAAAGTATACAGAGATTCAACTCCAGATACAACCCTATGAATAATTGCATCAACATGATTTAATTGATCATATGTGATGTCTGTTTGTAAACAAATGTGTAAATATTCTACAAATAATGACCAGTGCTTGAGACGTTCTTTACTTAGTGGAAATCTACTTAATAGGGGTAAACTATCCCTGTTAAAAAAAAATCAGCTAAAAAACTAGCTAAAAAACAGCTAAAAAATAGCTATATCGACCTGAAATACAGCTGTATTTCGTTGGATATTTAGTTGTATTTTTTATCTGAAAATTTAGTAATACAGCATCAAGTTCGTTAATAATAGGAAAATACATTGTACTTAGTCTTTGGATATCATCCTTTTTATTAATACTATTTTGATTGCTTTTTATATAGATCATTTCCGAAATCAGTCTTTTTTTGTAATTGCTTTCAAAATCTAAGATGGATGTATTTTCCCAATCGAACTCATGTTTGTTTTCTAATCGTTGTGTACTGACAACAGACTCTTTATTTTTGTTTATTTTATGTTCATTAATGGATTTAGAAAAATCCATATATAACGAAAAGATGGTGAATCTATTATCGGATGAAAAAACATATAAAAAAATAAGTAAAAATCCACTGAAACGTTTAAAAGATGGAACATATAGTATGTTAAATTATTTAAATAATAATGGTTTTTTGTACAAAAATTTTCATAAAAATAGTTTAACTTAATCTGATACGACACTGGCGAAATGTTATGGATTACCAAAGATTCATAAAATTGATGTACCGTTACGTCCTATTGTTTCATTAGTTAATAGCCCCACGTATTTCTTAGCAAAAATAGTATATCAAGAACTTAAGAATGCGATACCTAAGCCTATTTCACATATTAATAACAGTTTTGAATTGAAAGAAAAATTAAAAAATATAATAATAACGGATGAATACACCTTACTGTCATTAGATGTAACGTCGTTATTTACAAACATCTCGTGCGAATTAGTGTTGGATAGTTTAGATAGAAGAGCGGTTTCCATCCATAATCACTGTAAGATCCCGCTTGATGAATTAAAAGAATGCACCACTTTTCTGTTTAATAATACGTTTTTTACTTTTAATGGTCAAGCCTATCAACAAATTTATGGAACCCCGATGGGTTCACCGATTTCACCATTATTTGCGGACATTATAATGGATGATTTGGAAAAGAATTGCTTACGAGAATTAGAACTACATTATGACTGTATCCCTATTTTTTATTACAGATATGTTGACGACACGCTTATTTGTGTTAAAAAACAACACATTGACACAGTGATTAAAGTTTTTAATGCTTATGACATAAATTTAAAATTTACTCATGAACTAGAAGAGAATAAAAAAATTAATTTTTTAGATATGACATTAATTAGAACTGATAATAAAATTTTGACAAATTGGTACCAAAAACCGACATCATCGGGACGTGTAATCAATTATTTTTCAAATCATCCAACACAGCAAAAAAAGAATATTATTTTTAACCTAGTTGATAAGGCGTTTTCACTCTCAGATTCTAATTTTCACTTAGACAATATAAAACTCATAAAGAAGATTTTACGTAACAATGATTATCCTATGTGGTTTATAGAAAAACATATCGAAATTAGATTTAAAAAACTTAAGTATGGTTATACATATAATACGCACCAAAATTGCTATGAAAAATTACCAAAATTGTCTTTACCGTTTAACAAAGATTTTAATAGTCTATCTAATATGTTAAAATCTTATAATATTTGTACAATCCCATTATTGAATAAAAGTTTGTCTTCGATCATTCGGTTAGGCAAAGACATAACCAAAAAATGGGATCATACTAATGTGGTGTACAAATTTGATTGCCTAAATTGCTCTGCTACATACATAGGAGAAACTAAAAGATCGTTACACACACGCATTAACCTTTAGGCTGCGGGGAAATTTCAGTACAAATTGATCTCTCAGAATATGTAAAATGTATACATAATATCACTGGATATCTCAGATAGAGTCGCTGACCTGACTGCTGGTCCATATATCGACCAGCCCCGCAGGCGACGTAAAGTACAATGTAAAAAAATTTGTCTCTTTTGTTATGAAGATTAGAGAGGGTATTTCTATGTAATTTCACGCGTTGAATATGAAAAAAATAGTAACAAAATTCTCGCCGACACCTTTGACCTTGAAAATTTCAAGGTCAAGAATGTTTTGAGAAATTTTAAAACTATTTGTTATGTATTCAGAACATCAAATTTGATCTAAAAACTTCAAATATTCTTTGTCTCTAGAGTGGTCCATACATCGACCACCCCCGCAGCTAAAAGGTTAATGAACATAAAATAAACAAAAATAAAGAGTCTGTTGTCAGTACACATCGATTAGAAAACAAACATGAGTTCGATTGGGAAAATACATCCATCTTAGATTTTGAAAGCAATTACAAAAAAAGACTGATTTCGGAAATGATCTATATAAAAAGCAATCAAAATAGTATTGATAAAAAAGAAGATATCCAAAGACTAAGTACAATGTATTTTCCTATTATTAACGAACTTCATGCTGTATAACTCTTTATGTAAACATCGCCCAGCGTATATAAATACAGTGTACGTGTTATTGTTTTCAGTCGAGAATAACATCTGATCGACGTAGGATATATACGGTTATAATTTCGGTAATTTTGATTTTTGTATTTATACTTTGTTGTTTAATTGTCTTTAAAAAAAAGTTTTATATGTTAATTTATTTCTGTGTTTTGAATAAAGGCCTGACGAGGTTGGCGTACTGAGCCAACGAAACGTTGCCAAAAAATAAATAAGATCATTTCATTTTGCCTCCAAAGATCGTCCTCAACTATTTAATACAGCTGTATTTCGTTGGATATTTAGTTGTATTTTTTATCTGAAAATTTAGTTAAATTTTTAGCTGTAAATCTAAGTAAACGATTACGACCTATTAACAACTGGAAAT
Organism: Torymus aiolomorphi; assembly: GCA_036365515.1. Taxonomy (NCBI): domain Eukaryota; kingdom Metazoa; phylum Arthropoda; class Insecta; order Hymenoptera; family Torymidae; genus Torymus; species Torymus aiolomorphi. Next base: position 208,888,311 of record CM070873.1, on the reverse strand, counting down.
TTAGCTAAAATCCACCTATGAATAACTGGAAATCCAGTTATATATTTAGTGGCATGGAAATTTGCAGCTATTAATAGGTCAAAATTTAGTTAATTTTTCACTTGTAAATACACCTATAAATTTATTATTGAATGGAAATATAGGTAGATTGAAAGGTGAAAATATAGCTATATTTTTTAGCTACAAATAGAGCTATATTTTATTCTCGATTTGGTCATATTTTTTAGCTGTAAATCAATGTATTAATATGGATTGGATTGTTAATTTCATTTTATGCTAATAATAACAAAATTTACAGATCATATCTGTTTAACATAGGTATATTGAAAAAGATATATTTATATACATAATATTACTATTTAAAACTAAAAAGAACTTTTCTGCTTCAAGTATATTCAAATATATATTTGAGCCGTTATTTACATGGTTTAAATACTATTGGCGTACCCCAGATCACCCATACACACTATAAGTACACTAGCGTGTTGACATGAACGACGCCTGAGTTGAAATTATCCAAACTGTCCTTTTCATGATTTGATATGTATGGTTTGCAAGTGCCCTAGTGGAAATTTAATTTGGGCAAAACGGTTTAAAACAATTCGTAACTGTTCAAATCTGTTTAAAACTGTTTATTAGTGTGAATTTTTGGACGTTTAAAACAGTTCTAAACAGTTATGAACAATTTTGAACAGTTTTGAACAATTTTGAATTTTTGTATTGAAAATGTACTGATCAGACATTTATTTGATCAGTTTAAAACAGTCTTAAATAGTTATGAACAATTTTAAACAGTTTTAAACAATTCAGAATTATTGTATTGAAAATGTACTGATCATCAGGAAATTGTGTGAAATAGTTTAAAACAGTTTTGAACAGTTTACAGCAGTTTTGAGCAAATTAAATTTCCAGTAAGGAAGCGACTTTTCGTCATATCTGCGACGACGGCGACATTAATAACTGTTCAAAACTGTTCAAAACTATTCTAAACAAATTCATAATATATATAATTTTCTTAATGTTACCCTAGCGGAAATTATAAAATGTAAAAAACTGTAAGTAAATGTAAGAAAAAGTATGAAAATGTAAAGTAGTGTAAGAAAATGTAAGAAAATGTAAACAAACGTAAGTAAGTGTACTTTTTTGTTGGATTTCAGACACTTTTTGCGTTTTCGTACACTTTCTTACATTTTATTGCAATTTTTAACTTTTTTTTTTAGTATCTTACATTTCCTTACATTTATTTACATTTTATTACTTTTTCATTTTTATCCTTAATTATAAAATTACTTTACAGTTTTTTACAACTTTTTACAAATTCTTATACATTATTATATTTTGTTACAATTTTTTCACGTCGTTTTATATTTTTTTACTTTTTATTACATATTCCTACACATAATTATACTTTTTTACTTTTTTACGGCTTTTTATATTTTGTTATACTTTTTGACGACTTTTTACATTTTTTTATATTTTTTTTACTTTTTATCACATATTCCTACACTTTATTATACCTTTTTTATACTTTTTTACGGTTTTTTTTATATTTTGTTATACTTTTTCACGTCTTTTTACATTTTTTTTACATATTCCTACGCTTTATTATATTTTATTACACTTTTTCACTTCTTTTTACATTATTTTACATATTCCTACGCTTTATTATATTTTATTACACTTTCTCACGTCTTTTTACTTTCTTTTACATTTTATTGCGTATTTTTTGTTTATTTATATTTCTATACGTTCTATTACGTATTTTTTCATTTATTTACAATTTTTTACATTTTATTATGTATTATCAACTATTTTTTATGTTTTCTTACATTTTTATATTTTTAAACATGCTATTATCTATTGCATTTTTTATTATAAATTTTTCATTTTGAACTGCATCAACCAATCATAATTACAAAAAAGCTTCTGTGTAATGTATGTGCTATATAAATTTTGTAATGTGATAAATTTCAATGCATAAAAAATGCAATGTTCTAGCTGTCTCTGTCAGTCTTACACTGTGTAGGAAACTATTAAATAGGTAAGTCTCACTGGGTAGAAGTCTGCGAAATACATAGTGATGTATTTTAATACAACAGATATCCTGAAACGAGTTCTTACACCCTGACTAAACTTGGAAATTAACTAGACGAGCTAATATTACCAGGGACAACTAGCTACCCGTATTGCATTGAATCACACACACAGCACTTTTATATCCCCCAGTTCCTATTACCTATCCCCTCACACTCAAAAGCACTAACACTCGAAGATCACTTAGAGCTGCAGAAGCAGCAAAATAGGGCTGGACGGTCTAAGCTAGCACTATTCCATGGATGCCAGTCTGTTGTACGTAAGTAACCACACCATCTAGGAGGAAGGTACTGACAGAGACCGTCAATTGGGTATCAATATCAGGGACTGCCTCAATTTAGGGATCAACAAAATACATGAGCAGCAGATCAGTCCCTATTCTGGGGGACAACCGAGGAGAGTTGAGCTCCTAAAAATCGCATATGACTAATAAATAGAGGACACAAAAAACATACCGTGCAAATAAAAGTCTTCAGCAATGGATGTTGTTCACTCGCTGTACTAGCTACCTGTAACCACTAAAGGGGAAGGATTGGTGAAGATCTTCAACCGTTGTTTCACTGTTGGAAACAGCTCCTCCCTGAGAGTCGCTGAAGACACAAGCAACAGATTAACTGTACACATAGTCATTAGTATCAGAGCCAAACAAGGAAAGTTGAGCACTTAGAAACCACACATTAATTAATAAATAGATAACCCAGACAACATTTCCACACCCAAGAAACAGTCTGCAGCAGTGCCCGTCGTTTACACTACTCTCCCTGCCACAGATACCTTCAACAAGAGAAAGTACCATCAGCTCACCCATCAGAGAGGTTAGGAACGTGAAAGGGCTTACTAAATCTGCTCTCGACGTTGAAACACTGCCTTCCCATCTCCGAATCATCGTTAATCGGCGGACACGATGAAAGGGATGACATTCACTAGGGATGCGATTGTTGACATCACACATAGCAATACACCATGGTCACATGCGCTCAACGGCATGCCGCACTAGCACTACTCGCTATAGAGTAGCAGAAAGCGCGCGGGGTCCATATCTTATCCTATTGATATATCTTATACACAGGGAGCACTCGGGGTCGCGCGAGTCGCGTGTGTTTTTCCGCGGTAGGTACTTAGTGTGCGAACGTAGCCTAGCCGAGATAGCCGTTACGACTGCTGCAATAGTACTCATGCACGCAGGTCGTAGGGCTAAGGCAGATCAGTATTGAGCTTTCTCCTTCTGTTTTTCTCCTTTTCGCGGTATTAGTGTATATGTGCATATATTCCGCGAGTATTTTTTTGTAATTGAGATTGTATATATCTATATAGAGGGGTACAGCCCCCCTAGTTAGATATGCTAGTTCTAACGAAGTAAAAAATTAAATATATAATAAAAGGCAAAAAATGTAATAATTTGTATAGAAATGTAAAATGATGTAAAAAAATGTAAGTTTCTGTAACAAACTATAAAGTGATCCACGTTCTTAAATTTATTTGTATTATTTTTTTTCACATTTTTTTATGTTTTGGTTCCAAGGTGATCAAAAATATAATATATAATAAAAGGCGGAAAAAATGTAATAAATTATATAGAAATGTAAAATTACAGTATAATTATTTCGGAAGATCTATTGAGTAAACATTTTCTCAACTGAAACAATTACTGAGTAATCTGTGTACTTATTTGCAATAAATGCTTTATTATTGTAAAAAATGTTATTCAATGTCTCTGATAAAAGTTATTTCTAAATATAAGTAAATATTTATTTCATTGAATAAAAAAATTATTTTAAACTACATAAATACACTGACATAACAAATATTTATTCAAAATAATCGTAAACAGCTCACTTTTTAAATAATTATTCATTTAATAATAATAATTATGTTTTCAATAGTAATAAATATTTTTGCACATACATGCAAATGCAACTAAATTATTATAATATTAATAAACATTTATTGCAAATAAGTACACAGATTACTGAGTAATTGTTTCAGTTGAGAAAATATTAACGTCATAGAACTTCCAAAATAATTATACTGAAAAAATATTTCATAAATTCAACTAAAATTTATTAAATTTTAATACAGTATTTATTCAAATACAAATTTTTAAATACTTATTCGAATCAGCAAAATCTCTGTAGTTAGTAATTACACATTTATCTATACAAAATATATATTTGTTAAGTTCACAAACTGTATCAATAATAAATGAGTATTCATTTCTAAAAATCTATGTATTGAAATTAATACAATATTTTATAAATGTAGATTAATATATACTCAAGTCAAGTACTTAAAATTTAGATAAATAAATAATTGTCACACGCTGACAATACATATAATTCAGACCAGTCTGGTTTTCAGTTGGAAATGCATTCTGGTCGTTCTCTTGCTTTTGAAGGAGAAAAGAAATTACAGTGCCTTGTACAGTTGGTCACATCAACAACTCATAGCTATACTGTACAGCCGACAATTTCAGCCACAGGAAAGTTACTATCACTATTATTTTTAGTATTAAAGGAACGAAGCGGAGAATTTGGACCAATTGTCTCACAAAATTTGTTTGTGCCTACAAACGTATATGTTACATCCTCGACATCTGGAAAACTTAATTCAGGTAAAATCACGTTCTATTAATTTCTAAAAATAAAACGTTAATTATTTCGGAAGACACATTTAAATAAAATCAAAATTTGTAGAACTCTTTAAGGCGTGGTTAAAAGAGGTATATTTTCCTCAAGTTGGACCTAGAAGCATGCTGCTAATTGATTCGTGGAGTGGTCATTGTCCAACGATTGTACAGGAAGTTACGCCACACGATAAAACACTACATCTCAAAATGATATCTACAGGAACGACTGGAAACATACAGCCGTTAGATGTATATGGATTCCGCACATGGAAGAACTATGTTAGACATTTTTCAGACCATGTTTTGCTCATAGACGAAGACTTAAATTTACATTTGAGAAATAATATAATTAAATTACAGTCTTTGGTTCATAACCAATTTTCATCTCCACGATATGAAAATCTATTTAAATATTCGTGGTATAAAAGTGGGTATCTTGTGAATCGACCAGGAGATTTCGATGACTCCGTAAGTTTCAGTTTCGGAGATTTCTGTGCAACGCATTGTGAGATCAATGGTTGTAATAATGTTGTAATTGTTAGATGTTCGTGGTGTAAAAAATCTTTATGCTTAAAACACTTTTTTGAAGAATATCATTATTATACAACTTACTATCCATAATACCTCGAGCTATTCGGCAATTACTTTTTTGAGAATACTTTAAATTTGTTGTAGTAATAGTAATAATAAAACTTGTGTTGTTAAAACAAAAACCATATTTACATTAGTTATCATTTCATTTTGTATTTTTCTGCAACACGTAACTTTAATTTTTATTATTTTTTTGAAAAAAAATTAATCTCACTAAATTTTGATTATTTACGCAATTTTTTCAGAAAAAAATAATAAACACATTTACCCTCCCTGCTAGAAAAAGTTAGTAGAAGTCGATAAAAATCGATAAGTTTCACCATTGAAGTCAATAAAGTCTCTTAATTTCCTTGAAAAGAGAAAAATAGGGGTTCCTACCCTTAAAATTGAAAGTGATATAGATTTGTGGCCTTTTTAATTTTAAGATTTTTAGCGTTAGTTTTATTAAGGTAGTTACCCCCTAAAAAATAATTTTGGCCAAAACCACGAGATAGGTCAACTTTATTTTTTAATTTTCTTTTAAATGGAATCAGTTTTGAGGCGATATATAATTTATTGTAATTTTTATAGCTGAAAATTGATGAAAAAAGCTTAGTTTTCTTGAAAAAAAATAGGGGTTGCTACCCTTAAAATTGAAAGTAATGCTGTTTTGAAGCCATTCCTATTTTAAAATTTTTAGCGTTGGTTTTATTAAGGTATCTTTATTTATTTCTGAAATAATGAACAAAATATAAATAAGTGGTAGTTACCCCCTAAAAAATAATTTTGGCCAAAACCACGAGACAGGTCAACTTTATTTTTTAATTTTCTTTTAAATGGAATCAGTTTTGAGGCGATATATAATTTATTGTAATTTTTATAGCTGAAAATTGATGAAAAAAGCTTAGTTTTCTTGAAAAAAGAAATAGGGGTTGCTACCTTTAAAATTAAAAGTAATGCTATTTTGAAGGCTTTTTTATTCTACAACTTTTGGCATCGGTTTCATTAAGCTAGCTTTATTCGTTTTTGAAATATTAGAAAAAAACTGTTTTTGAGGGTGAACTTTAGGGGTAGATTTCACCCCCTTAAAGTGTCTATCAGCACGTAAAAAAAATACGTGTCTCTTATTTTTTAATGTACTACAACATATTGTAATATCGTCCAAATCGACGACTTACACTTGGGGTACCTTCCTTGTGAGTACCAAAAACTTTAATGAGAACTTAAATATTTTTTCAAAACAATCAACACGTTCTTTAAAAAACTAATTTTTTAAGTATATTCTAACAACACAATTTGTCGATAGTCGTTTTATTTATTCTAATCTCATCTATTCAAAAAGCACTCTCTACAAATGGTAATAATTTTTTTTATGACTGTACAAATAATAATATAAAATAAGACAAGCATAGAAGTTTTTTCTGTATAATCTATAAAATAATATTACGATTTTTTAAAAGAAGTCAAATAAATACTAGTAAAAAAGTCTTTTACTTCATTGAGTCAATGTGTGCTCAACAAATTATATGTAACTACATTCAAATTGTTCACTGCAAATCAAACAAACGAAAGTTGTAAAATCAATTATCGATAGTCAAGTAATGCAAACCATTCTCCGAAAAACTGTATGACTATGTTCTCATATAATGCCTATACTACTATAATACTATATCTACTATAATGCCTTCTTTCTATTTCTAAAATTCATAAGAATTTTTTCAGATATTTACGAAAAGTCAAAGCTTATATAAAAACCGCTGCCAATTCTTTGGCACTTAGCTTCCTCAAAACAATTTATCGATTCCTTTCATTAAATTGAAATTATAATAATAAATTTTTCACAAAAAAAAATAAAAAATTTTCTAAATTAAATTATCTCAAATTTATGACTTTTAAAAAATACATTTTCATATTAATAGAATATTTTTGTAAGATTATATTAATATAATTTTTTAATTTTATCTTATTGAAGAAGAAACTATTTGTTATTAATAATTGATGATTTCCAAATTGACTTTTTTACAATTGCCCAGCACTTAGTTTATCTGAATATAGTGTACAGCATTTATGATTAATACTATTTTACGCAAATTTTACGTGCAAAAATAATGCTATTACAGTTACAATAAATTAAGCTCAAGTTATTTTGATCTAATTTTATTCTAATATTAATACATTTATATTTGCCAAATTTCAATACGATTGGTTGACTTTTACTCCTGTTATCGTGTGCAAAAGAAAAAAGCACTTTTTCCAAAAATTTTTCTTTCTCGAAAACAAATGAAGATAATCACTTTAAATTTTAACCAAATATAATCCTCAATGAGTATTATAAATGGTTAAAATTTTAGGTCAATAAATCAACAATTTTCTGAGAAAACACAATTAGAAAATTAAAAAAAAAAAATTTTAACCTCAAATATCTTTTTATTAATTTACTAATTTTTTTTCAGCAATGAACTCGGTTCGAAGATATAAGAAAGCTGTCTATGTGCCAAATTTCAAGACGATTGTTTGACTTTTACTCCTTTTATCGTGTCCGAAAGAAAAAAAAAAATTCACTTCTATTCAAAAATATTTTTTCTATGAATAAAATGAAGATAATCATTCTAAATTTTAACAAAATATAGTCTTCAATGAGGGGGTTATAAGTGATTAAAATTTTAGGTCGATAAATCAACAATTCTCTGAAAAAACGCAATTCGGAAATTAAAAAAATTTTTAGCCTCAAATATCTTTAATCATAATTGATCGATTTTTTTTGGCAACAAACTCGGTTCGAAGATATAAAAAAAAAAATCAGTCTCTGTGCCAAATTTCAAGACGATTGGTTGACTTTTATTCCCGTTAACGTATCCGAAAGAAAATTCCCTTGTTCTCAAAAATATTTTATTTCTCTGAAACAAATGAAGATAATCACTTGGAATTTTTACCAAATATAGTCTTCAATGAGTGTTATAAGTGGTTAAAATTTTAGGTCGATAAATTAACAATCCTCTGAAAAAACGCAATTCGAAAATTAAAAAGAAAAATTTTTAACCTCAAATATCTTTAATCGTAATTGACCGATTTTTTTGGGCAACGAACTCGGTTCGAAGATATAAAAAAGCTATCTCTGTACCAAATTTCAAGACGATTGGTTGATTTTTACTCCTGTTATCGCGTACGAAAAAAAATGCAATTTTCTTCAAAAATATTTTTTTTCTAGAAAAGAAATGAAGATAATCACTTGAAATTTTAACCAAATATAGTCTTCAATGATTGTTATAAGTGGTTAAAATTTCAAGTCGATAAATAAAATATTTTTTGAGAAATTAATTTATGAAATATAAAAATGTTTTCCTTAATAACAAATGACAGAGTAAAGATAATTCAACTTTTAAAAAAAAAAATTGTAAATAATTTGAAGACCTTTCAAAAACAGTTTACTATATTATGTAATAATGGCTGTATGATATGAAAAAATCAAAAAAACTGAAAATTCAAAATCATTTTTTGGTTATAAAACAAAAGAAAAACGATAAAATGAAAAAATAGGTTAAGCTATCTCTATTCTATGTCCAAACGAAGAGAATAAGCCCTCATAGATGAAAATCGGTCAATTCGTTCAAAAGTTATAGCCGGTACACACACACACACACACATACACACACACACACACACACACACACACACATGCATACAGACACGAAAATTTTTGTTCTCAAAAACATCGGATATTGGTGCCAAAAGTCTTAAAAAATGTTTTTAAACATTTTTTGTTCCAAAAATTTTTTTCACCATTACAAAGCTTCCTCTTTGAGGAAGCAAAAAATTACATACTCCTCAATTTTGAACTTTCTATAATATTACGCATCTTGGAAGGACAAGAGAAGTTTAGAGCTGCTCTAGCAGGGGTGATCCTCCGATCTCCCATACATACTTGGCGGGCACGACGATTTGCAGTTGAAGGTGTAAAGCATGGTCATTTTCATATAAATATTCATATATTTAAAGATCAGATAAAATGTATAAATGGGTTGCTTCTACATATTAACTACTGATTTATGAATCTATCACATTGTTTTTAAATAGAAAGTACAATCCCGCGGGAGATCGGAGGACCACCCCTGCTAGAGCAGCTCTAGACTTCTCTTATCCTTCCAAGATGCGTAATATTATAGAAAGTTCAAAATTGAGGTGGAATAATGAAAGTAGTGATGTGTTGGTAACTATGTTATTTTGTTATATAGGCTTTGACTTTTCGTAAATATCTGAAAAAATTCTTATGAATTTTAAAAATAGAAAGAAGGCATTATAGTAGATATAGTATTATAGTAGTATAGGCATTATATAAGAACATAGTCATACAGTTTTTCGGAGAATGGTTTGCATTACTTGACTATCGATAATTAATTTTACAAATTTCGTTTGTTTGATTTGCAGTGAACAATTTGAATGTAGTTACATATAATTTTTTGAGCATACATTGACTCAATGAAGTAAAAGACTTTTTTGCTAGTATTTATTTGACTTCTTTTAAAAAATCATAAATATTATTTTATAAATTATACAGAAAAAACTTCTATACTTGCCTTATTTTATACTTTCGTAGAAAGTTTTATTAACAATATTATTATTTGTACAGTCATAAAAAAATTATTACCATTTGTAGAGAGTGCTTGTTGAATAGATGAGATTAGAATAAATAAAACGACTATCGATAAATTGTGTTGTTAGAATATACTTAAAAAATTAGTTTTTTAAAGAACGTGTTGATTGTTTTGAAAAAATATTTAAGCTCCCATTAAAGTTTTTGGTACTCAGTTTAACGGAGATTGAGGGAGAGAGAGGGAGGGAGAGAGAGAGAGACTAATACTTGCCTTAGTTTAAACTTTTGTAAAAAGTTTTTTTAGATAGATTCCACAACTTTATAAGAGAAAATAATAAATAATTACATAGTCTGTGAAAACATTATGAGATTTGTTTATATTATTAATAACATTATTAAATGGTAGTATAGTTATTCACAAAAGTTTTAAATTTGAATGTTTTTTAAGGAGCTCGATAAAATAATTACATTAGTAAAATTTTTTGAAATAATATCAAACGTATATTTTTTTAGGTATGATGATAAATTAACAATTAACAATACTATTAATTGTAAAGTCATATGAAAATATAATTCTTTCTATTTTTATAGATTCCAGGAAAAGCATATACTTGCCTTATTTTATACTTTCGTAGAAAGTTGTATTATTTCTACTTTAATTTTTATTTCTACTTTAATTTGGATAAATGTATAAATAAAAAAATATTTTCGAGAAAAAAATGTTAATGCTTTCTTTTTAGAGAAAACATTTTTCAAATACTCTGTAGTTTTTTTCAAAATAAAGTTTGTTACTATATTATTCTTGTAGAAAATATCTTGTTGGCTGTTTTAAAATAGTACATTACGATACGGATGTCGAAGGTGATTATTTTTTTCGACTTTATAGAACACAAAAATTTAGTATTTATTCGTAGAATTCCTTTCCATAAAATAAAACATAAATAATTTTTAAGGATTGTATAGGTTTCGGAAAATAATTTTTATGGTTTTCGAAAAAAATATTTACCGTTTGCAAAAGTTTTTCTAAAAGGATTATAAAGGGTTTGGAAAATAATTTCTCGTTGTTTGCAAAAGTTTTTAAAGGATTGTCGACATTTTGTAATTTAATTTATCAAAGGATTTTTTAAAAGATGTAGTGGTAGACCATTTTTGGAGATATTTTGTAGAGAAAATAATAATGAATTATTTACAGAAATGATACTGTTATTGATCAATAATGGTATGGTCAATACCATTAATTGTAGTAATACATACAAATAATGGTAAGAATATTTTAAAACAGAAATGAAAAAAAGGATAATTAAACAATTTTCCTTATGCAAATGCTTGAAGAAAAAAAAAAAAAAAAAAACGCCCGGGATTTGAACCCTAAGCAAAAGATCAACAGGCGCGCGCCTTAAGGGGGTCTCACCAACGAGGCCCGAACCCACAGAGCACGGCGCCCCGTGCGACGCGTACAGGCTCTCGCATGCGCTCCCCCTCTCTTTCTGTTGAGAGTTGCTTGCTACGGGACTGAGCACAGACACCGAGAGACGCCTGTCTGTGTGTGCGCAGTAAGCGTGCGCGCCAGCGGCGCTCCCGCTCTCTCTCCCCTCGCCATACATGCGTCTCACGCGCGCATGAAATCTAACCTGATATTCCGCACTTTCAATTAACGTATCTCACGAACGAGACCGCTGGGCTTTCTCAGATTTGAATGTCTTGTTCTAATAGATGTCTTTAATAAGATTTCGGTTTTTAGAAAAATTGCTAAGAAAACTTTTCGAGTTACAGACGAAATCGTTCATTTCGCGCGGGCCGTCCCATAAGGCGCTGTGTTAAAATGCGCGACTTTGATGTTTAATATCTCGAGAACTAAACGGCTGGGAGTTTTTAGATGGAAATATCTTATAGACAATAGTATTATCAACACCTGGTCAAAATTGAGAGAAATTTGTAAGAAAAGGCGTTTTGGGTGAAACCCCCTTAACCGCGCCGCCATCGACGACACGCTATACATCTAACGTGATATTGTTTATGATCATCTTTACCCCTTCGGGGTTTAGGTTTAGATATTTGGTTTTGTTAGAATATAAGGTACATTTATGTCGGCGCATAAGAGAGAATGAATACGCAGCGCCATCTCGCGTATAGGGAGTATCAAGCTAGCGAGAGCGAGCGACCGAAGCGGGAGCTCACTCGTCCGCCGTCCTCCGCATGTAGCGGTTGTAAAGAGAGAGAGCTGTACTGAAGTTACTGAGTCAGAATAAAACGTTGTTACTGTTACATTTGAGAGTGGCTTATTTGAAGAAGCCCTGTGTCCCATCCAAACTCCTAAATTAACATGGTAGCAGAGTGCTTGGTTTGCGATTTTTTCTTTATCTTCTACATCGACTTTCGAGCCGTGTAGAGATAATCTATAGTGCGGGAAAACAAGAAGAAAGTGTTTTGAGTTGAGCGCGTGGTAAGCGCAAGAACAAAGGAAAACGCATGAGTGCAAAGACAGAGCTTCGGGAAGTAAAAAGTGAAAAGTTAAGTGAAACTGAAAGTGAAGAAGAGTTTTTTGAAGCAGAAAATAAAGAAGGTATAAAGGAAGTCAAAATGCAGGAAGCAAAATCAAACGAGATAAGGTTACCGATTTTTGATGGACAAGATTACAATATTTGGAAGAAAAGAGTATTAATGTATTTAAAAATGAAAAAGTGTGATATTGTAGTTACACGTGGAAAAGTGGAAGCGGACAAAGTTGATTGGGACGAGAAAGACTTACAGGCCATAAATTATATATATAGTGCTATTACAAACAAACAAATGGAACTAATAAGTGACAAAGAAACAGCTTTTGAAATAATGAAAAAGTTTGATATTACGTATTTAAAAGAATCGACAGCTCTACAAATAATTTGCAGAAATAAATTGGAAAGAATGAAATTGAAAGATTTTAGTGACTCGATGGAATTCTTTAACGAGTTTGAAAAATCAGTGAATGGGTTGAAAGAAGCTGGTGCAAATGTGACGGAGAAAGAAAAAATGAACTACATGTTAAGGACATTACCGGATTCGATGAGTCACATTGGGGACTTAATCGATGTACTGAAAGAAGAGGAACAAACTGTAGAATATGTGAAAAACAAAATTAAAATGGTTGAACTAAAAGGAAAAAGTGTAAGTGAAAATTCGAGATCAAACGCGTTTACGTTTGAGAAAAGAAGAGAGAATAAAAGGACATGTTATGTATGTGGAAATACAGGGCATATACAGTACGATTGCCCGAAGAAAAACAATTCGTGGAATCAAGGAACGCCGCAGCAAGGGGGCGGCAGAGAAAGCCGTGCGCCACAGAGAGGAGGGGGTAACGGCAGAGGCTACACACAGCAGCGAGGAACGAGTTCCAACCGGCGTGGAAGGAGTGGCTACCGACAACGCGGCCGAGGCGCGCGAGGCAGTGATGACAACAGCAGCGGTCATCAAAATACCGAGAAGAGAGAAGTGTTGAGTACTTCAGTAGAAATAAGGTCTGCGAATATAAGTAACGGATATAATAACGAAAATAAGATAGAATGGATTTTAGATAGCGGTTGTACAGACCACGTGATCAATAACGAAAATTATTTTAATGATGCAATTGTATTGAAAGAACCGATTAATGTAAAAGTAGGTGACGGTAGAATTTTGAAAGCGACTAAAGTTGGTCATGTAATTAGTAAATTCGAAACATTTAACGAAGAGATAGAAATTGAATTAAAAAATGTATTTTACGTGAAAGATATGGATAGAAATTTAATGAGTTTTGCTAAAGTAACTGATAAGTGTAAAGTAGTATGTATCGGAGATAGTGCTAAAATTTACAATAAAAATAATAAATTAATTGCGATAGCTTGGAAAAAGGATAGAATGTATAAAATGACTAGCTTTATTGAAAAAGGTAGAGAATCTAACTTGACAACGAAAAATGAAAAAATGACTTTAAAAGAAAAGTGGCATAGAACGCTAGGACACGTTAACTTTAATTATTTAAATACGATGTGTAAAAATCATGTTTTGGAAGGTTTGCCAAATGAAATAGAATCAGATTACTATAAATGTGCTACGTGTATTGAAAACAAAATGCACAATATTCCTTTTGATAACAATAGAAAAAGAGCGAAAGATATATTAGAAATAGTACATACAGATTTGAATGGGCCACACAATACAGTAGGTTATAAAGGTGAAAAGTATTTCATAACTTTTATTGATGATTTTAGTAAATTAGCAAAAATTTATGCAATTAAGTCTAAAGACGAAGTTTATGATCGTTTTATTGAGTATATAAATTTAGTTGAGAATAAAACTGGAAAGAAAATAAAGAAATTAAGATATGATAATTATTATTATTATTATTTTTATTATTTATTAAACCAGAGTAAGTACATAGGTATTACAATAATATCAATATACATTTTTACATTACATGCGTAACCCAGCAGAGGAAGTATTTCCTGTATGCTGGTCTGGTGACTTAAACTAACTTAAAACTAAATTGAAATATTGTCCCTGATTGTTTGTCGATCTTGTATCCCCGTAGCTAGCAGCTACGGAGTCAAGTCGACAACCACACATTATTCATGACTTTTCTTCTATCACCAATATCTAACCAACATTTGTCTTGCTGTTGTAAATGATTCCGTGGATGCGTTTCTGTCTCTTGCAAAGATGATTCTTTCGTAGCTGTTTAGTCTTGTTGGGCAGGTGAGTCCCACTGCACAGGTAACTCTGTAGTGTGGGAACATCAATCTGTGTTGGTTGGCTGAGTCACATTTACATGTTGATGTAAAAACAATGTCGTCTACTACTATGAGATCGTTGTATTTCGGGTGCTGTTCTAGAGTATACATTGAGTTTGTAAATGTTTGTTTACCTCGAATGCCTCTGTCGAAATACAGTAGTTCTTTATTACAGTCTAGATAGTTGAGATCTCCGTAAGACATGCGGTAGGTGTTATCTTGCAGTATAGGCTTTCCAGGTGCGCCACTTGCTTCCATTGACATGGTTTTTGTATTGTTATCCTCAGCCATTTTATCTATCGTACTAAATACAGTTTCTATGGGATTATATTTTTCGTTGTTGTGTTCCTTTTTTATTTCAATATCTTTGGATTTTTCTTTGACAAAGTGTATATGTTTTATTTCATTATTTCCGTTAGTAATACGATAGTCACAACACTTATTGCTTAAAGTTGTATTTTTGTTGCTCTCTGAGAGCGTCCACCTGTTAGCAATCATATTTGCAATTTCGATGATAATTTGTTGATTAATATTGAGTTTTCGGATTTTGTTCCAGTTGTAATTAGATAATCGACGATGAGAACGTTTATAATATAGTGTGCATAACCCGTGTGCGCATATATATGTTCTTATATCCAGTAACAGTTTATCGGACTCTAAACTCCCCATGGACTTCCAATGTGGGAGGTCTGTGTCCGATATCTTTATTAGTGAATAATATAGTTGCTTTATCTGTTTACAGTTAATATTATTAGTATTATTCATGGGTGTTTTATTATGCTAGATGTTTGCTTTTATCCAGATCTTGATTTTATATTTCAGACTTTTTTTATTCGTTATTGTTTTAAGGTCATTAGGCAGTTTGTTGTAGGTAGTTAGTGCTCTAATGTAGCTGTTTTTGATGCTGATGCGTTTACAACGTTTAGGTATTGGTATACTTTTATTCCTCGTTACTTTGTCGGAATCTATATATTTGTCTTGTAATTCTTTGTAATGAAATATTAGTGACTCAAAGGTAAAAATTTGCTCTATATTTAGTGGATTTCTGTCATAAATAAAATTGTTTTTATTTATAAGTTTAACCAGTCTGTTTTGCAGGCTTTGTAAGCTTTTGGTTCTACCTGCGTAAGCGCCTCCCCAGGCTATAATACCGTAGGAGGTGATACTGTGGAACAACGCATAGTAAATCATACGGAGATTGTCTGTGTCCATTATAATAGACAGTTTGTATAAAATGAAAGTAAGGTATTTGGTCTTATTATATATATTTTTGGTGTGTATATCCCATTTCATGTTGCTATCGAAAGTTACTCCTAGGTATTTGGTGTTTTCTACTCTTTTGATGTTTTTTCCTTGTATGCAAATGTTCATATTTTTAGGCGTGCTTTTATAATTGCTGCCGAATTCCATGTATATTGTTTTGTCCTTGTTGAGAGATAGTTTATTTAGTGCTAGCCAGTCGGCTATTTCTTGTAGGTAGTCGTTCATTTTAGTTTCTACTTCTTGCCAGGTTTTACCTATTGCTATGATCGCAGTGTCGTCAGCGTATGACAATATTGTATCTTCAGGCATTGAAGATAACATATCATTAATATAAATAATGAACAGCAGTGGTCCAAGTATTGTACCTTGCGGTACTCCCATATAGACAGTTTTGTATTGGCTATAATCATTACCTATTTTCACCCTTTGTTTCCTATTACTTAGATAACTTTTTATGAGGTTATATGCGCTACCTCTGATGCCGTAGTTATATAGTTTATCAAGCAAAATTTGATGATCTACTGTATCGAATGCTTTCGCTAGATCGAGGAATGTAATAGCTATTGGGTCGCTTGCATCTATGTGGTTATAGATTGTGTTAGTTATTTGATATAGTGCATCTTTAGTGCCTCTATTTTTCCTGAATCCAAATTGTTTATTTGAGATCAAGTTACATTTATCTATGAAAGATGATATTCTACTATGCAGTAGTTTTTCCAATACTTTTGCAACATTTGAGATCAGGGAAATTGGTCTGTAGTTTGTTGGCAGATGCTTTTCTTTGGCTTTATGTATTGGTATAATATCCGCAATCTTTAAAGCATCAGGCCAAATTTCTTTCTCTAAACATAAGTTGGTTATGTGAACCAGTGGGTCGGAGATGTGTGATATTATAACTTTGAGTGAGAGTGTGTTAATACCATCACACCCACCATTTTTATTTTCCATGTTTAATATTGTTTTTTGTATTTCTTGATGATTAGTAGGATATAGAAAAATACTCTTGTTATTCTTAGTAGGCAGCCTTACTCTTTTGTTTGGTGGAGTTTTAATTTTGTCACACAGTTGTTTACCAACGTTGCAGAAGAAGTTGTTGATATGTTCAGAAATTTCTTTTGAGTCGGTTATTTTTTTATTGTTATTATCCATGATAAAATTAATGTTGTTATTTATTTTACTATTTTTTCCAATTTTGTTATTAATTAATCTCCAGAGATTCCTTTGATTGTTCATGTTTGATTGTATTTGCTTTCTATCATGGTCCTTTTTTGCTTGGTTGATAATGTGGTTAAGTATCTTAATGTAGTTTTTGTAATTTTCTTTTTTTACAGAGTTAGTAGGATCCTTCTTCCATATATTATATAGTTTTTCTTTATTTTTACACGAATTTATTATTGCTTTTGTTATCCAATTTTTCCTCGGTTTCATGTTGTTTTGTTTATTGCTATGCGTTTTAATTATTGACCTGTTTAGGCATGTTTGAATTTTTTGTGTAAGGTTATTTAAGGCTTGGTTGGGATCTGTTATTAATGAGATATCTGCCCATTTTATAGTTCCTGCTGTTTTTTCCAATTTATTGTAGTTAAATCTTTTTCCTAATTTGGTACTGGATTGTTTTTTAATATTTTTTAATGACATCATTATGGCAAAATGGTCGGTAAAAGGTGTTTTTAGTAAGTAGGTTTTATATTTAATTTTGTCTAGTTTAATGAAAAAGTTATCTATACAGGTGCCATTGCTATTGTTATTAATATCTGATGGTCTAGTTATACTTTTAAATCCTGGGCAGTAACCATTTTCTAATAGTATTTGTAAAAAGTCTTGATCTAAAACATCTTGGCTTAATATATCAAAATTGAAGTCTCCTATTATTATATTATTTTTTTGTTTCTTGCTTATTTTTAGAAAATTTTTAATATTCGTTAAGAATTCAGTTTTATGTATGTCATGTGATCGGTAAATTGATGATAATGTTATGTTTTTGTTATTTTCAAGTGTGATTTTCGTGTTCATTATTCTAAGTTTATTTATTTGTATAATTTCCGTGGTTTCTGTGATGTCTTCACTTATATATAATACTACACCATCCGATTGGTTTATGTTGCTTTCATTATAGTACATTCTATATTTTGGAATATTAAAAAATTCGTGGTGTTCAAGTTTCCATGTTTCAGTACATACTATAATACAAGGCTTTGTAACAAGCCTGTTTAAGAATACTAATAGTTTATTGTAATTAGCATTTAAACTTCTTATATTAACGCAAAGAATTAATTCTTTGACTGTAGCTAGGCATCTATTTAATTCGGTTACACTATTTGTGATATGTTCGTTGTCAAATATTACCTCTTGAGAATCAAGATTCATTTTCATTTTCATTTTCTAACGTATCAAATCTTGGTTGAGCTGTAGATGTAGGGGTTGCTGGAGATAATGTACCGGCAGATGTGTTGGTCGTTAATCTAACTCTTCTAGTAGTTATCCATTGCTGTGAGCGGGAATTGCTTTGTTTGCCGATTTCTAGGTTGCCAAAGTACCGACGGTAGGTAGGCTGCAGTGGATAGTCTGTCATTTCAATGTATTTTTTATTTTGTGTTTTAGCACTTCACACTGATCACTGTCTATTGCACTATGATTTATATTGTAATTAGTTTTGTATTTGTTGTTGTTAAATTCACAGTTTGCACATTTAAGAGTATCACATTTACACTCAGCAGCTGCGTGATTTCCTGCACATTTGTAGCACTTGTCCTCATTATCGCATTTTTTGCCACTGTGGCCGACTCTTGAGCATTTAGTACATGGATTTGTGTTTATTATGTCAAATACTCTGCAATTTTGAAACCCTATAAATAACTTGTTTTTATTGTCTCTTATATGTTTGTAGATTGTAGGCGTTACTTCAACTATTGCACTCATTGTTTTAGCTTTTTCACTTGAGTTTATGTGTAGAACTTTGCACTTGTCATCAATATTGTTAAAGTTTCTTTGATTAATGTCTTGTTCTAGTTCTTTATCATTAAACACTTTTTCAATGTTAATAATTTTCACTATAGGTTTTTTTATTTCTTCTTTTTTGATTTTTGCATTAGTTGATAATTTTTTAGATAAGGTCTTTTCAATTGCATTTATACTTTCTTCATTCATACAGTTTATTAATATAGTATCATTATTTATTTTTGTCACTTTTTTTGTTTGGATTGTTTTGTCTTTAGCAAGATAATGCAGTACAGTGTTTTCTAGGTTGGATAATGGAACTGAATATTTAAATAAAGATATGTATAAATTGTGTAGACAAAAGGGAATTGAATTAGAAACATGTCCACCTTATGTACATGAGCTTAATGGTACAGCAGAAAGATACAATAGGACAATTATGGATAGTACTAGGTGTTTGTTAGCTGAGTCCAAAATAGAGAGAAGGTTTTGGCCAGAAGTAGTCTGCACAGTAGCATATTTAAAGAATAGGATAATTGCGAACACCTTAGTAAGAAATAAATCTCCTTATGAGATATTTTTAAATGAAAAACCAGACACAAAGTATTTAAAATTATACGGAAGTAAAGTATTTGTTAGGGTACCGGAAAGCAAAAGAAATTCGAAATAGGATTGAAAAGCAGATTTAGGAACGTTGATAGGTTATGATGTAACAGGGTACAGAGTTTTGATAGACAATAGAGTTATTGTAGCTAGACATGTTGATGTTATAGAACAAGATATAAAGTGCATTGGATTTAATGATATTGATGAAAGAAATGAAAACAATAATGACTCAATCCTTCCAACTACTTCAACTCTCGAGGGGAGTAGGGGAAGTAAAACTGATTTAGAAAATTTAAATGAAAATACAAACAAAAATGTTAACGTTGAAAATGAAGTAGAAGAAGTACCTGATTTAAGAAGATCACAAAGAACGATTAAAAAGCCTAGTAGATTTGATGATAATTATGTATATAGTGGTTGTATTTATGTAAATTATTGTAGTGCAGATAGTCCTGTAAACTTTAAAGAGGCTATTGAAAGTGATGAGTCTAATTTTTGGGTAGATGCAATGAATAAAGAAATGAATAGTTTAAAGAAAAATAAAACGTGGGTATTAGTTGAAAAACCAAAGAATGAAAAGATATTAGATTTAAAGTGGATTTATACCAAAAAGGGTGAAAATGTATATAAAGCTAGAATTGTAGTGAGAGGTTAACAACAGAAAGATGTGCTGGATGATATTTATTCACCTGTTGCAAAAACACAAACTTTGAAAGTATTATTATCTTATTGTTGTCAGAATAGTTTATTAATAGAACAGATGGATGTTGAGACAGCATTTTTAAATGGGAAGGTAAAATCGAAAGTATTTATTAAACAGCCTGAAGGTTATGAGGATGGAACGGAAAGAGTTTGTAAATTAAATAAAGCGTTGTATGGTTTGCGTGAGAGTCCCAGAGCTTGGTATGAGTGTCTGGATGATTATTTAAATTTTTTAGGACTTGTAAGAAGCGAACACGATTATTGTTTGTATACTTTGAGAGAAAGAGATGAGATTATATATTTAATTATATTTGTGGATGATTTGTTAATATGTTGTAAGAATAGACAAAATTTGAATTACATAAAAGGTATGTTAAAAGAAAAATTTTAAATGAAAGATTTAGGTAAAGTGAGTATGTATTTAGGAATAAATATCGAACATGATGAAAATAAAAATGAGATGTCTTTAGATCAGGAAAAGTACATTGAATCATTAGCTAGAAAATTTCAGATTGAACAAGCGAAATTGTATGAGACTCCTATGGAGCAAAATTTGAAATTAGAACCTGCTCATGAAATGAATGAAAAAATAAAATATATAAATTTGATAGGAGCACTTTTGTACATTAGTTCAGGGACTAGATTAGATGTGAGTTATAGTGATAATTACTTAAGCAGATTTCAGAACTCTTATGATGAAACGCATTATAAGTATGCTTTAAGAATTTTAAAATATTTGTATTTGACCAAAGATTTAAAATTAAGATATAAGAGAAATGAAAAGGTTGATATTCTTGAATGTTACGTCGATGTGGACTGGGCAGGGGATAATATAGACAGGAAATCGACAACTGGATATATTGTAAAGTTGTTCGGAAATGTGATTCATTGGAAATCGAAAAAACAGGGAAGCGTGACGACGTCTTCGACAGCTGCAGAATATGTAGCACTGTCAGAAGCAGTAAGCGAAATTTTGATAATTAAGGATTTGTTAGGTGATTTTAATATAGAGATTGATAAACCAATGAATATATTTGAGGATAATTCTGGTGCTGTTAGTATTGCAAGATTTGGAAATTTTACTAAGCGATCAAAGTACATCGAAGTACACTATCATTTTGTTAATGAAAATTATGAAAAGGGTTTGATTGATATTGTGAAAGTTAGTTCAGAGAAAAATGTAGCAGATATATTAACAAAGGCTCTTGGGAAATTAAGATTTAAAAGGTTGCGAGAATTATTGAATTTGAGTTAAAGAACATTGTAATGTAAAGAATATTGTAATTGCGAGAAACATAAATGTAAGGAGGCGTGTTAGAATATAAGGTACATTTATGTCGGCGCATGAGAGAGAATGAATACGCAGCGCCATCTCGCGTATAGGGAGTAGCAAGCTAGCGAGAGCGAGCGACCGAAGCGGGAGCTCACTCGTCCGCCGTCCTCCGCATGTAGCGGTTGTAAAGAGAGAGAGCTGTACTGAAGTTACTGAGTCAGAATAAAACGTTGTTACTGTTACATTTGAGAGTGGCTTATTTGAAGAAGCCCTGTGTCCCATCCAAACTCCTAAATTAACAGGTTTGGTTGTTAATATTGGGTTTACATGGTTTCCATTACTTTTATTTAATGATAATATTAGATATTATAATTTAATATATCATTTTTAATAATAAATCATTATTTTGAAATCGTCTCGTGTTACGTTCTCAACCGCTCTCTGTTCAAGCGTGCGCGCAGTCCGGGCAGCCAATCCACGTAGGATGCTACTGCGCAGGCGCGGGCTCTCAGCACGACTTCGGCGCACTGGTCACACCGTGTAAGTGGTATTTATTTAAAATATCGTATTAACATCTTTTTTTTTTACGTCGTCATTTTTTATTATTTTTAGAGTAGTGTATAGAGACTCATGAAGGGTTTCCATCATAAATAATATTTTTAGATCACAATTTTTGCGATATTGATGAAGTTGAGCCGGAGAACGTCCTTAAACAAATATTTATTTGGTACAGAGAAATATATAATTACTAACTACATAGATTTTGTTAATTTCAATAAATATTTAAGTAATAGTACTTGAATAAATACTGTGTTTAATTTTAATAAATTTCAGTCAAACATATGAAATATTTATTAAAAAAATAGATTTCTACCTTATCAACATTATGTTTTTTACTTCATTACTCGGTTTTTCATTAGGCTTATGTATTGAAAAATCATTCAATTTATAGAAAAAAAACATCTTTGACAGCTATAAATTATAATGATAATAAAAAAAGGATTATACAAATAAATTTCTAACCCTTGTTTGTGTAAAGATCTGAAATCGATTTTCCATAAAGTATTAAAATTAGTTGTATTCAATAAATATTGATTACGTTTTTATTTTAATAACTATTGTTTAGATAATAATAACAATCATACTTTTGCTTCTAAATTCTTTCTAAAACCAATAAAGTATATTATTCGCATATTAATGAATGCACGTTATATACGAACATCGACTGCGTCTTTACAAGCGTGCGATAGCGTAATGGATAGCGTGTCTGCGTACTAACTCGAGCGACCCGGGTTCGAATCCCCGTTGGATTTTTCTCTGCGATTTTTTTCAAATTTTATTAATTAATGTGTACTATACTTAATGCGTTTCTTAGAGAAAACTGTACAAAATCAACATATATTTGTTTTCATCACTTCTGTAAAAGAAAAATACTTTAGTGTGTTGTGTGTCGATAAGATAGGTAGCGAAAATTTCAAACTGGAATAGAAAAATAAGTAATAAATATTTGTATTTAATAAATTATATGTCTGTTTCAGATCAAATAAAAATAATCAGTTACAATACTGTAATTGACATGGAGAGATCAACTAAATAAGTGAAATAGAATTCAGCAAATATTTTTAATTTTACTTTTTTATTATTTTATTAATTGTAAGAAATATTTATTTAAAATAAGTAAATCTTTGTTTCGTTTTAAACTCTTGAATAGTATAATATAAAGTACAATTATTAATATTTAAAAAAAGATTTCGATCTCTTCCGCATTTCTTAAATTTAATAAAATAAATTTTGTATGCAATTAAATAATTTAATTTAAAGTCACATCTATTTTAAATGAATAAATATATAATAATTTTAATTAATACGATTTTGCTGGTTGTTTTACATGAAAATAATAAAATACTTATTGTAAGTTAATTAATAGTTTCTTAAACCTAATAATTGGAAATTTAAAACAAATAAGTAATTTTTTAAATTAAGATTGTATTTTTTTAATACTAATAAATAGATAGTTAATTTAATACTTGCATATATTAAAAGTCACAAAATATATACATAAAAGTAATTATTATACATAAAAGTAAATATTTTCTTAGTTGAAATAATTAAGAATTTTAAATTAACTAAATAATTTCTCAAATCAAAATAATATTTTCCTTATATTAATAAATAAATATTTATTATAATGAGTGCGTACATTTAAATTAACAAAATATTTAATTAGTACAAATAAATCTTTACTTAAGTCAATTATTAGAACTCGTTAAATTAACTAAATAATTACTCATTTTTACTAAATCTATTGACAATATTTAATAAATATTTATTTAATATAGATAAATATTTCTTTAGCATAAGTAAATAAATTTTGTTAAGTTAAAGAAATATTTAAATAGTAGTATTCTAATAAATAATTTATTAGATTTTAAGAAAATTTAGTTGATTTCAAGAAATATTTTTTTCGGTGTATAAAATGTTACACTTTCTCATGTTTGATTACATTTTTTCGTTCTTTTTTGACACTTATTTACAGTTTTTCATATTTTGGTTCTAACGAAATAAAAAATAAAATATGTAATAAAATGTGAAAAAATGTAATAAATTGTATAGAAATGTAAAATTAAGTAAAAAAATGTAAGTTTCTGTAAAAAACTATAAAGTGTTACACTTTCTTACATTGTATTACATTTTTTTGTTCTTTTTTGACATTTTTTTTACACTTTTTCATATTTTTGTTGTAACGAAATAAAAAATATAATATCTAATAAAATGTGAAAAAATGTAATAAATTGTATGGAACTGTAAAATTATGTAAAAAAAATATAAGTTTCTGTAAGAAACTGTAAAGTGTTACACTTTCTTACATTTTATTATATCTTTTCATTCCTTTTTTAAATTTTTTCACACTTTTTTACGTTACGTTAAAATAAATGAAAAAATGCCAAATTTTAAAAAAGTAAAAAACGGTAAGAAAATGTAAGAAAATGTAAAAAACGTCCGAAATCCAATATAAATATACGATTACTTACATTTTCTTACGATTTCTTACGTTTTTTTACAGTTTATTACACTTTTTTAACATTTTTGATTTCCGCTAGGGTATATTTATGCTTTGCAAGTATTTTATATATATAACACTATACAAGTTATAGTTAAAAAATTTACAATGAAAGAAGAAAACCATGCATTATTGCTAAATGCTACTTGATCATTAAAATATAGCTTACAGCTTGTTTGCTAAATGCAGCAGTAAATTTAGAACAATTATATTATATTTATAACATAACCTTTTAAAAACTGTAAGCTATAGTTTAATGATTAATCCTTAGAGGGCCGGGATTTCAAAAATTTTAAAAGCTCATAATTTGTACTGAAAAGTGATCTGAGGTCCTCAAGTTAGAACCAAACCAAGGTCGGATGTTGGCGAGTCAGACCATGACGCCTCAAGGCGTCATCTCGGCCCTCTAAGGGTTAAATAATATTTAGCAATACTGTATGTGACAGGACAGAAGCAAAAATACATAAAAGTGTACGGGCTTACCCAGATATAAACCTGAGGAACATAACCTCAGCGAAGACAGCATAAGCACGGACGGCAGCAGGTCTTTCTAAACGTAGAAGCCACAATGACAACTCCCTCACGTTCGAACTTTCGTCGTCGTTAGTCGTAACTCCTTATACATGAAGCGCGAAAGCGCCGGTTGCCACCCGTTGTTCCTCGTTCTATGACTACCACACATACGTATAATTAATCACTAGAGAGGGAGGAAGAGAGAGGGGCGCCTTCGGAAGTGCAGGTGTGCAGCAGTCAGCGAGAGTTCGAACGTAAGTGAGTGGTCATTGTGGCTTCAACGTTCAGAAAGACTTGCTGCTATCCGTGTTCGTGCTGTGATCCCTGAGGTTATGTTCCCCACGTTTATATCTAGGTAAGCCCATACACTTTTATATATTTTTGCTTCTGTCCTATATATCTCATACAGTATTGCTTACCGTATCGCTTACAGTTTGTTAAAGGTTATGTTATAAATATAATATAATTGTTCTAAATTTACTGCTGCATTTAGCAAACAAGCTGTAAGCTACATTTCAATGATCAAGTAGCATTTAGAAATAATGCATGGGTTTCTTCTTTCATTGTAAATTTTTAACAATAACTTGTATAGTGTTATATATAAAATACTTGCAAAGCATAAATATAACATTAAGAAAATTACAGCCACAGCTACGCACATGTCAATCCTTTTTAATATGATTAATCATATAATTTTAACTCTTTCACATTATTAATTTATAAATAGAACTGGTCATAATATAAATAAATTAATACCATAATTTATAATAAAAAATCCACCTTTATATAGGCTGGATGACGTTACCGCTGGACATATTTGAACTCAATGGACCAAATGGCATCATATTTGATATGATTCTTTGTGACCGTAATGGTTAAGTATGTTTTTGAAAACATTGCTTTACATTAAAAGAATTAATTTATATTCTTATAGCGCGATGCCTTCACGGTAGTGCCGTCGGTAAGGTAGAACACTGTAGGTAAATGAATATACTCTACCGATAAACATTAATATTTTAATATAAAAAGATTTCATGAAAAAAACGCCGAAGGGTGGATTCGAACCTGCGATCTTCAGATTACTGAGCAGCAACTTTACCACTCGACTATCGACACTTATGTATGCTCATAGCTGAATTTGTATCTAATAGCACGCGCAAGGCCTCAATGTTCACGGTGGTAAGGTAGAATACTGTATTAATATACTTTACCGATAAACATTAATATTTAATATAAAAAATTTTTAAGAAAAAAAAAAAATCGCCGGAGGTTGAATTTGAACTGACGATCTTTAGATTACTGAGCAGCCACCTTACCACTAGGCTATCGAGTCATATTCATACTCATAGCTGAATTACGAGGACGCTGCACGCGCAAAATGTATTTGCACAATTTTGAGGTTATGAAAATTTTGTATATAGCATATGGTTCTATGTAAATAAGTGATAGCCCCCCTATTGGAATACACCCCCCAAAATTTCATCCGTTTTTCGATCCGAGCGCTCCTTTTCGAGATATAAGCGAAAAACCAAAATTTCTACCCCCACCACCGATTTTTGGAAATTCCGTCAACGTCATACGATAGTATATTAAAAGTATGTCCCCCCGATTGTTACTCCTCCAAAATTTCGGCCGTTTTTCGATCCGAGCGCTCCTTTTCGAGATATAAGCGAAAAACCAAAATTTCTACCTCCACCACCGATTATTGGAAATTCCGTCAACGTCATTCGATAGTATATTAAAAGTATGTCCCCCCTATTGTTACTCCCCCAAAATTTCGTCCTTTTTTCGATCCGAGCGCCTCTTCTCGAGTTATAAGCAAAAAACCAAAATTTCTACCCCCACCACCGTTTTTCGAAAATTCTTTCAATGGACAAATATGAGATCATGCGCATATACCCCTCAGAGGTAGATAAAATGCCCCGGCCTTGTCAGGATGCGTATGGTAGGCCTTGAACAGGTTGCCTTAAAATTTTGATGCTTGTTCAGTACTTATCTAAACCTAGGCATATGCCCTATTTTTCGAAGTATCATCCAAATAACGCTTCCGAATTTGACAGTCCCATATACAGACAGTGTAAATATTTATGGGAAAATTATAAAAAAAATGGGCTGGCACCCGCCTGGCAACATGTTATGAACAGGCCGCATGACTCAACTGATGTGGTTAGGCGCGAAAATTGAAAATATTTAACTCATAAAATAGAAAATAGCTTGAGACCTTTGTATTATAAAAATAATACTGATATTCTTTTACGATTACTCCAACATTTTTTCATCACAGAAGTTTAAATTAATACTTCTTTAATATTTAGAAAAGAAATGTAATGTATTAAAATATATATAGTGTGCGCTTGATTTCAGCTAGTTTTCTCTTTTGAAAATAATACCTGTTTGAATGCAAACTATTCGGGTCACATATAATTTATTAATAGTGTTTAAACCTTCTCAATAAAAATTGCAGCAAATAGTTTATTTATTTGATTTCACAAACAATATTACTAACATATTACACAAGTAAAAAAAAAAATACGTAGGTGGTCCTTTTAGTGGGATAGGATTTTTTAGCAAAAGTGAGACAAACAGTCGGTAATAGGATAATTTGAGGTTATGCTAGTCAATATTAGATTTTCAACACTCTACAAATACTAAAAATAATGCTTTTTTTGCACGCAAATAATTATTGCAAAATTATAGTAGAAAAAAAAACATCATTGAACCACCTCTATTCGGAATATAAGATGTATGTAGCGACTCATTTATATAATCCTATCATAAACAGTTTATACATGTAATAAGTCATAAAATAATAAATGCTCAAATTTATTGTAGAAAATGACAATGCTATCCGTAAAATGAATAAATAAATACTACTCAATTATAGACACCCTACATACTTAAAATTTAGCGAGGCACTCAATTTTCGTATCTTGAATAATAGTCGAATGTTTATAAACGAACCGAAAGTATAAACATTATTCAAAGAAAGAAAGATACATAGTTTTTCAGATGACTTTTATCGTTTTAAAATTGAAATGAATGAGGCGGTTGAAAAGGGAATTTATATATATATATATATATATATATATATATATATATATATATATATATATATATATATATATATATATATATATATATATATATATATATATATATATATATATATATATATATATATATATATATATATATATATATATATATATATATATATATATATATATATATATATATATATATATATATATATATATATATATATATATATATATATATATATATATATATATATATATATATATATATATATATATATATATATATATATATATATATATATATATATATATATATATATATATATATATATATATATATATATATATATATATATATATATATATATATATATATATATATATATATATATATATATATATATATATATATATATATATATATATATATATATATATATATATATATATATATATATATATATATATTAATACTGTCCCGGACACCCATCTGTTTTGCAGATTAGTGCTTAACATGTATAACTCGGAAAACTCATGTACGCAAAACGTGGACTGCTGCGCAGTTGAAAATCTGAGTTCGTGATCTGAGCTCGGCAGTCACTGCAGTTTTTCCGCGACCCTGAATTCTTTATATCATTCACCTTAAATAATCGGTAATTCCAGGCTCTTCATTTGTCAACAGAGCGTGGCGGGAAATAGAAAAAAAAATGACAGGGTATTTGAAAATATTTGTTTACCAAAATAATTTTATTGAAAATTAACATGTGGCTTAGCCAATATCTCAATTTTTAGATAATCTAGTACAATATAACTTTGAAAGATTAATTTATGATACTAGCATTGCGAAGTTCACTAAGAATAAAACGGATTTCATCATAGTTAGTTCTTATTCCCATATTTTGCTCAGCAACGAGTACTTGTAAGCGATCAACTAATTAGTTAGGATCATCCCAGTCGCCGAGTTCGTATGCAGTTGTAACATCTACTCGCGAGATTTTGAGAGCAACTTCTTCCTCTTCATCATCACTAGTCCACTGTCTCTTTTTACTTTCACGTTGATATCTCCAATTAATAAAGTTATAATTCTTACGAATTCTTCTAGGTAAATATTCATCGGTTGAGAAATCTGATGCATCTTCACTAGAATGATCAACTTCATAATAAATATCGGTCTCGTTAGAATATGAGTTAACTCGTGTATCAACAGTTATGAGCTTCTTTAGAGGATTGACAAGTATATATTGACAAGTGGTTCAAGTATCTTTTTCGCTGCCACTGGATTAGTTTGCTCAACGCTTTCACTGTTCTCTCTTCCGTTAACATTATCTTCTCGAGATAATGGCGAGATACTTTTTACAGACGACTTTTCGAACATAGGAGCAATAAAATTATAAAATTTGTTACTCTTTAGTTTTCGAATCGACTCATTCACGCAATAGTGCTTTTTGTGAGCGCTCGAAACTTCAATAATCATACGATAATTATCCAAATCATCTGAATTGATAAGACTTTCATCCGGAAGTTTTTTGAATAGTAATTGCAGTAATCCTACAGACAAATGATAGTTTCGTTCCTTTGTCTGGACAAAGTCGCCTCCAAATTTTATTGGAGAATTTCCGATCATAAGTAAATTTCCTCGCTTGTAAACACCATAAATATTATCCAGATATCTCCTAGAATTTCCGTTTAATTTCGTTACATATTTCTTGACTAGTTTTGCAAATTTACCATTATTGGAGCTAGCTATTTTATTATGGTCAGGGCTCATATTAGATAGTTTAATTTCAGAAGTTTCCATATCATCAGCTGTATCCAGAGATTCAGCACTTTTTGTCAAACCTAATAAAGACTGTGATTTTTGTACTACTAAATCCTGAAATTTGCTAATAACATCTGGTGTGTTTGCCATGTTTATGCTTCAATAGTTTAGCATCAACTGAATAAATATACCGCCAACAACCTTTTTATACTTTAATGCTATTATCGAGTAACACCATCTATATCATACAGTCAAAAATTTTAAACTTTTATGCTATAGAGTAACACCTTTTTGAACTTTTATTCTATTATAGAGTAATACATTTTTATGTTATAGAATAACACCTTCTATGTCATACAGTTAAAACTTTTTAAACTTTGTGTCATAGAGTAACACCTTTTTTATGTCATAGGGTAACAACTTTTTATGTCATAGAGTTACACCTTTTTCATGTTATAGAGAAAAACCTTTTTTATATAATAGAGTAGCACCTTTTTGAACTTTTATGATATAGAGTAACACCTTTTTGAACTTTTATACTATAGAGTAACACATTTTCATGTTATAGAGTAACACCTTCTATGTCATACAGTTAAAACTTTTTAAACTTTGTGTCATAGAGCAATACCTTTTGCTTCCTCCTAGAGGAAGCTTTGTGATAGTAAAAAAAAAAGTTTGTGAGATAATGTCTTAGGAATGTTGTATAGAAAATTTGGAATCGAAATACACCATTTTTAGAAAATGTCCGTATGGATATGTGTGTGTGTGTGTGTGTGTGTGTGTGTGTGTGTGTGTGTGTGTGTATGTATGTCCGTATACTCTGATAACTCATGATCTACTCAACCGATTTTAACGAAAGAGTGATCATTTTTTCAGATTTTGCTTCAACAATTGGGGTCAATATTTTATTTTTATCAAAATCGATTTTTTTGTTTTTTATCGCCATTTTTAAATTTTCAAAATTTTTATTTTCAATTTTTTTTATATTTAGAACAAATATTATTTATATACGATAAATTCTCTGTATGCAGAATAAAATTTTCTACAATTTAAAAAAAAAAAAGCCGTTAGCTATATTTCGTCATAAGTTATTCATGAAAACGTCATTTTTAGTAAATAAGTTATATTTCAAAATTAAAAAAAGATATTAACATGAATATTTCTTTGGTTATAAAGAATACTGAGTACTATAACTTACTAAATTTTTAGGTTTTTTTATTCATTATTTTTGGAGAAAAAAAATAATTTATAAAAAAAAGTGTTTTTTTTTTTGTCGTTCAATAACTAGAGTAAAATTGGCTTAATCAGTTTGAAATTTTTTTTAGTGGTACATTTTGTATCACAATCGATTGAGTTCTTTGGGCAAAAGGATTGATCCATAAATTTCGGAGATATTTGAGGTTAAAATTTTTTTCACTTTTTTTTTTAAATCGTAATTTCTCGAGAACGGCTTTATGTATTTGAATCGGGTGGGCGGCATTCGAAAGAGAATTTCAAGACCTATATTTTCTAAAAAAAATTATTTGTCTAGCTATTACGGTTCTTTTGTTATTAATAAAAACGTAAACATTGAAAAATGAAAAAAATGAGTTTGGTATGTCCAATTATTGCGGGAGTAAAAATTGACTTAAGCGCTTCAAAATTCCTCGTAGAGGTGGATTTTGGATAATTATTATTATTTCTTATATATAAAACCTAAGCTCAATAAAATCAAAAATTCAACGCGCCTATAACAGTACCCCAGTGGTGGTGCGGAAAGCTGTTTAAAATGTGGTAACCCTTGGAAAACAATGTACCCTCTAAATACCCATTTTCATGCTTAAAAATGCATAACATTCAAACCTACATATACAAAAAAAATGAGTATAGAGATCTGGCATCAAGCAATTGGCATCCTTTTTTTAAAATGTATTGAGGATGGCTCTATGTATGAAAGAGTAAAAATAAAGTAGAACCTTCTTATTTTTTTTATATAACTTGATAGGATTTAACTTAACAGAAATATGTTAAATGGGAAAAAGTTTTATGTCAATATTATCGACAACTTTTATATTTAAAATATTTGAGGAGTTATAAATAAAATGGGCGATTTTTGGCTATAACTTGATTGGATTTGATTTTACACGAAAATGTTAAATACAAAAGTTGTGGATAATATTAAAACAAAAAATTTTACTATTTAATATTCTCGTGTAAAATCAACTCCTGACGAGTTGTTAGACTTATAAAAACGATTTTAAGCCGTTTACATCGTACAAAATAAAGTATGAAATTTTAAATATTGGAAGTAAAAATTAATTAAAGGAATCAGTAAATCAAGTTTGAGGAAGCTACGTGTTTTATTTCATAAAGTAGCACCTTTTTATGTCATAGAGTGACATGTTTTTTATGTCATAGAGTGACATCTTTTTTATGTCACAGAGTCATTCCTTTTTTTATGTCATAGAGTGACACCTTTTTTATATTATAGAGTAACACCTTTTTCATTGCTATATAGTAACACCTTTTTGAACTTTTATGTCATAGAGTAACACATTTTTTATGTCATAGAGTTACACCTTTTTTTGTCATAGAGTGACATGTTTTTTATGTTACAGAATCACACCTTTTTTATGTCATAGAGTAACAGCTTTTTTATGTCATAGAGTAACAGCTTTTTTATGTCATAGAGTAACAGCTTTTTTATGTCATAGAGTAACATCTTTTGTGTCATAGAGTAAAACCCTTTTTATGTCATAGAGTGACATGTTTTTTATGTCATAGAGTTACACCTTTTTTATGTCATAGAGTGACATGTTTTTTATGTTACAGAGTCACACCTTTTTTATGTCTTAGAGTAACAGCTTTTTTACGTCATAGAGTAACATCTTTTGTGTCATAGAGTGACACCTTCATTGCTATATAGTAACACCTTTTTGAACTTTTATGTCACAGAGTAACACCTTTTTATGTTATTTAGCATCATCTGAATAAATATATCGCCAACATCCTTTTTATACATTTATACTATAGAGTAACAACATCTTGAACTTATTTGCTATTATAGAGTAGCATCTTCTATGTTACACAATAACATCTTTTTACACTTTATGTCATAGCGTAACACCTTTTTTATGTCATTGTGTAACACCTTTTTTATGTCATAGAGTAACACCTTTTTTATGTCATAGAGTGACATGTTTTTTATGTCATAGAGTAACCCCTTTTTTATGTCATAGAGTGACATGTTTTTATGTCATAGAGCGACACCTTTTTTATGTTACAGAGTCATACCTTTTTATGTCATAGAGTGACATGTTTTTTATGTCATAGAGTAACATCTTTTTTATGTCATAGAGTGACATGTTTTTTATGTCATGGAGTGACATCTTTTTTATGTTACAGAGTCATACCTTTTTTATGTCATAGAGTAACAGCTTTTTTATGTCATAGAGTAACATCTTTTTGTGTCATAGAGTGACACCTTCATTGCTATAGAGTAACACATTTTGGAACTTTTATGTCATAGAGTAACACATTTTATGTTATTTAACATCATCTGAATATATATACATCCAACATCCACTTTATATTTTTATACTATCGAGTAACACCATCTTGAACTTATCTGCCATTATAGAGTAGCACCTTCTATGTCACACAATAATATCTTTTTATACTTTATACTGTCATAGCGTACCACCTTTTTTATGTTATAGAGTTACACCTTTTTTATGTCACAGGGTAACACCTTTTTTTATGTCATAGAGTGACACCTTTTTTATGTTATAGCGTCCCACCTTTTTTATGTCATAGAGTAAGACCTTTTTATGGTACAGAGTAACACCTTTTATGATGACGTCTCTCTACCGATAAACTGTTCGTACACAATAAGTGGGGATGATGGCGGTGATGGTGGTGATGGCATCTCGTTACCCGTAAGCTTTTCCTATATAATAAGTGGTGATGATGGCGATGGTAGTGGTGATGGTGAGCTTACAACGGGGTAGAAGCCAATCCTCCAAGCGAACGCTTGTATTAGTAGGTGCTCTGCCCAATTTGACTACTTTGCTGCAAAAGTTGTTTCTTTGTGATATAGAAGGTGTCACTCTATGACATAAAAATGGTTTTACTGTATAGCATAAAAATTCAAAAAGGTTTTACTCTATAACATAAAAGTTCAAAAATGTATTACTCTCTAATACAAAAGGTATAACTCTATTACAAAAAAAATTTACTCTATAACAAAAAAGGTCGATCAAATAAAAAAGGTGTTACTCTATGACATAAAAAGGTGCTACTCTATGACATAAAAAAGTTGTTACTCTGTAAGAAAAAAAAGGTGTCACTCTATAACATAAAAAAGGTGTTACTCTATGACATGAAAAAAGATGTCACTCTGTAAGATAAAAAAGGTGTCACTCTATAACATAAAAGTTTGAAAAGGTGTCCCTCTATGACATGAAAAAGATGTCACTCTAATTTCCCGAGTATCGTGCGGCCCTAGGCCAGCGGCGTTTTCCGAGCAGCTGCGGCTCGCGGCCAGCGGCTGTATTTTTTGTATTTTATGAGTGAACATATTACAAATTAAAGTTAATGGAGATATTGTAAGACAGGAGGGATGTAGGCCCCAACCATCGCCCATATCTGTGAGGTACTCCACTTAATTAATACCTCTCCATAAAATATCCCCTCTTACAATATCTACTGAAAACTAACAGTCCCTGAAACTTCTTCCTTATCCATGACAGTAGTACGGATTTATAATTAAACATTATGTAGAGTACATACAGCCTTATTTATCAATTGTGCATATAGTCACTTGTCTTGGCAAATCCTTAGCTGGATAATCACACTTTTCTAAATTAACAATTTGTTGGAAACCCTACCGCTTTTTCGCCCATTGTTGTGTTATTTGATTTCTCACAATAATTCTAGTAGGGTGATATGGGTACTTAATGGGGCGATATGGGCATTATCGCTATTAAAGATATTAATCTGACTTCGAAAAAAACTGCAACACGCTTAAAAGTTTCAGCGATTCTCCACCTAGAAGTAAGTACTCTTCATTATTGCAAAGATTAACCTGAAGAAAGCTATCACCTCATGCAGTTTGGAGGTGGGCCGTTATGGGGTTTCCATGTAAATCAAATGGAGCCAGTCTGCTATATTGCAAAAAAGTTTTAAGTGGTGTTATATGGGGTACTTTATTTTTTAAATTATTTACACTCGACTGTTTCATTTTCTACCACTTCCAATACATTTGTTACAAATACAACCATAACCTCAACATTTGTAGCTAAAAATCGCCCCACCTTCCCCTAGCATCTTAAGAGTCTCGCGAATAATCATACCGATGAGAGTATAGTCAAAATCGCCTGATGACCACGGTGTTCCGTGACAGTGACGCTCCAACTATAGATTCTCTTCTCTATACTTATCTGTCAGTCTCTTCCATGGAAACGGCTCTTTGAAGAGACAGTGGTTCACTATTGTCCATTAGAGAGAGTAATCCCTTCAAGACGAAGTTATTCCCGGGGCCGCGGGCCGCACGATACTCGGGAAATTAGAGTGACATCTTTTTCATGTCATAGAGGGACACCTTTTCGAACTTTTATATTATGAAGTAATGCCTTTTTAAGTCATAGAGGGGCACCTTTTCAAACTTTTATGTTATAGAGTGATACCTTTTTTATCTTACAGAGTGATACCTTTTTCACGTAATAGACTAACACCTTTTTGATGTTATAGAGTGACACCATTTTTATGTTACAGAGTAACATCTTTTTTATGTCATAGAGTAGCACCTTTTTGTGTCATAGAGTAACACCTTTTTTATTTGATCGACCTTTTTTGTTATAGAATAAAACTTTTTTGTCATAGAGTTATACCTTTTGTATCAGAGAGTAATACATTTTTGAACTTTTATGTTATAGAGTAACACCTTTCTGAATTTTTATGCTATACAGTAAAACCATTTTTATGTCATAGAGTAACACCTTCTATATCACAGAGTAAGACCTTTTGCAGCAAAGTAGTCGAATTGGGCAGAGCATCTACTAATACAAGCGTTCGCTTGGAGGATTGGCTTCTATCCCCGTCGTAAGCTCACCATCACCACTACCATCGCCATCATCACTAATTATTATATAGGAAAAGCGTACGGGTAAGGAGACGCCATCACCACCATTACCGCCATCATCACCACTTATTGTGTACGAACAGTTTATCGGTAGAGAGACGTCATCATAAAAGGTGTTACTCTGTACCATAAAAAGGTCGTACTCTATGACATAAAAAAGGTGGGACGCTATAACATAAAAAAGGTGTTACTCTATGTCATAAAGTGTAACAAGATATTATTGTCTGACATAGAAGGTGCTACTCTACAATAGCAGACAAGTTCAAGATGGTGTTACTCTATAGTATAAAAATATAAAAAGGATGTTGGATGTACATTTATTCAGATGATGCTAAATAACATAAAATACGTTACTCTATGACATAAAAGTTCAAAAAGGTGTTACTCTATAGCAATGAAGGTGTCACTCTATGACACAAAAAGATGTTACTCTATGACATAAAAAAGCTGTTACTCTATGACATAAAAAAGGTATGACTCTCTAACATAAAAAAGGTGTCGCTCTATGACATAAAAAACATGTCACTCTATGACATAAAAAAGGTGTTACTCTATGACATAAAAAAGGTGTTACACTATGACATAAAGAAGGTGTTACTCTATGACATAAAGTGTAAAAAGATGTTATTGTGTGACATAGAAGATGCTACTCTAAAATAGCAGATTAGTTCAAGATGGTGTTACTCTATAGTATAAAACTATAAAAAGGATGTTGGCGATATATTTATTCAGATGATGCTAAATAACATAAGAAGGTGTTACTCTATGACATAAAAAAGTTGTTACTCTATAACATAAAAAAGGTGTTACTCTATAACATAAAAAAGGTGTTACTCTATGACATAAAAAATGTGTTACTCTATGACATAAAAGTTCAAAAAGGTGTTACTATATAGCAATGAAAAAGGTGTTACTCTATAATATAAAAAAGGTGTTACTCTATGACATAAAAAAAGGTATGACTCTGTAACATAAAAAAGATGTCACTCTATGACATAAAAAACATGTCACTCTATGACATAAAAAGGTGCTACTTTATGAAATAAAAAAGGTATTGCTCCATGACACAAAGTTTAAAAAGTTTTAACTGTATGACATAGAAGGTGTTATTCTATAACATGAAAATGTATTACTTTATAATAGAATAAAAGTTCAAAAAGGTTTTACTCTATAGCATAAAAGTTTAAAAGTTTTGATTGTGTGATATAGAAGGTGTTACTCGATAATAGCATAAAAGTATAAAAAGGGTGTTGGCATTATATTTATTCAGTTGATGCTAAACTATTGAAGCATAAACATGGCAAACACACCGGATGTTATTAGCAAATTTCAGGATTTAGTAGTACAAAAATCGCAGTCTTTATTAGGTTTGACAAAAAGTGCTGAATCTCTGGATACAGCTGATGATATGGAAACTTCTGAAATCAAACTATCTAATATGAGCCCTGACCATAATAAAATAGCTAGCTCCAATAATGGTAAATTTGCAAAACTAGTCAAGAAATATGTAACGAAATTAAACGGAAATTCTAGGAGATATCTGGATAATATTTATGGTGTTTACAAGCGAGGAAATTTACTTATGATCGGAAATTCTCCAATAAACTTTGAAGGCGACTTTGTTCAGATAAAGGAACGAAACTATCGTTTGTCCGTAGGATTACTGCAATTACAATTCAAAAAACTTCTGCATGAAAGTCTTATCAATTCAAATGATTTGGATAATTATCGTATTATTATTGAAGTTTCGAGCGCTCACGAAAAGCACTATTGCGTGAATGAGTCGATTCGAAGACTAAAGAGTAACACATTTTATAATTTTATTGCTACAATGTTCGAAAAGTCGTCTGTAAAAAGTATCTCGCCATTATCTCGAGAAGATAATGTTAACGGAAGAGAGAAAAGTGATAGGGTTGAGCAAACCAATCCAGTGGTAGCGAAAAAGATACTTGAACCAATAGTCAATCCTCTAAAGAAGCTCATAAATATTGATACACGAGTTAACTCGCATTCTAACGAGACCGATAATTATATTTGAAGCTGATCATTCTAGTGAAGATGCATCAGATTTCTCAACCGGTGAATATTTAC
The DNA here is from genome assembly GCA_036365515.1 of Torymus aiolomorphi. Taxonomy (NCBI): domain Eukaryota; kingdom Metazoa; phylum Arthropoda; class Insecta; order Hymenoptera; family Torymidae; genus Torymus; species Torymus aiolomorphi. The sequence goes on along the minus strand of CM070873.1, from coordinate 208,850,318 downwards.
CTAGAAGAATTCGTAAGAATTATAACTTTATTAATTGGAGATATCAACGTGAAAGTAAAAAGGGACAGTAGACTAGTGATGATAAAGAGGAAGAAGTTGCTCCCAAAATCTCTCGAGTAGATGTTATAACTGCATACGAACTCGGCGTCTGGGATGATCCTAACAAATTAGTTGGTTGCTTACAAGTGCACGTTGCTGAGCAAAACATGGGAATAAGAACTAACTATGGTGAAATCCGTTTTATTCTTAGTGAACTTCGCAATGCTAGTATCATAAATTAATCTTTCAAAGTTATATTGTACTAGATTATCTAAAAATTGAGATATTGGCTAAGCCACATGTTAATTTTCAATAAAATTATTTTGGTAAACAAATATTTTCAAATACCCTGTCATTTTTTTTCTATTTCCCGTCATGTTCTGTTGACAAATGAAGAGCCTGGAATTACCGATTATTTAAGGTGAATGATATAAAGGATTTAGAGTCGCGGAAAAACTGCAGTGACTGCCGAGCTCAGATCACGAACTCAGATTTTCAACTGCGCAGCAGTCCACGTTTTGCGTACATGAGTTTTCCGAGTTATACATGTTAAGCCCTAATCTGCAGAACAGGTGGCTGACCGGAACAGTATTAAATTGATTATCTAATAAATAAAAGTAAAAATTCCCTTTTCACCCGACTCATTCATTTCAATTTTAAAACGATAAAAATCATCTGAAAAACTATGTATCTTTCTTTCTTTGAATAATTTTATACTTTCAGTTCGTTTATAAACATTCAACTATTATTCAAGATACGAAAATTGAGTGCCTCGCTAAGTTTTAAGTATGTAGGGTGTCTATAATTGAGTAGTATTTATTTATTTATTTTACGGATAGCATTGTCATTTTCTACAATAAATTTGAGAATTTATTATTTTATAAGACTCATTTCATGTATAAACTGTTTATGATAGTATTATATAAATGAGTCACTCCATACATCTTATACTCTGAATAGAGGTGGTTCAATGATGTTTTTTTTTACTATAATTTTGCAATAATTATTTGCGTGCAAAAAGAGCATTATTTTTAGTATTTGTAGAGTGTTGAAAATCTAATATTGACTAGCATAACCTCAATTTATCCTTTTACCGACTGTTTGTCTCACTTTTGCTAAAAAATCCTACCCCACTAAGGGACCACCTACGTATTTTTTTTTACTTGTGTAATATGTTAGTAATATTGTTTGTGAAAGCAAATAAATAAACTTTTTGCTGCAATTTTTATTGAGAATGTTTAAACACTATATATAAATCATATGTGACCCGAATAGTTTGCATTCAAACATAGCTATTATTTTCAAAAGAGAAAACTAGCTGAAATCAAGCGCCACCATATATATTTTAATACATTACATTTCTTTTCTAAATATTAAAGAAGTATTAATTTAAACTTCTGTGATGCAAAAATGTTGGAGTAATCGTAAAAGAATATCAGTATTATTTTTATAATACAAAGGTCTCAAACTATTTTCTATTTCATGAGTTAAATATTTTAAATTTTCTCGCCTAACCACATCAGTTGAGTCATGCGGCCTGTTCATAACATGTTGCCAGGCGGGTGCCAGCACATCTTTTTTATAATTTTCCCATGAATATTTACACTGTCTGTATATGGAACTGCCAAATTCGGAAGCGTTATTTGGATGATACTTCGAAAAATAGGGCATATTCCTAGGTTTAGATAAGTAATGAACAAGCATCAAAATTGTAAGGCAACCTGTTCAAGGCCTACCGTACGCATCCTGACAAGGCCGGGGCGTTTTATCTACCTCTGAGGGGTACATGCGCATGATCTCATATTTGTCCATTGAAAGAATTTTCGAAAACCGGTGGTGGGGTAGAAATTTTGGTTTTTTGCTTATAACTCGAGAAGAGGCGCTCGGATCGAAAAAAGGACGAAATTTTGGGGGAGTAACAATAAGGGAGACATACTTTTAATATACTATGGAATGACGTTGACGGAATTTCCAAAAATCGGTGGTGGGGGTAGAAATTCTGGATTTTTGCTTATAACTCGAGAAGAGTCGCTCGGATCGGAAAACGGACGAAATTTTGGTGGAGTAACAAGAGGGGGGACATACTTTTAATATAGTATGGAATGACGTTGACGGAATTTCCAAAAATCGGTGGTGAGGGTAGAAATTTTGGTTTTTCGCTTATATCTCGAAAAGGAGTGCTCGGATCGAAAAAAGGACGAAATTTTGGGGGTGCGACAATAAGGGGGACATACTTTTAATATACTATCGAATTACGTTGAAGGAATTTCCAAAAATCGGTGGTGGGGGTAGAAATTTTGGTTTTTCGCTTATATATCGTGAAGGAGCGCTCGGATCGAAAAACGGATGAAATTTTGGGGGGTGTATTCCAATAGGGGGGCTATCACTTTTTTACATAGAACCATATGTTATATACAAAATTTTCATAACCTCAAAATTGTGCAATACATTTTGCGCGCGCAGCGTCCTCGTAATTCAGCTATGAGTATGAATATGACTCGATAGCCTAGTGGTAAGGTGGCTGCTCAGTAATCTAAAGATCGTCAGTTCAAATTCAACCTCCGGCGATTTTTTTTTTTTTTTTTAATTGTTTATATTAAAAATTAATGTTTATCGGTAAAGTATATTAATACAGTATTCTACCTTACCACCGTGAACATTGAGGCCTTGCGCATGCTATTAGATACAAATTCAGCTATGAGCATACATATGTGTCGATAGTCGAGTGGTAAAGTTGCTGCTCAGTAATCTGAAGATCGCAGGTTCGAATCCACCCTTCGGCGTTTTTTTCATGAAGACTTTTTATATTAAAATATTAATGTTTATCGGTAGAGTATATTCATTTACCTACAGTGTTTTACCTTACCGACGGCACTACCGTGAAGGCATCTCGCTATAAGAATATAAATTAAGCTATGAGTATACATATGTCTCGATAGCCGAGTGGTAAGGTGGTTGCTCAGTAATCTAGAGATCGTGAGTTCGAATCCACCCTCCGGCGTTTTTTTCGTGAAAACTTTTAAATATTCGCAATAGTACTAACCATAATGGAGTGTACAACATGGAAGAGAATGCCGAATAAAAAAAATATTTGAAGGATAATGGAGAGGTTGATAGACATGTATAACCTCATAGGTTAGGAGCGAGGTGGAGCTCTTATCCTCCTTCAAATTCTGACCGCTAGATGGCTCTCGCAAGCAAAGTTAGTCAAGGCTTCGGTTATATAAGCATGTTGTGGTCGTCAGAAGCTTTCATTCCCTAATAATGGGTCAAAGCAGCTCGACCGTTGCTCCTGAGCAGCAACAACTGATACAAAACGATACAAAAAAGTCGCAGTGGAAAAAATGTTCGAAAAAATTTTCTACAAACACATATTCTTTCCCCGAGCAAAAGGATTATAAAAAGTTCTAAATATTTACTAGTAGATAAGAACCGCTAGGCGAGTGCTGCAGGCTGACAAGCAGCAGGCCGCCCACTGCCCGCCGCCGGCTGCTACCGCTGCCCGTTTGCAGCAGGCTGTCGCTGGCCGCTCGCTGCCGGCGGCTCGCTCCCCCAGGGCAAGGTCTGACTTTACGGCTGGCCTAGAACGGGCAAGACCTGATCGAGAATCGGTAGGCCGGTTCTGGCTCAACTCGTTGGCGCGCGGGTGAGTCAGAGGCGGTATACCGATTCTGCAGATCTGGGTTATTGACTCCCCGTGCAACTACGGGTGACCCAAAAACTCTATGCCGGTTCTGCATCAACAGGTCTTGAACTGTAACATGGGTTAATGGCGCCCGTGCAATTGCGCGGGGTGGGGCAGGGGGGGAGGGGGACCCAAAAAAGATATGCCGGTTCTGCATCAGACAAGTCTCGACCTGTTTGATGCAGAACCGGCACAGCTTATCTACTAAATATATTAAAAAAATTTTTAAATATACCTCACTGTACAACAGTGAGTGGTGGAGAAAAACTTCAATTATAATAAATAATAATGAATGTACAAACAATTTATTTAAAAATCGATTACAATTAATGAACTAATAAAGCCATCCACATTTAAATACTCTTTCATATGTAAAGTGCTTTTATAAGTATATGTGAGTTCACCAAGACTAGTGAGGAATCAAATTTTGTAAGATACTTTTTACTTTATTTTGTTATATGAGACTTGGCGTAAAATTTTAGCTGAGTTCTGTCAACGGGGACATCATCGCCAAGATGTCGCCTCCTCGCGCTGTCGCCGTCGCTATCATGACTGTTCTTGATAGCTGCTAATATCAAGTACACGTGGGTGCGCTCGGCGCCGGCCTCGTGTGATTTTGCTATCGCGGGTCGGCATCGAGTAGCGCGAGCACGAGACTCGTTGACCATCGTTTCTCCTTTCTCTACATTGGCAGAGGTGTAAAGTTATGAAATGTCAGTGTTCCTTCATACTAGAGTACAAGTACAAGTTATTGTTATATAACTTACAGTGAAGGAGGAAACTTAGCTGTAAATTTAAAACAATATAATATTTATTACAGACATGGAGAAAAATATATTATTTTTTATAATAGCGCTGGGATACACTCGACATATGAGATTTTTACTATTTGAAATAGTACTTTTTATGACTGCTGAAAAATAATAAAAGTTACTATTTCAAATAGTAAAATTTGCTACAAAAATAATAAAAATTATTATTTAAAAAGAAAAATTTGCTACGAAAATCATAAAAATTACTGTTTCAAACAGTAAAAATCTCACATGTGGAGTGTGTCCCAGCGCTATAAAATAATAAATTTTCTTATAAACACAGTGATGTTTACAAAAAAATTTTTTCTCTTTGTGGATTTTTTCTTAATTCAATGGTATATGATAATAATTAAGTATCACTTGTTAATATCACTTGCAAACCATACATATCAAATCATTAAAAGGACAGTTTGGATAATTTCAACTCAGGCGTCGTTCATGTCAACACGCTAGTGTACTTATAGTGTGTATGGGTGATCTGGGGTACGCCAATAGTATTTAAACCATGTAAATAACGGCTCAAATATATATTTGAATATATTTGAAGCAGAAAAGTTCTTTTTAGTTTTAAATAGTAATATTATGTATATAAATATATCTTTTTCAATATACCTATGTTAAACAGATATGATCTGTAAATTTTGTTATTACACGGAGAAAAATTTGTTTTGGAAAATTACCATTAATCTTATCAAAGCGAAGATATACTCTGATTCTGACGCTTTTTACTACCATTATAGGATTTTCTACCATTTTAATGTATTCATTTTACAACATTCATTTTAAGTATTACAAGTGTCGAGATAACTTTCTACTATATTTATATAGCAAAAAATATACATATTATAATATACTATTAAAAGTAGCTTCTTTTTTTTATAAAAAATATGAAACATTACTATATTTTATGGCAAAAACTGCGAAGACTTGATATTCGAATGCAGGAGTTACAAAAATTTTGATATTTAATTCTAAGTTTTACAATGATTTATGGTAAAAATTATGATGTGTGAAATGCGCATGCGCGCACCGAACACGCGCAGTCTGCTGCTCTGTCTTACCGACGTCCCTAATTTTCAGGTTATCTAGATCTCACACAATATGTTTTGCAACACAAAACTGGTCGGATATAATAAATTCCTATTTATTTTTACTTTTATAAATACATTATCAGTTGCTAATTTTCCTTTACGTTAATTATAATGGCATATATTAATTGAAATTCAACAACGCGTCTAACTTAAATCTGCCATACATCTGGCGATAGCTAATGTACAAGTTCCAAAAATTTTTAGTCAAATGTTGTTATGGGTAAGTGGTTAGAGCGTCCGATTGTCGTGCCAAGGGTCGAGGGATCGAATCCGGCCGTCTCCATCGAAAAAAAATTTTTAATTTTCTATATTCTTTACTTCAATTTATTTCTTGTATTTCTTGTATTAATAATATATGTGTATGCAACCCTGAAAGATTATAGAATATTACGAATAACCACGATAACGGAAATGAAAATTAAATTTTTTAAATTTTTAACTCGAAAAATATTTCCTATACGAGTTGTTATAAAATTTACCATATTAAATTGGAAACATTAATAGGAAATTTATCTGTCTCTGTTTTACTATGAAAAATTGTAATTTTTCCTATAGAAATTTGTAAATTTTGCTACATGATTTCTCTCCGTGTATTAGCATAAAATGAAATTAACAATCCAGTCCATATTAATACATTGATTTACAGCTAAAAAATATGGCCAAATCGAGAATAAAATATAGCTCTATTTGTAGTTAAAAATATAGCTATATTTTCACCTTTCAATTTACCTATATTTCCATTCAATAATAAATTTATAAGTGTATTTACAAGTGAAAAATTAACTAAATTTTTACCTATTAATAGCTGCAAAATTTCCGTGCCACTAAATATATAACTGGATTTCCAGTTATTCATAGGTGAATTTTAGCTAAATTTCCAGTTGTTAACAGGTGGATTTACAGCTAAAAATTTTAGCTAAATTTCCAGTTGTTAATAGATCGTAATCATTTACTTAGATTTACAGCTAAAAATTTAACTAAATTTTCAGATAAAAAATACAACTAAATATCCAACGAAATACAGCTGTATTAAATAGTTGAGGACGATCTTTGGAGGCAAAATGAAATGATCTTATTTCTTTTTTCACACTCCGTGCGAGAAGTTCGATTTCTCGCACGCTGCGTTAAACGATGCGTGCAAAAATCTCACTTCTCGCACGTCGTGTCAAAAAATACGGTTCGACACTTGTGTGAGAAGTTGTTTTTCTCCTCGTGTGACCTTTTCACCCTCGCTTCGCGGGTGCAAACAGTCACACGAGGGGAAAATCAAATCCTCGCACTAGTATCGAAATGTACTATTTTGGCAACGTTTCGTTGACTTAGTACGCCAACCTCATCAGGCCTTTATTCAAAACACAGAAATAAATTAACATATAAAACATTTTTTTAAAGACAATTAAACAACAAAGTATAAATACAAAAATCAAAATTACCGAAATTATAACCGTATATATCCTACGTCGATCAGATGTTATTCTCGACTGAAAACAATAACACGTACACTGTATTTATATACGCTGGACGATGTTTACATAAAGAGTTATACAGCATCAAGTTCGTTAATAATAGGAAAATACATTGTACTTAGTCTTTGGATATCTTCCTTTTTATTAATACTATATTGATTGCTTTTTATATAGATCATTTCCGAAATCAGTCTTTTTTTGTAATTGTTTTCAAAATCTAAGATGGATGTATTTTCCCAATCGAACTCATGTTTGTTTTCTAACCGATGAGTACTGACAACAGACTCTTTATTTTTGTTTATTTTATGTTCATTAATGCGTGTGTGTAACGATCTTTTAGTTTCTTCTATGTATGTAGCAGAGCAATTTAGGCAATCAAATTTGTACACCACATTAGTACGATCCCATTTTTTGGTTATGTCTTTGCCTAACCGAATGATCGAAGACAAACTTTTATTCAATAATGGGATTGTACAAATATTATAAGATTTTAACATATTAGATAGACTATTAAAATCTTTGTTAAGCGGTAAAGACAATTTTGGTAATTTTTCATAGCAATTTTGGTGCGTATTATATGTATAACCATACTTAAGTTTTTTAAATCTAATTTCGATATGTTTTTCTATAAACCACATAGGATAATCATTGTTACGTAAAATCTTCTTTATGAGTTTTATATTGTCTAAGTGAAAATTAGAATCTGAGAGTGAAAACGCCTTATCAACTAGGTTAAAAATAATATTCTTTTTTTGCTGTGTTGGATGATTTGAAAAATAATTGATTACACGTCCCGATGATGTCGGTTTTTGGTACCAATTTGTCAAAATTTTATTATCAGTTCTAATTAATGTCATATCTAAAAAATTAATTCTTTTATTCTCTTCTAGTTCATGAGTAAATTTTAAATTTATGTCATAAGCATTAAAAACTTTAATCACTGTGTCAATGTGTTGTTTTTTAACACAAATAAGCGTGTCGGCAACATATCTGTAATAAAAAATAGGGATACAGTCATAATGTAGTTCTAATTCTCGTAAGCAATTCTTTTCCAAATCATCCATTATAATGTCCGCAAATAATGGTGAAATCGGTGAACCCATCGGGGTTCCATAAATTTGTTGATAGGCTTGACCATTAAAAGTAAAAAACGTATTATTAAACAGAAAAGCGGTGCATTCTTTTAATTCATCAAGCGGGATCTTATAGTGATTATGGATGGAAACCGCTCTTCTATCTAAACTATCCAACACTAATTCGCACGAGATGTTTGTAAATAACGACGTTACGTCTAATGACAGTAAGGTGTATTCATCCGTTATTATTATATTTTTTAATTTTTCTTTCAATTCAAAACTGTTATTAATATGTGAAATAGGCTTAGGTATCGCATTCTTAAGTTCTTGATATACTATTTTTGCTAAGAAATACGTGGGGCTATTAACTAATGAAACAATAGGACGTAACGGTACATCAATTTTATGAATCTTTGGTAATCTATAACATTTCGCCAGTGTCGTATCAGATTGAGTTATACTATTTTTATGAAAATTTTTGTACAAAAAAACATTATTATTTAAATAATTTAACATACTATATGTTCCATCTTTTAAACGTTTCAGTGGATTTTTACTTATTTTTTTATATGTTTTTTCATCCGATAATAGATTCACCATCTTTTCGTTATAGATGGATTTTTCTAAATCCATTAATGAACATAAAATAAACAAAAATAAAGAGTCTGTTGTCAGTACACATCGATTAGAAAACAAACATGAGTTCGATTGGGAAAATACATCCATCTTAGATTTTGAAAGCAATTACAAAAAAAGACTGATTTCGGAAATGATCTATATAAAAAGCAATCAAAATAGTATTAATAAAAAGGAAGATATCCAAAGACTAAGTACAATGTATTTTCCTAGTATTATCGAACTTGATGCTGTATAACTCTTTATGTAAACATCATCCAGTGTATATAAATACAGTGTATGTGTTATTGTTTTTAGTCGAGAATAACATCTGATCGACGTAGGATATATACGGTTATAATTTCGGTAATTTTGATTTTTATATTTATACTTTGTTGTTTAATTGTCTTTAAAAAAAAGTTTTATATGTTAATTTATTTCTGTGTTTTGAATAAAGGCCTGATGAGGTTGGCGTACTAAGCCAACGAAACGTTGCCAAAAAAGAAATAAGATCATTTGATTTTGCCTCCAAAGATCGTCCTCAGCTATTTAATACAAAAATGGGTGGCGTTATACCTTCAACATTGAAATACAGCTGTATTTCAGGTCGATATAGCTATATTTTACAGCTGTTTTTTAGCTATTTTTTTTAGCTGATTTTTTTAACAGGGATAGTTTACCCCTATTAAGTAGATTTCCACTAAGAACGCCTCAAGCACTGGTCATTATTTGTAGAATCTTTACACATTTGTTTACCACATCACATATAGAGATCACATATGATCAATTAAATCATGTTGATGCAATTATTCATGGGTTTGTATCTGAAGTTGAATCTCTGTATACTTTGAAAGCCATGAGGTATAACGTTCATCAAATGTTACATATACCCAAAAGTATTGCAAATGGGGACCACTATGGGCACATTCGGCCTTTGTATTCGAATCGGCTAACTGCAAATTATTACAAGCTATTCATGCTACTAATCGCGTAATTTTACAAGTAGTAAGGCATTTAAATATTCACAGATTTATTCAAAAATTATAACAAATTGTTTATCCGAATTGCTCAGAAGTTGTAATTGAATACTGTGAAAATTTAGTTTCGAAAAATTGTAAAAATATGGTGAAAACCGCTGCTCGTACATACTTTGGAAATGAGATAATCGTTGAAACACATTATGTCCAAAATTTTAGCATTTCAAGGTCTTCAAAAATATTTTTGAAAATGGTGTATGAAAGATGTTTATTTATCTCGGCAAGAAAAATTAATGTACGTTCACGTAATGATTTTGTTCAATTAAAAAATAGACAATTTGTACAAGTTATTGATTTTTTAGTGGATCTTGATAATGAAGACGAAATAATCATGTGCAAATTAATTGAAAAGCGACTAAATAGATATTTAAATACAGTAAATGATATAATTACTTTATCAAATGAAATTAGTGCGATCCCGACAGCTCAAATTGATAAAGTTTGCGTATATCTAGAAGATAATAACTATGCATGTATCATCCCGATAGTAAATTTATTTTGGTATTAAAGAAACAAATGTGAATATGCTTGATATTTTTTTGTAAAATTTATGTTATATTTTGTAACATTTTGTAATTATCTTGTAATTAATAAAAATTCCTTCGAGACAACTACATTTTTTTCAATATTTATAGTACTTAGATAATTTTTCAAATTGTATATAAATCATGATAATATTTAAGTCCCTACTGAAAAATCTCACGTGAGATCTCAGGTGAGAACTCATATAAGATCTCACGTGAGATCTCACGCCAAAATCTCATCTGAAATTCTGGTCCGCGAACTGCTAAAATCCCTTTAATGATGAAAAATCAGTTTCTGGGAATTACGAGTCGCCTATTAGGTTACGCCACCCCCTAGATAAGTTAAAAAATCTATGTTTTGAAGCGATTTAGTCTTTTTTACATTTTTAGAAGTTTTAGATATGAGATCTCACGTGAGAAATTTGAGACATGAGATTCCACCTGAGTTCTCACGTGAGATCTCACGTGAGATCTCATGTGCAAAATTTCTAAAAATGTAAAAAATGACTAAAACGCTTCAAAATGTAGATTTTTGAACTTATCTGGGTGTTGGCGTAACCTAATAGGCGGTTCCTAATTCTCAGAAACTGATTTTTTATCATTGAAGGAATTTTAGCAGCTCGCCCTACCTAAAAAGCTCAGCTGATTATCAGCTGATAATCAGGTGAAAATCAGGTGAAAATCACGCCAAAACGTCACCCGATTATCAGCTGATTTTCATCTGAAAATCGGGTTGATATTTGCATTTATTATTAATTATTATTATTTATTATTATAAATTATTATCATCTAAATAAACTTGAATCTACAATTAATTAGTGTGTCTTCAAAAATGTTGATAATAAGGCAAAGATATTTTGAATTAATTGTCATAATTTAGGAATGTAAAAATAAATAAAGAAAAATTTGAGACTAATAATAATAAATTTTAATAATAAATAATAGTAAATGCAAATATCAACATGATTTTCAGGTGCATATCAGCTGAGAATCACCTTATAATCATGTGACATATCAGATGACTGTCAGATGATTTTCAGCTGATTATCAGTTGATCATCAGCTGATTTTCACTTGAAAATCATGTCGATATTTTCGTTTATTATTAATTATTATTATCATTCATTAATGTTGATTTTGAATTTTTTATAATTAATTTTACTTTCCTAAATTATGACAAATAATTCATAACTTCTTAGCCAGCATCTACATTTTTTAAACACATTAGTTGTTCGTAGATTAAAATAAACGAACGATGATAATAATTTATGTTAACAAATTGTTACTTTCCTAAATTATGACAAATAATTCATAACTTCTTAGCCAGCATCTACATTTTTTAAACACATTAGTTGTTCGTAGATTAAAATAAACGAACGATGATAATAATTTATGTTAACAAATAACAATAATTAATAATAAATGCAAATATCAACATGATTTACAGGTGAAAATAAGCTGATAATCAGATGATGTTTTGGCGTGATTTTCCCCTGATTTTCACCTGATTATCAGCTGATAATCAGCTGAGCTTTTCCAGTAGGGCGCGGACCAGAATTTCAGATGAGATTTTGGCGTGAGATTTTTCAGTAGGGGTGCAAATTTTATGAGATAAATTAATCATTAAAAAAAAATCTAATTATTGAGTAATAGTACGTATAATAGTACGTACAATAGTACGTACAACAGTATGTACAAAAATGCATATTATACTACGTATTAAAAAACTAACTAAAATCGGTTCATTTTCGGATATTTATTTATACATATTTTTATACGTCACTTTTGTACTACAATAGTACATACTATTCTACGTACTATTATACGTATAATAATGCGTATTCTATGCGTGCAATAATACGTATAATTATACATAATTATTTTCAATAGGGGTGGTCACGTGCACAGGATAAAACAGTTTTTTAGACAAAATAGCGAATTGGCTAGCGGTGAACAGACTGTCTTTAAATACGAGCAAAACTGTCTTTATGACGTTAGGAAATTATTGTGACAGTGTGCCAAATAGAATTAAAATTGAAATACATAAGCAGGAAATTAGAAGAGTCTCAACGTACAAGTATCTTGGAATAGTTTTTTATTGTAACATGAACTGGGACCAACATATTAAATATATCATAAATAAAACTAAATATCTAATTTTTATCTTTGCCAAAGTAAAAAATTATATGGATATAAAATCATTAATGATTATGTATTATGCATTCTTTCATAGTCATATAAATTATGGTATTATTGCATGGGGAGGGGTCTACAAAAATAACATGAACCTATTGCAAAATATACAATCAAGAATACTAAAAATTATACAGAAGTCCTACGTCAGTAATATACCGTTAAATATAAGACAGGTCTTTACTTTAGAGTCTTTAGTTTATCGTTACTCAGATCTCAAAGAAATTTATGAAAACGGCATTATACCCGATCTACGGCGAAACGGCGTTATACCCGATCTAAAAGTATTCAATTGCTAAAAGTACAAAAGGCTGTTAGTGATAAAAACAGTTTTAGGGTAGCAATTAAAACCTTTAATTGCTTACCTAATGATCTAAAAAAGCTCTATTGCAAAAGTGTTAATAGGAAACATGTACTAAAAAATAAACTAAAAAAATATATATAATAAGCTAATGTATACATATTGTTTTTCTTGCGTTAAGTTTTGACAATTCTATTGACAATATTAAATGTTTAAGATTTAAATATTTAATACCTAGTATATAAGCTGTAGCGTATAAGTATAGTCTTAAGTATTCATGTACCAGCCCTTGTACAGGTAGTTTATATCTACCTCTGAGGACTTTACTCTATGTAATTTTGTTCTGGTTTAATAAAATAAAAAAAAAACCCCTCTATTAAATAATAACATGAAACATTTATTTTTTCTTTTAAATTTTCTTTAATGTTTTTAAAAAAAATGTTCTTAACATTTATTAATTTTTAAAATATTAGTTATATTTATATTTAACAAAATAATGCACAATATATACGTAGTTCATTACGTCAGCTCTGATATTGTTTGTTATTTATTGATTATAAACTAATTTTTCAGCAGAATCCAGTAATATTTCAATTCTTGTCCGCCATTTCGAATTTTCAAAATCTGAGTTCAGATTCGTAATCAGTGAATCCAGAAACCCCCTATACACAGTTTTCAGCAAAAACCAGTAATATTTCAATTTTTGGCCGCCATTTTGTATTTACAAAATCTGAGTTCCGATTCGTAATCAGCGAATCCAGAAATTCCGTATATACAATTTTCAGCAAAATCCAGTAATATTTGAATATTTGGCCTCCATCTTCGATCAGCCATTTTGAATTCTGTAAATCTGAGTTCAGATTCATAATCAGCGAATCCAGAAACCCCTTGTATACAATTTTTGGCAAAATCCAGTATTATTGAAATATTTTGCTGCCATTTTGAATTTTTAAATCTGAGCTCAGATTCGTAATCATCGAATCCAGAAATCCTAATATGCAAATTCAGAAATCCCCTACATACAATTGCAAAATTCTGTAATATTTCAATATTTAGCCGCCATTTTGAATTGGCAAAATATTAGTTCAGATTCGTAATAAGCGAATCTAGATACCCCCTATATGCAATTTTCAGCAAAATTAATATTTCAATTTTTGACCGCCATTTTGTATTTACGAAATCTGAGTTCAGATTCCTAATCAGCGAATCCAGAAACCCATAATATACAATTTTTAGCAGATTCCGGTAAAATTTCAAATTTTGGCCGCCATCTTGGTTCCACTATTTTGAATTTTCAAAATCTGAGTTCAGATTCGTAATCAGCAAATCCAGAAATTCCACACACACATTTTTCAGTAAGATCCAGTAATAGTTCAATATTTGTCCGCCATCATCGATCCGCCATCATCGATCCCCCATTTTGAATTCTCAAAATCTGAGTTCAGATTCCTAATCAGCGAATTCGCAAACCTCCTATATACAATTTTCAGCAAAATTGAGTAAAATTTCCATATTCGGACACCATCATCAATCCTCCATTTTGAATTATCAAAACATATGTTCAGATTCGTAATTAGCGAATCCAGTAAAATTCTATATACAATTTTCAGCAAAATCCAGTAATATTTCAATATTTGGCAGGCATCTTCGATACGCAATTTTAAATTTACATAATCTGAATTCAGATTCGTCATCATGCGAATCCAAAAATCCTCCTTGTACAATTGCAAAATTCAGTAATATTTCAATATTTGGCCGCCATTTTGATTTGGCAAAATATGAGTTTAGATTCGTAATCAGCGAATCCAGAAACTCTGTATATACAATTTTCAGCAAATTCCAGTAATATTTGAATATATGGCTGCCATATTAGATCCGCCATTTTCAATTTTCAAAATCTGAGTTCAGATTCGTAATCAGCGAACCCAGGTACCCCTATATACAATTTTCAGCATAATCCAGTAATATTTCAATTTTTGTCCGCCACTTTGTATTTACAAAATCTGCGTTCAGATTCCTTATCAGCAAATCCGTTAACCCACAATATACAATTTTTAGCGAATTCCGTAAAATTTAAATTTGTTAGAGTTCTGATTCATTACCAGCTAATCCGGAACACACTATATAAAATTTTTAGCATAATCTTGTAATATTTCATTTTTGACCGCCGTGTTGGGTCCGCCAATTTTAATTTTCAAAATCCGAGTTGAGATTCGTAATCATCGAATCCAGAAATCCCGTGCATACATTTTTCAGCAAGATTCAGTAATATTTCCAATTGCCAAATTCAGTAATATGTCAATATTTGGCTGCCATTTTGAATTGGCAAAGTATGAGTTCAGATTCGTAATCAGCGAATCCAGGTACCCCTATATTCAATTTTCAGCATAATCCAGTAATATTTCCATTTTTGTCCGCCATTTTGTATTTACAAAATCTGCGTTCAGATTCCTAATCAGCAAATTCGGAAACCAACAACATACAATTATCAGCAAAATCCAGTAATATTTGAATATTTGGCCTCCATCTTCGATCCGCCATTTTGAATTTTCAAACTCTGAGTTCAGATTCGTAATCATAGAATCCAGAAATCACTTACATATATTTTTCAGCAAGATCCAGTAATATTTCAATATTTGGCCGCCATCTGAATTCTCCGCCATTGATTGATTCGCCATTTTTAATTCTCAAAATCTGATTTCTGATTCATTACCAGCGAATCCGGAAACACTATATAAAACTTTTAGCATAATATGAGGAATGGATTAGGTATGGAGGGATAGGTGGAGGGGGCGTGGATGGGACGTGAAGGGGAGTGAAGAGGGGCGGAGGGGATGGAGGGGGTAGGTACCCATTTTGAGCCTTACAACTATATAATATAGGAAGATGTATATATATATACATTTCTCGAAAGGGGTTTATAAAGCCCGTTTTTTTATATATAGGGGTTTATCGAGCCCGATTTTGATTATGCAGCCCGGGCTTCATAATATTTCTAAATATAGGGGTTTATGCGGCCCGACCTAGAGTCTATAACCCCAGGGTCCATTATTTCTTTAGTCACTTACCATAGGGAACTCTGGACTGTAGGTACTAATATACAGTCTTGGGCTACATAAACCCCGATATGTGTGTGTGTGTGTGTGTGTGTGTGTGTGTGTGTGTGTGTGTGTGTGTGTGTGTGTGTGTGTGTGTGTGTGTGTGTGTGTGTGTGTGTGTGTGTGTGTGTGTATATATATATATATATATATATATATATATATATATGTTATTTAAATAATCAAAGATCTCAGGAGTCAACTGATTAAAAGAATTTTTATCTATGAGCATCAACGGGGCAAATAAATTTTTTTAGATAAGTATATTAAATGGCTCAATATTAAAGGCTAAAATAATTTTAAAACATAAAAGAATTGATACTATGTGAGAATTTTTTATTATTTTTTACAGACATATACAAGAAGATTTTTTTGGAGTCATTAAAATCTCACGAGTGGATTATAAAAAGAATCTATAAAAACAATTGAATGAATATCAATGAGCAATATCGATCATGTATCTTGATAGTATTAGATAATGTTGGATGATAATAAAAATTTTTTTGGCAAAGCTTTCTTTATTGCAAAGTGTTGTGTCAAGTGAAATAAATCTGTGAGCTTTTCTGTCAATGGAATATAGTTCAGTTCATCTTTGTTTTTTACTTAAAGTAATATTTGGTACAGAGCATAAATTCATTAAAAGATTAGATAATCTATATGGATCCAGAATCAATACGACAATAATTTCTGCAATGAGTTCATATTGTACGTGAGAAAATCTTAATAAACAATGGAAATTTTAGCGTAGAGAAAAAAAATTGGCTATTTGTGAAATAGCTTGTTTTTGTAACATAAAATCATGACGTTTTCCAGTGAAATAAATTTGTGGACTTTTATGTCAATAAAAAATACAGATCATTTTGCATATTTAGATAAAAGTGTTATTTAATACAGAGCATAAATGGCTAAAATAAAAGAAGCGGATAAATAAGTGAATTTATTAAAAAACGTATTTCAAAATAAATTGATGATGTGTCTCAGTGAGCAATAATATCGGTGAACGTCTTGACAGCTTTTGTTTTACAAGGAAATTTTAAATTTTAAATGGACTGCACAGCATGATAAAAATATGCAGTATAAACATATGTTTGCGACATTTTCAAAACACTGCTATGGATATTTGTATAATAAACATCAAAATGATTCAGAGGAGTCATCATTAAATATTTTTCTACACAAGATTCAGATATTAATTTCAAAAAGTTATATCTATACAAGAAATACAATGGTATTAATATAAAAAAAGATATTAACATAAAAAGAAACACACTAAAAATTGATGAAGTTCATTGTATGTCAATGCGTCAAAGAATGAATTACCAAGTATTTTAATAGTAATAACATTAAGTTATAGTTCATTATTTTGAGAAAACAACGCGCAAACATATTAGCAGACTGTTGAGACTGTATCTTATTTTCATAGATAACTTTAAT
This sequence comes from Torymus aiolomorphi, assembly GCA_036365515.1. Lineage (NCBI taxonomy): Eukaryota > Metazoa > Arthropoda > Insecta > Hymenoptera > Torymidae > Torymus > Torymus aiolomorphi. The sequence continues at coordinate 208,832,948 of CM070873.1, read as the reverse complement.
TGTTTGTGGTTTAAGTTAGTTGTTATGATAGGAGTTGAACACGTGATGGTGTGAATCAATCATTATTATGCATTGAGGCTACCAAAAGATTATGTTCAAGTCTGTAAAAGCACGCAACCTTCTGTAGTGAAGACAGAAAGAAATACTGTTGCAGATATTCCTCTAGAAAAGCCTTGTTCTACTTTATGATGTTTTAATTATCGATGCTTTACTGGCTTTATGATTTCTAAAGGTAATCTAGCATTATTAAAACCTGGAAATAATGAGATGAAAGATTTTCTCAGATTTTATTTTAGAAGTACTGATGCTCAAGTATTTTATATAAAAAAGTTATATCCCTACAAGAATATCAAGAAAGCTTTTATTCTTAGTGATACTTAGTTCATAAACTAGTTGTAATTTTAATTTACAAGATTATGTGTGGGTTATTAATTTAGGTAGTTTCAATCAATAATAATTTCAAAAAGTTATATCTACTATAAAAGAATATCGAGAAAGATTTTTTTCTCACAATGATTCTTAGTTTATAAACTTTTGTTGTTAATTTTATAAGATGTATAGTAAGTGAAAATTTCAACAAATCCAAGTGTTGAGAATAATATAATTAATGATTGGCTTATGGTGACGGGCATCAAATGTTTCAGAGGAACCATCTGTTTTGTAAATATTACAGTACATAAAGCCTTAATATAAATTACTGTAATGGCTAGTCTGCAACCAATATTTTAATTTGCTAGCCGATTGTGATGCAGTAGTGTGACTAGATCTAGTACCCTTGCAAGTCTTCGATTGCTGTCTCTTAAACTATTGTACAAATTTGGACCAATCAAAAGTTATTTATGTAAAATATAACATTGGAATACTGAAAAAAGTCAAAATTATGTGTTATTGTGAAAATGATATCCACGAATGGAAGTGCTCGGCATAATACAATGTTTATCTGCTTATAGTAGGAGATGCTAAAATGTTTCAGAGGAGTTCTCAGTAAATTTTGTTCTACACAAGATTAAGTTCAAATTTCAAGAAGTTATATATACACAACCCTCGTATAGTAGAGATAAAGATAAATACTCTTGCAGATATTTCTCTAGCAGGGACTCATTCTACTAAATGGAATTTTAATTATCGATGCTTTACTGACCCTATGATTTCTAAAGGTAAACTATCAACTCTACTAATGGGAGTTGGCGCAGGACCTGTGGCTTTAGTTATGAAGGAGGATCGATCAATCTGTCGGTCGGATATAGAAGCAGAAGAATCTTAATAAAAGTATTACAATGTAATACTAAGGCAGAACCTGGTTATAATTTATAATCATTGAATGTCAATGTTATTGTATCAGTGTACAATGAAGAAGAACGATGTAATAATAATTTGGCAAAAAAACAAGAGCAAATGGATGCATAAGAGGGTTTTGTGAAAAAACTTAGTATCAGATGCTGTTACGTAAGGGTAGTTAAGATGAGAGCTCAACTTCTTGGCAAACATTGAGCTTCGCATTTTGTAAAGACTAGAAGAGCAGGTGATTTCAGAGAAAATGGATGGGAAAAAGTATTTTGTAAAAAACTTTGTACCACCTGCTGCTATGGAAATAGTAGTTGACATGAGAACTCAACTTCTTAGCGAACTTTGAGCTTCTAGTTTTATAAAAGCAAGAGAATCAGGTGATGATTTGAATTATAATTCTGAATTAAACTTTTACTTATTTCTTTTATTCCTTGCAATAGCTACAAAGAAAAGATATATTATTTTTATTGTTTCTCTTAACGACTTTAAATTCTCTGTTTCATAAAAATTCAATGTTTTTATTCAAACAATCTTTCTCTCAACATCTGTCCAACTTTCTACAAAGAACTTAACTGAAAGCTTAAATATTTTTTCAAACAATTAATAAACACTTTTAAAGAACTATTTTTTTAAGTATTTTCTATAATCCCTATGAAAACATTTTCTATTTTTCACAAAACTGATTTTTGTTATCAGCAGTATTGTAACAGTCCTAATTCTGGGATGAATTTAGAAATATTTTTATTTTTTATTTTTTTTGCTAATACATTGACAAAATTTACAGTGATATTTAAAGAATTATTTACTTAACTAATAATTTCCTATTTATTACGTATTCTCTTTATTGATAAATCATACGTTTTGTAGTTAGTTAAGTAAAATAATTAATTTTTTTTGTTATAATTATTTATTAATTAATGGATTGTTAATAGCTAATGCCAATGAGTCTTTTCGTTCATTTAAGTATCAAAATAAGGTAATTGAATAATCGATTAAAAGTCAAAATCATAATTTTATAGAACTCAACATGAGTGAATATTTTGAATAAAATTACATCTAAATTTTGATTATGAAAATTTAGGAAAGATAGAATCGTGATAGCATAGGATAGAATTAGGTATAGCCCAGAATCAAAACACGGCCGCCCGTCGGTTTGATATAAACAGAGAGTCGCGCGGCCAACAACATCGTGTGACGTCACACGATGATTATCCGCGAGCGCGCCGCGGGTATGTGTGTGTGTAATCCCTTTCCCTGCGTGGAGAGCGGAGTGTGATATCGGTGTAATGCGCGGCGCTTAGATTGCGCATAAGGTATGGTGGGAGGCACTAGCCAGAGCGATTGATCGCGTTCGCTTGTGCGATCAGTCTGCTTTGCGGAGTGCTCTTGCACACACCTGGGCAAGATCTTCTACTCCTTGTATAGTTCTTGACTTATTTCACAAGGTATACGTACTAGTAGAAGCCATCCTGGTGTGTATGTGAGTAATTCCCACATTGCAGAATAACCATTTATTGAAGTTACCTGTATGAGTAAATAAATTTCAATAAATAACGGAATTTAATTTCGTAATTTTTATTTATAAGTTTTGTTGTTCTTTTCTCTTCTTTCTCCTATCTGAATTATCCCAAAGAAAGATTATTTTCTCCCCCGATCTTGAACCTTATTTAAAAAAAGAAGGAATAATTAATACAAAGAAATAACCGTTACAGTATCTCATTCTCATTTTCAAATTATCTCTCTATCTCTTTACAATATTTGTTTATAAAGTTGCTATGAAAATGGTTTCTTGTTCTTACAAAAATCATTTTTCTTGTCTGTAGTGTTATGCACACTAAATTAAAATCTTACCTTTCAATAACAGTATCATTTCTATAAATAATTCATTATTATTTTCTCTACAAAATATCTCCAAAAATGGTCTATCACTACATCTTTTAAAAAATCCTTTGATAAATTAAATTACAAAATCTCGACAATCCTTTAAAAACTTTTGCAAGCAATGAGAAATTATTTCCAAAACCTTTATAATCCTTGTAGAAAAACTTTTGCAAACCGTAAGTATTTTTTTCGGAAACCATAAGAATTATTTTCCGAAACCTACACAATCCTTAAAAATTATTTACGTTTTATTTTATGAAAACGAATTCTACGAATAAATAATAAATTTATGTGTTCTATAAAGTCGAAATAAATTTCTTTCACACGGATACTGAAAGTTAGACCTAAGACGTTGTGAAATCAATTAACGTATAGTTTTATACTTAACAAACATTATTTTATGTACTTTTACTCTTAAAAACTTGTGAAATCTCTCTAAAAAATTTTTTCCACAAAAGTAAAAACTTAGGTCAGAATAAGTTTGGTTTAGTATTCCATATTTGTAATTCCTTAGTAAGAATCAACTTAGCTTTTGCAAACTATATAAAAATCTTTCCAAAAATTTTTTATAAAAACAAATGATCTTTTTAACAATAATTATTTTGAGAGACCTACAGAATCTATGGAAAATGTTTTCTTTACAAAGAAAGCATCAACATCTTTTTCTCGAAAATATATTTGATTTATCATTTATCTAAAACTAATTTAGTAGAAATCAGAAACCTTTCTACGAAAGTATAACATAAGGCAAGTATAAGTTTTTCCTGGAATCTGTAAGAATTAAAAGAATTATTTTCATATGACTTACGCAACCCCTCTCTCTCTCTCGCTCTCTCTCTCTGCCCCTCCCTCCCTCCCTCCCACCCTCCCTCCCTCCCTCCCACCCTCCCTCCCTCCCTTAACTTGACTGACATAATAGAACTTTTCGTACCTCGGGTGTACGAACATTATTTTTCGTCGTTGTGAGCGCAATGTATCTCCATAAAACCTTTTTCTTGCAAACATATTGTGGACCCTTTACGAAACGATGGTACATAGTTACCATCCCTATTTTTCCTTATTCTTTCTCAATTTTGAACTTTCTATAGTATATTATTAGGCATCTTGGGAGGACAAGAGAAGAAAAGTCTAGAGTTGCTCTAGTAGGGGTGGTCCTCCGTTCTCCCATACATGGCGGGCCCGACGGTTTGCAGTTTACAGGTGGACTATTTCTATAAATGTACAATACTAAATTTTGGCATAAATTCATTAATAGTGTTTATATAAGTCCATTACACGGAGAAAAATGTTTGTTGAAAAATTACTATGTTCGCTAGTAAAGGGTGACAGACTTGTATTCTGAGCCTATTTAATATACTTTTAGTAATTATTAATATAACATTGATGAAAAATTAATAGAAATGGCTATAAAATTTACTAAGGTAACATAGTAAAAAATTTGAGAGTGAAAGATTAATACGATATAAAGTAATTTTTAGTACATATTTTGTATAATTTTTGCCAAAATTTATCACAAATTTTACTATACTACATCGTAAATTTCAGACATTTTAATAATTGACAGAAGATATAAGAATTTTTACAAGAAGGTATAAATAAGAATTTTTACAAGCCAACATAGTAAAAATTGAGTTGTCGTCTGCTAATGGCTGTAGTCGGCGAGTCAACATAACCTCAAGCTGTACCAGATATAGACGAGTCGAAACACCATACCCGTAAGAACACGTTCGCGCAGTGAGTAAGAGCGCGGCTTCTGGCCCAGGGGGCTAGGGTTCGATTCCCGATCACTGCAGATTTTTTTTTCTCGATGGATTTCCACTTTACTTTCCAGTATTGTAAAATTTGATAGAAAACATTGTAAAATTTAAAACAATTCGAGTGTCACCTTGTTCCCTTACAACATAGTAAATTTTCCTAGATAATTTAATCATTTTTCATAGACTATTTTTTTCAGTGTATAAATAATTACGTTGGCTCTAATTTTTAATCGATTTCGTTTAAGTACAATATTCCTACAGGTTCTGTGTTCATTATTGTTCATTATTGTGTTCATTATGATTTACTTTTATTACCCAAAATATCTTTCCTTGTGTCCGTCTTTTTTTTTACGCTAAAAAATTTGTAGTCTATATTGAAAAGAGCTTTACACTTTACTAGCCATTTTATAAGCAACCTCTTTGTCTCCTTTTGAACTATCTATTTAAAAAATATAAATTGAGCGATCGAGATTCGGTCGGTTAGCGTTTTTGAGAGGTATCTCGAAATCTCGAATCGATCTTGAAACTCGAAAGAAATCGAGAAACAGCGAAGAGAGAGCGCTCGTAGCGCGCCAAATTATCGCTTGTCTATTTAAAAACAGTGATAGATTCACGGATCAGTATTTAATATGAAGAAACAATCCATTTATACATTTTACCTAATCTTTAAACATATGAATATTTACGTGAAAATTAAACTGCAAACCGTCGGGCCCTCCAAGTATGTATGGGAGAACGGAGGACCATCCCTGCTAGAGCAGCTCTAGACTTCTCTTCTCTCGTCCTCCCAAGATGCGAAAGTTCAAAATTGAAAAATAATAAAGAAAAATAGGGATGGTAACTATGTACACCCAGTGGACAGTGATTCGCGTGGGACGTGCCTCCTCAGTTTTAAAATACTAGAATCCCATTGGAAAATTCCAATGTAAGGTTAATAGTTACACCCGAATTGGCTAATGGGATTGTAGGATTTTGAAACTGAGTGGGGAACGTTACACGCGAATCAATGTCCACTGGGTGTACCATCGTTTCATAAAGGGTCCACAATATGTTTGCAAGAAAAAGATTTTATGGGGATACATTGCGCTCACAACGACGAAAAATAATGTTCGTACACCCGAGGTACGAAAAGTTCTATTATGGCAGTCAAGTTAGCTTACGGCTATTTGACTACAATAAATTGATTTCAGTACTTTCTTGTGTTTAATTTGTATAGAAGGATGAGCAAATTTGAATACATTTTTGAGAACAGTCATACAGTTATATCGGAGAGCTGTTTGCATTACTTCACTATCGATAATTGATTTCAAAACTTTCGATTGCTTATTTTGCAGTGAACAATGGGAATGTACTATACACACAATTTGTTGAGCATATATTGGCTCGAAGAAGTAAAAGACTTTTCGCTACTATTTATTTGATTTCTTTTACAAAATCATAAATATTATTATCTTATAGATTATATAGAAAAAACTCATACTTACTTGCCTTATTTTATACTTCCGCAGAAAATTTTATTAACAAAACTATTTGTTTTACTGATTGTTTTAAAAACATATTTGGGCTCTCATTAAAGTTCCTGGTACAGAGTTCGACACATGTTACGGGAGAGGGAGGGATTAGAGAGAGAGAGAGAGAGAAGACAGAGAGGGTGGGAGAGAGAGGGAGAGAGGGAGGGAGGGAGGGGGAGGGAGGGAGGGAGGGATGGAGGGGGGGGAGGGGTGGAGGGGTAGGAGAGAGAGAGCGAGAGAGAGAGAGAGAGAGAGAGAGAGAGAGAGAGAGAGAGAGAGAGAGAGAGAGAGAGAGAGAGAGAGAGAGAGAGAGAGAGAGAGAGAGAGAGAGAGAGAGAGAGAGAGAGAGAGAGAGAGAGAGAGAGAGAGAGAGAGAGAGAGAAGTTGCGTAAAGTCATATGAAAATAATTCTTTTAATTCTTACAGATTCCAGGAAAAACTTATACTTGCCTTATTTTATACTTTCGTAGAAAGTTTTCTGATTTCTACTTTAAATTACTTTTGGATAAATGATAAATCAAATATATTTTCGAGAAAAAGATGTTGATGCTTTCTTTTTAAAGGAAACATTTTCCAAAGATTCTGTAGATCTTTCAAAATAAAAGATCATTTATTTTCATAAAAAATTTTTGGAAAGATTTTTATATAGTTTGCAAACGTTAAGGTATTCTTACTAAGGAATTACAAATATGGAATACTAAACCAAACCTATTCTTGCCTAAGTTTTTACTTTTGTGGAAAAAATTTTTTAGAGAGATTTCACAACTTTTTAAAAGTAAAAGTACATTAAATAATATTTGTTAAGTATAAAACGACACGTTAATTGATTTCACAACATTTTGGGTTTAACTTTCAGTATCCGTGTGAAAGAAATTTATTTCGACTTTATAGAACACACATAAATTTATTATTTATTCGTAGAATTTCTTTTCATAAAATAAAACGTAAATAATTTTTAAGGATTGTGTATGATTCGGAAAATAATTCTTATGGTTTCCGAAAAAAATACTTACGGTTTGCAAAAGTTTTTAAATGATTGTCAAGATTTTGTAATTTAATTTCTCAAAGGATTTTTTAAAAGATGTAGTGATAAACCATTTTTGGAGATATTTTGTACAGAAAATAATAATTAATTATTTACAGAAATGATACTGTAATTGAAATGTACGACTTTAATTTAATGAGTATAATACTACAGATAAGAAAAATGATTTTTGTAAGAAAAAGAATCCATTTTCATAGCAAGTTTACAAGCAAATATTGTAACGAGATAAAGAGATAATTTGAAAATGAGAATGAGATACTGCTGATAACAAAAATCAGTTTTGTGAAAAATAGAAAATGTTTTTATAGGGATTATAGAAAATACTTAAAAAAATAGTTTTTAAAAGTGTTTATTAATTGTTTGAAAAAATATTTAAGCTTTCAGTTAAGTTCTTTGTAGAAAGTTGGACAGATCTTGAGAGAAAGATTGTTTGAATAAAAACATTGAATTTTTATTAGCATTTGAACCAGAGTATTTAAAGTTGTTAACGGAATCAATAACAATAATATATCTTTTCTCTGAAGCTATTGCAAGGAATAAAAGAAAAAAGTAAAAGTTTAATTCAGAATTACAATTCAAATCTCTGGTATCACCTGATTCTCTTGCTTTTATAAAACTAGAAGCTCATAGTTGGCTAAGAAGTTGAGTTTTCATGTCAACTACCATTTTCATAGCAGCAGGTGGTACAAAGTTTTATACAAAATACTCTTTCCCATCCATTTTCTCTGAAATCACCTGATCCTCTAGTCTTTACAAAATGCGAAGCTCAATGTTTGCCAAGAAGTTGAGCTCTCATCTTAACTACCCTTACGTAACAGCACCTGATACTAAGTTTTTTCACAAAACCCTCTTACGCATCCATTTGCTCTTGTTTTTTTTGCCAAATTATTATTACATCGTTCTTCTTCATTGTACACAGATACAATAACACTGATATTCAATGATTATAAATTATAACCAGGTTCTGGCTTAGTATTACATTGTAATACTTTTATTAAGATTCTTCTGCTCCTATATCCGACCGACAGATTGATCGATCCTCCTTCATAACTAAAGTCACAGGTCCTGCGCCAACTCCCATTGGTAGAGTTGATAGTTTACCTTTATATACATACATATAGGAATGTGATACATTCATTTGGAGAAAGGAACGTACCAATGAATTGGCAGCGGTTTTTTACGTTAGAATAGGAAAACCTTTTTAATATTTCAAATAAAATAAATATTATAATTTTATCGAAAGTAGCCACCAGTTTATTGGAAGACTAGACTGAAATATGCTAGCCTTCACGGCAAAAGCGTAAATGTGCTAGTTTTCGTGGCAGGGCGGTAAAATGTGCCAGTCTTCGCGGCGGGGCGACGAAAAGTGCTAGTCTTCGCGGCAAGAGTCGAAATGTGTTAGTCTTCGCGGCAAAGGCGCGAAATGTGCTAGTCTTCGACGGAAGTTTGAAATGTGCTAGTCTCCGCCTGAAATTTTAAATGTGATAGTCTTCGTAGGAAGCGACGATATAACCGCGCGCTCATGAAATCATCCACGTGACCCACGTGACCGCACTCAACTTGATAGTAGTGCACCGCTTCGTGGTCAGTCTTGGAACTACTGCCGTAGCTCATAAGGGGCCCACCCCCACCACCGGAGTTTCCAAACCTGTATATACGGTGGTGTATCTACACTGAAAAAAATTTGGCACGTGAGCCGTCCCTGTGTGTAGGACGGAGGTCATCTTGAGGTTACGTGCAGCTCTTGCCCGGCTCCGTACGTCTATTATGCCAGTGAGGGAGCTCTCCCGTCCTTTTTCTGGGCAGGAGGCATGCGGCAACGAGCGGTGTAGCAGACGCCCCGAAAAGGGACGGACGAAGTCCCTCACTGGCATAACAGACGTACAGAGCGGGGCAAGAGCTGCACGTAACCTCAAGATGACCTCCGTCCTACACACATGGACGGCTCACGTGCCAAATTTTTTTCAGTGTAGAACCATTTCAACATGGCCACATTTGGCACTCTCACTAGATTCTAGTATTTAATATTATAATATTGTAATATTGTAATAATGAAGAGCTGATCTTCTATATTCCAGTTTGTATTTTACTCATTTTCTGTACATGGTGTACATAAAAATTATATAATTACATATTTCTGTTCTTCAAAGGTTTAAAAAACTGAACATATTACTTCTATAAATTATAAATATTTTTCAGTAGTTAGATTTACACGGTAAATAATGTGCAGCATGTGTTAAAGATATTTGTATAGCTGAAACAGCCAATTACAAGTAAGATGCTAGAAAGCATTTTATATAGCATTATAAGTAATAAGCTATTAATAATTAAATATTTTATATTAAGTTTTTTTAAGCTGTTGTTTGTTTTTATAGAACTGAAATATATAATGATGTAATTTTTTATGTATGCCATATACAGAAAATGAGTAAAACACAAACTGGAATATACATTGAAAAAAATAGTCTATGAAAAATTATTAAATTATCTAGGAAAATTTACTATGTTGTATGGGAACAGAGCGACAGACTTGAATTGTTTTAAATTTTACAATGTTTGCTATCAAATTTTACAATACTGGAAAGTAAAGTGGAAATTCATCAAGAAAAAAAAATCTGCAGTGACCGGGAATCGAACCCTAGCCACCTGGGTCAGAAGCAGCGCTCTCACTTGCTACGCCAATGTGTTCTTACGGGTATGATCTTTCGAGTCGTCTATATTTGCTACAGCTTCAGGTTATGTTGACTCGCCAACTACAGGCATTAGCAGACGACAACTCAATTTTTACTATGTTGGTTTGTAAAAATTCATATAACCTTCTGTCAATTATTAAAATGTTTGCAATTTACGATGTAGTATAGTAAAATTTGTGATAAATTTTGGCAAAAATTATACAAAATATGTACTAAAAATTATTTCATATCATATTAATCTTTCACTCTCAAATTTTTTACTATGTTACTTAGTAAATTTTATAGCCATTTCTATTAATTTTTCATCAAAATTAGAATACAAGTCTGTCGCCCCATTACTAGCGAACATAGTAATTTTTCAACAAATATTTTTCTCCGTGTAGAAGATCCGCTTTTCATTATTACAATATTACAATATTATAATATTAAATATTAGTAGTTATTATTATACTGTAAATAATGTTGAATGAATGACCATGCGCATACAAGTAGTATGAGCAAAAATTATTTGGCAGGCATAATAGTTTTAATATCGAATGTGATATATGTCATAACTTCATTTAAATGCAATAAATACTTTCTGGGATGGAATGTTTTTGCACAGTAGAGATTTCGTAGAAAAAGCAACATTCTAACTTATAAAATTTTGTGAAATAACATTAGCTGTAATATGACTATAATCATATTAGATGTTCCAAAAAACTACCAAAACTTGTGTTTTTTTACGTTTTTCACTTTTTAAAAGTCCATAGCTTTTCTCTGTGACCTTCAACCATCATGAATAAAAAATTTTCTTAAAGATAATAGATTAAAAATACTTTTTGGGCTTTACTATAAAAAATAGGTTCTGTCGAGTTCGCTTTCTACATAAAGTGAAGGATTGCATTGAACTATCAAAGACAAAAATTTGATCAATTTGTAAAAATCTACGTACTTCTACTCACAATTTACAAACTTTTTCCCATTTAATGTGACGTACAAAAAGCTTCAAGTTTTTGAGTTAAATAATCATAAAAATTAAAGATTTATAAAAAAAATCAAAATTTTCAAATTTTCAATTAATTCTAACTTTAGAACGATTGCATATTTTGCTCTAAACTTTTATATTTGCGTTTTGGAGCTAATTTGGAACAAATAAAAAAATTTTGAGCAATTTTAAAATTTTGGCCTACAACAGTTGACGTGAAGTTATCCATATATATGACAAAATAAAACTAAAATATTCTTACTAACATTGCTGCTTTAATTAAAAGCTTATCGATTTGAAAAACAATGTTAAAAGTTAGTTTTATAATATACGACTAGTTTGTTATTAATTGTAATATCATATTGAAGTATTGTAATAATAATAATATCCATATATAAAATAATAATATAATTTTTAACTTACCACAACCTCATTGGCCAACTCGAATCTCTCGTCTTTTCGAACGTGCATTTCAAAGCGTTTAGCAAGTTGCACGTGATTGCGAATATACGCTTGAAGTCCTGTTATACCATAGTTCCGTATGACAAACCACAACTTTAGGGAGCGAAATCTTCTACTTAACGGGATACTCCAATGCCTTGTAAAAATACAAATGAAAAATATTATAATTTAGATTGGTTGAGAGTGAAGTCGAAGAAAGCATTTAGTAAGATTATTGCGCGCAGAAGGACAATATTGGAAGAAAAAATAAGAGTGTGTCAATTGAGAAAGAATTGAGTTGATTGGTATGTGATACGCGTAGATGTGATTGTAAGGTGGAAGTAAATGTTCGAAGTGAAGAAATTGAATAAAACAGTGCACCTGTAGTCGATCGCCGTATCCGCGTGCGTATGCTGAAGATAGAGTGGATCGACAACCAAGGCGCTTGTGAGCTTGAACCTATCGCGCACCCAGAGACAAGAGCAGTCGAAGTTTGTCAGTAGGAACTTGTTGGGATTCGTGTTGAAGGAGTCTGCGTATTCGATTCCTGCCATCAAATACTTCAACTCCGGACAGATGAAAGAGTTGCCCGCATACGCAGCATCGACGTGTAGCCATATCTGCGACAACAACCAACCTACTCTTCTTTTTCTGTCTCACCATTTTTTCTCACTCCTTCCCTTCCACTCTCATGCTCTCTCACTCGTTTACTTTAGATTACTTTACTCTTATTTCTTCAGATGCTAGAGCACTTTCTGTTGGAATAACAAGTCTCTTGTTTGACTAGCGAAAGCGATTTTCGAAAGTAAATTTTTCTCATCAACAATAATTACGTTGGACTTTTTCGTATACAGGCTTTTATAAAACTAACTATGCGACGACAAACTTTTCCCCTACTCTAGCAACTCACATAAACAAAAGTAAAATCTCGACTAGCTACAACTTACTCCAGGATATTTTTTGCAGACTGGTCCGATTTCCTTGAGATTGTCGAATGAGCAGCAGGCTGTAGTACCCAGGGTTGTTGATACAAAAAATGGCACGTAGCCTTCGGCCACGTCAGCTTCGATTGCCTGTTAAAATATTTTTATTATTTATATCTATTATTTTTATGAACCTACTTTTAAACATCGATTATATTTTACTTATAACGCATATTATTAGAACCGTACGTCATTTTCAATACATTAACTATAGCAGCTTCAAGAAAAATCAATACTCATCCGATACCGCAATTATATTACATTATATTACATTTTGCTTTATAATGATAGGCTAGAAATTTAAGTATCAATTCTGTGATTTCCAGGTAAAACGACTTAAGTTCAGTTTTTATGTTTTTGAGAAATTGCGTTTTTAAGGTTTGCATTCAACTACTAGATCGATTAATGAATGTTGCGTTTCGAAATTATGCTCACTTAGTGTAGTATTGTATACCTTCTCAACGATTATATTATACAAAATTATATTATAAAATTATAAAATTATATTATATTATTATTATTATAAAATTATATTATACAAAAAATGCGTTGGTTATCTTTTCAGAAATACTGAAATATACGCGCCATCATTAAGCTCGTGATTATGAACAGCAATGGCAAAAGTCGGAAAAGAACTTTTCATCTGTTAAGAAGTTTTTTAGTTCCACACTGTGTAGAGCGAGAATTCTTCAACACTCCTTCCACCGTTTGGATTCACAGTTATGCGTCACACCCACTTGTGATTTAAGAACAACGGTTCTGGTGTTTTGGAATACTGGAGATTAGGCGCACACTTGTTTGAAAAACTTTTAGATTTTTATAGAACTACAAGAAATTAATAATAAAAAGGATTTAATCCAAGATTACAAATTTTTATCTTCAGCAGAGCCTTCGCAAGGCATACTATTAACAGTTTTATTGTCACTATACTTGTAACAATTTCAAGTTTCTGACCTTCTATCTTATAATTTGCCTTGTAAAAGCTTTATTTTACAATATTATATGTATTATAATAAGAAAATGTAATTTTTTCTTCTTTAAATATTTGCGATATTATACAAAATATTAACCGAAGTGCAATTAAATAAATACTCAAATCAACTCAAAACGTAACCTCTTTTGTAAAATAACTAAACTTTTTTCAATTAATATGCAATATATAAGTTAATTAAGAAAATCAAAAAGTGGTTGATGTATGAAACGTGGACTTAAGTCGTTTTGCCCTTACTAATATCTCGGTCTTCTTTTACATTCTCGCTTGTTTTGACTTTATCATACGCTAGAGACGGATTTAAACATACAAAATGTTATGTAAACTTAAATTTGAGAAAAATGGACTTGAAGTTAAACAGATTTTATTTGCATTCGCCTATGCACGTATTTATAATATGAATTATTTTTGTATTATACAATTTTATTGACGGCAGAGGTCTTAGTAGCACTTTACCTGTCGTAACGTCTCTCCTCGAAGCACACTTTTGTCGTCTGGTTCGAGTATACGTAATTTGACGAAGCATATCATTGCATCTTTTTCAACGCAGCTATGGCTTTCTCGACTGCAATAAGCCATGAGCCTGCCGAGAAGAGCAGTTTCGTCTAAATGCGAATGAGCCGCTGACTCTTTTAATCGCGCTATGGCTTGCGCTCGAGCAGCTAACATACACACCAAAACGCATTCTGAAGCTGAACCCTACAAAATTTAAATGCAAATTAAATTTTTATCTCTTACCCCATATTAATATTTCGCTCATGATCGCGTAGAAGAATTTTTTATAGTTAGATGTACCTTACTTTTTCATATAGCATTCTCAGTATAGTCAATGGCATTGAAGCTACCAAATTTATATTCATCTTAACGATAACATTATTATACCACAAGTTTTTATAACATGTCCTTATTAAAATAAAGATACAGCGGCCACAAAATGGGAATGTCACTTTTATAGAGCATAATTTGAATAATTTCCACACTTATGAATTTGCATTTTAAATTATTAAAATAGTATAAATAAATTTAAATATAATCCACAATATATATGAATTTTAAAGTATGGTAAGTCTTAAATTTTCGGTTAAATCCAAACTGATAATTTTTTGAGTATTAGACCAAGTTAGAGTCGAAATAATTTGAGTACTAGTGACACCCAAAATTATCTCATAGAAATTTTAATAGAAACTTGCAAAAGAGGATGTCTATTCACTTTTACGTACCTGCAATACACTGCCTCCTCTACTTTTTTCATTAAAGTACAAAAAATCGTTTGGCAAACCAATTGCTTTCCCTTGAAACATATGATAAAATGATGGTTGGTTTATTAGATTATAAATAAGAAAAAAATTATTACTTTTATTATTCTCATAATTGGCATCAAATTCTTTAAGGGAGTTCTCTCGCTATGACCCTAGTCAAAATGAGTGCTCCTTATTTGTTGTTCATTCACTTCATTACAAACATTATTAATTAGATAATTCTATTTGTTTTATTCGTCCTAAATATTAATAAAAAGTTCCATTCTCATTTGATTCATTTTTTGAGGTTAAATGTATGTTTATATTACTGTAACCTTAAAATCATAACTTCAATATGATTATTCAGCTCTCGTATTATAAAATATGGTTCGAAACTGGTGAGTAAGAAGATTTTGAGCTCATGTGACTTTTCTCACTCGCTCCGCTCGTGCAAAAAATGTCACACGAGCTAAATGATCACCTTCCACACCCGTGTCGAAATGTACTATCTTCGTTGTTTATGATTTTTTTCATAATTTGTATGTAATACAAAAATTTTGGAAAACATTCCATTGTTAACTATTTTGTAATACGTAAATGAATACGGCGAAATTGCGATTTTCCATAAGAATCCATGTTAATCAGCTAAAAATAAAATCATCTGTATCTTCTTTTTCAAGAAACCAATAGGCTTCGGAAAAATTAATTGAGTTAGTTTTGCAGCTATATTCAACAGTAAACCAAATTTTAGGATTAACTATGTTACTTCTTTCACCGATAGAACTCCCTTAATTGATGTGTAATGTAATGTGTAATTTTAATGTGTGTGTGTGTGTGTGTGTGTGTTTGGGTGTGGGTGTGGGTGTGTATGTATGTGTGTATTATTGAAGTTCTAAACTTGTAAGTATAATATGAATTTAATTAGACAAGTAAAAAAGTATTAAAAAGCAATTAACGATATCGAAGCTTAACAGACAGCTGTTGAGCTCAGCGTATGCCTTGACCTTTTGATTTCCCTTAGTGGTGCACGCAGGCATTGCATGCACTGCAATCGTTAATAGTTTTAATGGCTTCGTCTGCCTTTCTGCCTTTAATTAAAACATTCTTTTGGAAAATGAGCTGACGCGCTTAGGGTGACTGGAGGATGGCAAGTTGAAATGCACGTGCCAGAGGCCGCCTCCACTCAAAATTCAACAAGGTGATGCACGTAAATCACATCGCGAAAGAATCATCAATAGGGAAAACTTGCGCTGAACGACGATCCTTCTTACCTAGCCAGTCGCAAACTATTGTTTCCAGCTCCGTGCAGGCGGGTGATGCGGCCTAGAAGAAAAGATGAATTAGGGCACGCTGCTTTGCTTCTTCTTGCATTATGCTTAAAATATGCTCTAAAAATCATTCGATTTCTTCTTAATCCGTCAATTTACCGTTGACGTGTCTGGGATTTCCACACCTCACTGCCTTTTTGGCATATAGAAATGTAACCTGCATCAGTACACACCCTACCAATCATCTGTAAATCAGCACGCCTTTTAAAGTATCACTCTTCAACTATTATTTTTAAATTTCCTGAGCCAATACTTTCTAACCCCCGTATAAAAATATAAAGACCTTTAAGGTGGCTCCGGCGAATTAGCGAAGTCGATAAGTAAGAAAAAAGAAAAAACTACTGAAAGTACGAATTTTAACTTTTTTTTGGTATTTTTCTCAAGTAGGTCCACCAGGTGAACTATAGAGAAAAAAATTTGTGAAAATTTAATTTTTAACATAGGTATGTATGGAGAGAAAAGCATTTTTCCTCGTCATTTCATGAAAATGAACCATCATAATTTTAATTTAATTTCATAAAAATCGAAAATCTTGCTTTTTACATGCATATATATTACATGCATTCTTGTTATTTTTACCACAAACGTGGTACATTGTCGCCGTAAGCAAGAAGGTCTATAACTTCAAAATGTCACTTTCGCCGCAATTTCGATACGATGTTTGAAAGTCTGCCGTTTTCTATTAAAATTAATTATTCTTAAAAATTAAAATTTTTTTGAAGTTACAGACCTTTTTGCTTCCAACGGCAGTATAAATGTGAAACAAAGTTTTTTATTTAAATAAATGTTTATGCGTATGTTTATTATTATTAAGTAGTAGTAGTAAGGTCTATAATTGGTTTAGTTATAACTCTGATAGAAATTAATCTACAGGAAATGGCCAAAAAGTTAAAAAAATAGTTAGTAAAACTGGCTAATTCATCGCTATGATGAAACGATTTTTCGACCATTATTTGCCTATTTCTTAGATTGACGTAACAACAAAATATTCGTATTTGATTTACGTACTAATTTTATCTTGGACGAAAGAGCATTAAAGTGTATTGAATAGATTACCAAAATATAAATAAATAAAATTAATTTATAAATCATTTGTTGTTCTCTTTCTATGAATAATTCAGCAAAACTTTTATTTCTCCATCTGATTCTCTCTCACTCCTAGTCATAATCATAACAGTAAGCCTTCTGCTAGCTATTTCCAGACTTAAGAAACTTATAAGTTTTAATACCTGTAAAATACTCAAGAACAAGCTTGTGCTTGTCTTCGAAAAGCTCAATCTATTTTTCAATCTATTAAATGGCCAAATAATGAGAGAAAAAGCGTTTCATCGGGAGCTAGAAACTGGACAAGAGAAATTCCCATTTTATAGCTAGTTTCTAATATAAATGGTCAGTTACTCGTTATAAAATGTTTTGAATTTTCACCAGAGAACCATTGGATCTATTTGTTTGAAAATAAAATTACATGAATTTCAAAATTCTGGCTAACCTGAAACTTTGAATGGTTATAACTTTTGAACTAAACGATAAATCTTTTTTTATTTAAAATATCTGATTTTTCAATATTTAAACTGGTTAAGCTTCAAGTTTCAATGTTTTTTCGAATTTAATTAATTTAATTAGATTTCAGCGCCATTAACTGCAATACTAATTATGCGAAAAAGGCCGAAGTTTGAACGAGTATATCTCAGAAAGTAAATGGTAAATCGAATTATTTCGTTTTAGGTGATAACTACCTTAAGGTAGTTCATCCGGTCGAAACAGCAGTTTTAGTTTTTGTATTTTTTAAATAATGTTTTATTAAGTTGATAATCCGAGAGAATGTACATGTAACAAATATATACTAAAAGGAACATAAGTCAATTTTTTCAGACAAATTCAGGCAATAATCACTATGCTATTAAATTCTCAACAAAATTTAAATTTGTAACAATAGTTACAATTAAAGACAAAAAGTTCAATAAGTTTCTCTAATTTTTTTATTTTTACCCGATCTTAATGAAATGAAGCTTATTTTGTTCGTTAAGAAATTTGTTTAAGAAAAGCAAGTCAAGTTTTAGAGTGTTTAAGATGAACAAACTGAGGTTGCTCCGTACTGGTAACTCGTATCATAAATTTTCCCACCGATACTCCCCCTGAAATTTCTTAACGAACAAAATAAGCTTTATTTCGTTAAGATCGGATAAATAATAAAAAAATTAGAGAAACTTATTGAAGTTTTTGTCTTTAATTGTAACAATAGCATAGTGACTATTGCCTGAATTTGTCTGAAAAAAATTGTCTTATGTTCCTTCTAGTATATATTTGTTACATGTACTTACTCTTGGATTATCAACTTAATAAAACATTATTTAAAAAATACAAAAACTAAAACTGCTGTTTCGACAGGGTGAAACTACCTTAAGGGGTTTAGCCAATGTTAAATCTAAAAAACTCAAAGTTCATCTCAGTTCATATTAAACATTGGCAAAAAATTATTTATAAAATATTGAAAAATCTGAAAATATTTTTACCTTTTAAGATGTGTTACGAGTGAGAATTCGCAAATAAATAAATAGGGATGGACTCGATAAAGGAACGGTGTAACTCGGCGGGGAATCGAACCCGGACTTTTCTCGACGCGCGCTCTGTCCGCTGAGCTACCGATGCCTATGACGCGTGTCATTCTTAGAGTCGTCCTCGTATTGCTAGATGTAACCCAATCCGACCTATCACGTTGTGCATACTATGCGCACGTAATAGGTGATATTGTAACAAAGATTTTCAGTCAAACTAGATGCCATTATCTTTTTTTTACCAATATATCAGACTTTGCAATAAAATAACTAAAGGGTGAAACAAGTCATTGCCGTAAAGTTTTTTGTGAATTTTCAACCGATTGATTTCAAATTTTAACTTCTTATTTAAAATATGTTTCTTCACAGAAAGAGTGAAGTGAAAAGTCAAAAAAGTAATATATCCTATACGACATGAAAATAAAGAAATTTTAATTAAAAAAAAGATCAAACCTCTATTAAAAATGTGAAAAAATTAATTTTAAGATAATCCATTTCACTCTTTTTATGAGAAAACATATTTTAAAAGACCAGTTAAAATTTCAAGTCACTCCGTTGATAATTCACAAAAAACTTGACGGCAATGAAGTGTTTCACACTCTACAGATATTTTATTGCAATGTCTGATATTTCAGTTAACAAAAAAAGATAATGGCATCAGGTTGGGCTGAAAATTTTTGTTATGATACCATCAATCTTAAGGAAGAATATTTTCAGATTTTTCAATATTTTATAAATAAATTTTGACCAATCTTTAATAGAAACTTTTATTTTTTAGTTTTAACACTGACTTGCCCCTTAATTCATAAAAATATATACTACTTTTTTATTAAGTAGATCTTTTTAAATATGTTACAGATTAAAAAGTTATATTTTTTCTTTAATGATTATTAATTGTTATTAGATTATTTAATCCCAGTTAAAATTGCTTTAAAATTTTAAAACGTCAATAAACCAATAATTAGTGATAAACAGATCCTGAAATATAAATGAATATGTATTAATTGAGGGTGCGCATGGAAAAAGGGCATATAACTCATTTAAATTGTACAGAAGTTGTGCCCCTTTTCCACGCGCACCCTCAATCAGTCAAATATATATTTTACATAAAAGTTTTAATTTTAAATCATTTGAGTAAGGCAGGGATTCATTAATGTATCTATTTATATATTTAAAAATAGAAGTAGCGTACTTGAAACGCGTTATTTTGTTATACTGATACGTCTTGTGACGTATAAATTAAAGAAATTCTTAACCTTCTTAAATTCTTAAACTCAATTTTCTTAAGAAATTAAGTATCGAAAAATGGCCACTTTGTCAATGTACAATTTCAGTACAATTTTCTAATTTTATTTGCATTTACGTTTTTAAAGGTAGAATGTCGACAGTGTTTTTTTTTATTATTAATAGGAAAGTGTTGTTACATATAACTCATTCGTGATGATAGTTGAACATATACCTACAGAAGAAGAAATGAATGGAGAAAATGTCAAAGCGGGGAGTAATAGCAAAAAGCTCGATTGTAACGAAGATATTTCGATCTCGCGTTGTTCGCGCGTCAGGAACTTACCCAAGAGAATCCTATGCATCCGATGGCATCGGACAGCATGTCGCCTAGAATGGAGGGAAACGAATTTCCCGCCGGGAAGTACGCGTGAAAACGCGGATGCTGCCAGTGCGTTATCTGCATGTAGAAACGTTTTGATTAAAAATTTTAATAAAACGGTAGGAAAGGAATTTTTAAATGGTCCATCACTTTTCTACAAAGTTCTTCTCGCATAAAGTTGACATTTTCACTAGCGAAATGGTAAAAATAATAGAAAGAAAGGTGCACTTACACCAGGCATTATCTTCGACTCCACGTCTCTCATAATATCATCCCAGGATTCAGGGCTATCAGGTGGCTCAGCAGGCAGCATTGGTCTGAGGTAGCCAGGTCCGACATCGGGCGTCACTCGCCGATTGCTTATGTTGCTCATAAACTCGCAAATGTATTCTACCATCTGTTTGCCGCGAAGACGGAACTCTTCGACATTCATTCCCGGCTGCGGCGCGTCCATGACTCAGCTGATTGACCTGTGGAGAGCACTGATAATGGAAATGGACAAGTCGCACGATCACTCGGGCGCCGAAGCACGTAGTAAGCAGCAACTTTCGGCGATGTTGACGCGGAGAGGCTTCGAGGGAGACTCGCCGATCGGCATTCGCCGCTGACTACTCGCCCCGCTCGCCTCGTACCACAGCCCAGGCTCCGAAGGACAATCTTCTTCGCTCGCGAGTCCTGCGCAAACGCAAGAGCCCCTGCAGATCCTCATTGCCGCGCGCGCGTTCTCACCCCCATACTACTGCGATCTCTTTTCAATGAAGGAAGGAATGCGACCGATTCAAGTCTCCGCGGCCCCTCCTACGTCTTATTTTACCCGCGTTTATGAACAACCGATTCGCCGCCTTTCTCCACTTCTAATTAAATGCTTCGTTCAATTTATAAAGCTATTTGCTCTAGATTTAACCAAAGTCATTTCAACTAAGATTTTAGAATAATCGATAGTGTGCACGCACGCATGCACGCACGCACGCACGCATGCACGCACGCACGCACGCACGCACGCACGCACGCACACACACACACACAAACACACACACACACACACACACACACACACACACACACACACACACACACACACACACAAGGACTATGGTTTAGAACGACAAAAGCCATTCTTTTCTTGAATTAACGCTTTATACTTACATATGCATTCTTATTTTTTTTTTATTTTCCAAACATTCTCTTAATGAAAAAGCATTTCTTGTTTCCCTAATTCTTATAACAAGAGATAAGGCACGAAAAGTCTCATCACCTTATATCAGAGACGGAAAATGTAACAAACTACGTAACAAGTAGTGTTCGTATCAGTTGTACAAAACAAATCTTATGTTCTATACAGACTAAGCAGAAATATAGCGACACATTATTTTTTCTTAATTTTTATATTAACAAATTTTAATAGTAATTCTCCTGGACTTTATACAGCAATTCAAAAGGCAACAATTACTAAATACTAAAAGTTAGCACACATATATGTTCTATTACATCATTTATTTATCTACAATTATATATTCTAACCGATGTAATTTATTTAGCAATCCTTGAATTTAGTTTAGAAATTTGAAAGAATTCGTCTGTAATTAATGGAAAGTATCACTTAAAAAAAATTTTATTTGTTAATAACTGTTGTTAATAATATGTTGATTAAAAGAAGTTACTGGCCTCATTACTATCAAAGTCGATGTCTTATTTAGTGGTGGGATTCATCAATAAAACACCAAAGTTTTTTTATATCACTTAACGTTTCGGACATTTATTCTATGTCCCTCTTCAGGAGTTATAGTTTTAAGTGAAGTCAGAAGTACATGATTGCGGGAGACAATCCGCTAACGTCAGTCATTGTCTCCCGCAATCATGTACTTCTGACTTCACTTAAAACTACAACTCCTGAAGAGGGACATAGAATAAATGTCCGAAACGTTGAGTGATATAAAAAAACTTTGGTGTTTTATTGATGAATCCCACCACTAAATAAGACATCGACTTTGGTAGTAATAAGGCTAGTAACTTCTTTTAATCAACAAATTATTCTGAGTCTACCAGTAGCAGCTACAAAATTAAAAGTTATTAATAATATATTTTATATTTAATTGAGAAATTTCAACCCAATGTCTGCAATATATCACTTCATTTATTTACTAGCTTTTGCGAGTAATAATTATTATTACAAACGAACAAATCAGAAAAATTTATAACATTTAAAATATTTTTCAGATATACATAAAAAATTGCATATGACATCACATATAAGATCTCATACGAGATATGCGCTGTCTGAAATTCTCATATGAGATCTTATATGATATTTACACGGGAGAAAAGGATGTAACATATGTTGCTTATAAAACGTTTAGTAAAATGTAAAGGACTTTTGAGAAGGCTATAAATTTATATGAATTTTTTATTTTATTCTCATTTAAAAAGGAAGGACACAAGGAAAAATATGTTTAGTAATAAAATATAAATCATGATTCTGCGCATGTACGTATATGTTGTACTTAACGGCATCAATTAAAAATTAGAGCCAATGTAATTATTTGTGGTGGACTTTTAGGTATAAATATTGTTAATGAATTTATGCAAACATTTAGTATTCTATATTTAAGTAGCCCACGTAACTGCAAACTGTCGGGCCCGCCAAGTACCCTGATTAAAAAAAAATATTAAATCCTATTGGATCCTATTAAATTCCCTATATAGTCCATGTATTAAGTCAGTAAAAAATCCTCATTAAAGTCGATTCAACTAACAGCTTTTTAAAGGAATGAATGGGTTTTTTTAATCAGGGTATGTACGGGAGATCGGAGGATCACCCCTGCTAGAGCAGCTCTAGACTTCTCTTGTCCTTCCAAGATGCGTAATATTATAGAAAGTTCAAAATTGAGGAGGAATAATGAAAAATAGTGATGTGTTGGTAACATTGTAATTTTCTTTTATATAGACTTTGATTTTTCGTAAATACCTGAGAAAATTCTTATGAATTTTAGAAATAAAAAGAAGGCATTATAATTATATAATTAAAATAATTTTCGCCCACACGGGCGTAAAGTACGTAGGTACTATAAAGTTTTGTAGGTGTGAGCTATTGGATCTCTTGGGCGTTATGTAGTGCTTCATGCCTTCTGGCTGAATAATTTGGAAGTCACAACGTGGGCTTAAAATGTAATTTTCACGCGAGGCACGAAAAGTTCTTTTGGCCAGTACTTGACTACAATTAATTAATTTCAGTACTTTCTTGTGTTTAATTTGTATAGAAGAATGAAGAAATTTGAATACATTTCTGAGAACATAGTCATACAGTTTTTTGGAGAATAGTTTGCATTACTTGACTATCGATAAATGATTTCACAACTTTCATTTGTTTGATTTGCAGTGAACAATTTAAATGTACTTACATATAATTTGTTCAGCATACAATGACTCAAAGAAGACTTTTTCACTGGTATTTATTTGATTTCCTTTAAAAAATCATAAATATTATTATTTTTAGATATTATACAGAAACAACGTCTATACTTGCCTTATTTTATACTTTCGCAGAAAACTTTATATTAATAATATTATTATTTGTACAGTCGTGAAAAACATTATTAACATTTGTAGAGAGTGCTTATTGCGAATAGATGAGATTCGAAGAAATAAAAGGACTAGTCAAATTGTGTTGTTTTTTATAGATTATACAGAAAAAACGTCTATACTTGCCTTATTTTATACTTTCCTAGAAAGTTTTATATTAACAATATTATTATTTGTACAGTCATGAAAAAAATTATTAACATTTGCAGAGATTTATAAAATTTTAAGTTTCTTATGATCGTCATAAGAATAAAAATTATTTCAATAATACACAAAGCAACATACATTTAGCCTGATATACATCCTGCATATAAAATTTACAATTCAAATAAACTAATTGGCACAAAATTTCACTATGCACAAGAAGTGTAATGAAATACACGACTGGGATCAGATGCAGTTTGTCTTCAGATCTCTGTTACCAACATATTAACTCTGCAGGAACATGAAAATCAAGGCTCATCCATAATAATTCATATATATATATAAGTGATCTTGGATGCGGTGCAAGTAACTTTAGTTATATTTCCTTTTTTTTTACGAAAAGTATTTTTTGAAAAAAAAATCACAAACAGCTTTTGACTTTCAATGGCACATTAACAATCAGTCAATGAACTACTAATGCGTGGTAGCTCATTTAAATACCCTTCATTTTTACAGCCTTTCAAGTAAATGCAAATACAAATTAATTGCTTTCTTAGCCGTGTATCGGAAATCTAGCTATTCATTAATTATGAACTGTATTAAAATATTGCATCAACGATAGTATTGTTAAGCGATGATTACTCAATTTCTCATTATAAGATTCAACTTTGTACTTTTGAAATA
This sequence comes from Torymus aiolomorphi, assembly GCA_036365515.1. Classification (NCBI taxonomy): domain Eukaryota; kingdom Metazoa; phylum Arthropoda; class Insecta; order Hymenoptera; family Torymidae; genus Torymus; species Torymus aiolomorphi. The sequence continues at coordinate 208,808,258 of CM070873.1, read as the reverse complement.
TGTTTTTGATTTTTAGTACATTATTATTATACTTAGTAGATCATTGAAGTACAAAAAACAAAAATTTTGTAGATCCCGAATGGAATAAATAAACGGTACTACAATGTAAATTATCTTATGTTTCGGCACGTTCCTTTACGTGTCGCTATGTTTCTGTACGTTTCTGTACGATTCGGTACGTTTCGGTACGTTTTGATTAGGATTCGGACATTTTATACGAAAACGTACCAAAACGTACCGAATCGTATCGAATCGTACGTAAATTTGCGGAAACGTACGGCGACGTACAGTGACATACATGTACGTACGAAAATGAACGAAAACATACTTATATGTACCAAATGAGTGTATCAATGTGCAAATATTTTTGTAGCGAAACGTACCGAAACATACTGAAATGTACCGAAACGCACCGAAACGTACCGAAACGTAAGGATACATCCCGAAACGTACTGACACGTGCCAAACCGTACGAAAACGAAAAGCAATGTACAAGAATATACGTGACCTTACAGAAACATGCGATAACATACGTAAACATACGGAATAATAAAATATAGTATTTTAAGAAAAATCAAGGAGCGCGGGAGCGCTCCGAAGGCAAGTAACAGTCAATGCAGAAGGGGCCTAAGGAGTGAGCCCGTGCCCTATATTCTTTGATATGAGTACGCGAAAACTTTGATCGCGTTGTATTTTATCTATACAGAATATAAATATTTAGCTATACACTTGTTGAAATCTATGTTCATTAAATTAGAGAAATTTAAAGGTTTTATTCAAAAATATTGTCTCATTTAAGAGATATTAAGTATCAAAGAATCAGACTGGTCGATTCCAATATTTAAATCTTTTCCTTTTCTTTCATCAGACCTACATCCGCTTCCGATCACGTGATATGTATAACGTCACGTGACCCCATACGACCCAGCGTGTATATATATATATATATATATATATATATATATATATATATATATATATATATATATATATATATATATATATATATATATATATATATATATATATATATATATATAGGTTGATGATAGCATAAAAAATAGCTCAGCTGTCTGCTTTACGATTCCGATTGTATCTGTTTACATTCAGTAATCGGTAACTTTATATATTTATACCAATAAGATATTTGTAATGAAAAAATAATTATATCGATTCATCGTAGATCTTTCAACTAAAATTTATGAAAAATGTGACTTTCTACATGTGTAACTGACGGCACAAATTTTTAAATATAACCATCGACGTCTCAAAATAAAGATTCGCTGTTAAAAATAGAGATGATGTTATCAGAATTAAATAGTAATCGGAATCACTGAAAGAAATCTATTCCATACAAGAAGATGGATACTCCAAAAACACCAATGGATAATCTTCTGAGCATGTTATCAGGGCTCAGTGCTGGTCATGAAAAAGCTTTGAAGCAAGGTATAAATACAATGCGGTTGCATTGTCTTATATACTCGACTCGAAAAGAAAGAAAGAGAGAGAGAGAGAGAGAGAGAGAGAGAGAGAGAGAGAGAGAGAGAGAGAGAGAGAGAGAGAGAGAGAGAGAGAGAGAGAGAGAGAGAGAGAGAGAGAGAGAGAGAGAGAGAGAGAGAGAGAGAGAGAGAGAGAGAGAGAGAGAGAGAGAGAGAGAGAGAGAGAGAGAGAGAGAGAGAAGATATAATAAAACGAACAACAACAATTGTAATTCTAAAATAACCTCGAATTATGCTTATGTATTTTTATAATTCAAATCAGCTGATGGCATGGCGTCATATACTTTTATATATAAAGTATTATTTTTTTATACTAGAAGATATATCATGAAAAATATAATTATGATGAAAGATCTAATTCATAATGAAAGATTCAAAGATATAAAAAAGTCAACTAATAAGAATTTACCTACGTGCATCAAAGAGGCAAATAACTTTTATTAGATAAGTATTGAACAGCTAAATGTTAAATGGCTACAATCATTTTTTAAAAATTGATACTTTGTGTGAATTTTTTTCTATTTACAGATTATACAAGATTTTTTGCAGTCATTGAAATTCGATTTTGAATTGACTTGGATGGTTGTACAACGTAGACAAATGCTGAAAGCCTTATTCATTCTATTTTGAATATGTAATGTAATGTCTGAAAAATCTAATTTTGAATTAGCAAAAATGAACGAGTGCCCTCATGACCCTGCTGGTTATTTTATTATTAATGGACAAGAAAAAGTTATTTTAATACAAGAACAGACGCTTTTAGGAATAGAATTATATTAAAGAAGATAGTAAGAATATATTACTACTCAAGAAAGAAAAACCAAACCAATACTAGCCTATGGAAGAGCAGGCAAATACTATTTACGACACAATATTTTTCAAGATGTATTTATATATCCTCAACATGAAAATTTTTCATGAGATATAATTTTAGAAGAATATTAAAAATTTGTCTTCATATTTGACAGGACGAATAGAGGATTTGGATGTCAATGAAGAAAATGACAGTTTCATTGCTTTCAATGAATAACACGTAAAACAAACAACAACTAAGATGTTTATTTAGACAGTATTGGACTCAAAGTACGAAAAAAGTATTATGTTTTGAAGTAAGTTTTTCAAAATAAGAAAAGAAAATTGTGATTTTCATAGTTCGTCTATCTAGTTGAAAATAAGATTGATAATAAAAATGTTGTGAATATTAAAAAATGACATCTAATCAGTGTTTTGTGTCATAAATAAAATAAAATACCGGTATGATGTGTTGCAAGAAGTGCATATATAATCAAATATTATTGATAACAAATAACATAGTGATTAAAAAATTACATCTAATCAGTGTTTTGTGTAATATAAAAAAAAATAAAATACTGGTAAAATGTGTTGCATGAAGTGTAATATCAAATTTTAAAACTTCTATTCTACTTAAAATCAGTTTGAAATGTTTTGAGAATAGAACAAGTGTGTATTAATAAATAATTATGTGTTATGAGGTTCATAAACTTCATAATAAGCTTTTCCAAAGAAGAAAATATTGCTGAGTGACACAAACACATTGTGGATCCTTTCCGAAACAATGGTAAATAGTTACCATCCCTTATATTTTTCCTTATTCTTTCTCAATTTAGAACTCTCTATAGTACAATATTACGCATCTTGGGAGGACAAGAGAAGTCTAGAGCTGCTCTAGCAGGGGTGGTCCTCCGTTCTCCCATACATACTTGGCGGGCCCGACGGTTTACAGTTTACAGATGGACTATTTTTCCATAAATGTAGAATACTAAATTTTTGCATAAATTCATTAACAATGTTTATATGAGCACTATAAATAATTACGGTCGCTCAAATTTTTAAAATTGATTCCGTTTAAGAACAATAATTCTACATACTTAAACATGATTTATTACTTTTATTACCAAAAATATTATTCCTTGTGTCCGTTTTTTTAGACGCTAGAAAATTCATATAAATTTATAATCTATATTGAAAAGAGCTTGTGTGTGTCTTTTTTTTAACGCTGAAAAATTCATATAAATTTATAGCCTATAGGTAATGGAAAGAGCTTTACACTTTACTAACTAGATTCACGGATCAGTATTTAATATGTAGAAGCAATCGGTTTATACTGTTTACCTGATCTTTAAACATATGAATATTTACATGAAAATGACCAATTGACCATATCTACACTTTGAACTGCAAACCGTCTGGCCCGCCAGGTATGTATGGGAGAACGGAGGACCACCCTTGCTAGAGCAGCTCTACTTGTTTTGTCTACTTGACTTCTCTTGTCCTCCCAAGATGCGTAATATTGTACTATAGAGAGTTCTAAATTGAGAAAGAATAAGGAAAAATATAAGGGATGGTAACTATGTATTATTGTTTCGGAAAGGGTCCACAATGTGTTTGCAAAAGAAAGATTTTATGGAGATACATTGTGCTCACGAGGAGGAAAAATAATGTTTGTACGACGGATGTAAGACTTTACAGTCTTATTTGATAAATAATCCCTGAAGCCAACTTCTACTATTATACTTATATGTTCGTCAAGTTAACTTACCGATACTTGACTACAATAAATTGATTTCAGTACTTTCTTGTGTTTAATTTGTATAGAAGGATAAAGAAATTTTAATACACTTCTGAGAATAGTCATATAGTTATTTCGGAGAGTTGTTTGCATTACTTGACTATCGATAATTGATTTCACAACTTTCGATTGTTTAATTTGCAGTGAACAATGTGAATGTATTTGTTGAGCATATAATTGGCTCGAAGAAGTAAAAGACTTTTTCGCTAGTATTTATTTGATTTCTTTTACAAATTCATAAATATTATTATTTTATAGATTATACAGAAAAAACTGATACTTGCCTTATTTTATACTTTCGTAGAAAGTTTTATTAACAATACTATTTGCTTTACTGCGATTGTTTTAAAAAATTTTATACTACAAAAACTTTTCAAATAACAAATACATTTTCCAGCATACCTTCTGTCAAAAAAGTACCCGGAAAAGTTTTTTTAAATCTTCCGCGTTATAGATATTTGACATTTTTTTTGTTGTATGTTGGTATCACTGTACCAAATTATGATGCCAAGTTTGAGCGCATTCCATCAAGCAGTTTGTTTACGCCAGCTGTTATAGTCAGTTAAGCTCAGTAGTGCGTTACGATTTTCACAATGAATACAAATATCGTACAAAGAGTTTGTCTCAAATTTTGTCTTACCAACAAAATTTCGTGCGCGGAATCTTTGAAAATGTTGGAAAAGACTTATGGGGAATCAGTTTTATCAAAAATACAAATTTACGATTGGTACAAAGCATTCAAGGAAGGTCAAGAAGTGTGTGAAGATTTGCCTCGGTCAGGACGGCCATCGACAGCATCCACCGAGGAAAACATTAAAAAAGTGAAACAAATCGTATTGGAAAATCGCCATTCAGGCTTAAGGCCATGTGAGCACGAAAAATTGACTCTACCTTACCGACGTACTGATTTTTCATCATTTTAATTTTTTCAGTCATTAAAGACTAAATATTTCGACAAAACAACTCTGGTACATTGTAAGTTAGCGAATAAGGAATAATTTAAATAAATTAACAACCAGATCTGTTAATTATTGTCAAAGATTTTCAGTTCACCAAATTGGGGAATTGAAAATCTTCAAGGATAATGAACAGTTTTGCCCCAAAATTGAATGGTATTTTTTTTTTTTTTCACTAACTTACGGTGTACCAGAGCTCTTTTTTCGAAAACTTGCAAAAAGTATAATTTTATATTGTATGCTAATATAGCCAGCTACATATGTATACATAACCTATATGCAGAGCGTAAGTGTGTAACATGTGTTCATTTCTCGGTGCAATAGATGGCGCTGCCATGAACAGATGTAGCTGTCGCGGTTATAAAGTGTGGTTGTTTACGGTTCATCCACTCCTTACAGATTACTTATTTGCACACGTTTTACATGAAATTTGTGACACGTACTTATTCAGAGTACTACTACTCTGTAATGTAAGTTTTTACGGGATCGCCGAAATCAATGTACTTATAAATGGAAGGTGGTACTCTATTTGCAATAATACGATATTCCCTTCTTGAGGTGAAAAGTGATGAGCGGCGATGTTGAAGCATCTAAAGGCTTGACTTTGATTGGTCGATAAGAAGAAGGCGCGAGAAATTTACTGTTTGGAATTTCAAGTTTGAATGTTTTTTAAATGTAATATTTACATTTAGAGTAGTATAAAAATGATCAAGTTCTGACTTTGAAAAAATACTTAAATAAGTTAAAAGTAAAACATAATGAAGATAGCATGCATAACCTCAAAAACAGAAAAATACGCGCGAAGCGCGTTTGAATATCGCTTATACGATATGAATTACATACGGAACTCTCAACATTTAGAATTACGAAGATTTGTGTGCAATTCGGTCAGTAGCTTTTAATTATTTCTCCAAATTTCAATTGAAATGATCAACGAATTTGCAAAACACTAGAAAAGCTTTGTGGGTCACATAACCTACTAATCATCGACATAATACTTGTCCGCAATTTGCATACAATTTTCTCCTGAAATTTCAATAAAATAGGCTAATTAGTGACAGTGAAAACGTTTAATACGTGTGATTTCTTCGCAATAACAACTTCTCTCCTGCATAATTTCTTGAAAACCCGTGCTTGATATATTTTTTTTAAAGAGCATGCGAAGGGTTTTTCCTAATTTCAGTATTTACTAATGACCGATTTCCAGAAGAAATTTTAAGTAATCGAAGAATTTCATTATTCGCTATAATAATTCTCAATTCATACAAGTTTAAATAATTTTTTTCGACTTCATTAAGGGGTATTCTAGGCGCGTGACATATTTTGTAAAGAGACTTTGAAGGGGTTTTTTGTAAAGAGTTTTTATCCGTGGACGATTCGACGGTCAAATATAAACTAGTAAGCAAATTTGCATTTAACAAAACGATATTTACCAACTCATAGCAGTTGAAACCATTGTACCTCGCATTATTTGCCGAAAACAGTAGCGCACGACATTTTCCGTAAAGAGCATTTTCTGTAAATAAACAATCATATTGACAATAGATGAATATATTCATTTAAAACAATCACAGCTGCCGTATATTCCAAGTATGGCAAAAGTTGTTTTCTCGCGGAACTGAAAATCTGCCTCGCGTTCCGTATCTGCCGGTAGTACAGCACTTCTGATGTAGCCTACGGGTGGGGAGCACGCTCAAGCGCTGAGCGTGCTCCCCACCCGTAGGCCCCAACCCGAAATTAGACATCGATTGGTGGTTAATTTCACACGAAAATGATTCTATCCTTGAATCCTGTATTTATTAGACTAATTTAATACACAACCTTAATATCAACTCTTGATGAGGGAAAAGATTTTTATTTCCAAAAAACAAATACATAATTTAGGATTGCATACCCTTATAAAAATATCCTATAGAAAATCCTGTAGGAAATGCTATAGGTAATCCTGTAGGCATTCCGTAGAAATCCTATAGGAATCCTATAGGATACTCTATAGGCAGTCCTATATGAAATTCTACATGAAGTTCTATAGGAAATCCTATGTGAATTTCGCGCTTTTCCTGTAGGAAATCCTATAGGAAATCCTATAGGAAATTCTGTAGGTAATTCTGTAGGAAAAACTGTAGACAATTTTACATGGAAAATCCTGCAGGGAATTCTGGAGTATTTTCGTGAAAACAGTTTATAGAGGTTTAGCATCTTATTTAGCGCTGTAACATCGCACAGCACAATCAGTGGCAAACAGTCCTAGGTAAGGAGTTGCACCTAGGGACTGCCGGGCACGACTGCCGGCGCTTACCCGATTAAACCCAATGAGCTCAGATATCAAAATCAAGGTAATCCTTGTCACATTGACTCTCCGTAAAGTCGTTCAAACGGTTGAATCTCATGGCTTTACATACCCTCGCGGTTCCAATGTGTTTATGAGAGTCCCGACTGCTGCGCTGCGCTGCGGCATGCGGTAGAAGCTTGCTTCTCCAGAGCCTCGTTTATGTATGTTCGCTGCTATGCCGCTATGGGGCGCAGCAGTCGGGACTCTCATAAACACATTGGAACCGCGAGGGTATGTAAAGCCTATGAGATTCAACAGTTTGAACGACTTTACGGAGAGTCAATGTGACAAGGATTACCTTGATTTTGATATCTGAGCTCATTGGGCTTAATCGGTAAGCGCCGGCAGTCGTGCACGGCAGTCCCTGGGTGCAGCTCCTTACCTAGGACTGTTTTCCAGTGATTTTGCTGTGCGATGTTACAGCGCTAAATAAGATGCTAAACCTCTATAAACTGTGTTTTCACGAAAATACTTCAGAATTCCCTGCAGGATTTTCCATGTAAAATTGTCTACAGTTTTTCCTACAGAATTACGTACAGAATTTCCTATAGAATTTCCTACAGGATTTCCTACAGGAAAAGCGCGAAATTCACATAGGATTTCCTATAGAACTTCCTATATATCATATAGGACTGCCTATAGAGTATCCTATACGATTCCTATAGGATTTCTACGGAATGCCTACAGGATTTCCTATAGCATTTCCTACAGGATTTTCTATAGGATATTTTTATAAGGGTATAGCGTATCCTGTGATAGGTCGGATATTTCTTTGCGAATAAATAAGTAAATCGGGATTGATTATTCAAATTTTCTAATTGTAGTAATGCCATATTATTCTAAGTTTACTTAATTTGCCAGAATTCGTGAATTATTCATTCGTGGCATTTCAGTTATTCTGCCAGCAAACTGCCAAGGCAAGTCGCTGAGAGCGGCATGATTTATTTCGACAATAAACAATCCTGTGGACAAATAAATGAAGATATTCATAATCACAGCTGCCGTCTATTCCAAGTGGAAAATGTGTTTAGTCACAGAACTGAAAATCTGCCTCGTTTTCCGTATCTGCCGCTACTCCCGCGCTTCTGATGTAGCCTACGGCTGGGCAGCCCGCTTGAGCGCTGAGCGTGCTCCCCACCCGCAGGCCTCAACCCGAAATTAGACGTCAATTGGGGGTTCATTTCATACGAAAATGATTCTATCCTTGAATCCTGTATTTATTAGATTAATTTGATAAACAACCTCAATATCAACTCTTGATGATGGAAAAGATTTTTATTTCCAATAAATAAATAAATAATTTGAGAGTGCATGTAGCGTATCCTGTGATAGGACGGAGATTTCTTTTCGAATAAATAAGTAAATCGGGATTGATTATTCAAATTTTCTAATTGTAGTAATGCCATATTATTATAATACTTAATTTGCCAGAATTCGGGAATTATTCATTCGTGGAATTTCAATTATTCACCCGGCAAACTGCGAAGGCAAGTCGCTGAGAGCGGCATTGATTTATTACGACAATAAACAATCCTGTTGACAAATAAATGAAGATATTCATAATCACAGCTGCCGTCTGTTCCAAGTGGAAAAGGTTTAGTCGCAGGACTGAAAATCTGCCTCGCTTTCCGTATCTGCCGGTAGTACAGCGCTTCTGATGTAGCCTACGGCTGGGGAGCACGCTCGAGCGCTGAGCGTGCTCCCCACCCGCAGGCCTCAACCCGGAATTAGACGTCGATTGTAGGTTCATTTCATACGAAAATGATTCTATCTTTGAATCCTGTATTTATTAGGTTAATTTGATAAACAACCTCAATATCAACTCTTGATGATGGAAAAGATTTTTCTTTCCAATAAATAAATAAATAATTTGGGAGTGCATGTAGCGTATCCTGTGATAGGACGGAGATTTCTTTTCGAATAAATAAGTAAATCGGGATTAATTATTCAAATTTTCTAATTTTAGTAATGCCATATTATTATAAGTTTACTGAATTTACCAGAATTCGGGAATTATCCATTCGTGGCATTTCAATTATTCACCCGGCAAACTGAGAAGGCAAGTCGCTGAGAGCGGCATTGATTTATTTCGACAATAAACAATCCTGTTGACAAATAAATGAAGATATTCATAATCACAGCTTTCATATAGCCAATCCCGTGACTGGAGGAAGTTTTCTTTTCCAATATATAAGTAATTTGGACTTGCATTTATCGTATCCTGTGATAGGACGAAATTTTCTTTTCCAATAAACAAGTAATTCGGAGTTGATTATTCAAATAAACCCTTCTGTGTTAGACCCTAGGGCTCAGAATGTTTTATTTTTATGCTGAAAGTGCTACGCAAGAATACAAAAATTATGTATGATTTTTTCTGTAATCTAAAAAGTTTAATATTAATTTCATGTTTACGCCTTTAACACGTTGTCTTATGGGTCATCACTTTTTCCACGGTTTTATTTAAGATAGTGTTGAAAACGGTCTGACTTTGATAAAACTTTAAGAAATGTATATGTAATAACCCATAAATATTATGCATCCATTCAAATGTTGTTTCACTAACTTTTAGAGTGAATATAAGCAAATGAATAAAATGCTTTAGGCTCAGCCGATCATTGTACACACGATTTGGCATCGTGGCAAAGAGATTAGGAAGTTTGCGCAATTTGAAAGGATGCGTTTGGTGTTCATAGACAATCTGCGATCTCAGATTTAGCGGCGCCATCTGTAAATACCGTGCGGTGGGCCCATAAGAACTATTCTCCTGTCCGTATAGGTGGTTTAGTTCTTATGGGCCTACCGCACAGGATGAACAGATGGCGCACTAAACCTGGAATCACAGATACTCAATGCTTTATGTGAAAATGTCAGTAGATCTTTATATTTTGTAATAATGAATTAGAGCTGCAGAATCATCATCTTTATTCGACGGCTCCACTCACTAATTTTTATTATTTGCATGTAAGTATATAGGTACAGTTCAAGCAAGCAGAAGAAAACTACCCAAAAGCGGTCAAACGATCGTGCGACGTTACCAAATCGAAGTACCTCCGAAATCAAAGACGACCGAACTTGTACTCGACTGATGGCGTAGGGATAGCGAGCGCGTGCGCTCTTACCGCGGCCGACGACCGTTGCCACAGCTCTTGCACTCTCACTCTCGCGGAGGAACGAAGTTGTCAAAAAGCAAGAGCGCATAACCCCAAAATGTGGTTATTTTTGTTCTGGTAGGTACCTAATTGAGTGTGTTGGTGCAGCGATGTCCACTGTTAGCTTGTTTTGAGTTCTTGCAGTGCTCAATGAAAGTGATGGTTCGAGTTAATTGAACTGGAGGAGCGGAAGCTACTGTTAATAGAAATTGTGCAAATATTTATGTGAATGTGGAAATAAAGATTTTTGCTCTATATACCAGCAGTGGACAAAATGACAAGTGTGTAACTATGAAAAACTCTCTTCAAAGTGCTTATAGTAGTGCGCATGTAAGCATTTTACCAAGTAAACACTTAGATATACAGATTCAATGAAATTCTTAATGTAAGAATTTTTTGAAGAAATCATATTGTTTATATTTTGTATTGCAATGAACATCATAACAATAGAAGGGTATAAGAAGATGGAGTCTATTTTTACTACTTAAGCAATGCTGAAGTGACCCGATACTGATACGCTTATAGTGCATTATGAAGATAACGAATCTTTATAACTGCCTTCCAATAAGTCTGACCTAGTAGAGAAGAAGTTTGATGAATTTGAATATGCAGCTTTTCCGTCGAGTAATAAAAACCATTATCAATGAAGATCCTCAATTCAAAGCAGCCAAGCATGGACAATAAATTAAAATTTTTTGGTCGCTTTAAAGTTTTAGTGAATACAGACACACAAAAAGGTGCAGATCCACCTGTATTCAACGATACAGACCAGCCATTTGTTGTATCAACAGGTGGCAAAAATATTAAGTTAATAGCTTCTAAAAATTCAAAAACGCCCAGTACAGCTAGAAGTGAATCAAAAGGAAAATGTTTAAAAACAAAAATCAAAACAGAACCTGTGCTCGGCATTGAGTTCAAAACAGAACCCGGTTTAGACATAACTGAGAATGGTCTGAAAATGATCATGATTATGGAATATCCGACAGTGATATCAATAAATTGCTCAGCGTTACACAGCTTGCTTCTTCGAGAATTCTGAAATATGAAGGACATGACCATACTGGTCATTGGACTACATGAGTAAAAATGACACAAGATCTTGTGCAAGCTATTAATGATGGATCATACTACTTACTATGAAGAAGACCTTTGGGGAGATGTCAGAAAGGTAAGTCATTTAAAAATGAATCTTTTTTCATATTTAATGTGAAAAATAATATATTTTATATTAATAACATATAAGACGAACTATGTGATGAAAAATTTCTATTTCTGTCTTCTTTTCCCGACAGAAGAGACAAGACCATTAATATTGCAGCCAGGAGGCTTTCAAGAAAATAGTACCAAAAGATCCTCACAAAGCCAATCACCTCCCCTGGTGTCTATGGAGAATACGCATGTCCTGGAGTCTGCTGATGCCATACAAGCCTCAAGAGATTTTTAGTCATGCTTTAGTGCATGTGTGGGTACACATATGTACCTATATTTTGGTGCTGTCCCCGGTGATGACAAAGAAAAAGACTTCCCGCTGAGGAACAGCTCATGCATATTATCTGCCAGTGATAACAAAGAAAGAGGTGCAAAGGACGACTACTGATGGGAACAAGAAGATGTTATGTTGATATCTCCAGTACTTCAGCCTCTAGGTGAGATCAGTGATTATTAGCATTTCTTTTACTAAGCAATTAATCACATTACTTGTTTTCTTGCACATCACAAGTGTATGAGGATGGCTTCCAGACTGTGTGAATTTTTCAGTTAACTGTGAAGGGGACAGCGAGATTTAGAATATGTACATGCTGTTTTCTTTAGTTGACCCACTCTCTAATAGGAATACTTCTGCACGGTAAATCATCTACAAGCTGAAACTAGGTGAGTCGGCTTCCAATCATTTTCTTCATACGTCTAGATGGTACATAAATTTGTATTTCAGGTATTTTCCAAATGCTTTAAGAGCAAAGGAACTTGCAAAAAATGTTTCCATCTAATCTTTAATGGCAGCTGCGTACAAGATAGCTGATGAAGGACAAGCATGGCTTCAAGGCTGTGACAATGACCCTTGTGATTTCTCCAGGAAAAAGTATTGTTCCAAAAGCTGTTATGGTACTGCTGTTGGTCTTCACTGCTGTCATTGCACAGTGCAACTTTTACAAAGTCTACAAGGGCATCAAAAGGTAATCTTGACTGAAAGGCTTCCTGATCGCACTGCTCGAGAGCTTCATCCGGCTGCATCAGCCAGAAAATGTAAATTGTAATTTGAAGAATTATTGGCATGGATAATCTTCACCTAATACTCATTAGATTTATTTTTTAATCATTTTCTTCAAATTCAAAATGTAAATTAAATTTGCCTCTGATTTTTTGCATGATTATTATTAATTTGTAGATCATTTCAAGTTACTACACAAAATTTGAAAGCATTACCTTTGCTAATTTAGGAGAAAAAGGCTAAAACAGTTTTGCATTTTCATATTTTGGACAACGCGTTGGATGAAATATGAGATTGCACTAAATGTTTTCGCCTTTTTCTCCTAAATTCAGGAAGGTAAAGCTTTCAAATTTCTTATTATGGTTTGAAATTACCTGTAAATTAATAATATTTTTGGAAAAAAATTAGAGAAATTTATTTTGCATTTTCTGTAATTTAACATTAGAATTTTTATAAATCAGTCTCAAGTCTTCAAACTGGAAATGCAAATGAATTTTGCCTCTGGTTTTTTACATGATTATTATTAATTTAAAGATAATTTGAAACCACGGTGCGAAATTTCAGAGCTTTGCCTTTTATAATTTATGAGAAAAAGGCTAAAACAGTTTTGCATTTTTATATTTTGGTCAACTCGTTCGGTGAAATATGAGATTACACTAAATGTTTTAGCCTTTTTCTCCTAAATTCAGGAAGGTAAAGCTTTGAAATTTCTTATTGTGATTTGAAATTACCTGTAAATTCTTAATAATCATCAAAAACCAGAGACAAATTTAATTTCACTTTTTGATTGTCAAGAGTTGACAGGGAGTTAATTAAAAAAATCTAATGTTAAATTACAGAAAATGTAAAATAAATTTCTCTAATTTGTTTTGCAAAAATATTATTAATTTACAGGTCGTTTCAAGCCACTATAAGAAGTTTCAAAGCTTTACCTTCCTGAATTTAGGTGAAAAAGGCCAAAACATTTAGTGCAATCTCATATTTCATTGAACGAGTTGTCCAAAATATGAAAATGCAAAACTGTTTTAGCCTTTTTCTCATAAATTATAAAAGGCAAAGCTCTGAATTTTCATACAGTGGTTTCAAATTATCTTTCAATTAATAATAATCATCCAAAAAACCAGAGGCAAAATTCATTTACATTTTGAGTCTGAAGACTTGACATTGATTTTAAAAAAATCTAATGTTAAATTAAATTACATTATAACAAAAAATATAAAATAAATTTTTTAATTGGTTTTGCAAAAATATTAATTTACAGATCATTTCAAGTCACTACACAAAATTTGAAAGCATTACCTTTGCTAATTTAGGAGAAAAAGGCTAAAACAGTTTTGCATTTTCATATTTTGGACAACGCGTTGGATGAAATATGAGATTGCACTAAATGTGTTCGCCTTTTCCTCCTAAATTCAGGAAGGTAAAGCTTTGAAATTTCTTATTGTGGTTTGAAATTACCTGTAAATTCTTCAAAAACCAGAGACAAATTTAATTTCATTTTTTGATTGTCAAGAGTTGACAGGGAGTTAATTAAAAAAACTCTAATGTTACATTACAGAAAATGTAATTACTTGGTAATTAGTTCGTAAGTAACTCGCAGTTCTTTTGACTTTTAATGAACCCTTTAAACTACGCAATTTAAGATGCGCAAATTTTTTTAAAACTAGTTTTTGACTTTTCTTAAAAAATTCTAAATTACTTTATTACTTAATAATTAGTAATAATTTTAATAATAATTCAACGGTTTGAAGCTAATAAAAAAAAATACACCGAATTATGCAAAATCAAGAGAACATTGCTCTAAGTTTCACAATATTCTACCTTCCTGCCAAATTTCAAGTCAAAACATCAATTCGTTTTTGCATAAACTTTGAACAAAATTTCGAGGTAGACGGAGCGTGATGTCAAAATTTTGTTCAAAGTTTGCGCAAAAACGAATTAATATTTTGACTTGAAACTTTTCAGAAGGGTATAACATTATGAAACTTAGAGGAATGTTCGCTTGGTTTTACATAATTTGCAAAAAAAAAAAATAGATTATTACCTATTATCATATGGGTAATGTGTAACATCGCCGCAGAGCGATGGCAATGGCGGCGACACTGTTGGCCTTGCCCGTGTGCGTGTACGCCCAAGCGCATGCGCTGCAGGCTGCAGCACAGCTGCGCGCGCGTCGTCGAGTCACGTACATCGCGTCGCGGACTGCCGTATATCCTAACCCCAAACGTAAATAACCGAGTGCGTCAACACCCCGTCGTCCTACCGACGATCGTTCACGATAAAGACCCTCCTGGAACAGCAGCGCCGGCTGCACGAGGAGCGCGAACGTCTCACCGATGCGATGGTCAAGGAGAAGTTGCACAAAAAACCGAGCCATCGGGAAACTATAAACTCGGAGCATCGGCTGAAAATGCTGCTTAATCAGTTTATGGATAGCAGTAGTCTAGAAACCAGGACCTTTCCCTGTTGGAAACAGGCAGTGCTTTAATCAATGTTGGAGCTCACTTAGATTTGTGTGCTTTCTCATTTTAGGATAGATTGAGTCTGCTCTCATGTTTGAAATGCGGTGATACTTTGGAAGAAAAAGATCAAAGATTATTGAGCACAAAGGCAGAGGCACTTGGTCCTATTTTATTGGCAAAGAAGAATAAAAGGAAACCAGGCAGGGGTAAGAATGTAGAACAGCAAAAGGAAGAAGCAAGATTGCTCATATAGTATCTAATCAGATTGTAGCCACAAAAGAAAATGTACAGAGGAAGCAAGCTAGAACTGAAGGCGAACGTGGAGATTCTGATTCTGCGGCAAGTGCAAGTGAATCTAAGGAAAATGTTTAAAATGAGATGCCCTGTAATCTTAAGAATTTGCTCCTTGGTTGGGATTCTTTAAAAATTACAAAACAAGAAGGACATGATCGCATTGGTAATTGGACTACAGAAGTATAAATGACAAAGGATCTTGATGATGAATTATATTACTATAAAGAAGACCTTCGAGGAGATTACAGAAAAGTAAGTCATTCAAAAATTAATTAAATTATTTATTTCAACCAGAGTACAGTACATAGTTAAGTTCAAGACGTACCTTATATGTCTGAACCAACTTATACCCTATAAAGGTAGATGTAACTGTAGATTTGATGATTATAAATTAAACTGAATCTTGAAATAAATATATTTCTATTCATAGAGAGTGTGCTTGACAATACTGTCTCATTGTCAAACTAATTTGAAACTTCAACAAAACACTCATTGTACACTACTTGTATTAAACAATTTCACAAACTTATTAAATGAATGTACTTTATCAAATATGATATACTAAATCTTTACTTTTAAATCTACTTTAGAGTGCAAAAAGTAAAAAGCCAATTGAGAAACGCCGTATAAAGAAATTAGAAATCATAGTATTTACTATTTTAATGACAGCTGTGTTTCCATTGATGCTAGCAGTTAGTTATATGTGTAGAGGTATTATAGTTTATGGTTATGGTACCATGTAATAATTTATTCTAAGCAGAATGTTTTAAAACATATTATTATTAATCTAATTCTTTAGTTATTTCTTATTTAATATAATTACTTTTCATATTGAATCTAAAAAATTTCTATTATTGTTTTCCTTTCCCGGCAAAAGAGACTGTGTTCATAGAAAATTATTGATTTTCCTTTTTCTTTTCTACACGAGTCAGGGTATTCAAATCTAAAATAACAAACATTATTTACTAAACCAAATTTTTTTTCCTAGTACGGTTCTTCAGTATCGATTGGAAGTTATGAGACTATCAATATGAGCATTAACATCGCCATCATAAGGCAGGAGACTTATGAGAAAATGGCACCAAATTGGGAACTGCAATTTTGACAAACTCAACAACGGCCATGGGTAACCTTGAGTGAAGGGCTTCCTGATACGCACATCTTGACAGCTTCATCTTCTTCCAGATTGTCCATGGAACCTGATCTAGTCTGTATTTATTTTAATACACTGTGACCACTTTGTGGTCTTTTCTTTGAATAGTTATTATTTCAGTAATTTACTGCTTTCGACCATTGCTATAGCTTCATTTTTTTGTTTCAGGGTTTTTATTTTGCTTCCAGGAAAAGCAGCAACTATAAGAGGCCACCTGTCAGATTTAACAGGTGTACATAATCTTAATGATCATTAAGTATTGTTGATAGGTATATAAGTGTGTTTTCGAACTTAATCTAAAAGCGTATAAGAATGATAGAAATCTGCTTCTATAATGCATTTCATGCATTTCATGTATTTTTAAGCCGATATATTTTTAAGCAAATATCTTTTTGTATGTAGGTATAATTTAATAAAAAAAAAAAATTAAATTATGTAATTTTCCAGATTTAGCTAAGACACTGCTTGTGTATTTTTTATAGAACTGTCAAAATGAAAAAATACATATTTTCATTTTTTTATTAAATTATATCTACTTACAGAAAAATAAAGCCAACTCAAACATACATGACATGTCTGAGATGCATTACTGAAGCGGATATCAATCATTCTTATATTCTTTGGATATAAGTACGGACACATCACCTGAAAGTAAATATCGATAACATTGAATGGCCCATACACCTGCTAATGGTTTTATATTGTAGGAGCAGGAATCATTATCTTTTAAAGTTTTAAGTTTTTGACCAATTAGTGTAGTGTAGTATGAGTGTATCTGAAAGTTCTGTACATCTATAGTTTGCCCTGCTGTAACAGCTATGTTCACAAAATGAAAGGAATCCAATATTCAATTTAAGATTGCATGGTTGAGCAATAAATCTAAGTGCATGTAAAGATTGTGAAAAAATTATTTTAATCTTTAAAATTCAGTTTAATTGTAGTAATTAATGAATAATTAATGAATATTAATTGATTTTTACAGGTTATAGTCAACTTTTCATAATTCTGACAGATACCTAGATTTATATTCAATCATACTCTCTTAAAGAAAAAATTAATTATCATATTACAAGCAGGTCTATAAATCTATAGATCTTTCCGACAAATTCACACCACACGGAATCTCAGATTTCAGAAGAGAAAACATATTTAAATAAATAGACTGAAATTTACAACTTGAAAAGACGAATTAATCCCGCTCCTGTAATATAAAAGCCACCTGTCAGATGTAGCAGATGTACTCATCATTAAGTGTTGTCGATGTTTACTTTGAGGTGATGTGTTTTAGTACTTAATCCAAAAGAATATAAGAATGATAGAAATCTGCTTCTATAATGTATTTCAGTTATCGCTTGTATTTCTTAGCTGATTTTATCTTTCTCTAAGTAGGTATAATATAATAAAAAAAAAATGAAATTATGCAATTTTCCAGATTTAGCAAACAAGGAAACCGATCCGATTTTCCTGAATTTTTGATATGTTGTAGAGGACCGAAAAATAAGAGACTCGCAATTTCTTTTATCGGCCCAATCCCTTATTAAAGGGGTGAAAACCGCCCTTAAAGTTTACCCCCGAAAACGGTTTCTTTTTAATATCTTAAGTTCTAATCGATATTTTGAAATAAAACAAAATGGAAAATATTTCTCCTTGAATTATGTAACCATCAAGTATAGTTTGGTCCTCGAGGGTGGCAACCCTTACTTTTTATTTCAGAAAAACCTTATTTTTTTAACTATTTCTGCATACAATATTTACAATAAAATTAATTAATTATTATAAAAATCATTTTTTGACTTAAAATAAAAAATAAAGTTTACGTGTTTCAGGGTTTTTGCAAATAAACACGTCATCAGGGGTAAACAACCCTTTAGGCACAAAATACTTTCAAACTATTAAAATTAATATTTTAAGTTATATATAATGCATAATTTATTTTTATTTGGCTATTTTTTCTATGGGCCCAATTTCCTATTAAAGGGGTAAAACGCACCCCTAAAAATCACCCCTAAAATAGATTTTATCTGAATATCCCAAGTTCAGATTCAAATTTAAAATGAAACAAAATGAAAAATATTTCTCTTTGAAATGCCAAATTAGCTACCCTTATATTTTATTTCGGAAAAAAATTTTTTTTTAATTTTTTTTGTGTACAATATTTGCAATAAAATTAAATAATTATTATTAAAATTCAAAATCAAAGTTGACTTGTTTTAGGATTTTTTCTAATAACAACATTATTGGGGTTTAGGAGCCCCTTGGGCACGTATACTTACAATTAGTACCTTTGAAATAAATATTTTGAGGTGTACGGTGCGTATAATCAGAATAAATAATCATGGATATTTTATTTATTGCAGATTGATTTGTCTATAGGCTCAATTTTCTATTTAATGAATAAAAATCACTGACAAAGAATTTGACAATTTCGTTATTTTAATGTTCAAAATATAATAGCATAAGATAAATAGAGGAATAAATAATTACATGACTATATTTTTATTATTTCTGCATAAATATTTGTATGCAGAAAAGCTTTTAAAAGCTGAGCCAGGGTTAAAATTATTTTCATGGTATATTTTGCAATTAGTTTTTTTTTATATATCACTGCTTGATAATTATAGTTTACTTATAATTTTAAAATATTTATGTTTGCGTATTTAGGCATATCACATTATATTTCATTTGTACTTTTTCATAAATACTTATTTTTAAGTAAATATTTTCCTGATTTCTATTTATATATATGAATAAGCGATTTTTTGTAAGCCCATCTTGTAAACATGCATAAGTAAAGATGACGCAAGTGAGCTTGGAGTCCACGGCTGCCTCAAAACGGATTAGTTAGTCAGTATATTTTTATCGGTTCTGTTGCGAGGTACACATTTTCGAGAGTCCGCTATTTGTTTTTTTCCTACAATAGAATTTATTATTTCATAAAAATCAAAGAATAGAAAAAATAAATTATTATTATTACAAAACGACATCTAATCAGTGTTTTGCGTAATAAATAAAATAAAATACCGGTATGATGTGTTGCATGAAGTGCATATATAACTAAATTTTATTGATGACAAATAACATATAGTGATTAAAAAATGGCATGTAATCAGTGTTTTGTATTATTAAATAAAATAAAATATCAGTATGATATGTCCAATGAAGTGCATATATAAATCAAATGTTATTGATAACAAATTGTGATTACAAAATGACATCTATCAGTATTTGGTGTAATATAAAAAAATAAAATACGGGTAAAATGTGTTGCATGAAATGTTATATCAAATTTAAAAACTTCTCCTTAAAATCAGTTTCAAATATTTTGAAAATAGCTTAAGCGTGTATTAATAAGTAATTACATCTTATGAGGTTCATAAACATCATAATAAACTTTTGCATACAAGAAAATATTGCTCAGTGACACGCGAGGTTATATATAAATATACAATATAATTTTCAATGTTTTGTGTAATAATAAATAAAATATGGTACTGGTACGACGTGCTACATGAAGTGTTTATAATCAAATTTTAAAACTTCTATTAAAAATCAGTTTCAAATATTTGAGAATAGAACAAGTGTGTATTAATATAAATAAAATAATTACATGTTATGAGATTCATAAACTTCATAATAAGCTTTTGCATAGAAAAAAATATTGCTGAGTGATATATAATTTTCAGTGTTTTGTGTAATAAATAAAATAAAGTAACTGGTATGATGTCTTACATGAAGTGTTTATAATCAAATTTTTAAAACTTCTATTAAAAATCAGTTTCAAATATTTTTTTAATATAACAAGTGTGTATTAATAATTACTTTTTAAAAAAGTATAAACCTAGGCAAGTAACAGTGTATTACCAGCCGCTTCTATGTAATTTTCTCTACGCAAAATTTTTAGAAAGTCGAACTTGAAATGTTAAAAGATATTTAAAAAACTTTTTCTGTGAATACGTTTGTAATAAACTCGTTAAATACAAATCAAACAATAGAAAGTAATGAAATCAATAGCATAAAGTCAAGTATTTACTACTCTCTCCTCCCACCCCTCTCTCTTTTCTATCTCACACCAAAAACCTCATTTAAATCCATTCGATATACATTTTTCATAAAGCTTATGTAATAAAAAACAAAAGAAAGTTGTGATATTCCCCCCCCTCTCTCACGCCAAATACCTCATTTAAATACATTCAATATATTTTTTATAAAGCTTTTATAATAAAACATTTTTATATTACTTTTTACAAAAGTATAAACCAAGGCAAGTAACAGTGTATTACCAGCCGCTTCTATGTAATTTTCTCTACGAAAAATTTTTAGAAAGACGAACTTAAAATGGTAAAAAATATTTAAAAAACTTTTTCTGTGAATACGTTTGTAATAAACTCATTAAATACAAATCTAACAAAAGAAAGTAATGAAATCAATACGCATAAAGTCAAGTACTTACCATTAATTCTTGGAATAAATAAAAATTTTTTTTTTATTTAAAGAATTCATTTAATCGCCAACACTTATATCTATGTGAATATTACTATTTCAAATACGTTTTGTCGATAGCTATGTTTTTTTCAACTTGAAGACCTAAAATTTATCTTCCTTGGAACATTGTATATTGGAATCAAAATTTCATTTAAATAACGATGTTTGATGTAAAAATTTCTACAAATTAAACAAAAGAAAGTTATGAAATCAATTCCTATAAAGTCAAGTATTTATTATCATAAATCTATTTTCGGAGTAAATACATTTTTTTATTACAAACATTTATTCGCCAACGCTTATATATATTTTTATATGTTACTTCAACAAAGAATATAGAAGTTCAAAATTTCGAACTCAAAGACAAAAAAATTCATTTTCCTTCAAGATATTGCATGTTGGAATTGAATTCATTTAAACGACATTTTTTAAATAATACAAAAGAAAGTTGTGATATCAATTCCCAGATAATCAAGTATTTTTATTATCATTTAAACCACGACATTTTTTATAAATTATGCAAAAGAATGTTGTGATATCTATTCCCAGATAGTTAAGTATTTTTATTATAATTATAATTGAGTTGATTATATATTATAACGATACTTTCTTTTTCGAACAATATCTTTTACATTATATATGATTGAGATGTTAATGGTTCAACGGTCAATTTTTACGTTTATATCCATGTGGCCTAGTGGAATTGCTTACTCTATTTATTATATAATATTTATAATAATAAGCCAGCTATCCCAAAAGTTCTTAAGAAATAAGAAATTTTTTCAAAAAGTTTTCCACAGAAATTTGAATATCTTTTTATAAAACTTTGAGATACTGTAAAATATTTATTAAACTTATATGTAGATTTGTTTGACACATTTTAAAGGTTTTTTATTGTAAAAAATTAATGATAAACATACTTGCCGGACCCGTCCTTTGGCAGTTTTTAGCGAAACAGTTGACTATTAAAAAAAAGAAAATTTCTAGAACTGTTTTGGCAACATTGCTTAGTTTTCGCTTTTCGGTAAGGCGATGTAAGGCCCCTTAGTTACCGCCGACTGAAGTCCCGTTTTTCTCATTCAATTTTTAATTTTGACAAAAAATCTCTCTGACATGTTATAGATTTGATAACTAACTATAACACACCAGAGTGATATTGTCTCCAAACTCAAAATTGAATGAAAATAATGTATCCCTGCAATCATCAGTAATGGATGGCACTAACATCGCCTTAAATTGATTGTCGATTAATTTTATTTCAATTTCAATTAGTTTATTGACATAGTTTATTGAAATTCAATAGTTTAATTGAATTCAACTATACGACGAGTATTAATATTATTATAAATAGTAACACATCTACTTGAGTCAGTGCTGGCCATGAATGGATTTCATAATGATAACATTAATTTTTTGTATAGTTCATGACTAAATGTCATACGCAAATGCATGCAGTATACATAATAATTGTTATATGAACTTTATATTATTAGAACATTACAATAATAAGATTATTATCAATTACTTTTATAATTTTATCAAATAATATTTTTTGAAGTACTCTACTTTTATTATGCAATTGTATTCTTAACGTGCCAAAAGGATATTTATTTCTAAATCGTTAATGTACTAATAATCATTCGATATTTCTTTAGCAAATTATGTAGCTCAATAGCTTGAACTGCCAAAGGACGGGTCCGGCAAGTATGTTTATCATTAATTTTTTACAATGAAAAACCTTTAAAATGTGTCAAACAAATCTACATATAAGTTTAATAAATATTTTACAGTATCTCAAAGTTTTATAAAAAGATATTCAAATTTCTGTAGAAAACTTTTTGAAAAAATTTCTTATTTCTTAAGAACTTTTGGGATAGCTGGCTTATTATTATAAATATTATATAATAAATAGAGTAAGCAATTCCACTAGGCCACATGGATATAAACGTAAAAATTGACCGTTGAACCATTAACATCTCAATCATATATAATGTAAAAGATATTGTTCGAAAAAGAAAGTATCGTTATAATATATAATCAACTCAATTATAATTATAATAAAAATACTTAACTATCTGGGAATAGATATCACAACATTCTTTTGCATAATTTATAAAAAATGTCGTGGTTTAAATGATAATAAAAATACTTGATTATCTGGGAATTGATATCACAACTTTCTTTTGTATTATTTAAAAAATGTCGTTTAAATGAATTCAATTCCAACATGCAATATCTTGAAGGAAAATGAATTTTTTTGTCTTTGAGTTCGAAATTTTGAACTTCTATATTCTTTGTTGAAGTAACATATAAAAATATATATAAGCGTTGGCGAATAAATGTTTGTAATAAAAAAATGTATTTACTCCG
Organism: Torymus aiolomorphi; assembly: GCA_036365515.1. Classification (NCBI taxonomy): domain Eukaryota; kingdom Metazoa; phylum Arthropoda; class Insecta; order Hymenoptera; family Torymidae; genus Torymus; species Torymus aiolomorphi. The sequence continues at coordinate 208,784,762 of CM070873.1, read as the reverse complement.
AAAATAGATTTATGATAATAAATACTTGACTTTATAGGAATTGATTTCATAACTTTCTTTTGTTTAATTTGTAGAAATTTTTACATCAAACATCGTTATTTAAATGAAATTTTGATTCCAATATACAATGTTCCAAGGAAGATAAATTTTAGGTCTTCAAGTTGAAAAAAACATAGCTATCGACAAAACGTATTTGAAATAGTAATATTCACATAGATATAAGTGTTGGCGATTAAATGAATTCTTTAAATAAAAAAAAAAATTTTTTATTTATTCCAAGAATTAATGGTAAGTACTTGACTTTATGCGTATTGATTTCATTACTTTCTTTTGTTAGATTTGTATTTAATGAGTTTATTACAACCCTATTCACAGAAAAAGTTTTTTAAATATTTTTTACCATTTTAAGTTCGTCTTTCTAAAAATTTTTCGTAGAGAAAATTACATAGAAGCGGCTGGTAATACACTGTTACTTGCCTTGGTTTATACTTTTGTAAAAAGTAATATAAAAATGTTTTATTATAAAAGCTTTATAAAAAAATATATTGAATGTATTTAAATGAGGTATTTGGCGTGAGAGAGGGGGGGGGGGGATATCACAACTTTCTTTTGTTTTTTATTACATAAGCTTTATGAAAAATGTATATCGAATGGATTTAAATGAGGTTTTTGGTGTGAGATAGAAAAGAGAGAGGGGTGGGAGGAGAGAGTAGTAAATACTTGACTTTATGCTATTGATTTCATTACTTTCTATTGTTTGATTTGTATTTAACGAGTTTATTACAAACGTATTCACAGAAAAAGTTTTTTAAATATCTTTTAACATTTCAAGTTCGACTTTCTAAAAATTTTGCGTAGAGAAAATTACATAGAAGCGGCTGGTAATACACTGTTACTTGCCTAGGTTTATACTTTTTTAAAAGTAATTATTAATACACACTTGTTATATTAAAAAATATTTGAAACTGATTTTTAATAGAAGTTTTAAAAATTTGATTATAAACACTTCATGTAAGACATCATACCAGTTACTTTATTTTATTTATTACACAAAACACTGAAAATTATATATCACTCAGCAATATTTTTTTCTATGCAAAAGCTTATTATGAAGTTTATGAATCTCATAACATGTAATTATTTTATTTATATTAATACACACTTGTTCTATTCTCAAATATTTGAAACTGATTTTTAATAGAAGTTTTAAAATTTGATTATAAACACTTCATGTAGCACGTCGTACCAGTACCATATTTTATTTATTATTACACAAAACATTGAAAATTATATTGTATATTTATATATAACCTCGCGTGTCACTGAGCAATATTTTCTTGTATGCAAAAGTTTATTATGATGTTTATGAACCTCATAAGATGTAATTACTTATTAATACACGCTTAAGCTATTTTCAAAATATTTGAAACTGATTTTAAGGAGAAGTTTTTAAATTTGATATAACATTTCATGCAACACATTTTACGCGTGTTTTATTTTTTTATATTACACCAAATACTGATAGATGTCATTTTGTAATCACAATTTGTTATCAATAACATTTGATTTATATATGCACTTCATTGGACATATCATACTGATATTTTATTTTATTTAATAATACAAAACACTGATTACATGCCATTTTTTAATCACTATATGTTATTTGTCATCAATAAAATTTAGTTATATATGCACTTCATGCAACACATCATACCGGTATTTTATTTTATTTATTACGCAAAACACTGATTAGATGTCGTTTTGTAATAATAATAATTTAATCCTGTCAAATATGAAGACCAATTTTTAATATTCTTCTAAAATAATTATTTTATTTATTAATACACACTTGTTCTATTCTCAAATATTTGAAACTGATTTTTAATAGAAGTTTTAAAATTTAATTATAAACACTTCATGTAGCACGTCATACCAGTACCATATTTTAAACACTGAAAATTATATTGTATATTTATATATATAACCTCGCGCGACACTGAGCAATATTTTTTGTATGCAAAATTTCATTATGATGTTTATAAACCTCATAAGACGTAATTACTTATTAATACACACTTGAGCTATTTTCAAAATATTTGAAACTGATTTTAAGGAGAAGTTTTTTAATTTGATATAACATTTCATGCAACACCTTTTACCGGTATTTTATTTTTTTATATTACACCAAATACTGGTAGATGTCATTTTTTAATCACAATCACAATTTGTTATCAATAACATTTGATTTATAAAATTTTCATGTTGAGGATATTATAAAATACATCTTGAAAATATTGTATCGTAAATAGTATTTGCCTGCACTTCTGTTTTTCTTTCTTGAGTAGTGCTATATATATATTCTTACTATCTTCTTTAATATAAATTATTCTATTCCTACGCGTCTGTTCATGTATTAAAATAACTTTTTGTCGTCCATTAATAATAAAATAACAACCAGGGTCATGAGGGCAGTCGTTCATTTTTGCTAATTCAAAATTAGATTTTTCAGACACATTACACGATTAGAACTCCTTAACATTATTGGCTATATTATACATATATCTCAATATTTCCAAAAGGACTCGAAAAAAATCTTCTGGTATAATATCTGTAAAAATCTGTAAAAATAAAAAATCACACAAAGTATCAATTTTTACAACATGATTTTAGCCATTTAACATTCAGCCAGTAAGTACTTATCTAATAAAAGTTATTTTTCCCATTGATTGACTGATACACGAAGAATAGATAAATCTTTAATATAAATTATTCTATTCCTAAGCGTCTGTTCATGTATTAAAATAATTTTTTGTTATCCATTAATAATAAAATAACAACCAGGGTCATGAGGGCAGTCGTTCATTTTTGCTAATTCAAAATTTTCAGACACATTACACGATTAGAACTCCTTATCCCTATATTTCCAAAAGGACTCGAAAAAAATCTTCTGGTATAATTCTGGTATAATATCTATAAAAAATCTGTAAAAATAAAAAATCACACAAAGTATCAATTTTACAAAATGATTTTAGCCATTTAACATTTAGCCAGTAAGTACTTATCTAATAAAAGTTATTTTCCCATTGATTGATTGATACACGAAGAATAGATAAATTCTTCTCATCACCAGTTGACTATTTGAGATTTTTACATATTATTAACTAATTTATACTAACTCACGATATCACGATATGATCACGATATGATAACATTTGTAATATATATATCTGTGTGTATAATAAAAAAATACTGACATGTTATTATATGTAAATATAAGGTTAGGTCGATTATATGTAAATAAGGTTAGGTCGATGGATACGGTGTACATATATATATATATATACACGCTGGGTCGTATGGGGTCACGTGACGTTATACGTATCACGTGATCGGAAGCGGATGCAGGTCTGATGAAAGAAAAGGAAAAAATTTAAAGATCGGAATCGACCAGTCTGATTCTTTGATACTCAATATCTCTTAAATGAGACAATATTTTTGAATAAAACCTTCAAATTTTTTTAGCTTAATGAACATAGATTTCAACAAGTGTATTATGCTAGATATTTATTCTGCATAGATAAAATACAACGCGATCAAAATTTTCGCGCTCTCATATCAAAGAATATAAGGCACGGGTCACTCCTTAGGCCTCTTCTGCATTGTTCGACTGTTACTTGCCTTCGGAGCGCTCCCGCGCTCCTTGATGAAGGTAAATCCTATCAACGTCATAAATTTATTATTGGCAGCATTCTCAGGGCTTCAGATACCAGAAAGTCCTGTTAATCTTGTTGAAATGGATTTAGCTGAAAAATTCGAAAATATTTTATACGACAGTATGAATAATTTTAATGCGATTGAAACAATGGAAGAAGAAACATTAGATTTTCAAGAGCAATTTAAAAATTATGAAGTACAAGTCATTGAAGATGACGCAATTTTCAATGAAAAAAAAGATTATGATGTATGTTCATACGATGATGAAGAGTTGAGCTTCGATTATAAAAAAAGAGCAGTCGAATATTGGAGATCAGGTAAAACTAAAAAAAATCGTAGTATAAAAAGTGTTAAACATCGATTTAAATTAGTTAATTCAGAACGGCAACTGCGTCGATGGGCTAGTCAAATCAACAAAGGTGGAACTTACAAAGAAAAATTATATCAAATTTCTGAATTTGTTTTAAAAAATCTCAAAGAATCTCTCGAAGCTGGCCATATTATTCACGATATTGATTTACGTAGGTGGGCCTTAGAAGCTAAAAATAATTTAGAATTTAATGATGTTAGATTCAAAGCAAGTGATTTCTGGCTGCGAAAATTTAAGAAAGCTCACAGAATTGTCAGTAGAAAAACCAACAAATTTATAACAAAAAAAACTTTTGAGGACAAAGAAACTGTAAATCAAGAAGCCAGTAAATTTGTAGCCGACATCAAACTACTGATTTCAGAAGTTGGAACTGAAAATACCTACAATGCTGATCAAAGTGGATTTCAATTAGAATTACATACTGGTCGTACATTAGCAGAAGAAGGAACAAAGACTGTTGAATGTGTTGTGCAATCTGTTTCATCAACAACATATAGTTATACAATATTACCTACAATTAATGCTGCTGGAAAATTGCTCTCTCCATTATTTATAGTTTTAAAAGTGACTAAAGATGAATTTGGACGAATAATACAAAAAAATTTATTTCAGCCAGATAACGTATGTTTGATGGCATCTAAATCTGGCAAAATGACATCATGTGAGTGAAATTAAATAAAGTGTACTTGTATTCGTAAACTTGTAGCTTATATCTATTTTAACGAGTTTACTTGTAAACTTTTAATTTCAGTAGACTCATATTAAAAAAGATTTACAATAATTAGTAAATTATTTTTAAAATAAGGTATTTTAACGTAAACTCCGAAAATTATAAAAAAGTTCTTGTAAATTATCAATGAATTTCATTATTTATTTTTGTTAATTTGATTTCATGTAATAAATCGATATATATATATTAATACAAATAGCAATAGTTTACTATAATGACCTGCAAAATTTATTTGTTTACAATTTATTTTTAGATCATTTTCGGAAATGGTTAAGGGATGTATTTTTTCCAAATGTTGGAAAAAATAGTATATTATTGCTAGATTCTTGGAGTGGACATTGCACAGAAGCAGTCGAAAGAGAAAAACCTGATGATAAAAACATCAAACTTTTCATAATTCCTAAAGGTACAACTGGAAAAATACAACCGCTGGATGTGTTTGGTTTTCGTATATGGACAAATTTTGTGAGACACTTTTCCGATAATGTAATTTTGTTGGATAAGGATATAAGTTTGCACGTACGAAATAATGTAATTAAATTGCACTCTCTGGTGCACAATCAGTTATCTTCTCCTCGATACGTAAATCTTTTTAAATACTCTTTGTATAAAAGCGGTTATATCGATAATAAACCAAATGAATTTTTAAATCCGGTGGACTTTAGCTTTGGTGGATCCCAAGCTCATTGTGAGTTACCAGGATGTAAAAATACTACTATTATAAAATGTTCATGGTGTCAGAAATCTCTCTGCTTAAAACATTTTTTTGAAGATTTTCATTATTGTTCAACCTATAATCCTTAAACAAAATTAATTGCGATAAGAACTAAATTATAAGCTCATTTGTATAGAGTTTCTTTGAATATTTTTTGACTATTTGTGAAAATATACCTATATTTTACTTTTAATAAAAATTAATTACATAATAACAATTAATATTTTATATTATATTTTTCTATTTATATTTTAATTTTTTTATTTTTATTTATATTTTTCTATTCGTTAGATTAGTCAATCATTTAACTCACCTATTCTTTTCCCAGTTCCATCCTTTTTATTTACCTATAAATACGAACAAAATATTCGATTATAAATTGCACAATAAGTATAAGAGTTTATATGTGACTTCATTAATTACGCTATCTCGATAAAAAGAACTGACACAAAAATAAACTAAATCTGCATTATACACCTCAAAATATTTATTTCAATGGTTCAATTGTAAGTATACTTGTCCAAGGGGCTGCTAAACCCCGATAATGCTTTTATTAGAAAAAATCCTAAAACAAGTCAACTTTGATTTTGAATTTTAATAATAATTATTTAATTTTATTGCAAATATTGTATACAAAAAAAAGTAAAAAAAAAATTTTTTCCGAAATAAAATATAAGGGTAGCTAATTTGGCATTTCAAAGAGAAATATTTTTCATTTTGTTTCATTTTAAATTTGAATCTGAACTTGGGATATTCAGATAAAACCTATTTTAGGGGTGATTTTTAGGGGTGCGTTTTACCCCTTTAATAGGAAATTGGGCCCATAGAAAAAATAGCCCAAATAAAAATAAACTCTGCATTATATATAACTTAAAATATTAATTTTAATAGTTTGAAAGTATTTTGTGCCTAAAGGGTTGTTTACCCGTGATGACGTGTTTATTTGCAAAACCCCTGAAACACGTAAACTTTATTTTTTATTTTAAGTCAAAAAATGATTTTTATAATAATTAATTAATTTTATTGCAAATATTATATGCAGAAATAGTTTAAAAAATAAGGTTTTTCTAAAATAAAAAGTAAGGGTTGCCACCCTCGAGGACCAAACTATACTTGATGGTTACATAATTCAAGGAGAAATATTTTCCATTTTGTTTCATTTCAAAATATCGATTAGAACTTAAGATATTAAAAAAAAAAAACGTTTTCGGAGGTGTTCGCGATTGAGCATTCAAATGTCCCGCGCGCCAGCTCTAGTACCGACTCACTCGCCGCGCGGCAGCACCTCGCGGCCGCTCGGCTCTCGCGCGCGCGTACTCGCGCAGCGTGGAGTCCCTCGACGCCATCTTCTCTCTCTCTGCTCCGGACGCTTGCCAACGCACCATCGCCGAAGCACTGCTCCTCGTCAACAAGCATCTCCACCGACGGCTCACCACTGACGGCTCGTTGCGGCGACTCATCATCACCATCAATAAGCAGCAGATCACTCCGCCAAGGTCCAGCATCTCCATCGGCAAGCCTCATCATCGGCCCAGCGTGTGCCGGCTTGTCTCGCCACGTGGCAGTTTTTGAGGTTATCTCACGAACCTTCAACGCAGGTACTCAACTAAGCGCGCAAGTGTACTTATGTGGAAGCACTTCAATAATATAAATAAAGTGCTAAATATAGTTGAATTGTGTCTCTTCCATTCTTATACCCGCCCAGTGAAATTGCCTTTCCCAGTTTCCGCTCATCACAAATTGCGATTTCTCAAACATTGGTCCTTCGAGCCGGATCGGCAATTTGCACTGGGTATGTGAGTAAATCTTCGCGAGTGCTCAGAGCCACAACTCATTATGCCTTGCTACGCAGGTTGATTTTGGAATCGCGAGAGGCCAACGGCATCGCTCTTGTTCGCTGCATCGGCGACGCTCTTGCTCGCTGCACCTGGCGCGCACTCAAGCGCCAGCTCACCACGCCTGCTCCCATCACCGCTCTTGTTCGCTGCATCGGCGACGTTCTTGCTCGCTGCACCGGCGGCGCGCTCTTGACTCCTGCTCAGCGCTCTTGTTCGCTGCACCCAGCGGGTGCGCGCTAGCGCGGACAGCTCACCATCTCGCGGCCTATCGTCATGGCCGACGGCGGTCTTGAGAAGTACGACCTGCCAAAGGAGAATGACAAGCCGTCTGACTCTGGCGCAACTCCCAAGACCACGCTCAACGTCAACGACGCGCCGATCGATGGAGCATCAAACCTGAAGAAGGTTCCTTCCAAGTCGAACTCTCGCTCAACGTCTCCGCACACTCGCTCACAGGGAGCGCCCAAGGCGCCTGGCCCTGCGGACATCGCAGTCATGTGCGATGCACAGGCCTCCAGGTTGGTCCTGTTGGAGGACATTGAGCCGCTCATCGAGACCATGACATCCTGGTCAGTGTCCTTCGTCGATGCCTTTCAGGCTCAAATAGAGAATTTATTGAGAGAGCTCACAACAGAGGGAGCCACCCTGGATCTCCTGTGGACTTCTCAAGTGACGAATCTACCTTACTTCAAGGAGAAGCTGCTGTTGAAGGCTCAGCGACTAGGCTTTAAGTTAAAGCTCACTCTCGCTCAGAAAAGGGATTTGGTGCCGACAGCACCCACGCAAGCTCCTGCTCAATCAGCCACTGCTCAAGACTCTAAGCTCCCGGACATCAGTCTGCCGCGCTTTGACGGGAAGTATGCGGAATGGCCTTACTTCAGGGACATGTACGAGAGCCTCATCTACACCAATCCTGGATTGAGGCCTGTGCAGAAGCTGCATTATCTGTGCACGTGTTTGTCCGGCGAGCCTATGAGGGTCGTCACAGTTTATGATTTGTCAGACCGCTCACTGGAGCCTGCATTGAAGGATTTGAAGACCAGGTACGACAATTCTCGGCTCATTGTCCAGTCTTATCTCGACAAGCTCATCGATTTGGTTCCGCTCACCTCAAAGACCGCTCAAGGGCTCAACAATGTTGCTGGTACGCTCAACGAAGTCAAGGGAGGTTTGGAGTCGCTCAACGCCACCAATAATCTTGGTGACATGCTCTTGGTGCATCTCGCAACGAGGGTCCTGGACCGCTCTACTAAGGAGTCCTGGGAGACGTCACTTGGGTCCTCACAAGACTTCCCTACGTCTGCTCAACTGGGGCAATTTCTCAACGCCAAGGCTCGAGCGCTTAAGCGCGTGGATCGGCCTGTCACTACACCCAAGCCGACTGCCTCCACTCAACCCACCAGCAACAAGGGAGTTATTCCCAAGAGGTCAGCTCACCAAGCCTCACAGTCCGCTCAGACTCAAGCTCCAGCGTCAACTACTCCTTCCACTCAATCCAACAGGACAACTGCCTTCACACAGGGACCAACAGCTCACTCCTGTGATTATTGTAATGAAGGCCACTTCATAGTAGCTTGTCCTCATTTTAGAGGACTTCCCATCCAGATGCGAATGGACATTGTGGAGGTCAAGAAGTTGTGTTACAACTGCCTTGGCCGTCACAGCTCACGCTCCTGCAAGAGTGCTCACAGGTGCAAGGTCTGTGACCAGCACCATCACACGATGCTTCATCGTCAGCAGGAGCGATCACAGCAACGCTCAACTCAACAACGCTCAACTACCACTCCGTCAACAAGCACGGGCAGTACCCAGACGAGTACCGCTCAATCAAGTTCAACTCACGACTCTCATTAAGGAGTCGGTGCAGTCGTCTGTTCATCGTCCAGCTCACCGCATGCCGACTCTCACAATGATGCAACGCTCTTAGGAACAGCTCTTGCTCATATCAAGACTCATTTGACCACTCAAGTAGTACGCCTGCTCATCGATTCTGGATCGGAGCTCTGCTTCGTCACAGAATAATTAGTGCATCAGCTCAACCTCCCACGTCAATCATCCTCATTGGTAATTAATGGCATTGGAGGCAAGTCAACCAAACGTTGGGATTGGTCCAGCTCACGCTCCGCTCACGACACACACAGGACATCGTGACAATTGAGGCTCATATTCTCCGAGCGGTCACCTCAGTTGTGCCGTCCAGCAAGGTAACAATTCTAAATTGGCCGCACTTACGAAATCTCACGCTTGCGGATGACGAGTATCATCAGCCGCGTCCTGTGGACATCATAGTTGGCGCCGATTACTACGGCCCCATCATCACACCTGGACTCATCAAGGCTCACCCAGGATCACCGGTCGCTCAGTCATCCATATTCGGCTGGCTGATCTTGGGACAAACGAATGCAACTCTCATGAAGTCAGCATCTGCTCACCATGGAGTCATTCAAAGAGATGAGGACATCTATGACCTGCTCAGCAAATTCTGGGTACAAGAAGAGCTTCCCTCTGACTCAAGCTCAACTTTGAGCCCTAAGGAAGAAGAGTGTGAGGCTCACTTTCGCACAACTCACTCCAGAGATGCAGATGGACGATACATTGTAAGGATTCCCCTCAAGGAATCTCCATCAGTGCTCGGCAGCTCACAAGCAACAGCTTCACGATGCTTGCAACGAATCTCTCGTCGAATAGCTCGAGATTCGGAGTTTGGCCAGCTCTACCGACAATTCATGGCAGAGTATACGGCCTTGGGGCACATGGCGCAAGTAGATCCAGCCAATGAGCGCTCACTAGACTACTCACCATTCTACTTGCCTCATCATGGAGTTCTCAAGCCTGACAGCTCATCGACCAAACTCAGAGTCGTGTTCAATGGCTCATGTCCAACATCATCGGGCAAATCAGTTAACAGCATCATGCACACTGGAGCCAATCTACTGCTCAATATCGTCCACGTGCTCTTATGGATTCGCCTCTTCCGACAGCTCTTTGCTACGGACATCGTAAAGATGTACAGGCAAGTGCTCGTTCACCCAGATGATTGGAATCTTCAACGCATCTTGTGGCTGGACGATCACCAAGAGGAGGTAAAGATGCAGCTCACCACCGTCACCTATGGGACGACGGCTGCTCCCTTCCTTGCCACCAGAGCTCTTCTACAGCTCGTGGAGGACGAAGGTCACAAGTTTCCGCTCGCTGTGCCCTCACTCCACCAGGGAAGATACGTTGACGACATCTTTGGTGGAGCGGACACTGTAAATCAGCTCATCGAAGTGGCTCACCAAGTGGAAGGGCTCTGTAACGCGGGCGGTTTCCCGCTATCAAAATGGCATGCAACTCACAAGGATCTACTGACAGCTGTGTCAACTGATACCAGCTCACTATCACTCTCACTAGACGACTGCGAAACCAAGTTACTCGGATTACTCTGGCATCCTCAAGAAGATGTCTTCATTTTCAAATCAAGCTTCAAGGCTCAATCTGGACATATCACAAAACGCTCAATCCTCTCAGAAGTGGCGCAGATTTTTGATCCGCTCGGATTTGTGTCACCGGTTGTAATCAACGCCAAGATCTTGTTGCAAGACCTTTGGCTGCTCAAGCTGGGCTGGGATGATCCACTTCCAGACTCAGTCTGCTCAAAGTGGCTCAGAATCAGAGAAGATCTCACCTCGCTGGCCAGCATCTCAATTCCACGATGGTTCGGCACTTGGAGCTTCTCCACTGTCGAATTGCACGGCTTCTCTGATGCCTCTCAAGACGCTATGGCAGCTGTTATTTATCTAGTTGTCAACTCACCATCCACAGGCTCAACGACGTCATTCATCTGCTCAAAAATGAAGGTAGCTCCACTCAAAAAACTAACTATCCCCAGGTTAGAACTCACAGCAGCATTACTGCTTGCTAAACTCACTTCTCAAGTGAAAGAATCGCTCCAATTCAAAATTGGGGCAACTCATCTGTGGACGGATTCTCAAGTAACACTCATGTGGATCAACTCACCTGCGAACCGTTGGAAGGACTACGTCAGAAACAGAGTCACTCAGATACAAGAAATGTGCACAAACAACACCATTTGGCGACATGTTCCAGGTATAGAAAATCCTGCGGATTGCGGCTCAAGGGGGATCACCACGGATCAACTGAAAACCCACACACTCTGGTGGACGGGACCTCAGTGGATTCGGCACTCATCAGCTCAGTGGCCTCCTCAACCTTCTGCACCACCTCCACACGATGATGTAGAAGCGCGACCTGGCGTCACGCTAATTGCATTGGCTCAACAGCCCACGTATCACTGGGACCTAATACACAGGTACTCGTCGCTCAGCAAATTGTTAATTATCACTGCATTGCTTTTTAGAGTGCGCGACGTGCTCAAACGTAAAGTCAACTCAACTCCAGCATCTCAGTACACTGCACGAGATCTCGCTCACGCTCAATCATTCTGGATAAAGGCCACTCAGACAGCATACTTCTCACACGAAATTCAAACGCTCACACGAGGCTCAAGTCTTCCATCTGGACATGCCTTCACTCGACTCACTGCCTTCATCGATGCTGACGGCATCGTCAGAGTTGGAGGACGACTCAATGAATCGACGCTCAACTTCCAAGAGAAGCACCCAGCTATTTTACCACGCTATTCTCAACTCACCACGCTGCTTATCGACACTGCTCATCGCGCCACTCTCCATGGAGGTACGCAGCTCACTCTTGCCAAACTTCGACAGACGTGTTGGATCATTGGTGGGAGAGCATCAGTTAAGGCTCACATACTTAGATGTGTTCCTTGCGCTCGACAGCGTGGTGTCAGAGCTCAGCAACTCATGGGACAACTTCCAGTTTACCGACTCACTCCATCACGAGCGTTCCTGCGTACAGGTGTGGACTACGCCGGACCTGTGACGCTCAAAACCTGGAAGGGACGAGGTTGTAAGACCGACAAGGGATGGATCTGTGTGTTCATCTGCCTAGTCACCTCAGCTGCTCACCTTGAAGTCGTTTCTGATTATTCAGCAGACGGCTTCCTCGCCGCATACCGACGTCTCGTCTCACGACGAGGCATTGTCCAAGAAATGCATTCCGACTGTGGTACAACATTTCAAGGAGGTGCTTCGGAGCTCAAGCGGCTTTTCACTCAAGCATCACAGGAACATCAAAACCTCACTTCCACGTTGGCAACTTGTGGCACAACATGGACCTTCATTCCTCCAGCCACTCCTCACATGGGTGGAAAATGGGAAGCTCTGGTGAAATCTATCAAGTTTCACTTGCGCCGCACTATTGGAGAGACACTGCTCACGTTTGAGGAACTTACAACTCTTCTTACGCAAATTGAAGCTGTGCTCAATTCTCGGCCGCTCGAACAGCTCAGTGATGATCCTGAAGATGTTTCAGCGCTCACTCCTGGACACTTTCTCATTGGTTCTGCTCTCAATAGTGTTCCAGAACCTTCATTGCTTGATATCTCAATTCCTCGACTTTCCAGATGGCAGCTCATACAGCATAGGCTCCAGACCTTCTGGAGTCAATGGTCGACGCATTATCTTCAACGTCAACAGGCTATCTCCAAATGGCATCACCCATCTCACGTGCTGCAAGTCGGTAGTCTCGTCTTGCTCACTGATGAACGGACTCCACCAACAAGATGGCCGCTCGCACGAGTTCTGCAACTCCATCCAGGCAGAGACGGACTCACCCGAGTGGTCACGCTCAGGACAGCCACTACCACTCTGACCAGACCGCTCACGAAGTTGGCTCCACTGCCAGTCTCCATTGACTCGGCAGTAAATCAGCAGCCTGGATTTACGCCCCAGACTGCAGCTCACTAGCTCTCCGTAGTCTGGATTTACGCCCCAGACTACATCTCACTAACTCACAACACAGCTGGCTTTACGACCCAGCTGACACGACTCTCAAGGGCCAGGTAGGACTTACGCCCCATCTTGGCTCAACCGCTCGCCAAATCAATCACCAAGGGCGTTGGTGATGCGGGCGGAATGTTCGCGATTGAGCATTCAAATGTCCCGCGCGCCGGCTCTAGTACCGACTCACTCGCCGCGCGGCAGCACCTCGCGGCCGCTCGGCTCTCGCGCGCGCGTACTCGCGCAGCGTGGAGTCCCTCGACGCCATCTTCTCTCTCTCTCTCTTCTCCGGACGCTTGCCAACGCACCATCGCCGAAGCACTGCTCCTCGCCAACAAGCATCTCCACCGACGGCTCACCACTGACGGCTCGTTGCGGCGACTCATCATCACCACCAATAAGCAGCAGATCACTCCGCCAAGGTCCAGCATCTCCATCGGCAAGCCTCATCATCGGCCCAGCGTGTGCCGGCTTGCCTCGCCACGTGGCAGTTTTTGAGGTTATCTCTCGAACCTTCAACGCAGGTACTCAACTAAGCGCGCAAGTGTACTTATGTGGAAGCACTTCAATAATATAAATAAAGTGCTAAATATAGTTGAATTGTGTCTCTTCCATTCTTATACCCGCCCAGTGAAATTGCCTTTCCCAGTTTCCGCTCATCACAAATTGCGATTTCTCAAACAGGGGGTAAACTTTAAAGGCGGTTTTCACCCCTTTAATAAGGGATTGGGCCGATAAAAAAAATTGCGAGTCTCTTATTTTTCGGTCCTCTACAACATATCAAAAATTCAGGAAAATCGGAGGCGGACACCTCGATCGGTTTCCTTGTAAGAACAACACTTTGTATAAACAAGCTTCTGATATCACAGTGGTTAAATTATTAACCACCTTAAATTGTTTCTTAAAAATAAAACATTTCTAAACATACAGTCCACTTCAGAATTAGTTCTTTTTTGAAAAAAATAATTATCATTTTAAGCTAATATTTAACTTCTATTTCTGTATAAAACTTAAGGCCATGTGAGCACGAAAAATCTAGTAATAAGTCTCACATGGTAAAGCAGATATTGGCAAGTTATGTATAATCCCCGATAGATAGCGAGAGCGCTCTCTACCGTATACATATTTAAGTGCGGAAATTGCTCACAAATGGCGCCGCATATAGTTTTTTAAGTTAAATTTTTAAGTCCTCGCTTCGCTCGTGCGAAAAACGTCTTATGCGGTAAATAATCACTTTCCACACCTGTGTCATAATATACTGTGAGCTTTACTTCAATTTTATGTACACAATAAATTAAGGCAGTGCTCATGATAATGCACTAGTAAAAATGTTTTCACTGTATTCTAGTTTTCATTTCTTATTCATTAATGAATTGAAGTTTATTTAAAGTATTACGTAAATAAACTAATACTCAATAAGAATAATACATTGAAATAAAACTCGCGCATCATAGCTTAATTAGTTTGTTGCCGGCTTCTTTTTGTAATATTACCTTTTTATGTATAAATGATGTATTTTATTATTATATATTATATATATTTTATTATTATCTAATATTTTTGGGATTTTTTCTTTTCGAGAAAACCATTGGCTAATAACCAGAAAAAATGAAACCGTTATAGTCCATCCATAACATTCTGCAAATTAATTTTTAATCCCTTTTTAAAAAAGTGATGAGCGGTCATGTTAAAGCACCTATAGACTTCATTTTGATTGGTCTATATAGAATAGGCGCCAAGATTTGCTTTATAAATTGCTTGAGATTAAGAGGTTTGAATTTTTTAAAATGAAATTGATTTTTCCCTTCTTAAAAAAGTGATGAGTGATCATGTTGAAGCACCTAAAGGCTTGATTTTGATTGGTCTATATAGAATTGGCGCCAAGATTTGCTTCATAAATTGTTTGAGATTGAGAGGTTTGAATTTTTAAAAATGAAATTGATATTTATATTTTTAAAAATATAACTAAATCAAAATAGCATCGAAATATTTATTTTAAAATAAGAAAAACAAGCTGATTGGTCCAAATAAAACCAAGAAAAAGTTTGGAATTATGAAATATTTAAACTAAAAATATAAGTCATAAATATTATTAATGACTTAAAATTTGGTTTTGTATAAGAAAAAAGGATTCAAATTTTATCTGTAGTTAGCAATGAAGGATTATGAATACTGTTTTGATAACAGTTAAAGTTCTAACCTTCAAATTTTTGTATTGTAGAAATTCCTCCTATATTAAAAAGGGAGATGGGTTTGAGGAGGCAGCCATATTGCTTTTAGAGGGCTGCCATATTGCTGATCAAAAAATATGATTGGTCGACCGAAATTAGGGCCTCTGCGCGGGTAGCGCGCTAAAATTCCTAGGAAACTAAAATAAATATAATCCAAGTGTCGATAAAAAATATTGGATAAATTTGCGCGTGATGTAAAAAAGTCAAATAAATTTTAAATTCATAATATTCCAATATTAATTGTGTAGATATAATGAAGGTAAAGGAGAGCGTGCACAGCACGCCTAAACTTGCTAGTTAAAATCAAATTACAATTATATTGGTCACATTGTAATTTAGAATAATATATGATATATTTTAAACGCTCAAGCGTATTATATATATAATAAATCGTGATTTGTAAATTATATATCATATAAAATAATGATTTGTAAATAATGATTTGTAATTAGGGTGACTGCACCAGTAAATGAACGAATAAGGAATACCAATAAAGGAACACGCAATCTTAGTATCTAAATAAGTGTCACCAGTGAAGAAATACAGCGCCAGTGAAGGAACACTTAATAGCGGCGATTTTATGATTTTATTCTTAACAAGATAATTTCTTTTGTGCAGAATCTTTATATACAATGAAATAAAAATTTTCAAGGATTCGAAAATTATCGTCATGTTAGATAAACAATACTTAGAAAGCTTGATATTTTCATATATATAAAGAAAATGTTCATTCACTGGTAATTGTTCCAATACTGGTGTAGTCACCCTATCATATTTATTATACTAAAAATATTTTGTTTTTAGTATAATAAATTATTTTACGTATTATAAAAGTGTAACTCTGAAAAATATTGTCATTTTTTGTATATAAATACTAAATTAAATAAACTATAATGCATGCACTAACTACATAATTACCAACTACTTTTATACTACTCATACTCGTTCATCATACATTATGACATTGTAGTATCTAAAGTATCAATTTTAGATACCGGTCATATGCTAGCTATTCATTTTAGTATTTAGATTATGTTCATTTTAAATATTCGTTGTTATTTATATTATATTCATTTTAGATATTGTTATTGTCGCAAACAATTTTCTTCTTCTTTTATAGCGTATTCTTTCATTTGCAATATAATGATATTATGCATTATAAAATTATAAGCATTATTTTAATACATTTTGAATATTATCAATTTTTGCTAGTCCACAAATGTACTAAGTTAAATAAACAATGCATGCACTAATTACATAATTATACACATGCAACTACTCATTCGTCATGTTTTATGAGAATGTAATATGTTAATATTAGTAATACCTATATTAATTTTCGTTTTCTTTTTCGTATTCTTTTTTCTTTTCTATTCTGTTTTTTTTTTCGTATTCTTTTTTCTTAGTAATACCTACATTACTTTTCGTTTTCTTTTTCGTTTTTGTATTCTTTTTTCTTTTCCATTCTGTTTTTTTTTCGTATTCTTTTTTCTTTTCTATTCTGTTTTTTTTCGTATTCTTTTTTCTTTTCCATTCTGTTTTTTTTTCGTATTCTTTTTTCTTTTCTATTCTGTTTTTTTTCGTATTCTTTTTTCTTTTCTATTCTGTTTTGATTTTGAGATTAGAGTGGTATAAAAACTATTACCCCAGTCAAATATTTTCTTCATCCTACTTGTATGTTCATCGACAGTCATTCGACATTATTTACAGTATAATAATAACTACTAAAAATAGTTTTACTATTCAAAAGTAATAAATATGTTTAAAATTCAATATTCTAATATTGTATTTATCAAGAGCGGATCTTCTATATTCCAGTTTCTGTCCGAAAAATCGAAAAATTCTTTATTACAAGAGTCCATTTAACATGGTAAATGAATAAACAGACAAAAAATAATGGTTTCCTTACCCAATTCACGTATCTCGAAAACTTCAACGTTCATAGCGGACTCTCCGTCTGGATGAGATGTATATCGAAAGGTTCATCGAGCGAGGCCAGCACCCAGTATCGCACGTCTGGATCGGTATCTGTAATACCGACGACGAGAAGCTTGCCTAGCACACTAGACATTGTGCTGGTAACAGTGGGTCCAGACTGGCCGAGAGCAAGCCGCAGCAACCGCGAACAGATCTTGACAGCCTCGAGCCGTACTTCTGGCTCTTCCCAGGTAAGGAACTAAGCAGCACAGCGTCGTACAAACTGGAGCAGAGAATTGCCGTCGAAATTGAAGGTGCCGAGGGTCCGCAGACTCAGGACTATTGAGGCAATGTCGATTTCCGTCGGCGGAGCAGAGACTGGGCTGGCAGCTGTCCATGGAGCGCCTTGGTGACGTAACGATTTGTACATCAGCACCTGTGAGAGCATGCGTAGGAGACCCTGCGATGTGTCCAGCTTCAGAGACGGTACACTGTGGGCCAGCTCTCGTAGGGACGTCGTTAGTATGGGCGAGAGTCCGGTTGCCAGCATGGGTTCTAGTAGGTCGCGACGTCGGCTGTTATTGTTTGCTTTACCGCATGGCCGAGCAGAGTGATGCAGACAAAGACGGCGGGCTCGAGTGTCGAGCTCCTCTTCTTGTTCGGGGTTTCTTTGGACTTTTTATCACCTCCATGATCTTTGGCAGATAGGGTTTGATTGCTTCGTCTATGGCAACGGCGATCAATCCGATAGTTGTGAATGCCGCCGCTCTGTCCTTTTCTCTGCCCCGCAAGCTCAACAGCAGGTAGTTTAGGACCTCGCGTAGATTGTCGGCAACAAATTTGTCTT
Organism: Torymus aiolomorphi; assembly: GCA_036365515.1. Taxonomy (NCBI): domain Eukaryota; kingdom Metazoa; phylum Arthropoda; class Insecta; order Hymenoptera; family Torymidae; genus Torymus; species Torymus aiolomorphi. The sequence continues at coordinate 208,766,533 of CM070873.1, read as the reverse complement.
TGTTGAAGGCACCAAGTCGGAGCAGTAACGTCATGAGGGCATTCTGGATGTGCCCATTGCGACTATGTCGCTGGTTGATCACGACGCTGTTGATGTCGTCGAGCTTCTCGAGCATGAGACTGCGACAGACGGCTGCCTCATGAATCGGATAGAGGTTATGCTGGACACTCGATGCATTCTGTGATGCGACCATTTCGATACGAGGCTCGTCCTCAATCTGGGCATCAACGATAGAATATCGTTTTCGTCCGTTTGCGAGGAGCAGTTTAGTCGATCCATTAGATCCTCGTAAAATCGTTCCCATTGGAGATTACTGCAACGTAGCAGCTCATTCAGAGACTAGAAGCGATACGTGAATACGTTTGTCTCGGTTAAAATCTTTCTCACGACTAAGCCAGCCACTATCTCGTCGTATCATTGTTTGTACCACTGGGATTTGTGCATCTGTTTCGCAGTCTCGCCCTGGGCCGTCACCACTAGAGCTGCCCTGAGAGCCTCGACTGCTCCTTCTCTGATCACGGGCTTAGAATCTCGTACAGCATTGAATATGAGCTCGAAGAACTGTGTCACCTGTTGGAAGAAGTATGTAGGCATGGAAACTGCAAGTTCCTTGAGAACAAGGACAGCTGCGTGTCGTTTGTTTTCATGTCTGTCACCGCTGAACCACTCAAAAGCTCTCTTGACTTCAAATTCCACATATTCTGCAGTAAAGGTAGCAGATACCAGAGCTAACTTCCCAACTGTCTGGGCAGCTACTTCCATAACTCCAACATCATCGGAGGTAATTGGCAAATCTTATAGTGCGAGTATTGATGTTTCCTACGTCTGCTCCAATGAGGCAGATAATTGCCAGTATTCCTCCCTTCTTCTCATTTATATCTGAGCCGGATACCATTTCAAATATGTGGTGATTGAATTCATCCATGAAGGCTGTGATTTCTTCTTGCGTGACTTCGCGTAGCTCTGTCTTGACATAAAGACAGAGCTCGCGAGCTGCCTTATTCTTGATATCTTCATGTTTTGATTTGAGCCGCTGTACAAACTGTATAACCAGTGAACTTGTCATCTTCATGATGACAATCTAGTCACTCACCGCCTAGAATTAAAAAATATACTAATGTAAAGGCATTTCTAAAAAGAATAAGACAATAATTAGTACATCTTAAATTACTTATTAATGAATATAGCATATTAGCTATATTTTTAGCTTAAAGACAAATCCAAATTCTGCGCCTAAAAATACGTAGAAGAACGTTTGGTTACGGAGGCAATTCCAGATGCTTAGACAGAGCTCCCTCAGCACTGAGACTAATTGCCTACTAATGTGAGAAGCCGAGCTGAGAATTAATTCCTGTTATTCTTGAAATTTTTTTTACATGATCTACTATATCCTCTTGACTAAAATAATCCTCTTGGTTTATATACTTGTCTTAATTAAAAAATTATGAAAAAATCCTCTTGATTAATAAAATCCTCTTGATTGAAAATGTTTTCTTGATTAAAAAGTTCTTTTGATTAAAAATATCCTCTTGATCGAAAAAATCCTTTTGATTGATAAAATCCTCTTAAATGAAAAAATCCTCTTGGTTGTCAAAGTCCTCTTGATTTACAATCCTTTTGATTGATAAAATCGTCTTGATTGGCAAAGTCCTTTTGATTTACAATCCTCTTGATTGGTAAAATCCTCTTGATTGGCAAAATCCTCTTGATTTACAATCCTCTTGATTGGCAGTCCTCTTGATTGACAGTCCTCTTGCTTACAGTCCTCTTGATTGACAGTCCACTTGCTTACAGTCCTCTTGATTAGCAGTCCTCTTGCTTACAGTCCTCTTGATTGACAGTCCTCTTGCTTACAGTCCTCTTGATTGACAGTCCTCTTGCTTACAGTCCTCTTGATTGACAGTCCTCTTGCTTACAGTCCTCTTGATTGGCAGTCCTCTTGATAACACTAAGTACACTTGAATATGCAAGCAAAGTAGTCTCATCTTTTGTGTACAGTTTTCGCGTTACCAAAGTCCTCGAGCACAGGTCCGGTGCTGAGAATCGTTGCTTGACCTCGCAAGCGGGCGAGCCCTTCTGGCTCAAGGTGGAGAGATGATGGAGCAGAAAATTCGTTGACCCGGTCTTACCGGAACCGCTCTCGCCACTTATCACAATGCACTGATTCTTCTTCTTCTTGAGCACGCAGTGATATGCCGCGTCGGCTATCGCGGATATGTGCGGCGATATGTCCGGACCAAGCCTTTGATTCTGATAAAGATTCATATACTTCGGATTATAAATCGAATAGAATTTGAAAGAGTTCCGGGCGATCATTATGCTGCCAACGTAGGTATAAATATTGCCAGTGAGAAATCGGCAGCTGGCAGAGATCCGGATACTCCTTATCATGCGGTTGATGCATAAAGCGATTGAAGTAGATTGAGGAACTGCGGATCCATGGAAAATCTGCTGTCTGACCACAGGTAGCCAGGCGTAAAATCTGTAAGTTTTGCTTTTTATTAGTTATGAATTTACTCATACAATTATTTGCACAAAAATTTTAAATTTGTTTTGCTTCTTCTTTAAATTAACTGGGCCACAAAAAAATTGTTTTTTTTTTTTTATTAAGGTGGTTCTCCTCGGACTCTCTAGTCAAAGCAGTGCTAAATATAGAAGTTAGCTAAAGTTAAAAAAAAACATAGTTGTAATGTGATTTATTTATTTAAAATGATAGAGATAGTCAATGTATTATAAATAAAGTGTATTTAACATGACTAAAGTAACGTTTTGTAAAATGGTGATATATTAGAAACTAGATATCGTTACTACAAACATTTTTTATTATTTTTGGAGTAATGTATAGACTCATGAAGGTTGTCCATCCTAAATCTAAAATTAGCAAAGAAACAAAAAAAATTCCGGTGATTTATCAATCGTTTTTTGTAGTGACAACATCTAATTTCTACAATATCAACATTTTGTGAAAAAAGTTATCTTAGTCATGTTAAATACACTTTATAATAAATAAATCACATTACAACTATGGTTTTTTTCTTATTTTAGGTAACTTCATCATTTAGCACTTATTTTGACTAGGGAGTCGAGCAGAACCACCTTAAGAGGTAACGCCACTCTAGAAGTCGAAAAAAACGCGATTTTCGGAAATTTAAAAAAAGATTAACTTGCAAACTATTATCGCAGCATTTATTATGTCAGTTGGAAACTGTGCGTAGGCATCCTATTGTGTTGGCAGGCAGTAACTTGGTTTGCTCACTGGAAACAAAAATCTATAATTTTCTATGTGTGTTTAGTCTTTTCAAATCTCTTGAGTATTTTGCCATGTTTATTGCAGAAGTTTACTGATGTTGTTAGACAATATTCTAGATTTTAACTAAAAAAGAAGAAATTATTTGTTATTACAAATTAAAAACTGATAACATTTAATTAAATATAACATCTATGTTCAAATTCACAAATTAATAAAAACAGAATCTTACAATCATTATAAAAGTGTTAAAACGGTATTTCAGAAATAAAATTGCTTGTTACAAATATGTGGATAAAAATTAAGAATTTAAATCTAAAATTTTTGGAGTAAAGCCAGATCCTATTTTTAACGATGTAAAAATTGAGCATGGCACCCCCTTAAAAGTCAATCAATCAAACTGGCTTTTACAGATTAATATAAATTTTTCATAATTTTTACATGCCCTCAGATTTATGGCTCAACCATGTCCCCTTAAATTAAATATTCTATGCCTTGCATCTTGTCAACATAGCTGTTACAGCAGACCTATAGATCTATAGGTCTTTCGGACATACTCACACTACACTACATGAAAAGGGTCAAAATTCAAAACTTGACAAGAAAATTCATCCGGCTCCTACAATATGAAAGCCACCTGTCAGATTTAGTAGTTGGATTGGCCATTCAATGTTATCGATATTTACTTTCAGGTGATGTGTTCGTACTTAATCCAAAGAATACAAGAATGATAGATATCCGCTTCAGTAATGCATCTCAGACATCTCATGTACTTTGGAATTGATTTTATCTTTCTGAAAGTACATGTAATTTAATAAAAAAATGAAAATATCTAATTTTTCATTTTTGACAGTTCTAAAAAATACACAAGCAGTGTCTTACAAGGAAACCGATCGAAGTGTCCGCCTCTGATTTTCCTGAATTTTTGATATGTTGTAGAGGACCGAAAAATAAGAGACTCGCAATTTTTTTTATCGGCCCAATCCCTTATTAAAGGGGTGAAAACCGCCCTTAAAGTTTACCCCCGAAAACGGTTTTTTTTAATATCTTAAGTTCTAATCGATATTTTGAAATGAAACAAAATGGAAAATATTTCTCCTTGAATTATGTAACCATCAAGTATAGTTTGGTCCTCGAGGGTGGCAACCCTTACTTTTTATTTTAGAAAAACCTTATTTTTTAAACTATTTCTGCATATAATATTTGCAATAAAATTAATTAATTATTATAAAAATCATTTTTTGACTTAAAATAAAAAATAACGTTTACGTGTTTCAGGGGTTTTGCAAATAAACACGTCATCAGGGGTAATCAACCCTTTAGGCACAAAATACTTTCAAACTATTAAAATTAATATTTTAAGTTATATATAATGCATAATTTATTTTTATTTGGGCTATTTTTTCTATGGGCCCAATTTCCTATTAAAGGGGTAAAACGCACCCCTAAAATTCACCCCTAAAATAGGTTTTATCTGAATATCCCAAGTTCAGATTCAAATTTAAAATGAAACAAAATGAAAAATATTTCTCTTTGAAATGCCAAATTAGCTACCCTTATATTTTATTTCGGAAAAATTTTTTTTTTACTTTTTTTTGTATACAATATTTGCAATAAAATTAAATAATTATTATTAAAATTCAAAATCAAAGTTGACTTGTTTTAGGATTTTTTCTAATAAAAGCATTATCGGGGTTTAGCAGCCCCTTGGACAAGTATACTTACAATTGAACCATTGAAATAAATATTTTAAGGTGTATAATGCAGATTTAGTTTATTTTTGTGTCAGTTTTTTTTATCGAGATAGCGTAATTAATGAAGTCACTTATAAACTCTTATACTTATTGTGCAATTTATATTCGAATATTTTGTTCGTATTTATAGGTAAATAAAAAGGATGGAACTGGGAAAAGAATAGGTGAGTTAAATGATTGACTAATCTAACGAATAGAAAAATATAAATAAAAATAAAAAAATTAAAATATAAATAGAAAAATATAATATAAAATATTAATTGTTATTATGTAATTAATTTTTATTAAAAGTATTTTTATATAAACTATTGCTATTTATATTTATATATATATATATATATATATATATATATATATATATATATATATATATATATATATATATATATATCGATTTATTACATGAAATCAAATTAACAAAAATAAATAATGAAATTCATTGATAATTTACAAGAACTTTTTTATAATTTTCGGAGTTTACGTTAAAATACCTTATTTTAAAAATAATTTACTAATTATTGTAAATCTTTTTTAATATGAGTCTACTAAAATTAAAAGTTTACAAGTAAAATCGTTAAAATAGATATAAGCTACAAGTTTACGAATACAAGTACACTTTATTTAATTTCACTCACATGATGTCATTTTGCCAGATTTAGATGCCATCAAACATACGTTATCTGGCTGAAATAAATTTTTTTGTATTATTCGTCCAAATTCATCTTTAGTCACTTTTAAAACTATAAATAATGGAGAGAGCAATTTTCCAGCAGCATTAATTGTAGGTAATATTGTATAACTATATGTTGTTGATGAAACAGATTGCAGAACACATTCAACAGTCTTTGTTCCTTCTTCTGCTAATGTACGACCAGTATGTAATTCTAATTGAAATCCACTTTGATCAGCATTGTAGGTATTTTCAGTTCCAACTTCTGAAATCAGTAGTTTGATGTCGGCTACAAATTTACTGGCTTCTTGATTTACAGTTTCTTTGTCCTCAAAAGTTTTTTTTGTTATAAATTTGTTGGTTTTTCTACTGACAATTCTGTGAGCTTTCTTAAATTTTCGCAGCCAGAAATCACTTGCTTTGAATCTAACATCATTAAATTCTAAATTATTTTTAGCTTCTAAGGCCCACCTACGTATATCAATATCGTGAATAATATGGCCAGCTTCGAGAGATTCTTTGAGATTTTTTAAAACAAATTCAGAAATTTGATATAATTTTTCTTTGTAAGTTCCACCTTTGTTGATTTGACTAGCCCATCGACGCAGTTGCCGTTCTGAATTAACTAATTTAAATCGATGTTTAACACTTTTTATACTGCGATTTTTTTTAGTTTTACCTGATCTCCAATATTCGACTGCTCTCTTTTTATAATCGAAGCTCAACTCTTCATCATCGTATGAACATACATCATAATCTTTTTTTTCATTGAAAATTGCGTCATCTTCAATGACTTGTACTTCATAATTTTTAAATTGCTCTTGAAAATCTAATGTTTCTTCTTCCATTGTTTCAATCGCATTAAAATTATTCATACTGTCGTATAAAATATTTTCGAATTTTTCAGCTAAATCCATTTCAACAAGATTAACAGGACTTTCTGGTATCTGAAGCCCTGAGAATGCTGCCAATAATAAATTTATGACGTTGATAGGATTTACCTTCATTTTTTCTATTCTTTGATTTTTATGAAATAATAAATTCTATTGTAGGAAAAAAACAAATAGAGGACTCTCGAAAATGTGTACCTCGCAACAGAACCGATAAAAATATACTGACTAACTAATCCGTTTTGAGGCAGCCGTGGACTCCAAGCTCACTTGCGTCATCTTTACTTATGCATGTTTACAAGATGGGCTTACAAAAAATCGCTTATTCATATATATAAATAGAAATCAGGAAAATATTTACTTAAAAATAAGTATTTATGAAAAAGTACAAATGAAATATAATGTGATATGCCTAAATACGCAAACATAAATATTTTAAAATTATAAGTAAACTATAATTATCAAGCAGTGATATATAAAAAAAAACTAATTGCAAAATATACCATGAAAATAATTTTAACCCTGGCTCAGCTTTTAAAAGCTTTTCTGCATACAAATATTTATGCAGAAATAATAAAAATATAGTCATGTAATTATTTATTCCTCTATTTATCTTATGCTATTATATTTTGAACATTAAAATAACGAAATTGTCAAATTCTTTGTCAGTGATTTTGATTCATTAAGGGGGTTAGTGCGATATTGGCTTTTCTTAAGAATTTCTTGAAACTTGCAGGGTAGACTCATATTACTATTATACGCAGTATCTGTAAATTTCAGAAAGCCTAGCTTCCCCGTTTGTGAGATATAGGCTCCCAAAGTTACGAAATTTAACACGGTGTCTTATGGGACCGTCGTCATGAAATGTAAAAAAATGAACGTTTTCGTCAATAACTTGGAAAGTTTTCTTAAGACTTGAAAGAAAAAGAGATATGTTACTAAGAACAATACTTTGAATGTCCTCTGCAAATTTCAGGAAGCCTAGCTTCACCGTTTTCGAGATACAGTTGTTTAAAGTACGTAGCCTCAGGGTAGACGACGCCGCGCGTGTCCTTGTTACGTGTAAACAAACGAAGGCTCGCTGCGTGTGTGTCTACACAGACGTAGCGCTTCTATGTGTATGTACACACAGATGAAGCGGCGCTATGTGTGCGTGGACAGTCTCTCGTGAAATTTTGAGAGTGGGGAGACTCGAGAGAGCGTGAGGCGTACGGCGTTCGACCAGCTGTACTTTTGGCTTGTATGTTACCGCACTAACCCCCTTAAATAGAAAATTGAGCCTATAGACAAATCAATCTGCAATAAATAAAATATCCATGATTATTTATTCTGATTATACGCACCATACACCTCAAAATATTTATTTCAAAGGTACTAATTGTAAGTATACGTGCCCAAGGGGCTCCTAAACCCCAATAATGTTGTTATTAGAAAAAATCCTAAAACAAGTCAACTTTGATTTTGAATTTTAATAATAATTATTTAATTTTATTGCAAATATTGTATACAAAAAAAATTAAAAAAAAAATTTTCCGAAATAAAATATAAGGGTAGCTAATTTGGCATTTCAAAGAGAAATATTTTTCATTTTGTTTCATTTTAAATTTGAATCTGAACTTGGGATATTCAGATAAAATCTATTTTAGAGGTGATTTTTAGGGGTGCGTTTTACCCCTTTAATAGGAAATTGGGCCCATAGAAAAAATAGCCCAAATAAAAATAAATTATGCATTATATATAACTTAAAATATTAATTTTAATAGTTTGAAAGTATTTTGTGCCTAAAGGGTTGTTTACCCCTGATGACGTGTTTATTTGCAAAAACCCTGAAACACGTAAACTTTATTTTTTATTTTAAGTCAAAAAATGATTTTTATAATAATTAATTAATTTTATTGTAAATATTGTATGCAGAAATAGTTTAAAAAATAAGGTTTTTCTAAAATAAAAAAGAAGGGTTACCACCCTCGAGGACCAAACTATACTTGATGGTTACATAATTCAAGGAGAAATATTTTCCATTTTGTTTCATTTCAAAATATCGATTAGAACTTAAGATATTAAAAAGAAACCGTTTTCGGGGGTAAACTTTAAGGGCGGTTTTCACCCCTTTAATAAGGGATTGGGCCGATAAAAGAAATTGCGAGTCTCTTATTTTTCGGTCCTCTACAACATATCAAAAATTCAGGAAAATCGGAGGTGGACACCTCGATCGGTTTCCTTGTTAGTGTTCATTTTTTGCATTCATAAACGGATTGTGGAGTAAACATTTAGTGTATAAGATGTAAAGGTATATTAAAAAAGTTATTAAAAGTATAATGCAAGTGTTCAGTGACAGTTGAATTCAAGTTTTAGAAATAACTTATTAGTATTCGAACTTTTATTGGAAACTTTATACTTAAAATAACAGGGATCAATACTAAAGAAAAAATAAGTCCATACTGACTTTTAGAAAAAAAATTTAGTGTACAGATTCAAATAAATTTTGAAAGGAAGTGAAAGATATGTTATTGTGTACAGAAAAATTTTAGAACCTTCGCTACTGCCAGAAAGCTACCGTCATCAACCATCGTCTGAATCTCAATATAATATAATTGACATTTTATTTACTGAAGTGAAAACTGTTATTCATTGCAATAAATATATATTAGTCGTATTCTCTTTATTAAGTAATAATGTTATATGTAAAAAAGAATAATGAAGAAAAAGTAAAAAGGTTCACCCTACCAGATATTAAAAGAAGATCAATATAGAAGTGTTGCTGCTATAAACATTTTTTTAAGCATTTGGCTAAGGCGATACTGGCTTCATAACATGCATTAAAGATTTTGACATTCTCAGCACATTCTACATTTACCTCAGTGTATAATTACCTATGTGTGAAAAGGTTTATTAAAAATATGTAGCACCAAAGGAAGCTTATATTTGACCACGCATCAATGCTTAACTGACTGATGTAGCTATGGCTGTTGCCACGACGTGTGCCCATATAGCTTACAAGTCTGATGGACCACAAACTGAGGTATCAGAATACTTGTTCCAAATATAAGAGATTTTAAGCTAAAAACAATACTTTTTTATATTTCAGGGCAGAGCAGGAGTTACAGAAGAACAATTACAGAAATACAGTTGTATTTTGGTCATTTTCTCTTTAAAGCTGTTTTCTACTGTAACAAGGCAAATTGCATGTTACTGAATACGCGCAGATACAACTGCACGGTGGTAGCTACGAGCGACGACTCGACGCGCAACGTCGTGCACCCACACACACCTGCGCACACCTTTCCTCCCAATATCCACGTCCATGCGCACATCTTCCCCAAAGTTTCCCCCACCCTCTCGTGCCAGGCTAACCAGGAAGAGGAGACGTGCAGCAGCTACAGCGAGGACAGCTGAAGCTGAAACAGCGTGCCTCATGGCCATGCTCTCCCATGCCGGCAGGAGCAGCCGACGCGGAGGAGAGAGAGAGAGAGAGGCACTGTGGCGTAGCGCCGTCGGCTGTCCATGGGAGACACCGCGCGCGAGCAGCAAGAGTCATGTGGACTGCTTGCTCGCGCCGCGGTGAAGAAGACGGCCGATCGGCTAACTGGAGCGGCAGAGCATCGAGCGTGCACAGGCCGGCAATCCATTCTGCCGCCTACCGCCGTGCCGCGTGCAAGCCCCCATTTCTCTCTCGCGGGGACCGGTTTAGCCGCTCCGCGTGTGCCCTGTGCTGGGAAATTGTGCGACTAGCAGTTGTTCTTCGGATCGCGTCGAGGGTGTGAGGGGTGCCAGCCAGCCGTCGTCGCCGACGGTCCCTTTCTGATGCCGTCGCCGCCGTCTCGTCGGCCGCATCGCCGCGACGAGAGCGCGCGACAGCCAAGGCTACCGAGAAAGACTGGGAGAGAGAAAGAGAATGAAGAGAGTAAGCTGCAGCAGCATCGCCTGGCCGAGGTTTGTTCTCCTGCCTTTCCTTCCGGGTTCCCTCGCGTGTGTGTGTGCACGTTGTGTCGGGAGTCGCGTGTATTCGAGCTCGCGCAGATGCTACAGCCCGAGCTGTAGCTGTAGTAGATTAGATAGAGTTTGCTCCGGATTGCGCTAGCTGGCGAAAAGTGGTCGGTGCGATTGACGCGTGCACCTGGCACCCATATTGTTGTGTAAATTAACCTAGTTAGTACACAATAAAGTACTTAGTGATTTTACCCGTTTGATGTTGTGATTTGGTAATTATCCGCGAACCTCTGCCTTGATCCCCGGCAGAGCGTTACACTACATAATGTAAAATTGTGGGCTCTGCCGTCGACTTCAGGTCCAGGAACTGCATATATTTTGATGGAACAGGTCCTAAAATCTTGGCATTATATGACTATTGACTGATGAGTTGCATATATCCAATTTATTTAAGTAAATAATTTTTTATATATTTTTTTTTATTTCATCTCTCCTACTCGTATACCACTATTTCAGGGTTTCTACGGGACACCCCCACCACTTTAGCGTGGGTGCGTTTGATCCTAACCCCCTTCCCTATATCCCGCACTATTCCTGCATTTGCCCAGGGTTCGTGCTTGCACACACCTCCTGTGGTGTGGGAAAACCTCTATGCCACGAGGGAAAACCCACACCAGGAACAGCGGGCAGGGGAGTCAAACTTGAGTATGTTAGAGAAAACAAGCTCAAGTTATCCTCTTCTGTCTGCCGGCTTGAACACTATTAATGTTCTCTATCGGTACGGCAGAGCGGTTGCCATCCAAGTTGTAAAAACTGGCTAGTTGTTACTTGGATGTTCATTCTGCCATGCGACCAGAGAATACATTAATAGGCCGGCTGCAAGCCCTGGTCTTGCCGAGGCATATGATCAATTTTTTCATCCGAAAAAAAAGTCAGAGGTACCCGGCTGGGAATCGAACCCGGGTCTCCCGGACGGGAGGCCGGGCTCTTACCCATGAGCCACCGCGGCTCTAATAATTTTTTATATACTTTCCAATACTGCAGTTGTGATTCTCATTAAATACTTTCTATTTCAGATTCAAGTACAACGCAGACACAATTTGTAGGAGCGATGCACCATGTTTTAGATTGTATTAAATTAGATTCAAATTATTGTACGCTGCTACAATTTATCATCTTACTGACCTTGTAATCGCATGATTGGATTAAGAATTCAACTGAGCTTTCTGCGTAAGTAGTTAATCTAAGATGATTCTTTACCTTGAATTTTTTTCTTTTGTTAACATACGTAGGACAATCGATCAGAATGTATTTTATAGTTCGCAATTTACCTTATAAGTTTCACTTTGGATTTTTCTTTGAGACTTTATTGGTGATGTGAAATACCGACATAATTTCCAAACATGGATATCTCATGAAAATACTAATAGAATCGTCCAAAAAAAATCTCAGTATAGTATTAACATATACGGAGCGCTTGACGTTCGTGTTTTTCTAAAAAAATGATGAGAATTTATTTAATTAAATAAAAACCGTACTGTCGGTAAGTATGAATCTGCAATTAAGCTACTTTTCAAACATGGATATCTCATGAAAATACCAATAGAATCACCTAAAAAAATCTGAATATAGTGTTTACGTATACGGAGCGCTTGACGTTCGTCTTTCTCCAAATAAACGTTTAAATGTTGATTTAAAAAATATTGAAATTCACGGTTTCACATGGCCTTAAAGAATATTGTTAACACGTACGCAGTATTTCGGTTTGTGAAATTTCTACTGAACAGAAACATAATATTGTCTGTCACTTTATGGTTTATTAGTAGTTGCACCACACAAGACCTTATACTCTTTCCATATCTATACAAATTGCTAGAAGAGATTGGTTGGTTTCTAAAGCATCGCATATGTTTGTTTCGAGAGCAGTAGTAGGAGTACATCTCAGGCAGACAGGGGGGCGTGGCCTGGGGTACATCTCAGGCAGATCGGTCGAGGAGGGGGGAAGCGTCTGGCGCCAGAGGTCTGGGGTACAACTCCGGCAGATCAGGTGGAGCGGGTGGTGGGAGGAAGTGGGTGGTGGTGAAGGTATTACGAAATGGTATTTATGAAAATTCGAATGAAATAAAATTTAAATACTCTGAAAAGTGAATTATTAATAATAAAAGAATTTGTTAATATTTTTTGTAAATTTTTTAGATTTTGGTTATATTTTACTAATGAAAGAATTATATAAATGTGAGTTTATGAATAAATGGTAGAATTAATTTAAATATTAGAATGGTGAAAATACATTTGTGGAAAATCTTAGTGTGTGTAGAAAAGGTCTGTCGGAAGCAGGTAGAAAATCCGTTGTACAGTGGAAGGGAAAGCGGGTGTATTGAGTAGTGAGTCTGAGAGAAGTGGTCGAGCCCCTAATTAGTGGGATGGGAGCTGGAAGGTGCGAAAACTGTATTGATGAGTGTGTAGATAGGACAAGGAATCTTTTAGAAGCATAAACTCAAATATTAAATATTGTGCAACGATGATGAATTTCAAGCGGGTAGAATATAGATACAGTAAAAGCCTTTACATGTGTCTTGAACAGTGGTGAATCTCGACCAGATGTAGGGTTAGAAAAGGAGACGAGTTGCGGGTGAGCTTAAGAGCCCGAGGTTGTAATTAAGTGGAGTGGAAGCTGGAGGGTGAGAAAACAGAATGGATGGGTGTATCGTTAAGAAGAGGAATCCGTTGGAAATATAAACACAAATATTGAATATTGCGCAAGGAGGATGAGTTTTAAGCTAGCAAAATATGTATGACAGAAGCCTTACACGTGTCTTGAACTGCGGCGTGTTTCAAGTGAGCGCCGATGAGGGTTTAAAAAGGAGACGTGTTTATTTACAGATTACACAAGTTTCGAAAAGTGCTATATTTTAAGTATGGTAATAAAATGTGGGAAAAAATCTGGGGAACTTGGTGATTGGAAGCTTTGAAGGAAATGAGGATATACGGATGTTTATGGGGCGAGGTAAAAAAAATACGGAGAAAATATACGTTTTAGATCTAATTATTATTTCGTATAAAATAGAGTTTTGAATAAACATATTTACATGAATTGAGATTCAAAGCCATCTAGATTTTCTTTACAAAATATATCTGTTATTTCATAGAAAAATAGATCGTTACAAAGTGCAATTAATTCAAGGAATAAAATATCAAAATAGTGTTTAAGAAACACTGCATCGTCCACAGAGTTAAATTTATCTTTGACACTTGTTTTTATTTGTTCAATGTTTTCTTGGAGTTTTATTTTGATGATTTCGTCACTATTTTTTTTAACTAATTCGGAGTTTTCCACCAATTTCGTTAGTTCGTCATAGATAAAATCTTTGCACTTATTGACTAGAAGAGTAATACGTTCGATACGATGAAATCTTTCGTCTACACAAACCACAGACATTTTCAATCCTTGAAATGTGCGTTTTTGCATAACGACTGCTGGTGAATATGTTTTTCTTTTTTTAGCACCAGCGTTCTCATGCGTGGAAAAGTGTTTGTCAAAAACGATGGATTTAATGCCATACGAGGTGGTGAATAAAATATCAACGTCGTTTACTTGTATTTTTTCTGTTCTTTCGATGTTTTCCAAATTATTAAAATAATTGGAAATATCTTGAAAATGGTTTTGAATTTCGCACCATGTTTTCGAATTTAATTCCAATCCTTGTGTGTAATGATTATTTAGCAGATGAATCACTGGTTTAAAACTTTTGGTGTTTTTGTCATAATGTAAATCAACAATTACCTTTTTAGACCATGAATTATTGAGCGGGTACATGGTAGTAAGAACGTTGAAATTTGTTTTGAAACTTTTATTTTCCGTTTCGGCCATGATTATTCTCTTCTTTTTTTGACGGGTGTTTGGAGGCGTGCTTAAAATCTGGTTGTCGTTCGATGATAGCATAGCCTGTGCCATAATTCTAAATTATATATGTTTGGAAGAAAATGAGGTAAACTGCACACACTTTTTGGAAGCACAAACACTTTGGAAGAAAACGTGATTTTGAGAAAAATTTCTGAATAATACAGAGACCGAAGCTGGTGATGCTATCGGGTGGAGCGGTAAGCATCGACTAATCTGTGTGGGCTACACGCCGCCGCGAGGATCCTTTCCAAACAAAAGGGTCAGCCGTTCTAAAAATAGATTTTTTCTCTAAATGTAAACATCTGGTATTTCTCTTCTTGTAACTATCATAAACACGGTAGCTCGTGAAACGTGAAACTTTCTGTCATCACACGTGCGTACCAGAGTAAAAGTATTAGATCTTAATTGCGCAAGATGTGGTACATCGTAGGACCTCATTCTTCCGTATACCTGTAAAAATTTTTACACATTTTCGAGCTATAGAGAAAATTTGAAAAGTGGGGAGATGGGGTTTATAACTCGGGGGATGAGGGAGGAAGAACTTATTTCGATTTGAAGTGTCTCGCTGTCCGGAAGTGATCAGAAGCATTCTCACTCTGAGTTTAATTTTCCTTGTGCTCAAAAACGTACTTATTTTAGTTTAATCTTTGTTGTGTTTGAAAGTGATTTTATTTAGAAGTGTTCTTATTTCTGTTTAATCCTTTTGGGTTTGAAAAGTGATTTTATTCGATTTTATTCGGTTTTATATTGAAAAGAAAAGTGTTCACGATGTTGAATTTATTAGCAGCAATTATTTCGCGCTGTGCCGGCTTTTTAACTATCGGGCAGCCGTGGACCCGACGAGTATATACGACGGAGTGGTTTGCGAGACTGCCTGAACTTGAATCGGCCGAATTGTTGGCGATTTTAAGAGAAATGGGGCAAAGGGCGAATACTCAGCAATTAAACACGATGTACGACCTAGCTCTACATGAAAGCGAGGAGTGCGTTTTAACTATCGGCGAGGTAGTTTTTTATAAAGGTGAGCAGAAGAAAACATCTTTGAGTCGCCTAATGGATCATTATAACCAATTAGGTGAGAATAATCTGTTATTAATTTTAAAAAATAGTTAATATTTTATGACATATGAGAACATTTTTCAAACTTTTAAATATTTTTTTATAGTGTATAGAATGTACGACGATCGATCGCACGCAGTTATGGAGCAGATAATGAACGAGGATCATGACAGGACGAGTCCAGAGGCTACTGATTCAGAATGTGAAGAGGAGGTAAACGCTGTAAGGGCAGAACGGCAACTACCTGCTCGTAAAAGGCGAGCATGGGACGCGGGTTCTTCTGCTGCAAAAAGAATGGGTCATGATAAGGATATTAGTGCAGCAATTTGTAAAGGTAAGAATAAATAATTTTTTAAATAACAGCACGAATATAAAAATATTTTTTTAATTTACTAATTCGTAGCGTACACGGCGGGGTTAGGTGGGTATAACGATTCTGCACGCAAAATACAAAAATGGGTCTGTGTGCAGATTCAAAATGAGGCTCATTTTTACCTACCCACTTATGACGAAATTGTTCGTGTCACGATTCCCTCCGTGGTACATCCGAACCATAAAATGATGTTAGTTTTCATATTTTTCACGTGAAAATTATAATTATTGTTATTAACATTTATTTTCATTACAGTTTTTAAACACAGCGAGTTACCGGGGGCAGTAGAAAACGGAGCAAGTACAAGTAACAGCGGCGGGGAAAACTTTAATCAAATCGGAAGAGGTGATGGTGCAGCGGCTAAAAGCAACGACAACTCTACTAACAACCAGAGTGTAGCGGGTACTAGCCGTGACAATTCTGGTAGCAATAGCAGCGTTGCAGGTACGAGCGACATCGAGCCTGTGAACAGCAACGTAGCAGGTCCAAGCCGTACCGTCAGCAATGAGGAGATTATTGAAGCTGGTAATGAACAAAAATTTGTAATAATTTCCGATAGCGAGCGAATGAATAGGAATTTTAGGACCGTTTCTAGAGAGTTAGTTATAAAAATTAAAGACGCGGTAAATAGTAGAAATCAGATCAAGTGGTTGGAAAGTGCTATGCGAGAAATTGTTGATTATCTGAAGAGAGGCCGTGATGGCACCGTTATCGGTATAACTATCAATTGTAGCGATTTTACCCAAGGGTCAGCAGGATTATATTTTCGGCCAATAGCAACGTTAGATTTTAAAGATTTGTGGGATTTGTTCGGACACATATCTCAAAGTATCAAAGATTTCAAATTAGATAATACATTTACAATTGCAGCATCTTACGTAAATGTGCCTAATGGGTCGAGCGACCCATCTATAAATAATTGTAAAAAATTAAATACTAGAGCCATTCTCAACATACAGAATAGTGATAATATGTGCCTATCGCGAGCATTAGTTTGCGGTGAAGTTTTCGTAAAAAAAAACAGCGGTGCAGAGTGGTTGATAGAGTGGAACCGTGTACGAAAGACGTGTGAACAGAAAAAACGTGCGTTGGCATTATTAAAATTATGTAATGTAAAATTAAATTTAAATGATGGCTGTAGTATTCCGGAAATTAGATGTTTCCAAACATATTTTAAAACATTAAACATCAAATTGAAAGTGTTTGAATATGAAACTTTTGGCACAGGTGTCGCTCCAATGTATGATGGAGCCGTAGATATGGCTGGAGAGTACGAACAAACAATATATATAATGTATTATGCTGAACAGCATCATTTTAATTTAATTTTAAATTTATTAGCTATAAAATCACGTATGCATTATTGCATTCCATGCAATCGTTTATACCGTTGGCTGCTCGAACACAAGTGTGAGGCGATATATACCGCCTGTAACTCGTCACCGTGTTGCGAGAAGACGGAAAATATAAAATGTGAGGATTGCGGCCGAACATTTTTTAATCAAAATTGTTTCAACAACCATAAGAAAGTAGGATCAAGAGCGCGAAATAATACCCGTAAAAATGTTAAACATTCCATTTGCTCATCATTAAAAGTTTGCTGCGAGTGTTACAGGTTATTTGATTTAGTCAAAAGGAAACATGAATGTGGTAAAACATACTGCAATCAGTGTAAAACCATTCATGACATAAACAGTTTATGCATGATGAATCCTATCGCGCATAAAAATACAAAAACGGGGCAACCGGAAACGTGTTTTATATTTTATGATTTCGAGACGCGACAGGATACTCCTTTGGGTAAGTCAGCCCATATACACGTGCCAAACTTATGTGTAGCTCAACTCTGTTGTGATTCGTGCGTACATGAGAATGATTTAACAAAATTGTGTCAGTTTTGTGGAGTTCGTCAACATGTGTACGAAGTTGATGAGTGTTTAGGTAAATTTTTAAATTTCGCGATTAGATATAAGAAAAAGTCATTTAAAAATTTTATTTGCATTGCGCATAATGCTAAAGCATTTGATGCGCAATTTATTTTAAAATATATTGTTGAAAATAAAAAACATTCGGTTCCGGAAGTTATTTTAAACGGGCGTAACATAATAAAAATAGAGATCGGTATTACAAAATTTATCGACAGTTTAAATTACTTACCAATGAAATTGTCGAGTTTACCTAAAACTTTCGACTTGGCCGAAGGTGTGGAAAAAGGTTTTCTCCACACCTATTTAATACGTTAGAAAATCAAGATTACATTGGTAGTTATCCGGATGTTAGTTATTATGCGCCCGATTCAATGTCGATATATTGAGACAATCCTGTATGAAATTCCGTAAAATATTTTTGCAGGTCGGAAAAGTCGACCCTTTTACCGAAAGTGTAACTATCGCGAGCACGTGCTCGCGCATTTATAGAAAAAATTTTCTACAGAAAAATACAGTAGGACTCATTCCACACAACGGTTATGTTCGAGCCGATAAATACTCACAAAAGTCTATCGAGTGGTTGTTGTGGGAGGAAAAACGTAAGGGGTGCAAGATAGTGCATGCTGGAAGAACTCGCGAGCATGTACTGATCGAAGGACCGCGTGTAGATGGTTACCTTCACGAGTTAAACACGAAAGGCACAGTCTATCAATTTCACGGATGCTTTTACCATGGTTGTCCGCGCTGCTTTCCAGAGGAGCGTAATAAAATTTTAATTGACCAAACAAGCTTGAGTCAACGGTTTGAAAACACGAAAAATATGTCGGAAAAAATAATTTCATTTGGTTACAAATTAATAGAAATGTGGGAGTGTGATTTTGACAGTGATTTAAAAAAAATTTAGGTTTTCAGAATTTTGTAAAAGATCATCCACTTGCTCAAAACTTGAGTTTAGATCCGCGAGACGCATTTTATGGGGGGCGTACGGGCAATATAGCTACGCATTACCAAGCAGAAAATGACGAAATTATAAAGTATTTTGATGTTTGCTCCTTATATCCGTTTATATGTAAAACGGGTGTTTTTCCAATAGGTCACCCAGAAATTTTCGTTGGTAAGCAGTGTTTAGAATTAACAGGTATAAATTTTGAAAACTTTTGTAAAAACGTTGAGGGCATAGTTAAATGTGAAATCTTACCACCCAAAAATTTATTTCATCCAGTTTTACCGTTCAAAGTAAGTAATAAATTAATTTTTTCTTTATGACGAACATGTAGCGAGAATTTATACCAGGGAGAATGATTTCACAATAGCAGCGAGAGAAAATTAGTAGGTACATGGATTTCCTTAGAACTAAAAAAAGCTATACAATTAGGTTATACGATATTAAAAATTGATGTTATTTGACAGTATCAAATTACAAAATACGATGCTGAGACGCGGTCGGGAGGTCTTTTTTCCGAATACGTAAATACATTTTTAAAAATAAAACAGGAAGCGAGCGGTTGGCCGAAAAATGTTGTATCAGAAAAAGAAAAAGCAGAGTATATTCTAAATTACAAAATTTGTGAAGGGATAGACTTAGACGCGCAAAATATATCTAAAAACAACGGCATGCGTTCGGTTGCCAAACTTTGCTTAAATTCGTTTTGGGGAAAGTTTGGCCAGCGTGGTAATCTACCTCAAACATCAATAATTAGAACTTATGAGAATTTGATACAATTAATTCACGATCCAGAAAAAATTATACAAAATCGCATTCCAGCTACGGAAAATATAATGTATGTATCGTGGATTTATAAAAAAGAGTCAGCTTCGAATTCTCCCTGCACAAACGTAGCTATCGCTGCATACACAACAGCACAAGCACGACTTAAATTATATGAATATTTAGATAAATTAGGTAAGCGCGTTTTATACTATGACACCGATTCGATCATTTTTATTAGTAGTCGTGTAAAAAAAGATGAATACGAGCCACCAACTGGGTTGTTGGGCGATTTAACCGATGAGCTGGAAGTCTATGATGAGGGTGCATATATAAAAACTTTTATCTCTGGAGGACCTAAATTTTACGCATACCGTGTACACACAGAGTCTGGCAATACTATTGAAACGTGTAAAATAAAAGGCGTTCGATTAAATTATGGAAATTCTTCGAAAATTAATTTTGATTCGATTTTAAAATTAATTAACCAGCGAAATTATGATAACAACAATATTATCGTCCAGAATAATGTTATTAGGAAAACAGCTATACACGAAGTCATAACTTACACAGAAACAAAAACATGCTCCGTGGTTTTGAAAAAAGACGATTTGTTTCCGATAAAGTATCATACCCATATGGGTTTAAAAGAAGCAAAAATTTTTAATTTTTTATTTTTTTTATTTTTTTTACAGAAACTCGAGTTTTTCTTCGGAAAAGAAGAGAGGACTTGTGCGCATGTGGCGGTTGCAATGCGCCTTCTTGCATGCATTATCCGCGATTCAAAAATTCATTGCAAGGATTAGCTTGTCATAGGTTCATCCACGCGTTAGTTCTATTAAAAAGAGAAAATAAGCAATTAATTCAAGGAATAAAATATCAAAATAGTGTTTAAGAAACACTGCATCGTCCACAGAGTTAAATTTATCTTTGGCACTTGTTTTTATTTGTTCAATATTTTCTTGCAGTTTTATTTTGATGATATCGTTTATTTTGATGGTTTCTTTTTACCAGCGTTCTCATGCGTGAAAAAGTGTTTGTCAAAAACGATGGATTTAACGCCATACGAGGTGGTGCTAAAAAAAGAAAAACATATTCACCAGCAGTCGTTATGGAAAAACGCACATTTCAAGGATTGAAAATGTCTGTGATTTGTGTAGACGAAAGATTTCATCGTATCGAACGTATTACTCCTCTAGTCAATAAATGCAAAGATTTTATCTATGAAGAACTAACGAAATTGGTGGAAAACTCCGAATTAGTTAAAAAAAGTAGTGACGAAATCATCAAAATAAAACTGCAAGAAAATACTGAACAAATAAAAACAAGTGTCAAAGATAAATTTAACTCTGTGGATGATGCAGTGTTTCGTAAACACTATTTTGATATTTTATTCCTTGAATTAATTGCTTATTTTCTCTTTTTAATAGAACTAACGCGTGGATGAACCTATGCCAAGCTAATCCTTGCAATGAATTTTTGAATCGCGGATAATGCATGCAAGAAGGCGCATTGCAACCGCCACATGCGCACAAGTCCTCTCCTCTTTTCCGAAGAAAAACTCGAGTTTCTGTAAAAAAAATAAAAAAATTAAAAATTAAAAATTTTTGCTTCTTTTAAACCCATATGGGTATGATACTTTATCGGAAACAAATCGTCTTTTTTTCAAAACCACGGAGCATGTTTTTGTTTCTATGCATGTTATGACTTCGTGTATAGCTGTTTTCCTAATAACATTATTCTGGACGATAATATTGTTGTTATCACAATTTCGCTAGTTAATTAATTTTAAAATCGAATCAAAATTCATTTTCGAAGAATTTTCATAATTTAATCGAACGCCTTTTATTTTACACGTTTCAATAGTATTGCTAGACTCTGTGTGTACACGGTATGCGTAAAATTTAGGTCCTCCAGAGATAAAAGTTTTTATATATGCACCCTCACCATAGACTTCCAACTCGTCGGTTAAATCACCCAACAACGACCCAGTTGGTGGCTCGTATTCACCTTTTTTTACACGACTACTAATAAAAATGATCGAATCGGTGTCATAGTATAAAACGCGCTTACCTAATTTATCCAAATATTCATATAATTTAAGCCGTGCTTGTGCTGTTGTGTATGCAGCGATAGCTACGTTTGTGCAGGGAGAATTCGAAGCTGACTCTTTTTTATAAATCCACGATACATACATTATATTTTCCGTAGCTGGAATGCAATTTTGTATAATTTTTTCTGGATCGTAAATTAATTGTATCAAATTCTCATAAGTTCTAATTATTGATGTTTGAGGTAGATTATCACGCTGGCCAAACTTTCTCCAAAACGAATTTAAGCAAAGTTTGGCAACCGAACGCATGCCGTTGTTTTTAGATATATTTTGCGCGTCTAAGTCTATCCCTTCACAAATTTTGTAATTTAGAATATACTCTGCTTTTTCTTTCTCTGATACAACATTTTTCGGCCAACCGCTCGCTTCCTGTTTTATTTTAAAAAATGTATTTAAGTATTCGGAAAAAAGACCTCCCGACCGCGTCTCAGCATCGTATTTTGTAATTTGATACTGCCAAATAACATCAATTTTTAATATCGTATAACCTAATTGTATAGCTTTTTTTAGTTCTAAGGAAATCCATGTACCTACTAATTTTCTCTCGCTGCTATTGTGAAAACATTCTCCCTGGTATAAATTCTCGCTACATGTTCGACATAAAGAAAAAATTAATTTATTACTTACTTTGAACGGTAAAACTGGATGAAATAAATTTTTGGGTGGTAAGATTTCGCATTTAACTATGCCCTCAACGTTTTTACGAAAGTTTTCAAAATTTATACCTGTTAATTCTAAACACTGCTTACCAACGAAAATTTCTGGGTGACCTATTGGAAAAACACCCGTTTTACATATAAACGGATATAAGGAGCAAACATCAAAATACTTTATAATTTCGTCATTTTCTGCTTGGTAATGCGTAGCTATATTGCCCGTACGCCCCCCATAAAACGCGTCTCGCGGATCAAAACTCAAGTTTTGAGCAAGTGGATGATCTTTTACAAAATTCTGAAAATCTGAATTTTTTTTAAATCACTGCCAAAATCACACTCCCACATTTCTATTAATTTGTAACCAAATGAAATTATTTTATCCGACATATTTTTCGTGTTTTCAAGCCGTTGACTCAAGCTTGTTTGGTCAATTAAAATTTTATTGCGCTCCTCTGGAAAGCAGCGCGGACAACCATGGTAAAAGCATCCGTGAAATTGATAAACTGTGCCTTTCGTGTTTAACTCGTGAAGGTAACCATCTACACGCGGTCCTTCGATCAGTACATGCTCGCGAGTTCTTCCAGCATGCACTATCTTGCACCCCTTACGTTTTTCCTCCCACAACAACCACTCGATAGATTTTTGTGAGTATTTATCGGCTCGAACATAACTGTTGTGTGGAATGAGTCCTACTGTATTTTTCTGTAGAAAATTTTTTCTATAAATGCGCGAGCACGCGCTCGCGATAGTTACACATTCGGTAAAAGGGTCGACTTTTCCGAGCTGCAAAAATATTTTACGGAATTTCATACAGAATTGTCTCAATATATCGACATCCTGAACACAATACTTCTTTATTTCATGTTTAAAATTAAATACGCTATCACAAACGCCTGCATACCATGTCAAAAACGCTTCGCGTTCTTCTTTCCCCATTGAATCTGGCGCATAATAACTAACATCCGGATAACTACCAATGTAATCTTGATTTTCTAACGTATTAAATAGGTGTGGAAAATAGTACATTTCGATACTAGTGCGATGATTTGATTTTCCCCTCGTGTGACTGTTTGCACCCAAAGCGAGGGTGACAAGGTCACACGAGGAGAAAATCAACTTCTCACACAAGTGTCGAACCGTATTTTTTGACACGACGTGCGAGAAGTGAGATTTTTGCACGCATCGTTTAACACAGTGTGCGAGAAATCGAACTTCTCGCACGGAGTTTCAAAAAACCTTTTTGAAACTCAGAGCAAATGGAATGTTTAACATTTTTACGGGTATTATTTCGCGCTTTTGATCCTACTTTCTTATGGTTGTTGAAACAATTTTGATTAAAAAATGTTCGGCCGCAATCCTCACATTTTATATTTTCCGTCTTCTCGCAACACGGTGACGAGTTACAGGCGGTACATATCGCCTCACACTTGTGTTCGAGCAGCCGACGGTATAAACGATTGCATGGAATGCAATAATGCATACGTGATTTTATAGCTAATAAATTTAAAATTAAATTAAAATGATGCTGTTCAGCATAATACATTATATATATTGTTTGTTCGTACTCTCCAGCCATATCTACGGCTCCATCATACATTGGAGCGACACCTGTGCCAAAAGTTTCATATTCAAACACTTTCAATTTGATGTTTAACGTTTTAAAATATGTTTGGAAACATCTAATTTCCGGAATACCACAGCCATCATTTAAATTTAATTTTACATTACATAATTTTAATAATGCCAACGCACGTTTTTTCTGTTCACACGTCTTTCGTACACGGTTCCACTCTATCAACCACTCTGCACCGCTGTTTTTTTTTACGAAAACTTCACCGCAAACTAATGCTTGAGGTAGGCACATATTATCACTATTCTGTATGTTGAGAATGGCTCTAGTATTTAATTTTTTACAATTATTTATAGATGGATCGCTCGACCCATTAGTAAATTAAAAAAATATTTTTATATTCGTGCTGTTATTTAAAAAATTATTTATTCTTACCTTTACAAATTGCTGCACTAATATCCTTATCATGACACATTCTTTTTGCAGCAGAAGAACCCGCGTCCCATGCTCGCCTTTTACGAGCAGGTAGTTGCCGTTCTGCCCTTACAGCGTTTACCTCCTCTTCACATTCTGAATCAGTAGCCTCTGGACTCGTCCTGTCATGATCCTCGTTCATTATCTGCTCCATAACTGCGTGCGATCGATCGTCGTACATTCTATACACTATAAAAAAATATTTAAAAGTTTAAAAATGTTCTCATATGTAATAAAATATTAAATATTTTTTTAAATTATTAACAGATTATTCTTACCTAATTGGTTATAATGATCCATTAGGCCACTCAAAGATGTTTTCTTCTGCTCACCTTTATAAAAGCTACCTCGCCGATAGTTAAAACGCACTCCTCGCTTTCATGTAGAGCTAGGTCGTACATCGTGTTTAATTGCTGAGTATTCGCCCTTTGCCCCATTTCTCTTAAAATCGCCAACAATTCGGCCGATTCAAGTTCAGGCAGTCTCGCAAACCACTCCGTCGTATATACTCGTCGGGCCCACGGCTGCCCGATAGTTAAAAAGCCGGCACAGCGCGAAATAATTGCTGCTAATAAATTCAACATCGTGAACACTTTTCTTTTCAATATAAAACCGAATAAAATCGAATAAAATCACTTTTCAAACCCAAAAGGATTAAACCGTAATAAGAACACTTCTAAATAAAATCACTTTCAAACACAACAAAGATTAAACTAAAATAAGTACGTTTTTGAGCACAAGGAAATTTAAACTCAGAGTGAGAATGCTTCTGATCACTTCCGGACAGCGAGACACTTCAAATCGAAATAAGTTCTTCCTCCCTCATCCCCCGAGTTATAAACCCCATCTCCCCACTTTTCAAATTTTCTCTATAGCTCGAAACTGTGTAAAAATTTTTACAAGTATACGGAAGAATGAGGTCCTACGATGTACCACATCTTGCGCAATTAAGATCTAATACTTATACTCTGGTACGCACGTGTAATGACAGAAAATTTCACGTTTCACGAGCTACCGTGTTTATGACAGTTACAAGAAGAGAAATACCAGATGTTTACATTTAGAGAAAAAATCTATTTTTAGAACGGCTGACCCTTTTGTTTGGAAAGGATCCTCGCGGCGGCGTGTAGCCCACACAGATTAGTCGATGCTTACCGCTCCACCCGATAGAATCACCAGCTTCGGTCTCTGTATTATTCATAAATTTTTCTCAAAATCACGTTTTCTTCCAAAGTGTTTGTGCTTCCAAAAAGTGTGTGCAGTTTACCTCATTTTCTTCCAAACATATATAATTTAGAATTATGGCACAGGCTATGCTATCATCGAACGACAACCAGATTTTAAGCACGCCTCCAAACACCCGTCAAAAAAAGAAGAGAATAATCATGGCCGAAACGGAAAATAAAAGTTTCAAAACAAATTTCAACGTTCTTACTACCATGTACCCGCTCAATAATTCATGGTCTAAAAAGGTAATTGTTGATTTACATTATGTCAAAAACACCAAAAGTTTTGAACCAGTGATTCATCTGCTAAATAATCATTACACACAAGGATTGGAATTAAATTCGAAAACATGGTGCGAAATTCAAAACCATTTTCAAGATATTTCCAATTATTTTAATAATTTGGAAAACATCGAAAGAACAGAAAAAATACAAGTAAACGACGTTGATATTTTATTCACCACCTCGTATGGCATTAAATCCATCGTTTTTGACAAACACTTTTCCACGCATGAGAACGCTGGTGCTAAAAAAAGAAAAACATATTCACCAGCAGTCGTTATGCAAAAACGCACATTTCAAGGATTGAAAATGTCTGTGGTTTGTGTAGACGAAAGATTTCATCGTATCGAACGTATTACTCTTCTAGTCAATAAGTGCAAAGATTTTATCTATGACGAACTAACGAAATTGGTGGAAAACTCCGAATTAGTTAAAAAAAATAGTGACGAAATCATCAAAATAAAACTCCAAGAAAACATTGAACAAATAAAAACAAGTGTCAAAGATAAATTTAACTCTGTGGACGATGCAGTGTTTCTTAAACACTATTTTGATATTTTATTCCTTGAATTAATTGCACTTTGTAACGATCTATTTTTCTATGAAATAACAGATATATTTTGTAAAGAAAATCTAGATGGCTTTGAATCTCAATTCATGTAAATATGTTTATTCAAAACTCTATTTTATACGAAATAATAATTAGATCTAAAACGTATATTTTCTCCGTATTTTTTTTTACCTCGCCCCATAAACATCCGTATATCCTCATTTCCTTCAAAGCTTCCAATCACCAAGTTCCCCAGATTTTTTCCCACATTTTATTACCATACTTAAAATATAGCACTTTTCGAAACTTGTGTAATCTGTAAATAAACACGTCTCCTTTTTAAACCCTCATCGGCGCTCACTTGAAACACGCCGCAGTTCAAGACACGTGTAAGGCTTCTGTCATACATATTTTGCTAGCTTAAAACTCATCCTCCTTGCGCAATATTCAATATTTGTGTTTATATTTCCAACGGATTCCTCTTCTTAACGATACACCCATCCATTCTGTTTTCTCACCCTCCAGCTTCCACTCCACTTAATTACAACCGCGAGCTCTTAAGCTCACCCGCAACTCGTCTCCTTTTCTAACCCTACATCTGGTCGAAATTCACCACTGTTCAAGACACATGTAAAGGCTTTTACTGTATCTATATTCTACCCGCTTGAAATTCATCATCGTTGCACAATATTTAATATTTGAGTTTATGCTTCTAAAAGATGCCTTGTCCTATCTACACACTCATCAATACAGTTTTCGCACCTTCCAGCTCCCATCCCACTAATTAGGGGCTCGACCACTTCTCTCAGACTCACTACTCAATACACCCGCTTTCCCTTCCACTGTACAACGGATTTTCTACCTGCTTCCGACAGACCTTTTCTACACACACTAAGATTTTCCGCAAATGTATTTTCACCATTCTAATATTTAAATTAATTCTACCATTTATTCATAAACTCACATTTATATAATTCTTTCATTAGTAAAATATAACCAAAATCTAAAAAATTTACAAAAAATATTAACAAATTCTTTTATTATTAATAATTCATTTTTCAGAATATTTAAATTTTATTTCATTCGAATTTTCATAAATACCATTTCGCATCTACATATATATAAAATTCTAAAAAAAGTAAAAAAAAAAATTTGCAAAAAAAAATTTGCATATGCTTTTGCATGACTTCACCACCACCCACTTCCACCGACGATCCACTCCACCCGATCTGAGTTGTACCCTACATATCTATAAAATTCTGAAAAAAGTAAAAAAAAAATTTGCAAAAAAATATTTGCATATGCTTTTGCAATACCTTTACCACCACCCACTTCCTCCCACCACCCGCTCCACCCGATCTGCCTGAGTTGTACCCCAAACCTCTGGCGCCAGACGCTTCCCCCCTCCTCGACCGATCTGCCTGAGATGTACCCCAGGCCACGCCCCCCTGTCTGCTTGAGATGTACCCCTACTACTGAGAGCCAATAAATAATCTTTAGTCGAACAATTTTCTCCAAAATCGCTGCTTATTACATTGCTTATTTGAAGTGTTCTTTCGGAGCTCGTGCTGCTTTCTTTCTGCCGCGTCTGGACGTTAGCGCTGCGTATCTGCGCGGCCATGTGAAGTACTAACGCCGTAGCATCAACGGTCGGGGTTGCCGTGCGTGCGTGTCGTATACATAAACACATTTGTCGTCCGGCTCCCGGTATTGACTGCGCTGTATGCCCTTTTCGGCGATGATAGCTTCGATTGAAGTAAATACGGTGTTCCGGCAGGTGTATTTCTCCTCCTCGTGTCCGTTGGCTAGTGGCGATTCAGTGTGGACGGCACGGCAGCGGGGTCAACGACGAGAGCAGACCTGGTAAACCCCTCTGACGTTCCTAACCTCTGATAGGTATGCTGATGGTACTAATGTTTTCTTACAGGTAGCTGGAGCAGCGAAAGGAGCAAACAACCACCACAGCTATCAGCTGTATCTCCAGTTGGTAATGTTGTTAGTGTCGATTATTTATTAGTTCTATGTGGTTTTTAGGTGCTCTACTCTCTTTGCGTGGCTCCCAGATGATTAGCTGCTCTGCGGTTTGGGCTATGTCAACTTCCCTGCTGTAGCTGTCCCAGACAATGATGTGATTTGAAGATCTTTGTCCGTTTTTTCTCCTAGTTGATGTAGCTGATCGCTTAACGGAGGGCTGCTAGCAAATTGATCATCGTAGTGAGCAGGCTGGTGTCCATGAGGTAGAGCCAGCCTGGACCATCCAACCCCATTGGGCTACTTCTGCAGCTTCCTCAATGGTCTTCTAGTGTCAGTGCTTTAGAATGTGAGGGAGTAGGTAGAGAAGGCAGGGGAAAATTTAAAAGGTGTAGGGTGTGTGTTTAGAGGTGATGCGGATAGGTAGATTCAACCCATCGCTTAGTTCGTTTTAGTAATTTCTAGTTCTCACCAGGGTATGGGAACTCGCCTCAGGGAATCTGTTGAATAATAATACATTATTGTGTATTCCGCAGACTTCCCAGCGAGACTTGCCTAGCTAAGGTTTTTCTGCCACGCTGTAAGTCTGACAAAGTCAGCTGGTATTTATTTTCTTTGGGACATGGCCATTTGCCATGTTATAAACCTTTGATTGATTTGATACCAATCTATAGTAATTGGTAACTTCATGAATTTGCAATCGAATACTGTAGTTGTAAATTTGCTTGATTTTATTTAATACTGTATTTGCATGATTTTATTTAATATTGATAATTACTTTATCAATTGGCTATCGTCGATTGTATTCATAATTTTGCATGACATTATTTAATCTGCAGCAATTGATAAATTCTATACTGATCTGCAATATAATATTATTTATTTATTATATCGCATTATTTATATAAGTATTTTTGTATTTATCGACTTGCAATCAAATGCAATTATTATAATTTTGCATGGTATTATTTATCATCGTAGTAATATGGATTCCTTTATGAATCTGCAATGGAAATAATGTTTTTATGATTTTGCATGTTTTAAAAAGTTGCAGTATATGTATACTGCAGCATTACTATCAGTATGTGTATTGCATTACATTATAGAATGTTTCTATATAGTTTGACATGTAAAGTTTTGTTCGTTACCAAATTTTCAGTTTTGGGAATTTAAAAAAATATTAATTTTATAGAAAAACAATTATTTTGTATATACTCATTATTCAAAAGAGACTAAGTAGATTTTTCTGCAAGATCCCTGTCTCTGAATAAGTTAGTAATCTCCTAATAAATCTAATTCCGATTCAATGGTCCCCGCTTTTATAACATGATCAATTGCTTACCACTATTAGCAAAGCATAATATTAAAGATTAATAATGTTTGATTTATAAGAAATAAGAAAATTAATAGTGCATGATTTATAGGAAATAAGAAAATTAATAGTGAATGATTTATAAGAAATAAGAAATTTCAGAATGTATGATATGTTATAAATAAGAAAATTCATAATGCATGTTGTAAAACAGTTGTGTCTAATAATACTTGTGCATGTATTGTTACCTTATTTAGTACTATTATGAATCAAAGAATTACTATTAGTATGCAATTGCAGTACATGATAGAATGTTTTTATTCAGTTTGAAATATATAATGTTGTTTTTAAACAAATTTCCAGTTTGAAAATGGATTTTAAAAAATATCAAGTTTACAAGAAAAGAATCTTGTACAAAAAGCTAAATTACAATTTCTCTTATATTATGCATGCCCACTGTGACTATTTTTTAAAACTAAAAGTTCCATCTACTGTTTCATATACAATAGTTGGTTCCACCTACATTATCGAGTAAACCCAACATAATTTTTGTGGAGTACCACATGGCCTTAAATACCATTTATTAATGTATTTAAACGTATTGAAGTAACTTTAATAGGTCAGGAATAATTTAATAATTTTAAAAAATTACTGTGACTGATTAAATACTACTCATTAATGTATTTAAACATATTAAACGACTTTGTAAATTTTATTATGAAAACGTTATAAGAATAAAATACTTAGTTTATTTAAAAAATTATTTATTTATTTCTAAAAAATCCTTAAATATAAAAATATAATTTATTTATTCGAAGTAAAATTAACTAACAAAAATTTGTTTCGTAAATTATTTGTTGTATTTTTCTGTTAGCTTCTACTTTTTATTTTTAATTCTCGTTTATTTCTATATATTAAAATTTTTTTCTATATATTCAAATTTTTTTCTGTGTATTTTTATTTTTTTCTGTTTATTTTCGTTTTTTTCTATTCCTATTGTTCCAATTCGTACTAAAAAAAAACAAAAATAAACACAACTTGGAATAAAAATAAATAGAGAAGAACAACGGTAAACAGAAAGAAACAGAAAAAAACAGAAAAAAACAGAAAAAAACAAAAAAAAATTATAAAAAATAGAAAAAAAGAATGAAAAGCAGAACTATTTCCCGCCAGGGTACCCTGGGGGTACTGTTCATGGACCGTTGGATTGCTATTTTAAGTGGCATCCTTCGCCAATAGCCCTACATTACCACTATACCTAAAATTTTATGAAATTTTATT
The DNA here is from genome assembly GCA_036365515.1 of Torymus aiolomorphi. NCBI lineage: Eukaryota > Metazoa > Arthropoda > Insecta > Hymenoptera > Torymidae > Torymus > Torymus aiolomorphi. Next base: position 208,735,635 of record CM070873.1, on the reverse strand, counting down.
AAATATATTTTTATATCATTTATATTACATTTTGAAATTTAGGAAAATAATAAATTAAAAATAAATTGTATGATTTATATTATCTTTAATATACCCTTGAATGTTTTTATAAGCTTTTTATTACTTAGAACCATATATATGTATTTGTTCCTTTTATATATATTTTTGCTTTTAAACATTATATTGGATACATTTATTGTAAATGATTTTACAATTAATATAATTTTATTTTCCTTAAATTTCAAATATTCCATTTTCATACTTAATAATAATTTTCTTTTATTTCATTGAATTTTTATATTTATTACTTCTATTTAAAATTTACAAAAATATTTATAAAAAAATAATTTTCAAATTTTGAATTAAATTTTCTTTAACATATCCTGTGACGTTTTTGTAAGCTATTTATAATATGGAAATATATATTTTTATTTTCTCTGTTATATATATATTTTTGCTTATAAACATTATATTGGATACGTGAAAGAAGTTAATGTAAAATAATAGAATTAAAAATTAATATAACTTAATACTATTTTTGTGAAATTTCAAATATTTTATACTAAAAAATTGAGTTTAAATTGTATATTGAAAATATTATGTTTGCTTTTGATTTATTTTATTTTTCATATTTTTTAATTAAATTTTGTAAATAATTTATATCATATTCTATAAGTAAATTATTACAATAGTTATTATACTTATTTTCTTCTTTTTCATGGGTTTCTATTGTTACGTCTGTGACGTATCTCTAAAATCAAATTAACAATGCATATTTATCGCCAGTAATTTTCTGACGTACAAATGTCGTATATGCGAATTTTGACAACGTTGCTTTTTAATGCAAGCGGCATCACGCCGAAGCGAGCGAACTTTACAACGTTGAAATTTTTTTAATACGAGGTAATCGTGAAGTAGTAGTAGGTCATCAAACTTGCGTATTATATTTTCTTTAGAATCAACATTTCGCAATGCGACTACCGAATTTAATACGATTGGAGACAATTACATTGCCAAATAAGATGATCTCAATCATCTTCAACCTAATTTAACCGCTTAATAAATACGGCGACTCTCAACACACAAATCAGTAATCGTGCAAAAGTCGCGAGCTCCGTACCACTCCAGCCGACAAGAGGAAAAGCGAATATTTTATACGGGTCAAATACCCTACATTCAATTACGAAGAGAATTTCTTATATCAATAATTTCAATAACATATCGGTATTAATTAATAGCGCATCCTACGCATCTATTTATCCATCAATCGAACCAATCAAATATAATTAATTGTAAAGCACTAGCGATTTTGTATCAATTCATTGTAAAAGTTCATTTATTTAATTGTTAAATAATTAGAAGTGAAATTGATTGAAACTGCAGCAGTGTATTTATTTCTAAACCCTCAACAGGAAAAAGGTAAATAGCCAAAATATATTTAACAGTCGAATATAAGAGTAGATTCCTCGACACGCAAGACGTAACAGTGGTTCCGGTACCGATCGAACAATCGTTCACTAGACCATTTAAAATAAAAGAAATAAAATAACTATTTTTCGGAACGTCACATTGGTTCCGGTACACAGTCGAACGAAAAGTTCGTTAGATCAGCTAAATCAAACTTTAAATGTTTTAAAGTAGATAAAATAAGCTCTTGAAAGACGAGGAAAATATTCATATATAAATACAACTAACATAGAATAAGTCCGAACTTCTTGCTTTGCAGTAAGAAGTTGGGGGGATCATTGTAGCATGAATCGCCCAAATTTCGGAAGATAAGCAAGTACGGCTCGTCGAGTTATTAACAAGTATTCAACAAATGATAAATACGGAAATAAGAAAAATTTCTACAAAACAAATGACATTTTTCAAAAATATATTACGCAAAATACAAATACAGTCTAACACAGACTAAAAAATTGAAAAATAAAAATATTACAAACGAAAAAAGTTACGACACTACAAGGAGTAATAAAACAAAGAAGTAAGAAAAATTTTTAACAACAAATTATATAACAAATTATAGCTGAAATAGCAAGTGAAAAGATAAATTTACAGAGTGAAATCAAGATATATTACGTGAAAATAGCAATCTAATACAAGTAAGAAATTGGAAAAAATCAATAATAAAAAGATATAAAAGTAAAACCAAAAGGAAATACTACAATAGATAAAACAAAATATCATAAAGACAAATTATAATTACAACAAAATTAAGAACAACGATCACATAAATCGGAAATACAGCACACGAAAAATAAACATAGAATAATGATCAACGCAGTTCAAGAAAACGAATAATAATATTAAACAAATTGATCAATTAAATAAAAATTGCATAAATAAACATTACAGTTTAAACAATAAAAGATAAAACACTAAAAACTAAGCAAAGTAAAAAATTTATAAAAGTGACAAATAAATAAATAAATTATATTGTGAAATAAACAATTACAAAATATATACAGAAAAATAGTGGAATTAATAATAAAAACATATTTTAAAAGATATATTAAGTATAGTATAAACAAAGAAGTAATATGTCATGTCAAATCAGAAAAGTATAGAAAATAAGGGAAACGAAGGGATTATAACCAGACGGACTACCCAAAGAAATCCAGAACTTAAAAAGCAAGTAGATGATATAAATAACAAACGAACATTTTTGAAAGAAGACCAAAAGTACCAAGATCACCTCCAAATACACAATTAAATAGAACTTCATCGGATATCTACATTAACTCAAAAACACAGGAAAATGAGGAAATACTTTCAATTCCATCAACTTCAAAAATAGACCATAACGAACTAGATGCACAACATTCAGTCAAAAAACAGAATATTAAAAACCCCACACAAAAACAAGATATATCAAATAAAAATATAAACAATCTTTTTATTCCGAAAATAAAACGGGATATATTATCACAAACAAATTTTCATACTCCAAACACACCAAGTCAGAGCCCAGCATTTTTTGAAGAATCAATATATGTAGAAAACAGTAGGCAACACGACTACACGGATATAGAAGGATTTTTTAATGAACAAAGTTTGATTTTGGCTAGAGATAATACAAGTAATAACGAACAGCCAGAAATTCAAATAAACGAAGATTTAATAAATCTAGAACCAGAAATGGCAAATCAAGCATTAAAATTACCACTTAAAGAAGTTGCAAAGTTAGTACCGGATTTTGACGGGAAAAATATCCAACTAGAAGAATATATAGAAAAATTAAAACAAGCAAAAAGAATAATATCGAATAATGATGAATCGAACCTAGTACAGATCCTCAAAATAAAGCTCAAAGGAGAAATTTATAAAGCATTAGCAAATGTAGAAATTGAAAGTATTGAAACTTTTATTAAAACAATACTTAAAATATATCCATCAACGGATAATATACATTCATTATACGGAAACCTAACACAACAAAATCAAAAATCAGATGAAGATGTACTATGTTTTGCAAACAAATTACGAGTGTTGGGTACACAAATAATAGAATTAAAAAAATTAAAACCTAATGTAACAGGAGAAATTCTAACAGAATATAAAACTAGATTAAAAACCGACATACTCAGTAGTTTTAAAAAAGGATTAAAACAAGAAATTAGAATCGAACTCGGAGAACACCAAAACATGGATAACGCAGTACAAAAAGCAATTGAAATAGAATCAAACTTAAAAAAGCAAAATAGCTTAAGAAATGATACTACAAGCATATTGTTTAATTTCGAAACTCCAATTCCAAACACAATTAAACAAGTTTTTTGCCAATTATGTAAGAAAATAAATCACGAAGCATTATTTTGCATGAAAGCTTCATGTGTTTATTGCAAAAGTAAGGAGCATGTATCATATCATTGCAGAACAGCTAAGCACATAATAAAATTAATTTGCAAATTGTCTAGTACGGAAGGCCACTCAATAGATGCGTGTAAGTTAAATAAGATGCAGAGTAATCATTGTCAATACTGCCAAAATATGGGGCACGAGGTTACGCAATGTCCTACTATTACAGAATATGAGCTGTGTTGGAGATGTAAGGAAAGAGGACACGATCCGCTTACGTGTAATAATTCGGTAAGAATTACGGAAGTATGCGACGCCTGTGGCAGCGCGTCACACACAGCTAAAAATTCCCCGTCAGCATTGTGTAAGAGGTGCAACAACCTCGGGCATTTAATGAAATACTGCACGATAAACAAAGGAAAGATATGGTGCGCGATATGTGGGGATGAAGGTCACGAAACCGCAGATTGCGAGAGCGTAAAAGTTTTAATTATGCAAAATAGACAACAAAACTCTCAGAATAAAGAAGTTTGTCGATTTTGCGAGATGCCGAGGCACTCAGCAAAAACTTGTAGGAAAATAAGCAATAACCAACAAGGTACATTCCCAAGTAACAATTACAATGCCTTAAATAAATCCTATGAACATCGAGATAAAAATAGGAATGGATTTTTCCGAACAAATAACCAGAACAGCAATCATTTTTCAAGGAATTCAAACAGTAATTATCGGGGGAACTTTAATACACAAAGTATAAAATGCGAATATTGTAATTTCACCGGGCATACATTGGAAGATTGTAGAAAATTAAAAAATCTGACGGCACAAATTAAATGCTCTTTTTGCAATAAAAATGGACATCAAATAAACAATTGCGATGAAATCAAGATGCTACAAAATAAATTAGATAAATTTTGTAAAATTTGTAAAAACACGAATCACACAACTGAGGAATGTGCGTCTTGATCAGTACTTAATCAACAAACTTCGGAAAACTAACAAATTCTTCTGGAAATGAGTGGACTAGAAGGATTAACAAAAAACCACTCAAAGATAGCGCAGATATTAAAGTAGGTACATTTAATAGTGATGGTATCACCAACGGAGGGAAAGACACGGACATCGATTTATTGATTACAAAGAATTTAAAGAATATTACGGAAAACATGGAGAAAAATAAGGCAATAAATAGATCAGAAATTATAAATAATAACGAAATAAATTTAAGTGATTTTGAAATAAATAGTATTAAAAATGAAAAAACACAAGAAAGAATAGCAGCAACCAAAATTGCAATGTATTTTCTGAAATTGGAAAACCTTCTAATATAATTTTAGAAAATAGGAAAATTCATTTATCTGGTATTACAGATAAAACAATTGAAACATTAGGAGTAATTAAAATGAATATAAATGGACTGAATATTGATTTCCATGTAGCACCACCAAATTTTTGTTTACCTTACGACGGGATTTTAGGAATCAAAATTCTTACTGAACAAAAATTAAGACTAAACGAGGGCTATTTACAAATAAATCATAGTAAGATCAAACTGAAAGCAGCCCATAAATTAAATCATAATCTTAATACAGTAACTGAAAAGCCACAAAAAACGGATAAAGAATTAAAATCAAGAATAACAATAGAACAGAAGGAAGTTTTAAAGAAAATGTTAGAAAATGCGGACGAAAAACAAAGCTTAATACCCATAATTCATGAAAATTGCGAACAAGTAATACAAATAAACGAAAAAACTGAAAATTTTCAAATTGAGGATGAAATGGAGAAATCATCTTGTTTAATATCTTATGAACCTGAGTTAATCAATAAAAATGAAGTAAATATAAATTCAGAAATAACATTATATGATGACGTTATGAAAATTTTAAATACGATTCCAATATTAAATGCAGAAGGAAAGGATTTACAAAAAAAAATGTTAAATGAAATTCTACCAGAAAATGTAAATGATTTACATTATGAGAAAATTTTGGAAAATGACGAAAATAATATTAAGTCATTAATAAATAATATTAATATTGCTTTTGAAAATAATGACCAAGCAATCGATTTTGAGGAAATCGAATCAACAGATTATAAACAATTTTTGACAATAATGAATAAAAAGATTGAAGTAGATTTAGAAGATTATAATAAACTCTATGGAAATGAAAAAGAATATAGCTTTATATCTTATGAAATAGACAATTTACCTTTTTTTTTTCAGATAACAGAAGACTTTAACATAGATGAAAATGAAATTTTAAATTTGAGATCAATAAATTTTATAGGAAAAAATGAGTCAGTACAAGATTTTAAAGAATATAATAGAGAAGAAAGATTATTAGAAAAAATATGTTACGAAAACTTGCCTGGAAATAGTAAAACAATGATTAAGGATCTAGTATTGAAAAATAAGGATATATTTTGGCTAGAGGGAGACAGTTTAGGATCATGTAATGTAGAACAACATGAAATAAATTTAACAGATGATAAACCCGTATACGTAAAGTAATTTCCTTTACCTCATAAATTAAAAGAAATCGCGATAGAGGAAACTCAATAATTAATAACAAATGACCTAGTTCAAAACTCAAAAAGTGCTTTTAACGCTCCAGCATGGATTGTAACAAAAAAACAGTTAGCAGACGGAAAAAAACGATGGCGTTTAGTAATAGATTACAGAAAACTAAACGAAAAAACAATTCCAGATCCATATTTACTCTCAAACATTACAGAAATATTCGATCAATTGGGGAAAACTAAGTTTTATCACGTTATAGATTTAAAGTCGGGATTTCACCAAATTCCTATGAAACCAAGTGATATACATAAAACTGCATTTAGCATCAACCCATTGGGACGTTTTGAATTTCGAGTATTACCTTTCGGATTAAGAAACTCATCGCGTACATTTCAAAGAGTTTTAAATACAGTCTTAGGCGATTTAATCGGTAAGATATGCTTCGTATTCATCGACGATATAATTATTTTTGGCGAAACTATGACAGAAGCCAACGAAAGATTCAATACAGTTGCACAAAAATTACGAGAAGCGAATTTAACATTAGAACCAGAAAAATGTGAATTTTTTAAAAAAGAAGTATGTTATTTAAGTCACATTATTAGTGAACACGGAATAAAACCTGATCCAAAGAAAATAGAAGCAGTAAAGAAATTTCCTACACCGAAAAATGTTAAAAATATTAGAGTTTAAAATTTAAAAAATTTTTCTACAAAGAAATATGAATGGGATGAACTGTTAGATTTTGCACAATTTCATTATAATACTAGTATACATACTAGCCATCAATTCACACCATATGAACTAGTTTTTGCCTGTCCTGCTAGAATGCCGTCTAGCGAACCAGTAAAAAAATCAGAATTATTACCGACCTATAATGGATATTTAGAAAAACTGATTAATAATATGAGAGAAATTGCCTTAATAGCAAAACAAAAATTAATAATGTCAAAAGAAAAATCAAAGATATATTATGACAGATTTATTAACCCAAGAGAATTTAAAATGGGAGATAAAGTATGGTTGATCAAAGAACCTAAACCACGGAAACTTGAAAAAGATCATTATCATGGCCCTTTTGACATTATTAAGGTAAATGAAAATAATAATGTTATCATAGACTATAAAGGAAAGGTAAAAACAGTCCATACAAATAAATTAAGCCTGGTTAATAATAAAAAATAGTAACATAATTATCTTACAGGAACTGGACACCATGTATTTTTCAATCATTGTACTTCTAACGCTTTTTAAAGCAAATCACGCAATTATTGGGTTTAATTGCGGTTCAGCAGATCCAGCGGTATCGACATACTCATTAGTGGACACAGGAGAATGCGATTTCCACGAGGATGATCTACAGATATCAAACACAACGATAGAATTACTACAGTTAGCAGAATTTAAAAGTAGTAGAGTTATTCAGTGCAAAATCGAAATTTCTCGTACAATTTATAATTGCGGAATGTTTAATCATCTAGGGCCTGTAGAAAACGGATTACAAGAATATTTATATGAAGTTAGTGCAGAAAGATGTAAATTTATTCATGAAACTGGAATATTTAAATATAATAACTCACACACTATAGCCGACATTAGAATAAATGAAACAAAAACCGTAGGAATTGACCTCACGGGAAAAGTAACAGAAAGATCGTGTTCAGGAGGGACATATGCTGATAGCTACGGAAGTTGGGATAAAGTTCTTGTTCAGGGCATTATAAAAATTACACTTACCGAAGAATATGCAAAAGTTAATCTGAATAATAACAAAATACACTTAAGTTCAGGAACAGTTTGCAAATTTTCCGACGAACATTGCATAGATATACAAGCAGGTTATAGATTTTGGACACATTTCTCAGAGGAAAATTGCCTTAATAATAAATATGATACTTTATATAGTGGTACTGTAACAAAGACTTTATCTCGAAATAATGAAATTATCTATACTGTAAATACATACGATTTATCTTTCTCATTAACAGCGATCGAAAAAATTAAATTCTGCGATCGAATAATCACGAAAACAGAACACCCAAAATTGTTTATTTATGAAAAGGTAGATAATATTTTATTTGATAACGATATTAGACAAGAAAGAGATTATGTCAATATAAATATTTTTTCTTACATTAATGCAAAATTTGTACACGTAGAAAGACATTTTAGAATACAATTTAAAAGTATATATTTAAATATGTTGACAAAAATGTGCGAAGTAGAAAGGAGGGAAATTCAAAATTCCTTATCATTAGCATCCAATTCCCTAGACGAGTTTGCCTACAATATAATGCAAAAACCAGGATACCTCGCCAAACTTGCAGGAGAGGCTGTGCATATAATAAAATGTACGCCCACAAATGTGAAAATACATCACACCAAGGAATGTTACGAAGAGCTTCCAGTTGTAGCAGGTAACACAACATGGTTCCTTACACCAAAAACACATATATTGGTGAAAACAGGAACACAAGTTGACTGCGACACCATAATTCCTCCTTACTATAAGATAGATGGAAATTGGATAAATCTGCTGCCGAAACCAACAATAATAGAACAAAATATTACAATTTTTAAAACACGGATATCAAAGGACTGGGAACCAGAAAAGCTAAGCTTACTGGCCACCAGTGGAATTTACTCTCAGCAATATTTAGAGAAATTCGAGGAAAGATTACTCTTCCCACTTGAGAAAAAAGCAATTATCAATACAATAACACATATCACACAGAGTTCAAGTTCTGTAAAGGATGCTATTATGAAAAATCTTCTTACAGAAAACACACTGTCGCATATTGCCAAAAGCACCTGGAATAAAATTGTTAAAAAGTACGAGGAATACGGCATGATAAGTTCTGGAATAATAATGACACTTCTAATATGCCAACTCATTAAAATGATGGTTGACTTAATAATACGAGGATGTGCTCTACACACATTATACGGATGGTCAACGAAGTTACTCGGAGCCATCTTTAGTTCAGTGACCCACCTGCTGGTAGCATTAAATAAAAATAACGTTGAACAGAATATAAGAAAATCAGCTAGAGAAGAGATTGAATTACAAGAGGTAATAGTCCAAAGACCAATTATATCTAATCCTATTCTAAAGAACTCAACAATTCAAAAAAGGGTAGAATTTGAACTTCAACTACCAAAAACACCAAAATTCCAAAAGTTTAGACCTTTACCCCCAATCCCATTAACAGCTCCATCTATGAATGCACAAAATGACGGAAGTTCTACATCAGTATCTATATTTGAAATTTGATTTAAAATTTTATTTGATTTTAAAATTCTAAAATGTCAATCCTTTCATGAAATAAATATTATCTTAAGGGGGGAGGAAATATGATGTAACTAAACCCCAATAAATGTGAATAATATTTATTTCATTTAATAAAATAAAATTCCGACCTTAAGGGCGCAAAGAAAATTGATCTATATCACTTAACATGAGAATCGAGAATTAAAACGTGTAATATTATGATTGAAAATTTATTTTACTTTTCAATATTCACAAAATTATCGAATAATTATTTTTGAGTCTTACATTAGGAAAATTTGGAGTTTGAAAATCTATCTGTAGTCAGAACAATTTCATAGTTTTTCATCGTTAACTACTTTTATGCAAAGACAAATTTTAATATATTTATAATTTTAGTTTAAATATTTCATAATTCTAAGGTATTAAAATCAATCAGCGAAAAAAACTAAAGTTACCGACGACCATCTATTTCATTAATGGGAAAACAAGGGATAAGAAGGAATGGAGATGAAGAAAAAATTTTTAACAAGAATAACCTTCCTTTTCTTTTCATATATTAATCACAAGATATATACATCAATAGTAACGATTATATACTAAGCTTTAAAAATTATATCATCTCCTAAATAAAATATAATCTCAAACCGCGTTTGTACGAAACGCAACCGTACTCTCCAATCTACATACACATCAGTGATATAAAATAACTTTCGCAAACAATAGAAATCATCTTCTTTGCACGGCACCATTGATAGCTGCAATCGTCCATTTATTAAGGAAACCGAACCATCATGCACCAAGGATTCTTTCACCTCAGAGATATTGAAATTGAGGCCTACGATCCTCTCCCTTCCTTCAAAACCAAGTCTTGCCCATTGCGGTATCTGAAACAAAAATATAGGAAAGTGATGTATATACTTATATATGTATATATATTCTTTCTATTACAAAAATATTTTTCCAAGTCTTACCGTGAAGAATCGTGAAAGTGAAGGTCTGGAGTAGCTGCCATCTGTCTTCATTCCCGATTGGAACAAATTATTCCGGATACGGAAAAAGGATCGCTTGATTCTTTGGTAAAGGACGCGATGACACTGAAATATAAAACATCGTTTTTTATTTATTTTTTTTTTCCAAAACCATCAAGAAAAATTAATTGCGAAAATAAAACTATGTAACTAAAATCAATTATGTAACTTACGCTTATTACTGGTGCCATTGTTGATCTTGATGTCATCCTGAACTGAATACATTCACTGCACGTCCAACGCATTTTATATACAATTTTCTGTTGAACCAGCAAAATTTTGACGAAATCATACCTGTCTACTACGATTCCGTAGTCATTGCAGTCATAACGTTGCGAAAACGGGTGTTATTGACCCCAATAACCAGCACATCGAAAAAATTGCAACACAAGGAAATTGTAAACATCCTTCTACGAAATGAACCACAATTTTAAACGAACCATATTGAAATTATTTAAAAATTTCTCAAAACATTTTATGAAAGACGTTGTTGTAATTTGAAATTATTGTAACAGAAAATTACTGATGGCTAACTATTATTATACTTAATGAATCTCTACTATATTCAACAATCTAAGGGGGGAAGTGTTACGTCTGTGACGTATCTCTAAAATCAAATTAACAATGCATATGTATCGCCAGTAATTTTCTGACATACAAATGTCGTATATGCGAATTTTCACAATGTTGCTTTTTAATGCAAGCGGCATCACGCCGAAACGAGCGAACTTTACAACGTTGAAATTTTTTTAATACGAGGCAATCGTGACGTAGTAGTAGGTCATCAAACTTGCGTATTATATTTTCTTTAGAATCAGCATTTCGCAATGCGACTACGAATTTAATACGATTGGAGACAATTACATTGCCAAATAAGATGATCTCAATCATCTTCAACCTAATTTAACCGCTTAATAAATACGGCGACTCTCAACACACAAATCAGTAATCGTGCAAAAGTCGTGAGCTCCGTACCACTCCAGCCGACAAGAGGAGAAGCGAATATTTTATACGGGTCAAATACCCTACATTCAATTACGAAGAGAATTTCTTATATCAATAATTTCAATAACATATCGGTATTAATTAATAGCGCATACTACGCATCTATTTATCCATCAATCGAACCAATCAAATATAATTAGTTGTAAAGCACTAGCGATTTTGTATCAATTCATTGTAAAAGTTTATTTATTTAATTATTAAATAATTAGAAGTGAAATTGATTGAAACTGCAGCAGTGTATTTATTTCTAAACCCTCAACAGGAAAAAGGTAAATAGCCAAAATATATTTAACAGTCGAATATAAGAGTAGATTCCTCGACACTCAAGACTTAACACTATTATTTCATTCAATTTGTCTAACTTTGTAGCATCTTTTAAATTATATACTTCTATGTATTTATTTTGTGTTGGATCCCAAATTAACGGTGTTTGTATCGTAGTAATATTGTTATTATATTCATTGATATAATTATTTAAATGTATTTCATATTCGTTTTGTTCATTTATATGATTCTGTAACTGTTCGTTTAATTCATCTAATTCTCTTGCGTGTTGTATACTACTCACAATTCAATATACATATTTTGCACAGGATCCCATCTTAATGGACTAGGTTTTGAATCACCTTGTTCAGCCATCTTATATTTTACTAAATAATAGTTAATTATGTTAGAATTTATGTGATCAATCTGCGTAGCGTTAAAGTAGATATAGATATATAGATGTATGTAAGAGAGCAACGCCGTGCGGCGCGAGCAAGCGCCGCTGCAGTGCGGGGAGGGAGAGCGGTAGCCGCTCTAGTCAGACCGTTGCAGCGCGCCGAACGAGGCAGACGTGCGGAGTATTGTGAATATAGAGTGTGTTAAATAAAGCTTTTGTTTCATCTTGATTTGTTGAGTTTATCTTGTTGTCTTATCCTAAACTCCAACAGGTTATGGGCCCAGCACGCTTCCACTGCGCAAATAAGTGTAGGAGAAAACGCGAGAGAAAAAGTGACGTGTTTAGCCTTTGTGTCGTGAGATGAGAGAAAGATTCGAAAGCTGGAGAAAGAGAGGGGCTTTTCCTGCTTGCATCACAGGGCACGGTGTGCACTGGAGAGCGACAGGAGATTTTGTGCTCATCGGGAAGAAGTTTGCCAAGGAGACGCGAGATAGGGGCAAAAACGATGGCACAAGGCGAGCCCGGATCAAAGGCGAACAAAGGTATGTAAAAATACATGTATTTAGATACTCAGGAGAATAATTTCAAAGGTAAAAGTGTTGAAATACAAAATTGAATAGAAACGCGAGTCAAAGAACACGAGAGGAGAAACTCGCGAATCAGTAGAAAGCGAAAAAATCAAAATTGATGTTTGCGAATAGTTTAGCTAAAAGATAGAAAATCAATCGTATGAGAAAGTGAGAATTAGATCAGAAAATAAGAGAAAGTGCGCGTGCAAAATTGAGAGACGAAAAACAATGACTAAAATTAAAGAACAGAAAAGTGTAGCATAGAGAGGAATTCTGATGATTCTCAGAAGTGGCATAGGCGCGCAACAAGTTTGAGCGGGAACACGCACGTGTGCATGCGCGCGCAGCGAGCCAAGATGGCCGCCCGCGGTGTCGCCTCGTGGCTGCCTTCCTTTCCGCTCGAGGCGAACGAGGCGCCGTGTTGAGAGAGAGCATGGTGAGCGCGGGCGTCGCGGGGGGAGGGAGGGAGCTCGCGTATGGAGAGACGACGCGACAACGCGCGGAGTCGGAGAAGGAGCTCGCGCGCAGCCGTGACGCGCATACCGAAAGAGAACCGATAGTCGCGTGGAGAAGGGGCGCGCGAAGAAAGAGTTTTTGATAGCCACGCGAAAAAGGAGCGCGTAGCGAGTATGAGAAGTGATACTCGATGGTCGCGCGAGAGAGGGGCGCGCGACTCTATAGAGTATGAGAGAGAGGCTGCGTTTGCGCGGCGAGGTGACGCGCGGCACAGCACGAGAGACGGTATAGCTGCGTGCCACGGGGCGCACGCGGCGCAAGCGAATGCCGTAAACTAGACAGTGCCGTATATGTATGTAAGTATATACATAGCACATGAGAGAGAGAAAGAGAGACTTGATGTTCGCGCGGAAAGGGGACGCGCGGAGCACTACAGGAGAGTACAGGAGAGTACAGGAGAGTACAGAAGTAAGACTTGGTAGCTGCGTAGCATGGAGCACGCGCAACTCATCGCGAAATAGACAATAGTGTAAATGTATATGTACATATACACATTTAGGAGAAAGGAGAAACTGTAGCTTGTAGCGATGGAGCGCATACAGCTTCAGCGTTAAATATATGAACACATGTGTATATACATATGTAGCGCCCCTGAAACGCGACGGGGTGCATGCTAGCTGCACCGCGTCAACGCAGGAGGGGATTGCTAAAACAAATAGACAGATTCAGACTATAGGAGTTGGAGAAAACGTGTGCACACATGGAGTAAACACGCGCGTATTGGAGTAAATGACGTCAAAATATAGTCTGAATATCGCCTTCTGTTGGAGTATAAAGTCGTGCTTTTTGACGAGATTTTTGACAGTAAGAAGGTGCCAGGAGGACGTCACGATTCGAATCGGATCTGTCATTGAGACAGGTTTAGCTATACAAATGGAGTGTAAGCACGCAATTGACAGTTCTAAAATGGATCCATATGGAGTGTATATAGACAGTAAAAGTCGCGCGCATTTGGAGATAATATGTCATGATATTGAAGTAAATAGACAGTAGAAAAACTTGAAATATAATTAGAGGGTTTATGTACTAATGTAAAATTGAATTTTACAAACAAGCTGGACAGCTCAAGAAACTGATGGAGTCAGCTTGGATCAGGGAGGAGATCTACAAGGAATACTTTGGAGAGGAAACTTTCTTTGTCAAGAAGGACGATGGGAAAATTTACATCGCCTTCCCGGATAAAAATATGAAAAGAGTCGACCAGCACTTGTCCACGGAAGAGTACATCCATGCTCACCAGCACTGGGGAGAAATGGAAAAGGTGATCCCTTTCGGCCCACCACAACCTCCAGGTGGAGAGGCGGGTACGGAAGTATCTCCTGGAGCAAGTCTGGGGACAGTGAAGGAGCTGCTGGAGAAGCAAAAGAGTGACTTGAGGTCGGAGATGATTGATGACCTCAAGAAGACTCAGGTTTTGATGCTGGAGCGGTAAGCTGAGATGAATAAACAGCTTATAGAAGGGCTTGTGAGCAATCTGGGGCAGATGTTTAAGACAGCGCTTGGAGGGAGTGTACAGCCGCAAGTAGAGAGTCGGAGTCAAATTACAGAGCTGCCCACTGATTGTAAGGGTGTGACACCAAAAGAGAGAGAAAAGAAGATTTGGGACTTACCGGAGGGTAAAAAGAAAAGACGAGTGAGAACTAAAAATGAGGATAAAGCAGAAACTACTGCACCAAAGAAGACGACAAAGACAGCCATGCTGGCTCAAGGAGCATTTAAGGCTCAGAGCGACCGAGGTAAAGATCAAAGAAGAGGAGCAGGCAGGCTGAATAAGACGAGATGTTTCAATTGTGGGCTAATGGGGCACATGAGCCCTAACTGTCCAACTCCAGGTCAAACAGTCTGTTACACGTGCAGGAGACCGGGCCACGTAGCCAAAGATTGTTTGCGTGGCAAGAGAGCTGCTGAGAAACAGGAATGGAGGCCTGTCAAACAGTCGAAGCTGGAGGCTCGAGGTGCTCGAGGCACGCGGACATTTTTCTGCGGCAGAGGCGCGGGACGTAGCCGTGGCGGTAAGGCCGTAGGGAGGTTGCACCACCCGGCTGATCTTTGATGGCCTCAGAGAAGGAGGACTAAGGGGTACAAAGAGAAGGTAATAAAATGAAATTTTCTGATGACAAGGATAATTGTAGATAAAAAGGATAACCATTTGATTAAATACACTAATAAAGAAATAAAAATTAGATCAGAAACGGGTAGAGAGTTCAAGTTAAATAACGTATTGTATTCTGATGAGTTACGAGAGAATGTATAGTTACTTAGACAGTTTGTTGATCAGGGTTTACAAATCCATGTAGACAATTGAGAGTAGAATCAGTAAATGGAAAGGAACTAGAAAACGAGGGTCGTAAAAGTGAAAAGGGAATGATATTTTAGAGAGTAAATTGCCTAAATAATTAGATTTATTAACGACTGTAAATAATAGAAAGTTTCAAATTACAGAAAGTAGAACCGAAAATGACAAAACGGAAATTAGGGATAAGTTAGAAAACGAATCAGATTCTAGTGCAGAAATGAGTAAAACAATGCTGTGGCATTTGAGACTAGGTCATATGTCAAATAAATATTTGATAGAACTGGCAAAAGTTTACTCAACTTTGCCAGATAAAAGAGAGATTATGAGTGACAGAGATATCATAGAATGCGAGACGTGTTTTATTACTAAAAGCATGAAGTTGCATTTTTGCAAGATACGCAATAGGGCCGAAAAACCACTTAGAAAGATAGCTTTCAAACACAATACTGAGCAGTTAAGAGGGGGTTAGTTTGTGTTAGCCTCTTCAAAATACCGAGAAAGAATAATACTAAATTTGGAAACAAGTGTTGAAAGTTTTTCTAGCTTGGTATATTTTGACAGGGTACATAATTTATGTGCCAGAACAAAAGAAGTTATTCGAAAGCAGACATGTCAGATTTGTCGAAAATAAAGTTGAAACGGAGATTCATGCGTAAGGATTGCTCTCTTTGAGAATAGCTAAGCGGACAGGATTCGAAAGGGAGAGCAATTGAAATAAATCAACAAAGCCAAATAATTTAAGTATAAAAGAAAAGTAACAAATTTATTATAGCTTAAATCTAATTCACAATCGGTTCGGTTTTGGCGTAGATCTGAAACAAACAATGATAATACACGAGCATTAAGCCTGTTACTAGAGTACGCGAGTTTGGGGACGCGTGATCACGGTTCTTCACAAGTAGGCGAGTGCGCTCCCACTACTCGTGAACAACACCCGGGTAACGAGTGCGCTCATATACCCGGGGAATCATCTCAGCGCTACTTCTGGTGCAGAGTAACGAGTGCGCTCATATACTCCGCTCCGTCGGCAGGGCTCCAGGCTTTAGCGATTACGGCACTGGGCTGAGAGAATCCTTTCCACGGCGCACGAGGCGGTATTTATACCCGCTTCGCCGTGTGCTGTAGAAGCAGCGCGGTGGGGCGCGTTATAGCTTGCGCGTCGTATGCGACGCGTGGTCGCGGCGCTCGGTGGAGAGGGAAGCCGACTACTCAGTCGCCTGCTTTCTCTCCTCGCTGTACGAGCTCCGGTACTTGTATACATGCGTGTGTACATGTATGTACACATTCGTACGCTCGCTCTCCCATGCCGTTGACAGGTTCGGCTGCTTTCTCTTTCTAGCGCACGCATGCTAGGAGAGAGAAAGCTTCTTATGATCGCGATTTCGTATCGATGCGTCTATTGATCAGGTGCATCGTTACAAAGTGTACAAAGATGAGTATCCAAAAGGGGAAAAAGTCTCAACAGAGAGTATTGAATTCAGAGAGTCTGAAACACCAGAAAAGGAGGAATCTCTGGAGACACTAAAGGTCATGGAAACAGAGGGAGAAAAAGTGGTGTCAGAAAACAGATCGAAGCGTGGGAGACCTCGGAAAAATAAAGCGTTGATGACCTATTTGATTAATAAAGAGGAGGAATCGTCAGAAGAAAATGCTGAGTCAGATACAGAAGAAAAGGATTTAGCCTATCATGCTCTGTTGGCTAAAATTCAAGGAGATCCTCAGACGTACAGGGAAGCAATTAATTCTCCTGAGGGAGAAAACTGGAGGAAAGCGGTAGAATCTGAGCTTAATTCACTGAAAGAAAAAGGAGAATTTGAAATAGTAGCAAAGAAAAGTTTACTAACTCAACAGTCAAGTCGAAATGTACTGGATTCGAGATGGATTTTCAAACGAAAAATGGACGAGTCCGGAAACATTAAATTCAAAGCTAGATTAGTAATTCGTGGGTTCAAGGACAAAAACAATTACGATTTGAGAGAAACATATGCACCGGTATCAAGGTTACCCTTAGTAAGATCCTTTTTAGCCATAGCGAATAAGTACAAATTGAATCTGAGACAGCTGGATGTAGAGACAGCTTTTCTTTACGGAGAAATAGACGAGGACATATACATGGAGATTCCAGAGGGAGTGGTGAAAGAGAGAGAGATTAAGAACAATAATTTGTGAAAATTAAGTAAATCTTTGTATGGTCTTGAAATAAGTCCCAAAAGGTGGAACGATAAATTTACTCAGGTGATAGAGAGTTCAGGATTCAAATCAAACGATTTTGACCCTTGTTTATTTTTGAAATTGACTTCTAAAGGTTATTTAGCTACGTTATTATATGTAGATGACGTACTGTTGATGGAGCACAATAGTTACGAGATAGAACAGACAGTTAGGAGTCTGAGTAAAAGATTTGCCATTAAAGATATAGGACAGCCAAAGGAATTCTTAGGAATTAAAATTGAGAGAAATTTTAACAACTAAATTTTAAAATTGAGTCAGGAGAAATTTATAAACAATATGCTAGAGAAATTTGGACTTGGACAAACTCATCCTGTTTCTACTCCTAAGGTGACAAGTCAGGTAAAGAACAGAGAGAGGAAAGATCGGGAGAAAGACGAGAAAAGAAACTTGACCGTAGTTCCAAATAAGTTGTATAGAGAGGTCGTTGGATCTTGGATCGCTGGTATACTTGGCAAACTGCACACGACCACATGTATCGTATGCAGTAAATGTACTAAGTAGGCACTAAATAGAGCCCACCATTATTGAATGGAATATGGCTAAGAGAGTGTTAGAATACTTATTAGGGACTAAAAAAAAAAAAAAAAAAAAAAACACTGACATTTAGAGGAGAATCACAGGGAATAGTAGGATATTCGGATGGAAGTCTGGCTGGCTGCAGAAGCTCGCTAACAACTTGTGGTGTTGTGATTTAATTCTTTGAAGACTCTGTGGTTTGCAGGACGTATAAGCAATTGAGTGTAGCTTTATGCACTTGTCAAGTTGAGTATGTTCCGATAAGCGAGATTTGTCAAGAGTGAATGTCGCTGCGAAATTCCGTGAATTTCGTTATTAGACAGAATCAGTACCCAATGGTATATTGTGTATGGCATATGGCAGCTCAGGTTAGTGCTGATATTAATGGTGGCAACAAATTGAGGTATATGGTAGAGAGAACATTATATTAAAGTGTTTATAAATAATAATTGTATTAAATAATTGGACAGAATCAAAAGAGCAGTTAGCTGACATATCTACAAAGGCGTTGGAGAAAAATTTGCATGATAAACTAACATATAAAATACTTAATAAGAGACTTAAATTTTGTTCTATTCACAGGAGAAACTAACGACTAGAATGTACCTAGTCAAACTACAGGTAAGACTGCTGGGTGTTATTAGATAAGAGGCTGAAGCACCAGTGTAAATCAGTCAAAGGGAAGAAAACAGTTCCGACTCAAGACCAATGATAATCACACGGACCAGTATTTGTCCCGGATTTAATTAAATTATAATATGTAGAGATAGGTGTGTTAATATAAACCCAGATCTTATTTATATATGCGAGGCTACTGAATTGAGAGGGAGTGTTAGAATTTATGTGACCAATCTGCGTAGCGTTAAAGTAGATATAGATATATAGATGTATGTAAGAGAGCAACGCCGTGCGGCGCGAGCGAGCGCCGCTGCAGTGCGGGGAGGGAGAGCGGTAGCCGCTCTAGTCAGACCGTTGCAGCGCGCCGAACGAGGCAGATAATTAATTTAATTACGTAATTAATTACGAGGGTAATGAGGGGCTGCATAGCCCTTGGGTATACACCCAGGCAGTGGCTTAAAATAAAGGTCATTTTCATCCCCAAGCCAGGGAAGAAGAGTTACACGGAAGTGAAAGATTACCGGCCCATTAGCTTCACGTCATTTCTTTAGAAGATGCTGAAAAAGCTGGTGGACGATTATCTTAAAGAAGGACCTCTGAAGATCTGTCCGCTTCACGAGGAACAACTCGCGTATCGCACGGGCAGGTCAGTGGAAACAGCGCTTCTTTCAGTGGTCAACTACGTTGAAGAACAGCTTGGGCTGAAAGGAGTATGGATAGGAGCCTTTCTGAACGTTGAAGGAGCGTTCAATCGGACCTCTAGGGAGGCGATCTGGAAGGGTGCGGCAGAACATGGCATCCCTAAGAACATCATTGACTGGATCATGAGCTCCTTGGTAAGTAGGGAACTGACGACCTCCTGGATGGGACACTCGATAGGTGGGCGAGTATCCGAAGGCTGTCCCCAGGGTGGGGTTTTGTCCCCCCTGCTGTGGAGCCTGGTGGTAGACAGTCTACTACGAGTACTAAATGGGATGGGAGTCAAGGCGGTAGGATATGCGGACGATATAGCTATCCTAGCGAGGGGGGCTTATGAAGAAGTTCAAGGAGCCCTCAAGACAACGGAGGAGTGGTGCAGTAGGAAAGCATTGCGAATTCAAGGGGATAAATCGGTAGCCCTTATCTTCACAAAGCGCTATAAAATCAGAAAGCTGATGAAGATGAAGGCGGGAAACGTAGAGATTACTTTCGCGGAGGAAACCAAATATCTGGGGGTTATCCTCGATAGGAAGTTACTCTGGCGCAGGCACCTAGAGGAGAAATGTAGGAAAGCAATCTCCACTTTCTGGCAATGCAGAAGAGCATTGGGTGCAAGGTGGGGAGTGGGTCCACGGCAAATGCACTGGATCTACACTGCCATTATTGTGCCGAGGTTAACGTTTGCCTCAGTAGTCTGGTGGAGTAGGACACTGCGGAGCATGGATTGCGTGAAGCTGGACCGGGTACAGGCGCTGTTCTTAAGGGGCATAACTGTTACTAGGAGGAGTACACCCTGTTCCGCTATGAGAACCATGCTGAACCTACCGTCTCTGGCACTACACATCAAGTCTGAGGCAATGAATACGGCATACCGGCTTGATTGCGTCGGTCTGTGGAAAACGGACAGCAAGAGGCATAAACGGCTGTTCGGGGGTGCAATGAGGGAGCTCTGGAAAGAACGCCAGGATAAAATACCACCTCGGCCGGTAAGAAAGGGGAGATATAAAATCCACATTCCGGAGAGGGAGAGGTGGGAGGAATGTAAACCCAAACACGGCGAAATTTGTTCACGGACGGGTCTAGCGCAAAGGAGGGGGTGGGAGCTGGCTTCTGTGGACCTAGGCAGCAGGACCGCTTCTGCTTTAGGATGGAAAGCTACAACACGGTTTTCCAGGCCGAGGTACTCGCGATCAAGTCATGCGCGGAGGAACTAACAAGGGCTGGCAAGTCGGACAAGACTATTTGGATCTGCTCGGACAGCCAGGCGGCATTGAGAGCCATCGAGAAGACCGTTACTTGCTCTAAGTTAGTAATGGAAACAAAGACCTCGTTGGATGAACTAGGTACGGTTAACCTTCTCAACTTACCCTGGATCCCCGGTCACTTCGGTTGGAAAGGTAACGAAAGGGCAGATACTCTTGCTAAACAAGGGGTTCGTACTCACGGTCCCCTTACAGAGCAAGCTGGCATGCCGGCGCAAGAAGGCCGGAGCAGGATAGCTGCTCACATCAGGAGCATATGTAAGGCGAAGTGGCTCGCGACTGATGGTTGCAGCAAATCCAAGGCCATGTGGGGAGTAACGGGTGACCGATGGGGCGGAGAACTTCTCTCCCTCGGCAGGTGGCAACTCAGAAGGGCAGTGGAACTGATAACAGGGCACTGCGGCCTGCGAGATTTCCAACACACAATAGGTAAGGCAAGCTTCCCGTACTGTCCAAGGTGCGGGGAAGACTGTAAGGAAACTCCAATCCACGTGATCTGTGAGTGCCCTGCACTGGCGGCATGCAGAAGGAAGTGGTTTGGCAGGGCTGTGGCAACATCAAAAGAGATCAGGGAGCACAGCATTAGGGAGGTCCTAGATTACTGCTCTGCAGTTGGCTTCCCCTAAGGTCGGATCCGAGGTAGGTGGGGAATAGCGTACAATGGCAAGCAAGCTAAGGGCGCTACACCGTTTTGGTCCCCACGAGTTCACAATCTAATCTAATCTAATCTAAGAGAGCAACGCCGTGCGGCGCGAGCGAGCTACAGTGCGGGGAGGGAGAGCGGTAGCCGCTCTAGTCAGACCGTTGCAGCGCGCCGAACGAGGCAGACGTGCGGAGTATTGTGAATATAGAGTGTGTTAAATAAAGATTTTGTTTCATCTTGATTTGTTGCGTTTATCTTGTTGTCTTACCCTAAACTCCAACAAATTACATTAAGAAAAGTAATTTACATTAAATGTATAATTAAAGTAAATTTTAATTATATTATGTAATTAATTATTGTTTTATATTTTTTCTTAAATTATTTTGATCAATTATATTATATTATTCAAATATCGTTAAGAAGATCATAATATTAAAATATCATATGAATATTTTATTGTATATTTATTAAATTTTAAAATGTTATTATTTTATTTATACCATTATTAGTTTATTATATTATAATCTTATTATTTAAATTAATTATCTAATATTTCTTTCCAAACAATATTTGTTACTTCTATTTTATTTACAGATTCATTTTGTATATATGTATATATATGGGAGCGTCTAAAAGGCGCTCTGTTTAACTCGCTCATAATCGTATGCTGCGTCTTTGAAAAAAAAACCAAGGACCTATATCGATAGATTTTTTTCTCCTCGTTCCAATTGCGCCATTGTTTTTATTGCGAAACGCGTTCTTCCGGACGAAAACTCGAGTTGAATATTGAAAGCCATTTTTCTCAAAGTATATCATGTTTTTTTTCAAAATAAACTACACCATTGGAAAGTACAACTCTTAAGCTTCAAAACCCTATCTTGGAGAAGTTGGAGAAATAAAGGGTTTAAAAGTAACAACATGAAAAAGACAGCGCCGAGGGTCCGCGCGAGCCCCTCGCGCCCGTGCGTACGGCACGTTTAAGTGCACGCTCTATTCAATTCGCTAATAATCGTGTACCAAGTCTCTGAAAAAAGAACTAAGGACATATATCGATAGATTTTTTCCTGCTCTTTCCAAGGGTGCTATTATTTTTATTCCGAAATGCTTTCTTCTAGTTGAAAATTCCATTTGAATGTTTAAACTCTATTTTTTCAATAAAATATCAGTCTTATCTTCAAAATGAATTATATTCTTCAAAAGTACAAGCCTTAAACTATAAAATATTATATTTTTAAGTTGAAATATGAAAAGTTCAAAAATAGTAAGATCAAAAAGACAGCGGCTGCCCGAACTTTTTACGCTATGCTCAAGGGCGGATTAATACACGCGATGTGCTATTTCGCCCTTTCTTTTTTGTAAATATAAAATGTTTTGTAACTTACAATGCCAATGCGTGGACATAATTTTGTGGATCTAGTTGTAACAGTTAGTATAATATTACAATGAACTTTGTTCATTTATATAACAAAATTTGAAAAACATAATATATTAAACATAAAAATATCCATGAACGCACTGAAAGCAGTGAAACAGAAATTTAAAATAACCTTATAGATTGTTTAATCTGGCATAACAATATTACCTTTTCCTTTAAATTCTAATTTTTTTACATTTTTTTGATTTTATAAGAATTGTCCTTTTTGCGACATCCGCTTCTTTCTTTGTTTGAGTTTTAAGTACTTTTTCTTTTTTGATCGGTGGATATAATTGAGAATCTTCTGACGCTGAAAATCTTTTAAGTTCTAACTTTTTGGCATCATTTAATAATTTAATACAATGAAACAATTGAGTTCCAGGTATTGTCTTAGCTGAGGCTAGCCTGTTTTGTAGCTTTTCTGTAGCCTTTAAGTAATCGTCTTTTGATGAAAAAAGCACTCAATATTTTTGAAATACTCAGTTGCCCATTTGTATAAATCTTGGGGCGTCAATAGATAATTGTCGGATACTTTCCGTAAACTTTCTCGTCTGGCATTGCTTTTCACGGAAGCACCTATTCCATCACATGCATTTTTTCCGTGGGCTGTTGCATGAAAATGCCACTCACCATCAACAGCAAAATCATCATAATGATGAAGAAGATTTTGGAAATTGCGTTTATTTTTAAAATGTTGCGCAGCTCCATCAGTAAAATAAATAACTTTTCTAACTAAATCGAAAGACTTTTTAAGGAAATTAATTATAATTTCTTGTATTAGATAAACTGCAACAACGTCATGAATTAAACTATCTGAGAAAACTACCATGCTTTCGTGTTCAATTTTAGATTCTGATCCTTTATAGTAAATGACTATTGTAGCTAAACTACATTGATTATTATTATAATGAAATGATTGTGCCGCATCTTGTGCTATAAAAGCATAGTTTTCTGAAAAATCTAGAGAAATTATAAACTCTCCTTCAGATAAGGATTCTCTCAAGAATTGAAAATAAGAAGACTGTTGTTTAGAAATAAATGAATGAGTCTTAAGTTTATACAAAAGAGGAAAAAAAAATATCGATAAATGAAGACTTAGAAACGTTTTCAGTTTGCTATATTGATCTATCGGTAGTTTTACACATTTGAAACTTTATTTCATTAATCTCAGAGCTTTCGAATAATAATTCTAGATCATTTTTTAGAGGTTCGACACCAGGACAATTTTCGCACATATTTAAATAGCATTTCGCTGTTGGACTTTTACAAACTATTTCGGCTATGCAATCTTTATAAGTGTTCATTCTATCAAAAGAAACTCCTGAGTTTCTTAAACCAACTAACAGAAGTTTAACATTTTGATGATAAACGCAAACACACACTGAATGTCTCCCACTACTACCAGCTAAAACACAATATTTAGGACGACATTCGGCAAATTTACTGAATCCTATTTTCGATCCAGGATACTGTTGCTTATATTTTAAATATTGTTCTCGAAGATTGTATAAAACAAGCCGTTTCTGGATGTAACTTTTTGTGCCATCATCATTTTTTATACATTTGTTATCTTTATAGCCTGGCATAATTCTACTATTCTCATCACTTTCATAGAAGAGCTTTGCTTGATCTAAAGTATCACTTGATATTTTTTTATTTCCTCTCTTGTCATTTAATTGGGCTGGATTATCAAATAATTTACATTTCGATGAAAGTCGACGAGACAAGTTCGAAAATCTAGCTACTTTGTGAGTGCTCCAGTTTTTAGGAAGTAATTTCAAAAGTAATACCTTTTTCATTTTTGTCAAATTTTGGTCATTCAACAATTTTTTCAAATTAAAAATAATTTCTTTAGAGTCTTCTATTGAAATCTCACTCTCTTCTTCAATCTGAGCATTAGATTTTATTCGACAAGAACCGCATATTTTGTCTCTATCAGTTAAATGCGGATAACAAGCTCTAAGTTTATCGGAAACAAACCTAAGTTTCGATAAATGCTTTATTTCATCAAATGGATTACAGCAACGATTTAAAATGTTAGACATTTTATTAAGCTTTTTTTTATTAAGGCAATAGACAAAGGGGCAAAGTAATAAGGCATGTGCATAAAGCACCTGGCTAGTGGGCGACGCAGGCCTCTATTTAAGCCCGCGGGGTGATGTTTTTCATTGAAGGTAGCGCGCTTGGTGCTTGCCATCTAGCAGGCACTTCGGGTACTAATCCTGAACAGAAGCATTTCGCAATAAAAACAATGGCACCATTGGAAAGAGCAGGAAAAAATCTATCGATATTGGTCCTTGGTTTTCTTTTTTCAAAGACGCAGCATACGATTATGAACGAGTTAAACAGAGCGCCTTTTACGCAAAAAAAGGCACCGCGCGCGCTCGGTGGCCCGTTTCTGCTGGACGCTCCCATATACACGGTGACCCATTTTAATCGCTACACCCGGATTTTTCGGATCCTAAGACAGATACGAAAAAATGATTCAGACAAAAGTTGTAGGGGACGAAGGGGGCCAAACGATGGTCCTAACAGCTTTGACCTTGAACTTGACCTTCAAGGTTATTTCAAGGTCAAGTGGTTTTTTTTAATAGGAACACCTATTTTTGACCCCGGATTCGGAAAGAGCGGGAAATTTTACGTTCAAAATCATATTGAGACTTTTTTTTCAAGGTCATTTCAAGGTCATTTCAAGGCCAAATGAAGGTCGAACTCCGAAAAATCCATTTTAAGTCGTTTTTTCCATGAGTCACAGGCTTAAGTGGTTCAAACTGATCGTAGGTTTAATAGGGAAACCCACACACACCCAAAACTTTCACATCCTAGTAAACAAATATCAAACTTGCACATCCGAACCCCATGCTCTTCATAGCCTCACATGCTAAACTGTTACACCAGACATCCCCAGTCCCACACATCTCTACCCCATGTCTGATGTTTGTTTAACGGAAACTTCAAGATCATTAAAGCTTCTGTTGTAAATGTGTCAACCTTACGTTTAGCGCTACCCAGAAACAACGACGTGGACGTAGTAAGGATTGTTTCCTTTGGGGTGCTTGATTAAAGTGAGTCCCCTTGCCTCTCACTGTTCAGGGTGCTTGATTTAAGTGAGTCCCTTCGCCTCTCACTGATCGGGGTGCTTGATTAAAGTAAGTCCCCTTGCCTCTCACTGTTCAGGGTGCTTGATTTAAGTGAGTCCCTTCGCCTCTCACTGATCGGGGTGCTTGATTAAAGTGAGTCCCCTTGCCTCTCACTGTTCAGGGTGCTTGATTTAAGTGAGTCCCTTCGCCTCTCACTTATGTGTTTATCTAACCTCGAAGAAAATGTTCGAAATTACGACCATTTGCTTCCAGGCACATAGTCAAACGCCTTTGGAAGTGGCGAACGGTGTTTAGCAAAGTTTGCCCTGGAATGGCAGCGCATGCTCGACGAATTCTGTCCATCATGTCTACTCTTGTGGTGGGCCTTTCCTCAAAAACGGCATTTTTTAAATACCCCCATAAGTAAAAATCTGGTGATGTAAGATCTGGTGAGCAAGCAGGCCATTCAACCGGACCACCTCGACCAATCCATCTGTTACCATACTGCTCATTCAAAATTTCTGTTCCGTCAAGATTTTTGTACAAAAAAGAAATGTTGTATCTTTATTCTTTTGAAAGTTATGAGTAAATTAAAGATATGAGCTGTAAAAAAATGTCATTGTTTAAAAAGAAAAGTCATAACTTTCAAAAGAATAAAGATACAACATTTCTTTTTTGTACAAAAATCTTGACGGAACAGAAATTATTTGTAAATGTGCCTTTAATGATTACATTATCAATATTAGTATTTCTCAAGTTTGAACGGCAATAATTCACAATATTTAAAATAAAAGCAAGTTTTAGTATTATGTGCAGTTCAAATTAGAAATAATTTAATGATTGTTACTTTATTATAAAACTTACAATTACAAAAGTGTGACAATCGGAGTACTTTTGGCAAATACACTTAGTCAGATAAAGTTACCATAATTTAGGAACATTTTTCTTTTTTGGTCGCGACCGTATACGGGCAAATATTATAATTATTAATATTTTTTATACCATTTCACTATTCAAATTTAATAGTAATTAATAGCTGGCTCTGAAATGGCTGACTATCCGCCCAACGAGATCGTTGACATGATGTTGGCTTTAGGAGAAAGCCGAAGTAATTATCGTGCTGCGGCAAGAATTTATGCTGAACGCTATCCAGACAGACGACACCCTGACGCTATGGCTATCAGACGTTTAACTTAAAGAGCTCGTGGTGGACACATGGTTCGTCAACGTAGGCGCCATCAATATGATGAAAATGATAATCGGGTTGTGACTATTCTGGCAATAATTCATCTTGACCCACAGATAAGCGCTCGTCGAATCGAAAGGGAAATCGGTCTTCCAAAAAGTACATTTTTAAGAATTATGAAGGTGCTTAGATATCATGCGTATCATATTACTCTGGTCCAAGAGCTACAGTTTGCTCATTTTCAACAGCGTATTGTGTTTTGCCAATGGGCTTTACAAATGATAGAAAATGATCCAGACTTTTTTAATTTTGTTCTTTTTTCTGATGAGGCAAAATTTCAAAGTGATGGGGAATTGAATAGACATAATTGTCATTACTGGTCTGATGTTAATCCTCATTGGGTCAGAACTGTAAACCATCAAAGACGATGGAGTATTATGGTATGGTGTGGGATTATTAATGGATGTGTGATTGGCCCTTATTTTTTCGAAGAAAATGTTAATCAGCACACGTACTTAACGCTAATAAGAGATGAACTACCTGTATTGATGGAAGATGTTGACTTCGAAACGCGACGAAGAATGTGGCTCCAGCAGGACGGCGCAACACCACATTTCGCTCGAATTGTCAGGACTTTTTTGAATGAGCAGTATGGTAACAGATGGATTGGTCGAGGTGGTCCGGTTGAATGGCCTGCTTGCTCACCAGATCTTACATCACCAGATTTTTACTTATGGGGCTATTTAAAAAATGCCGTTTTTGAGGAAAGGCCCACCACAAGAGTAGACATGATGGACAGAATTCGTCGAGCATGCGCTGCCATTCCAAGGCAAACTTTGCTAAACACCGTTCGCCACTTCCAAAGGCGTTTGACTATGTGCCTGGAAGCAAATGGTCGTAATTTCGAACATTTTCTTCGGGGTTAGATAAACACATAAGTGAAAGGCGAAGGGACTCACTTAAATCAAGCACCCTGAACAGTGAAAGGCAAGGGGACTCACTTTAATCAAGCACCCCGATCAGTGAGAGGCGAAGGGACTCACTTTAATCAAGCACCCCGATCAGTGAGAGGCGAAGGGACTCACTTAAATCAAGCACCCTGAACAGTGAGAGGCAAGGGGACTCACTTTAATCAAGCACCCCAAAGGAAACAATCCTTACTACGTCCACGTCGTTGTTTCTGGGTAGCGCTAAACGTAAGGTTGACACATTTACAACAGAAGCTTTAATGATCTTGAAGTTTCCGTTAAACAAACATCAGACATGGGGTAGAGATGTGTGGGACTGGGGGATGTCTAGTGTAACAGTTTAGCATGTGAGGCTATGAAGAGCATGGGGTTCGGATGTGCAAGTTTGATATTTGTTTACTAGGATGTGAAAGTTTTGGGTGTGTGGGTTTCCCTATTAAACCTACGATCAGTTTGAACCACTTAAGCCTGTGACTCATGGAAAAACGACTTAAAATGGATTTTTCGGAGTTCGACCTTCATTTGGCCTTGAAATGACCTTGAAAAAAAATGTCTCAATATGATTTTGAACGTAAAATTTCCCACTCTTTCCGAATCCGGGGTCAAAAATAGGTGTTCCTATTAAAAAAAACCACTTGACCTTGAAATAACCTTGAAGGTCAAGTTCAAGGTCAAAGCTGTTAGGACCATCGTTTGGCCCCCTTCGTCCCCTACAACTTTTGTCTGAATCATTTTTTCCTATCTGTCTTAGGATCCGAAAAATCCGGGTGTAGCGATTAAAATGGGTCACCGTGTATATAGTTTGGATTTTTACATCGTGAAAGTGCTACGTACAATTATCCATGGGAAAATAATTGTTTTTTTTAAATATTCCTACACTATTAAAACTTTGTCCTTGTGATTTATTAATAGTTATAGCAAATGCTAATATAATTGGAAATTGTTTTCTATATAAAATGAATGGTAACGATGATGATTCACAAGTATTTAGTGTAATGCGTGGTATAAATACTTTATTTCCTTTATTTTCTCCAGTAATGATTTCAGCTTCAATATTATATTTATATAAATTTGTTATTTTTAATCGTGTTCCATTACATAGTCCATCAACGATGCTAAGATTACGAATTAACATAACAATTGCATTTTTTTTTAATTTTATTTCATATGAAGATAAACCTTCTCGTATATTATTTAACATTTCTATCGGAAAATTTAAATGTATATTTTCATCCGTTTGATCTACTCCTTTATGTGTTGCGTAATCTATACTATAATATGTCACAGTTTTATGTTCAATTAAGTTCAATATTTTATTACTTAATATATTTACTTGTTCATTATGTGAACTTAATATTACATTTTTTGAAAAATGATAATTTTTATTAATATTTTTATATATTTCATGACAAACATCATTTGTTTTCCATTTATCTGGAATTTTAAAGTGATCAATTTTTCCTTCTCCAATATATAATAAAAATGATGCAAAAGCATTATCTTGCGTGCGAATGTTTATTTTTAAATGGAAAATTTTAAACGAAGGCCAAAGATAAGAATTTTTTTAAAATCTCGAAAATGTTTACGACTCAGCGCCCCCTCACCCCCTCGCGCTCCCTCACTTCCCCTCGCGACCGTTCGCCCCCCTCCTCAGCGCCCCCCTTAGCGCTCCCCTCACTCCCCCCGCAAAATAACGTAAAAATGTGACTGGTTATACGTTTTTTTGAAAGAAATTGTTAGAGGCTTTAAATATTCCTTATTACATGTTCGATATATATCTTCCATTTCTTCTAAAATGTCCCCGATAACAAAAACTTGTTGTCCTTTGATAATGTCCATTTCTTCAGAACAATGATAAAATTTTTAATATATAAATATTCAGTGCTACTGACTATAGATTTATATCCTTCTTAAAGTTTATCCAAAGGAGTTATAGAAGTATCCACAACTTTGATATTATTATAATTTTGCACGTGTAAATATAATATATTATTTTGTTATTCTAAAATGTCCCCGATAATAAAAACTTTTTGTCCTTTGATAGTGTCCATTTCTTCAGAACAATGAGATACTATTATGAGAGTGGTTATATATGGCTATTGGCGAAGGATACCACTTAAAATAACAATCCAACGCATCAATGAACAGTGCCTCCAGGGTGACGTGGAAAACTGTTCGTCTCTTCAACCAATCTTTATAGTTAAATCAATTTAAAAAAATAAATAAATAAATATACAAATAAATAAATATCAATATTATTACATAGAACTTGCTATACTCGACAATTCTTCTAATTAATTATATCATGATTTATAACTGAAACAATTGAGGTGGGGTGAGGGGGGGGGCGAGGGGGGTGAGGGGGGCGAGCCTCTAACAATTTCTTTAAAAAAAAACGTATAACCAATCACATTTTTACGTTATTTTGAGAGGGTGAGGGGGGCGCTGAGGAGGGAGCGAGGAGGCGCGAGGGGGGTGAGGGAGCGCGAGGAGGGGGCGAGGGAGCGCGAGGGGGGGTGAGGGGGCGCTGAGTCGTAAACATTTTCTTACAACTATATAATATAGGAAGATATATATATCTTCCTATATTATATAGTTGTAAGGCTCAAAATGGGTACCTACCCCCTCCACTCCGCTCCACCCCGCTCTATTTGCCCTCCACTTTTCCTCCACTTTTTACCGTGAAATTCTTTCAAATTTTACGTTATTTTGAAGGGTGTCTGCCCCTCCACCTCCCATCCACCCCACTCCACCCCGCTCCACCCCGCTCCACCCGGTTCCACCCGGCTCCACGTCCGCTCACCGACCGCTTCACCGACCACTCCACCTACCCCTCCACCTATTTCTTCGCATATAATTCATCATAGATATTTTGCGTATAGTCAGTTTTTCAGCTTTTTTTATTTACTACATTTACCAGTTTTCCACATCATCGGTGAGGTACTGTTATGGGCGCGTTGAATTTTTGATTTTATTGTGCTTAAGTGTTTTATATAACAAATAATAATAATTATATGTGATAATGAGACATGCCAAAATCATATAAAATTATTGTTAATCATTTTTTATATAATAAGTCTAAACACAACCATGGAATTCATCGCCAATAGCCCTAAAAACCATGGGAGTCGTCCCTCCATCCTCCTTGACTCCAACCTATCCCATCCTTCCTCCACCATGGAAGATGTGAATCAATTTTCATTAATAAATGTTATCAATTTTAATTAATTTTAATCAATTTGTATTAATAATTTTTAATAAATGTAATGAAAATTAATTCCCATCTTTATTACATGTAATAAAAAAAATATTTCATATAAATATATTTATATTGAATTTTTTTATTATATGTAACAAAACAATCAGACTATTTATATGATATTATGCTTATAAGAAAGTACAACATGTCTTATACTTTCGTAAGAGAATAATATTATAAATAAAATGATTATTGATATAAATTTATTTGGGGATATTTTAATCTATATAAATTTACATATAAATATATAAAGAAATAAAAAAAAATAATAATAATTCTTAAAATAATATATTAAAAAGTATAGATTAAACGTCAAAAATTTCTTTCCAAACAATGTTATCAATTATTGAGGAATTTTCTAAAAGATTTTCAATAAATATATTGTTAGGATTTTTACATCGGGACAAAGCAATATATAATTGGCCATCTGAAAATAAAGGTCGTCTAATGTAAATACCTAAAGAATTAAAACTCTGACCTTGAGATTTATTTATTGTTATAGCAAAAGCTAATACAAGTGGAAATTGTTTTCTAAAAAGTGTGAACGGAAATGAAAAGAATCTCCAGTATTTAATGTTATTCATGCACTGAAAAAAAAGTATTGTGCGCACGGCAATACCAAAGTTGGGATACGGAGTATTTTACTGAGAGGAATTCGTACTATTTCCACCGCAATATGTATTCCTCTACAACCAAAATCGGATATTCGCGCTATATGCAAAATCAGTATAGCTGTGAGAGCAATACCGATACTTGAGTCAACTAAACGTTGGTTCCCATACAGAAACAGCCGGGCACAGCACGCTGGAAGACGCGACAAGTGCGCGCGGATTATTTCCACTTCGTCTTTTCTACGACTGCTAAAAAATTATGGATATCTGGGTGAAAAAAGGTGGTCTAGGTGTTCAGGGTGGCCGATGACGGAGTCTAGGTGGTGCGCTCCGTAGCTTTTAACCTCTACGTGTCGAAACGCATCCAATGCTTAGTCTAGGTGTTTAAGATAGCCGATGACGAAGTTTATAGTTTTTTCCCGCCGTAGGTTTTTGCCTCTAGGTATTGGAACTCACCGAATGCGTGATCTAGATGTTCGGGCTGATGACGGAGTCTAGGTGGATCTCACTGTAGTTTTTTTTGCATCTAGATGTCGGAATGCATTCCATGCGTTGTCTAGGTGGTCGGGATAGTCGATGACGGTGTCTAGGTGATGCGCTCCGTAGTTTTCATCGACCACCACGTTTTCGATGCGTTCCAACACATAGAGGCAAAACACTATTAAGCGTAGCACCTAGACATCGTCATCGCCTACCCCGAACAGCTGGACCATGTATTAAATGCGCCCTGATACCTAAACGCAAAGAACTACGGAGCGCACCACCTAGACTCCATCATCAGGCACCCAGAAGAGTTAGAGCACTCATTCGTTGCATTCCAACATCTAGAGGCAAAAAACTACGGAGCGCACCATCTAGACATCGTTATCGGTTACCTCTAACACCAGGACGACGTATTAAATGCGCCCTGATATCTTAACACAAAAAACTACGAAGCGCATCACCTAGACTCCATCACTGTCCACTCCAAAGACCTAGACTACGGATTCGATGGGTTCCAACACCTAGAGGCAAAAAACTACGCCGCGCACCATCCTGACATCGTCATCGGCGATCCCAAAGATCTAGACCGTGCATTCGATGCTTATAATTATCGATAGTTCTTACCCACAACCTACATCTTTGACGTTTGCGCATATAAATTTCAGGTTATATACATATATATATATATATATATATATATATATATATATATATATATATATATATATATATATATATATATATATATATATATATATATATATATATATATATATATATATATTGTGCTCAAAAACAACTTAATATTGTCGTCACAGCAATACTAAATCTTTTGAGAGCGAAACCGAACTAACAAAACCAGTTTAGTTGTCACAACTATACAGTATCGGTATGAGCCTAACAGCTATACTTTTATTGCTGTCAGACCAAAAATATTGTCAGATTTCATATACTTTTTTTTCAGTGTGGTATAAAAACTTCTTCACCGATCCTTTCACCCGTAATTATTTCGGCTTTAATATTATGCTTAAATAAACCCGTAATTTTTAAGCGTGTACCATTATACATTCCTTCTGATATACTTATATTTCTGATTAACATTACAATTGCATTTATTTTTAATTTCAATTCGTGTGGTGGTAGACCTTCTCTAATATTATTAAGCATTTCTATTGGGTAATTTAAGTGTATAATTTCGTCTGTTTGATCAACTCCTTTGTGAGTTACGTAATCTAAACTATAATATGTATGTGTTTTACCATGTGATAAGTTCAAAACTTTATTATTTATAAGTTTAGTATCGTCATTATGTGGAGCTAATATTATACGATCTACGGAATTTTCAAGATTGATATCATCATAAATTTTATTACATACATTTTCGGTCTTCCATTTATTTGGAACTATAAGTGGATTAATTTTACCTTCACCTAACTCTAATAAAAATGAAGCATATTGTTTATTTTTTGAGCGAATGTTTTCAGTTAATTTTAAAACTTTAAAGAGAGGCCATAAATGAGAAAATTTTTATTGTGTCCTATACTATACTGTCTCAGTATCCATATTTTAGGACTGGCAGAATTTGTCTAAAATCGCCTCCTAATACTATCAATTTACCACCAAATGAAACATCACTGTAACATATATCTTTGAGTGTTTGATCAACAATTTCCAAAGCTTTTTTTGGGATCATTGATGCTTCATCCCAAACTATAATATCTACTTCCCGTATTTTTTTTTTATCTGATTCTAATTTTAGAAAAGCACTTTCAATACTGTTTAAATCTAAAGGAAGTCTAAAAGTACGATGACTTGTCATTCCTCTAGGTAATAAAATAGATGCGATTCCTGTTCAAGCCATAGATAACATTTTTTTATTCAAAGATAAAATATGATATATTGAAGTCTTGTATATGAAAGTTTTTCCTGAACCTCCAGGTCCATCAATAAAATAAATTTTATTTTTGTTAGTTATAATTTCATTAAAAATTAATCTTTGATTAATAATTAATTGATTAAACAAAATTTCAAAAAGATTTTTACTGTTTGCTAAATTTTCAGGACTTTCTTCGATACTATTTATTGTTGGTTCAGGTAAACTATAATCTTTACAACTTTTATCTTCAGTTTGTAAGATATTTTGAATGTGTGACAAAGCATTATTTTCTTTATTTTCTTTAAAATCTTCAGTAAAAAATTTTTTGAATTTATTTAAAATTAAATTACCTTGAATATTTTCAGCTAAGATAAACTATGCAAAGAATTTACGTAATTGAAAAGGAAGCATGATATTACTTGCTTCATCAAAAATAATATAAATTTGAGAATCATCTTCTATTAAACTCATAGCAAGTGCTGCTTCTTTATATGTTTCATATGAGACGTTATTAAATGTTCGTAAATCTTTAAAACAAGTAGCACCTTTTATGCGGTTCAACAGTAATTTAAGAAAAAGTCTTTCATTATCAGTAGGTGAAACAATATTTAATCGCCCAATCGCATCAAATTGTTTATTGCGTTCTCTACTTTTCCATACTTTAGATTTGGTAAATCCATAATATCGAGGAATTTCAACATATTTTATATTTTTCGCAAACTGATCGATTTTGTTTAATTTAAACCACGCTGTTAAAGTAGCTTCTCTATTACGCAAAGCTTCAAATTCTTTATTTTCTTCGAAAACAATTTTTTGTTGATTCTCGGTATGTACTGCTAAACGAATGACAGTATGGCTTCTACCACACAAAGGAAACGTTTCTAGGCGCCAAGCGGCTTCCATTGGGCTCAAATATCTACCGTCAATATATTGTGAAATTTCATCAAAAACTACAGAAGTCTATTCATCTACTTTATGTATTTTCTGAATTTTACACAATGCTCTGTCACCTCCTTTATGTATATAATCAAACATATATTTGATACTTTGAATTGATGCACAATATTCAACGTTAATATGACATTTATATTATACAATAAAACTATTATATGAAACTACCATTTTATTATCAACATAAACGATTGGACCAGTTTTTGTTTTATATGTATGATTATCTGCAGAATTATCTTGTCGTCGATATTCTGGATAACCATTTTCTTTCAAAATTGTAAAATCACGAAATTGTTTAGGAAATCTCTTTTTACATATAGATTTATCTTTAACAATACAAGGTGATTTATTTGTATGAGGCCCATGCAACATATATTTAATTACTAATTTTTGCATCTTTTTATTATTATTATTTGGAATTTCTGCAGAAATATATTTATCAATTGTGTTAGGAGTCATTATTTTATTATTCAGATGTAATGTAGACAAAAACGTTACATTCCTATAAATGAAATAAAACAAAATTTATAAACTATTGCATATTATTAATACCCTTACAACAACATCACTCACCTAAATTCTTAAAAGTATTACGTAATTTTTCAATATTATGTTTCTTTTTCTTTATTTTTTTTTTGTATAAACCCTGAATTTAATTTTTTCAATTATTTTCTTCTAAACTTTCAATGTATCTTAAATATTTTTCTTCATATAAAATATAATCTGCAACTATAATTATAAAATTATTTTTATATCATATTATTGTATTTTTTAAAATAATCAATTCATATATAATTAAAACTTAAATACTAACTTTCCATATTTATTTGATCTAAATTTTTGTAATTGTTATTCATTATACTTAATACAAATTTTACATAAATAATATGATTTTATATTCTGATAGAAAATAAACTACATGAATAACATACATAATGTATTCTTTTGTTATATCAATAGATAATATCACATTTATATCTCTTTTATGTCTTTTCAGTCTCGATTACTTCTGTGTTTAGCTCTCCAATTTTATTTTTAATGTATGTCTAGCAAATTTATACAAAAAAAAAGAATTTTTTTTAAACAGAAAAATAAATATTTCTAAATTTAAAAAATACAATTCAGTTTCCAGTTGTGTTACCTTTTTCTATAATATTTTTTTTTAACAATTACACCTTAGAAATGGGGGTTGGCGAGCGGAGCGACCAGGAGGCGAAGCCCCCCTAGTATACATACATATATATATATATATTACTATTGCTATTAGTTTGATATGGGGTAGGCAACCAGCACCTTTTAACATACTCGCTTTCTGAATCAATACTTATGATAATACAAAACTTTAGTGCCAAACCTTCCACATTTCGAGAAAAGGTGTCACTGCTATGACACATTCTACGAAAAAGTATCACTCCCATGACGCATTCTACGAAAAAGTGTCACTCCCATGACGCATTCTACGAAAAGGTGTTACTACTATGACACATTTTGCGAAAAGCGCTACACCTCCTATGAAAAAGTGTTACACCTCCTATGAAAAAAGTGTCACTTCTATAACACATTCTACGAAAAAGTGTCACTCCTATGACACCTTTCAGGAAAAAGTGTTACTCCGTCTATGAAAAAGGTGTTACTCCTATGATGCGTTCTACGAAAAAGTATCACTCCTATGACACATTTTGGAAAAAGCGTTACTTCACCTATGAAAAAGTGTCACTCCTATGACACATTCTACGAAAAAGTGTCACTCCTATGAAAAAGTGTTACTCCTCCTATGAAAAAGCGCTACTCCCCCTATGAGAAGGTGTTACTCCTATGACACATTCTATGTAAAAGTGTTACTCCTTCTATGAAAAAGTGTCACTCTTCTTATGGAAAAGTGATACTCCTATGACACATTCTACGAAAAAGTGTCACTCCCATGACACATTTTGGGAAAAAATCTCACTCCTATGATACATTCTACGAAAAAGTGTCGCTCCTATGATACATACTATAAAAAAGTGTTACCCCTCCTATGAAAAAGTTTCACCCTTCATATGGAAAAGTGTCACTCCTATGACACATTTTTCTCTGTTCATAAGCTTATCAACAGAGCGGAATACTGTGTAGGCTATTAACCCAACCGATAGAGCGCTGTCGGCAGGGTGGCCCAACAGTCAATAACCCAACCGGCAGAGCAGTCTACCGTGTCAAAAGTCGATAACCCAAGTCTACCTTACTTTCCCAAAATGCGTCATAGGAGTGACACTGTTTCATAGAATACGTCACAGGTGTGATACATTTTTCCAAAATATGTCATAGAAGTGACACTTTTTCCAAAATGTGCCATAGGAGTGACATTGTTTCCCAAAATATGTCACAGGAGTGACACATTTTCATAGAATGTGTCATAGGAGTAACACTTTTTCATAGGAGGAATGACACTTTTTCATAGGAGGAGTGACACTTTTTCATAGGAGGAGTAACACTTTTTCATAGAATATGTCATAGGAGTGACACTTTTTGGTAGAATGCGTCATAGAAGTGACACTTTTTCATAGGAAGAGTAGCGCTTTTCGCAAAAATGACTTATAGGAGTGACACTTTTTCATAGGAGGAGTAGCGCTTTTCGCAAAATGAGTCATAGGAGTGACAATTTTTCATAGGAGGAGTAACACATTTTCCTAAAATGTGTCATAGGTGTAACAGCTTTTCATAGGAGGAGTAGACTTTTTCATAGAAGAAGTAACACCTTTTCATAGGAGCTTTTTCCTAAACTGTGTCATAGGAGTAACACTTTTTCATAGGAGTGACACTTTTTTCATAGGAGGAGTAACACTTTTTCATAGAATGTGTCATAGGAGGGACACTTTTCCATAGGAGGAGTGACATTTTTTCATAGAAGGAGTAAGACTTTTTTGTAGAATGTGTCATAGGGATAACACCTTTTCATAGGGAGAGTAGCGCTTTCTCATAGGAGGAGTAACACTTTTTCATAGGAGGTGTAACACTTTTTCATAGGAGTGACACTTTTTCGTAGAATGTGTCATAGGAGTGACACTTTTTCATAGGAGGAGTAACAGTTTTTCCTAAAATGTATTATAGGACTAACACTTTTTCATAGGAGTGACATTTTTTCATACGAGAAATAACGCTTTTTCCCAAAATGTGTCATAGGAGTGATACTTTTTCGTAGAACGCATCATAGGAGTAACACCTCTTTCATAGGAGGAGTAACACTTTTTCATAGGGGGTGTAGCGCTTTTCGCAAAATGTGTCATAGTAGTAACACTTTTTCGAAGAATGTGTCATAGGAGTGACACTTTTTCGTAGAATGTGTCATAGCAGTGACACCTTTTCTCCAAATGTGGAAGGTTTGCCACTAAAGTTTTGCATTATCATAAGTATTGATTCCGAAAGCGAGTATTAAAAGGTGCTGGTTGCCTGTTGATTCGAATAGATCACCAACCCCATATGCAACTAATAGCAATAGTAATATATATATTGTAAAACAAATGAAAGTATCATTAGTCAGAGTTCGTTTGGTTCATAGTAGTGTTCAGCTGAAGTGTTGATACATAAATACCTCAGATTTTGTGATATGTGTGCTGCGAATGGATTTTACTATAAATAACAGCTGAAGCTTTAATATATGTTTAGTTCGAGCTGAACTCTGAATGCATAAACATGGTAAAACCTCAGCGAGAAGCGGATAGTCTTCGTATATTTAAAGATGCTATCAAGCATAAATCTATGTCTTTGAAGAACAGCATCGATAATTCTGTTGATAATGTGAGAAATGATGTCTCTTATTTAAAGATGACGGCGGATCTAGATAGTACTGACAGTGTTCCATATACCAGTGCTGTTGACGCTGATAAGAAAATGGTTTCACTTGTCAAGAAATATTTATCAAAGCTCAAACGTAAATCAAAGAGGTATCTTAATAATATATACGGTGTTTACAAAAAGAAAATATTCTCATGATTGGTAATTCGCCAATAGAGTTTGAAGGTAACATCGTGAAAGTATGTGGTGCCACTTTTCAACTGACTGAGGGCTTGTTTCAGTTGCTGTTTAGAAAAAATCCTAATGAAAATCGCATTAATTCAGCTGATTTGGAAAATTATAGAATGATCATAGTACATTCGAGTGCTCATAAAATGCTATACTGCGCAAATGAGTCGATTCGGAAACTAAAGTGTAAGAAATTTTATAATTTTATTTCACCAATGTTCGAAAAATCGTCAAGAGTATTTCCAGGATTGAAAGATTCCCTTTCTGAAGTTAAAAATGCTAGTAATGTAATGGGAGAGCAATATAAGACTGCCCAGCGAAAAGAATCTGTAGTGGTAGCCAAATTGAAGGTTAATCCTCTAAATCTCACAACTGTTGATCAAGAAAATTCACAAATTGACTCTCATTTTCTAGGGCAAACTACCAATAACGTGGATAATTATTACAAAGCTTATCATTTTAATAAAGGTGCTACTGATTTCTCAACCGATAAAAATTTATCGAGAAAACTTTGGAAAGAAAAACATCTCAAATACACGGTGACCCATTTTAATCGCCGAACCCGGATTTCTCGGAACCTAAGCCAGATAGAGAAAAATGGTTCAGACAAAAGTTATAGGGGACAAAGGGGGCCACATAATGGCGCTACCGTCTTTGAACTTGAACTTGACCTTTGAGGTTATTTCAAGGTCAAAGTGGTTTTTTCATATGGAAACATCTAGTTTTGACCCCGGATTCGGAAAGAGTGGGAAATTTTACATTCAAAACCATATTGAGAAATTTTTTCCAAGGTCATTTCAAGGTCAAATCTAGGTCAAACTCAGAGAAGTCCATTTAAAATCGTTTTTTCCATGAACCACAGGCTAAGCTGGTTCAAATTGGTCGTAGGCTTAATAGAGGAACCCACATACCCCAAATTCAAAACTTACACATCCTAGTAAACAAAACTCAAACTCGCACATCCTAACCCCATACACTTCATGCCCTCACATGCTGAACTGTTACACCCCCGTCCCACAACCATACCCCACGCATGCTAATCCCATACACCCCAAACCCACACATCCTGAACCCTGAAATATTTTTCTCAAGGGCAAAATGATTTTTTAACGGAAACTTTAAGATTGTTGAAGCTTCCGTTATAAATGTATTAACCTTACTTTTTGCGCTACCCAGAAACAACGACGTGGACTTAGTAAGGATTGTTTCCTTTGGGGTGCTTAATTAAAGTGAGTCCCCTTAGCTCTCACTGTTCGGGGTGCTTGATTAAAGTGAGTCCCCTTACCTCTCACTGTTCGGGGTGCTTGATTATAGTGAGTCCCCTTGCCTCTCACTGCTCGGGGTGCTTGATTATAGTGAGTCCCCTCGCCTCTCACTAATGTAAATAAATTTTTATTTAACCTCGAAGCAAGTGTTCGAAATTACGACCATTTGCTTCAAGGCACATAGTCAAACGCCTTTGAAAATGGCGAACTGTATTCTGCAAAGTTTGTCTCGGAATGGCAGCACATGCTCGACGAATCCTATCCTGCACATCTGCTCTTGTAGTGGGTTGTTGCTCAAAAATAGCATTTTTCAAATACCCCCATAAACAAAAGTCTGATGGTGAAGTATGGGATGAAGAAGCAAGCCATTTCACCGGACCTCCTCAACCAATCCATCTAATACTAAAGTGTTTATTAAGAAATGCTGTTATTATGAGCATGAAATGTGGTGCTCCACTATCCTGCTAGAACCTGAAAAATAAATTTAAAAGAACCATTGACGGAACCTATTTTCTTCGTAGATGTGTTTTTAATGATTACATTATCAAAATTAGTATTTCGAAATTCGAACGCTACTAATTCACATCACTTACATAAAACAAAAAAATAAAAGGAAGTTTTAGTTTAATTTGCAATTAAAATAAGAAATAATGCTTTATTGAATTGAATACCTTTAATGTTTCAACGATTATTTTATTTTAAAATTTAAAATTAAAAAGTATGACAAACGAAGTATTTATGGCAATTACAGTTAGCTAATTAAAGTTACCGTAATTTTCCAACGTTTTTCCTTTTTAGGCGCGACCGTGTACGGGCGATTATAATTATTAATATTGTTGATACCATTTTACTATTTAAATTTAATAGTAATTAATAGCTGGCTCTGAAATGGCTGACTATCCGCCCAACGAGATCGTTGATATGATTTTGGTTTTAGGAGCAAGCCAAAATAATTATCGTGGTGCGGCAAGACTTTATGCTGAACGCTATCCTGACAGACGACATCCTGATGATAGAGCTATCAGACGTTTAACTCAAAGAGCTCGTGGTGGACACATGGTTCGCCAGCGTAGGCGCCATGAGTATGATGAAAATGATAATCGAGTTGTAACTATCCTTGCAATAATTCATCTAGACCCACACATTAGCGCTCGTCGAGTCGAAAGGGAAATTGATATTCCAAGAAATACTTTTTTAAGAATTATGAAGGTGCTTCAACATCACGCGTATCATATTACTTTGGTTCAAGAGCTACAGTTTCAGCATTTCCAACAGCGTATTGTGTTTTGCCAATGGGCTTTACAAATGATAGAAAATGATCCAGACTTTTTTAACTTTGTTCTTTTTTTGTGATGAAGCACAATTTCAAAGTGATGGGGAACTGAATAGGCATAATTGCCATTATTGGTCTGATGTGAATCCTCAGTGGGTCAGAACTGTAAACCATCGAAGACGTTGGAGTGTTATGGTATGGTGCAGAATTATCAATGGATACTCGATTGGCCCTTATTTTTTTGAAGCAAATGTAAATCAACATACCTATTTGACACTAATAAGAGATGAACTACCTGGATTGATGGAAGATGTTGATTTAGAAAGGCGACGAAGAATGTGGCTCCAGCAGGACGGCGCAGCACCACATTTCGCTCGAATTGTAAGGGCTTCTTTAAATGAGCACTATGGTAACAGATGGATTGGTCGAGGAGGTCCGGTTAACTGGCCTGCTTGCTCACCCGATCTTATATCACCAGATTTCTATTTATGGGCGTATTTAAAAAATGCTGTTTTTGAGCAACAACCCACTACAAGAGCAGATACGCAGGATAGGATTCGTCTAGCATGCGCTGCCATTCCGAGACAAACTTTGCAGAACACAGTTCGCCATTTTCAAAGGCGTTTGACTATGTGCCTTGAAGCAAATGGTCGTCATTTCGAACACTTGCTTCGAGGTTAAATAAAAATTTATTTACATTAGTGAGAGGCGAGGGGACTCACTATAATCAAGCACCCCAAACAGTGAGAGGCAAAGGAACTCACTATAATCAAGCACCCCGACCATTGAGAGGCAAGGGGACTCACTTTAATTAAGCACCCCAAAGGAAACAATCCTTACTACGTCCACGTTGTTG
Organism: Torymus aiolomorphi; assembly: GCA_036365515.1. NCBI lineage: Eukaryota > Metazoa > Arthropoda > Insecta > Hymenoptera > Torymidae > Torymus > Torymus aiolomorphi. The sequence continues at coordinate 208,692,776 of CM070873.1, read as the reverse complement.
TTTCTGGGTAGCGCAAAAAGTAAGGTTAATACATTTATAACAAAAGCTTCAATGATCTTAAAGTTTCCGTTAAAAAATCATTTTGCCCTTGAGACAAATTTCTCAGGGTTCAGGATGTGTGGATTTGGGGTGTATGGGACTAGCATGCGTGGGCTAGGGATGTGTGGGACTAGGGGGTGTGGGGTATGATTGTGGGACCGGGGTGTAATAGTTCAGCATGTGAGGGCATGAAGTGTATTGGGTTAGGATGTGCGAGTTGGAGTTTTGTGGCCTAGTGATGAGGATAGGAGGAAGAAGTTGTTTCGTCATTGCAAGGCAATATTGCAACTGCATGTGAACTCAATGTCTGGGATGACCAAATTAATTGACCGCCTTCGAGAACTCATTGTTGAGCAAAATATGGTAAATAACTCTGCAGAAATTTATTTTATTATTAATGAACTTCGTGAGGCAAGACTCATATATTAAATGTTAAAGGAATGTTGATTGATTGGACGTAATTGTATGTGGTTGTACCTCACAGGTGGTAGCGATTGTTGGGGCTCTCGCTATTTAAAAGATACAAATTTTTTTTAGGTTAGTATACATAGATGTCTGGGAAAGCCAGCGTAGCAGTTGCTCAGCTGATAGCTAGGTTGCTTTAATATGAAAGTACTCTCGCAACCGGTTAGGTGAGGCTTCGGTTATATCAGCCTGTTGAGGTCTTCATTACATAATAATGGGTTAAACTTTTCAATAATCAATCATCCGGTCACAACCTGCAGAAAGCCTTCTGATTGGTCAAAGTAGCATACAGAACGATCATTCAGAATGGAGTATGTCGTGGACATGCAGGGCTTCAAGCAACCAGTGAACGATTTCATTCTCAAGAAACTCGCCATACTTCCTCTAGATGACAAATCAGAACCTCTGGTGCTCATGTTTCGAGAGCCGTATCCGTGGCGTCGACTGACGGACAAGTACCGACGCGAGAATACATGGTTGGAGCATTGCTATCGCGATCTTGGCTGGAAATCTGGAGACATTCTCTACACTGACGTGGAGAAAATCATTTGAGATAGTCTGTATGATGCGACGAAGGTATTTGTCCATGGTGAAATCAGGAGAGAGTAGTTAAGTCGCTTCAAAGTCAACGCTATCGACGTCATCGAGTACGGCTATCCAGGCTTTGACGAGACTAAGAAGGCGGTCACTATTTGCACCAATCACAATGGAGCATACAAAGCTGCGTGTGCACTTCAGAACGTCAAGCTGATGAAAAATTTTTACTTCAAATACATACATATGGATTATGAATAAACTCTATTAATAAATGATGGGGAGGTAATGTATCTCACAGGTGAGAGTGATGATCTCATCATTAAAAAAATTTATCGTTTGATGCTCCACGAATTTCCGCCGGAAGGGCGAAAATTTTTTTCAGCCTCTTAAAGTTCCTCCCCTTTCAAATTGCCCGACATTTTTAAATTTCCCACCATTTTGTATTTCCCACTCTGTCGCTAAAGTATATTTCTACCATATCAATCGTTGATAATGATATCATGGTGGGGAGAGCGCGGTAGTGGGGATAGAGCGATCGGTGTAGAGTGCTAGTATGTATAGTTTATGTAGTACACATCGTATACTTAGTATATATAGTACACATAGTATATGCAGTATACATAATATATGCAGTATATATAGTATATGTAGATCACATATATCTAATGCTTTCTTTGTATTACGATTCTTACAATTACCGATGGAGGTAATCAACTCTGTCAGTAACGTAGAAATGCCGTAGGCTTCGTATGTAGTGAGCTGAGATATGAAGAAACTTGTCTAAATTTCCAAGAATTTCGTACCTCGCCTTTTATAGGGATCGTAGAGCTCAACCAATCAGAGAGCTCCATACTATTTTTCCAAGAATTCTATTGGATGTTTGAAATTGCATCAGCCAATCAGAGCTCTGTGCAGGTCTGAAGCTGTTGAAAACGTTTTTCCAAGAATTCTGTGAAGGTTTGAAGATGCGAACCCCATTGAGCGGTGGTGGGATACAGTATGCATACTTAGTGTGTTTTCTATATGTGGATTGGGAGTAGATCGTTGTGTCTCTAACATCATATGAATCAAAACTCAAGCGCTTATGCTCCTCTTGTTGAACAGAAGAAAAAAGAGGAGAAAAAAGAAAAGAAAAAATGAAAAAATAAAAAATTAATTAATTAATCAATTATTTAACAAACCATCACTCACCCTCACGATGTGTGAGTGTAGGTGGTGGTTGCTGATGGTTTGCACAACCTGACTTATAGCCGACAGTGCGCGTACTCAGCAGTGGGCTGCGCGACGACTCCGACTCGCCGCCTAGTGGAGCGCGCAGTATATATATTGCACGTCGTGTACGTCATGTATCAAGTATCAGAATTATCGATGAGTTTGGAGCTATCTCATACGGCTCTATTTGTAAAGTTGGATAGCCTATCTGATGTTGCATACTGCTCTGTTGGTAAGGTAGACATGGCTGATTCATCTGTAGATGGCGCTACGAAAGAGTGGGTATCAATGGAATCATAACCTCAAAATATTTACAAGATAGAGTTGGATATTACATACTGCTCTGTCGGAAAGGTAGAGATGCGTGATCCATCTACAGATGGTGCTACGCAAGAGTGGATATAAATGGAGACATAACCTCAAAATGACAACATAACCTCAAAAATAACCTCAAAATGTTTACAAGGCAGTGTTAGGTATTGCATACTGCTCTGTCAGAAAGGAAGAGATGCGTGATTCGTCTGCAGATGGCGCTACAAAAGAGTGGTTATCAATGGAAAAATAACCTTAAAATGACAACATAACCTCAAATGTACACCAATTTTCAGAGGTCATGCTACTGTAAAGGGAAAAATCGAACGGCGGAACGAACAAAATTTTATGAGTTATGGTATGACTTTATTAGAAAAAAAATTAAAAAAATGAAAGAAAATGAAAAAGAATGAAAACAATAAAAAAATGAAGAAAATGAAAAAAATGAAAAAAAGGAAAAAAAAAAAAAAAAAACTAATAATTAATAATAATAATTAATAATAATTAATCGATTAATTAGTTAACAAAATACCACCTGCCCTCACACGATGTGGCAAAATTCAAAATTTTTAAATTGGGTTAACAGCCTATATAGTATTCTCCTCTGTTGGTAAGATAAATTTGGGTTATCGACTGCTGGTAATGTTGGGGTTATCAATGGAGAAAAAAGAGGATTCAAAATGAAAAAAATGAAAATAATAAAAAAATTAATTAATTATTTATTTAACAAATTCTGCTCTCTTGGTAAGGTAGATTTGGGTTATCGACTGGTGATAATGTTGGGTTATCAACCACCCTGCAATTACCATCCACTGGCAAAGTAGCGCTCTACCTTACCGACCGAGCGCCAGCTCAGAGGGTAACTGTACCCGAACCCCCCTAGCTCACTTACTCAAAATTCCAGCCAAATAGCATCAAACTATCTATGCGATTCATAGGCAAATGAAAAAAAAAATTACCCGTGTTTTTCTGTTTGCCATTTGTAATCATTTATAAAAAATTATTTAAACAAATTATGATAAATGCCGTTATCTTGGAAATCTGATTGCGCCTATCGATTCTACTGGAAAAATTATGACGAAAACCTATATAACACTTTCTTATCAAAGTACAGTTTGTTAGCGTAAAATAAATATAAACAATCGCATAATGGAGAGTAAGAATGACTACGTCAAATCCCAAGCAAAATTCAGGCCAGATAGTGCTTTCTGTGGATATACTGGATAGCCAAAAGTGTATAAGCCATGTAATTCAACCGTTTTTCTGTACCATTGCCTGAAACATTTTGCCATCATGAAAACCCATTTAAAGAAATGTTAATGCAAGATTTTACAAAGTTTTCCCGAAATTGTTTTCGCTTACTTTCTTTAAAGAAACATTTCATGAAATACTATTATATGGGAAGGTTTCAAAAAGATTTATTGGAAAGATTTTTTTATGAAACTGTAAGTGTAAAAGAATATTTCAGAAACCTTGCAAAAATATTTGACGAAAGGTTATAAGGAAACTTTTCACAGTCATTTTCTGTATCATTGCTTGAAACGTTTCAGCAAAGTTCTCGTAACATTTTGGATACGGTATCCACATCGTGAAAACACATTTCAAGAAATGTTACTGCAAGATTTTTCAATGCTTTCCCGAAATTTTTCTCGAAAACATTCTCTAAAGAAACATTTTATAAAATATTACGAAAAGGTTTCAAAATGATTTCTTGGAAAGATTTCTTTAAGAAACTGAAACTGAAAAAAAATATTCCCAAAACCTTGCAGGAATATTTTACGTCAGGTTATAAGGACACCTTTCAAAAACATTTCCTGCATCATTGCCTGAAATGTTTTAGCAAAGTTTTTGCAACGTTTTGGATACGGTATCAACATCGTGAAAACGCATTTCAAGATATGTTACTGCAAGGTTTTGCAAAGCTTTCCCAAAAATTTTCTCGAAAACATTATCTAAAGAAACATTACATAAAATATTATGGGAAGGTTTCAAAAAGATTTCTTGGAAAGATTTTTTTATGAAACTGAGGATGTAAAAGAATATACAGAAACCTTGAAAACATATTTGACGAAAGGTTATAACGAAACTTTTCAAAAACATTTTCTGTATCATTGCTTGAAACGTTTTAGCAAAGTTCTCGCAACGTTTTAGATACGGATTCCACATCGTGAAAACACATTTCAAGAAATGTTACTGCAAGATTTTTCAAAGCTTTCCCGAAATTTTTCTCGAAAACATTCTCTAAAGAAACATTTCATGAAATATTACGAAAAGGTTTCAAAAAGATTTCTTGGAAAGATTTTTTATGAAACTGAAAATGTAAAAATATATTTCCTAAACCTTGAAAAAATATTTCGCGAAAGATTATAAGAAAACCTTTGGATACGTTATTGGCACCATGTAAAAAATATTACAATAGATATTAGTACAAAGGTTTACAAAGCTTTCCCGAAAATTTTCTTACAAACTGTCTCTAACGAAATATATAATCTTTCTTGAAATATTAGGTGAATGTTTTGAAATGATGTTCTGGAATGTTTTTTTTCACACAAATAAAAACTGTAAAAAAATATTTCTAAAATCTTGCAGAAATATTTTATGAAAGGTTATTAAGGTAACCTTTAAAAAAATTCCAGTATCATTGCGTAAAACGTTTTTGAAATGTTTTCACATCAATTTAATACGGTATTGACACCATTTCTCCAAAGAGAAATTACATTTCATGAAATATTATGGCAAGGTTTTGAAAATGTTTCTTGGATAGTTTTTTCAGGAAAAGAAACTGTAATAAAATATTCCCAAAAACTTGCAGGAATATTTTACGTCAGGTTATGAGGACACCTTTAAAAAGAATTTACTATATCATTGCGTTATGATACAGTATTGACGCCATAAAAAAAAACCGCTGCCAATTCATTGGCCCGTAGCTTCCTCAACCGTAATTTATTGATTCCTTTAATTAATTTTTAATAACAAAATTTATTGCATAATTATAATTAAATTCATTTATGAATATTAAAAATTGTTAATTTTTAAATTTATTTATTTATTTATTATTTATTTATATCAAATTTATATAAATTTTTAGCTGATAAATGAAGTTATCATTTGAAATAGAAGTAAAATATCTATATTTTATGATAAAATAAATAGCTATCACGGTTGTTTTGTTATTAACAAAAACATGTTTTTTTTTATATTTCGTAATTCATATTTTTTAAGAAAAAAAAAATTTATAGGTATCATTGTTCTTTTGTTATTAGCAAAAACGTGTTTTTTTAAAAAACGTTCATAACTCACAAATAAATTATAATAATGCAGAATATAGTGCATTCATAATGCATAATTCATAATTATAATAGATTATAATAGATATAATTTTTAAACATTTTAATTCATTTTGTTACACATCATTGGAGTTATGAGTTTTAAAAAAAAAAACACGTTTTTGTTTTTGATGATAACTAAAGAACCGTGATAGATAGAAAATTAATCTTTTTAGAAAATATAGGTATTTTAATTCTCTTTCGAATGCCACCCACCCCATTCAGATAAATAGAGCTGTTCTCGAGAAATTACGATTTTAAAAAAATTGTCAACAAATTTTTAACCTCAAATATCTCTGAAATTTATGGACCAATCATATTGCCCAAAGAACTCGACCGAGAACTATAAAAAATCTACCTCTAAAATGAATTTTGAAGCCATTAAGTCAATTTTACTCTTGTAATCATTGGACATACAAAATTGATTTTTTTCATTTTTCAATTTTTTACTCATAAATCTAGCCCACAGAATGTATAGAAATTTTAACAGATTATAGCTATTTATATTCTGTATTATTATGATTTTTCTCAAAAAAATGACAGTTAAGTTTAGGAGTTATAAGCTTCTAAAAAAAAAAAGTTTTTGTTAATAACAAAAGAACCGTGATAGCTAGAAACTTTTTTTTTTAGAAAATATAGGTATTTTAATTCTCTTTTGAACGCTACCCATCAGATTCGAATAACTCGATCCTATCATTAAAAAAAATCAAAAAACAGTTTTGAGAAAATCGAAAATTTGAAAAAAAACAAAAACGCATCGCCCCAATCAAAAAACGGATTTTGGACCCGCCATCACGCAAAAAAAAACAAAAAAAATGAGACCTGTCCGGTCAAAATCGACCGAGTAGAAGCTGGGATCCAGGCGTACACACACACACACACACACACACACACACACACACACACACACACACACACACACACACACACACACACACACACACACACACACACACACACACACACACACACACACATCCATACAGACATTTTTCAAAAACCATGTATTTTGATTCCTAACACCTCGGAACACAATTATAGCATGTTTTTGCAACAACTCAAAAATTTACTATCACAAAGCTTCCTGTAGGAGGAAGAAAATTTTAAGACATATCAGGGCCAGGTTTTACAAAGCTTTCAAGAATAGTTTATTACAACCTTTCTATAAAGAAATATATAACATTTCATGAAATATTATGGGAAGGTTTTGAAAAGATTTTCTGGAAGGTTATTTTTTTCACACTTCCTTCTCTCGTTAATCAAACGTTTCCTCGATTTAACTAAATATTTCTTAGATTACAATAAATATTAATTTGATTTAACTAAATATTTAGTTGTGCTTTATTGATTATCCTATTAGTTCTACTAATTATTTAATCAAATCCAATACTTATTTATTTGATCTTGCAAATATTTTATCAAATCAAGTTAATGTTTAATTGATAAGAGTACAAATTTAAGGCCATGTGAAGTACCGACACGATCCATACCTTACCAGCACCTAAACTTGAATTTTTTATCGTATTTAAACAAAAATTTTAGAAAAATGCGTTCTTTCATGCTCTCCGGTCTTAAAGCCATGTTTAACTTAAAAGTAGACCCCTAACTTATCGGCACATAGATATTACGTTTATCACATCTAAACAAAAATTTTAGGAAAAAGTGTTTTCACGCACACCGAAATGAGATTAACCCGTTTCCGCCGAAAACGCCACTCGCGGTACATCGGTTTTTGGGAGCTCATAACTAATGCTATAGACGTAAAAAAAATTGAGTGGGACATATTTTTTAAAGTTTAAGACATGCCCTTCGCGGTGAACTCAACGTTGCTCAAAAATATTATTATTTATGAAAAAATGTCGTTTAAACAAAAAAAGCACGATTTTTCCGCTCTCTCTTTTTTTAAATTGAGTTTTCAAAGGCTTTCCCGTCGGCAATCGATCTGGAACCTTTTTAACCGGTGGAATAAATGTCTGAACTTTAAGAATCCATGGTTCAAAGATCGATTTTTTGCCTTAGTATTTTCAAAGTGGGGCCCGAAACGTAAAATTTTTTCAAATACATTCATGATTTTTTTACTCGAAAACTATGAACTTATGGAGAAAGTGCCAAGAGTGCAAAAGATCTTTAAATTACTCAAAGAATGCACCTAAATGCACAGAGAAAATGTCTAAGGACAAAATGTTTTTAGAATTAGCCAAAGAATACGTGAGAATTTTTTGGGAGTGGTTTGAGCAATTTTTCGATTTTGCAAAAATTTTGCCATTTGCAAAGTTAAGAAATTTTGTCGAAAGCCATTGAAAAAATTTAGATGCATTCTTTGAGTAATTTTTAAGAATTTTTTCACTCTTGGCACTTTCTCCATAAGTTCATAGTTTTCGAATAAAAAAATCATGAATGTATTTGCAAAAATTTTGCGGTTCGGGCGCCATTTTGAAAATACTAAGGCAAAAAATCGATCTTTGAATCATGGATTCTTAAAGTTCAGACATTTATTCCACTGGTTAAAAAGATTACAGGTCGATTGTCGACGGGAAAGCCTTTGAAAACTCAATTAAAAAAAATGAGAGCGGAAAAATCGTGCTTTTTTTGTTTAAACGGCATATTTTCATAATTAATAATATTTTGGAGCAATTTTGAGTTCATCATGAGAAAGGGCATGTCTTAAACTTTAAAAATTTGTTCCACTTAATTTTTTTTGACATCTATAGCATTAGTTATGAGTTCCCAAAGACCGATGTACCGCGAGTGGCGTTTTCGGCGGAAACGAATTAAGCATACCCTATTAAATTTCCAAATGATTCCATCCATTAGACTTTCCCAAAAATGTTTTTCAAATTAGTAATTAACCAGAACAAAGCATCAAACATTTCAAAATACATTTTAGAAAAATCTAATTAATACAATGATTTAAAAATTTAATAGGGCATTTTACTTAATGTTATTTCGGAGAGCATGAAAAACGCTTTTTTCTAAAATTCTTGTTTAAATAAGATAAAAGAATTAAAGTTTAGGTGCCGGTAAAGTAGTGATCGTGTCGGTACTTCACATGGCCTTAACAAAAGAATTAGTTGAGTCTATTAAATATCATAGTCGAAAGTACTCAATATGTTGTCTTTTAATCAAATGTTTGTAATTTTTATTCAAGTTTACTTTATACTTAGATAAAATTAAAATTTTGTAGGATAGAAGCGTTGCGTAGCATAGTGGTTAGAGGGTTAGTCTTGTAATCCGAGGAACTCAAGTTCGATCCCACCTTAGGTCAAAATTTTTTTTTGCATTTTTTCTGTAAGATAATTTATAAATGCGAATTGTGAGCGATAATTAATATAAATTAATGCAAATATATAATAATTTAATTTTAAAAAACATAACTGATATAATAACTATTCAGATATATTAAGTTGCAGGAGTTCAGGAAGGATCATCAACTTGAAAAGTCTACAAGGAAAAAACTTTTGTTTTCAAAATTATTTAAAAAGATTATTAAAAAATCTTTTGAAAATATTTTTTGAGATCATTTTAAAATGTTTCAAAAACCTTACTTGATGGTTTTGAGACCTCTCAGAAACTTGCATGAAACATTGTCGTATCCTTTCAGAAATATTTCACAGAACTTTTCAGGAAACCTTTTCAATACCTTTCACAAAATCTTTCTTGAAATATTTTTAAAATATTTCCAAAACCTTATGTGATGGTTTTGAGACCTCTTAGAAACTGGCATAAAACATTGTCGTAACTTTTCAGAAATATTTCACAGAACTTTTCAGACAACCTTTCCAATATCTTTCACAAAATATTTCTTAAAATATTTTTAAAATATTTCAAAAACCTTATGTGATGGTTTTAAGACCTCTTAGAAACTTGTGTAAAACATTGTTGTAACCTTTCAGAAATATTTCACAGAACTTTTCAGGAAACCTTCCCTATTTCATTCACAAAATATTTCTTGAAATCTTTTTACAATATTACTAAAACTTTGTGTGATTTTTTGAGACATTTCAGACACTGGCGTAAAACATTGTGACAACATTACAAAAAGATTCCATACAACTTTTCAGGAAACCTTTCAGATATCTTTCACAAAATATTTTGTGTAAACTTTTTGAAATATCTTGAAAACTTTGCGTGATATTTTGAGACATTTGAGACACTTGCGTAAAACATTCTGACAACATTTCAGAAAGATTCCATACAACTTCTCAGCAATCCTTTCAGATATCTTTCCCAAAATATTTCTTGAAATATTTTTGAAATATTTTGAAAACTTTTCGTGATGTTTTGAAGCATCTGAAGCACTTGCATAAAATATTGTCACAACCTTTCATAAATATGTCTTGTAACTTTTCAAAAAAACCTTTCAGAAAATATTTCCAGAATTCTTTTTAAAATATTTAAAAAACATTTCACGAAATTTTCAGGCATCTGAGGCACTTTTCTAAAACATTGTCAAAACATTTTAGAAAACTTTCATGTATCTTTTTAGGAAAGGTGTCAAATTTATTTCAAGAAATATTTTTGAATGCTTATTGCACGGACATATAACATTTTAGAAACTGTAACGGGATGGCTAATGGGGGAAAATCCCAAAAAGCCATAGCCCAGCGATGCCCTAGAACACGGTGCCGCGGGTGTCAGACTAAAATGACTTGCCCGGGGATCTGCTCCTGGAATCCCGAAAACAACGCGAAGATCGCACACGAACTTCGCTTTGCAACTAATTGGATCGCTGAGTGAAAAGTGCGCGCTCGAAGAGTAAAGCGCGCGGCCGCTACGCTCAGATATGAAAACGACCGGCGGAGCCGTTTTCCCGCGGAGGCGGCGGTATCCAGGAGAAGGACAGGTTGTAATGAACAGCGCGACGGGTAACTAGATATCACAGTATATTACAATCACTAATAAGTATAAGCACAACGCACGTGCTGATTAAAACACTGATTTAGTTCGCGCGCGATAGTTACGATTCAAACGCGCGAAGGATACGGCGCGCGGCGAAGCTGCTACTCTCGCGCGCACTCTGGAGCTGCCTTATTGATATCCTCTCTGGGATCCTCGTTGGCCTCGACCTCTGCTCTGGGATGCTCCTCTGTTTTGGAATGCTCCTCTGCTCTGGCTGGTCTGTGGTGGTCTCCAACAGTCCTTCTTTAAATGACCTCCCCGGCCACAGTTATAACACTGTCCCTTTGTCTTGACGTTGAATGTACTTACATTTTTCCTTTTCTCGTCATCAGGCACTGTCAAATTATTTTCTTGAATTTTAGACTTAACATAGTCTACCGTTTGTTGAGCTTCTGGGACGAGATCAATGAGACTCCCAATAAAGCTGTAGCTTGCTGGTAGTTCTCTAATTAGATACCGCATTTTTTCTTTTTCTGGTAGTGTGCCTCCAGCTGCTTTAAATTTGTTGCACGCTTGTTCGAACTCCACAAAAAATTCTTCAACTTTCTCATAATTTTTTAGTTTAATGTGTTCTAGTTGACCTCTGCGTATTATTTGCAGCGCTGTAGATTTAGTAGAGTACATGCTCTTGAATTTTTCCATCATTTTGTAAGCTGTATCACATTCACAAACATATTCTAATTGCTTGTCTGAAATAGTGCTTATTAATATGTTTCTTGCTTTTAAATCCTTTTTCTTCCATTCATCTGCTTTATCTGTCTCAGCCCGTTCTCTGTTAAGATTCAAACGCGCGAACGATACGGCGCACGGCGAAGCTGCTACTCTCGCGCGCGGTGTTAAAGTACGGCGGGATGACACACACCCGCGCGTACACGGCACAGAAAGTTTGCACGGGGCGATTTCCGTGCAAACCTTTACATTTAACGCGAGAGATGAGAGTATAAGACTTACTTTTGGAAGGAGTAGCCGGTGCACTCGACTCTCTCTCGCTCTCTCTCGCTCGCACAGTAGTTGCGCGCTATCTCTCTCTCTCTCTCTCTCTCTCTCTCTCTCTCTCTCTCTCTCTCTCTCTCTCTCTCTCTCTCTCTCTCTCTCTCTCTCTCTCTCTCTCTCTCTCTCTCTTACTCGCTGTATCGGGTCGGCAGGCGGGCTGGCTGCCGGCTCCTCGCTCGCTGTCTCGTGTGGCTCACGTGGCTCGGGATTGCTCTCTCTCTCTCTGTCTTTCTTTCACACGCATACACTCTGCTCGGCGCCTTCATTACACTCACGGTAACTATAAAAAGATAGGATGGCGCGGACTAGGTAACTTTTGAGAGACACGCTGGAGAGAAGTTCACGGCACGATGGCAGACACGAAGATGGCTGCCGTGACTCGCATAAAGCCGTAGCAGCTTCGCGGGTACGCGACGGGCATATTACGCGTCGCGAGACCGTTCTAATCCGGTCAGAATGCTCGCGCGCTCGCGCCCCTGGTGAGCAGGCCTGCTCGGCGCGGGTAATTCGAATCTCGAATTACCTAACTCGCGCACGCGTTACAAAACCTTTTTCTAAAATATTTTTGCAAAGTTTCCAACCTTTCATGAAACCTTTTAAACACTTTGCAAAAATATTTAATTATTTCTAAAACTTTATTTGTAAATATTTCAGAAATATTTAGAAAAATATTTTTAGAAAGGTTTCTAAAATGTTTTTGAAACATTCTAAGAGATAGTTCAAATAACTTTCAAAATGTTGCAAAAATGTTACAAAAACATTTCTTAAAATAATTTTAAAAAATCTTTCTGAAATCTGTCATGAAACCTTTTTGATGGCTTCTATCGCGGACATAACTTATTTCAGAAATCTTTCTGGAAATATTTTTAAAATATTTTCATCTTTTCTGCGAAATATTTCAGAAACCTTTCAGAAATATTTCGTTTTATATGGGTCGTGGCGCCCGATCGCAAAGGTTGTATTTCCGGCCTCGCCAGGCATAAAAATCGTATACGCAACACTGAGATAAAGAGTGCCACCCCAGAGCACCTGTTTGCCACCCTATAATATACTTCTTTCCTATTTTTAACACGTGCATGAAACGGGACTATTTTCATATCTGAAAGCCGTGCAGAAAATCGCGCATTTCGAGTGTGATTTGGGAAAGATTTCAAAAATAGTATATTACGAACTAGGGAGGTAAAGATTTGACCAGTCTAGAGCACGTGCACATGTGATCTGTGGTGACCCTCTTTATCCCCATGTTGCGTATACGATTTTTATGCCTGGCCAGGCCGGAAATGCAACCTTTGCGATCGGGCGCCACGAGCGAAAGTGGTACTTTCGTCTCGCTAGGGAAAAAAATAGAATACCCACCACGGGAGAAAATAAAGAATGCCTCAGATCGCATGTTTGTCGATTTCCATGCGATCTGGAACATTTTTTACTTTTCCTCCCTACGAAGAAATTTTATGGATTCGTCTTCTACTATAAAATTCATGCATTTTAAACACGCTAGAAATAGCTTATTTTTTCTCCTTGTGTATGTACTTTTTTTACAGATTTATTTATTTCTCGAAGTTGACTTGAAGTATCCAGAGATCCTTCATGGTGAGCATAAGGATCTTCCATTTTGCGCTGAGTACAGGGTACCTTCAGGCTCAAAGCAAAAGAAGCTGATGCGAACTCTGCATGACAAAGAGCGCTATGTTTTTCATCACTGAGCTCTCAAGCAAGCGTTTCAGAATGGACTAATTCTCCGAAAAATTCATCGCGCATTGCAATTCAACCAAAGTCGATGGCTGAAGAAGTACATAGATTTGAACAGTAAGAAGCGAAAGAACGCTAAAAATGAGTTCGAGAAGATGTTATTCAAGCTATTCAATAACGCAGTCTATGGAAAAACAATGGAGAATGAGCGCAAACACGTCGATGTCAAGCTTGTAAATAAATTTATTTACTCTTATTGCTAAGCCGAACTTCCACGGCTGCACAATCTTCGAGGAGAATCTCGTGGCAGTGCAGTTGTTGCGCAGTGAAATCTTCATTAGGAAGCCAATATATGTTGGACTAACAGTTTTAGACTTGTCCAAAACTCTCGTATATCGATTTCATTATCAATACATGAGAAGTCGTGTCAACAGTACACTTCTCTACACTGGCACTGACAGTCTCGTGTGTGAAGTGACAAATACTAACATATATAATATCATAAGTGAAAACATCCACGAGTTCGACACATCTGATTACGCAGCAAATAATCCATTCAATATGCCTCGTGTCAATAAGAAAATCGTTGGTTTGATGAAGGATGAGTGTAATGGTGAAATAATGTTGGAGTTTGTCGGACTACGGAGTGTATAGCATAAAAGTTCAAATTCAGAACCCCATAATGACGGCGAAAGATGTGAAGAGCTCCAGAGTCAAAAACACTATCACTTTCGATGACTATATCAAGTGCCTACACGAGAACGTGACAATGAGACGAGAGCAGCACAGCATTTGGTCTCGTCGTTACGTGCTACACACGGAGAGAGAAATGAAGTTAGCTCTAAGTGCATGTGATGACAAGCGCCATCTGTTGCCTGACCAAACGGACATCTAACCATGGGGCCACTACATGGTGGTGGAAGAACTGACTTTATTGGAGGATGATGCTGGAGTGGGGGAACCGCCCGAGCCCCCACAAAGAGCGCTCGAGCCGCCGCCGCAGCCAGCCCTATATGAGCAGCAGATTCAGAGCCAGGACTTCATTCCGCAGCAGCAGTCCAGCAGTGATCAATCATTCAAGCAGCAAGCAGTAAAGAGAGTTGCGATATCGTTGGACGACGATGCACTAAGTAAGAAGTTAAAAACTTGAACTTACATAAAGATTAGTATTAACTTTTTTTTCTCTTCAACCATAAATATTAATTGTTAAAATTTATGAATTTCTCTCTCTCTCTCTCTTTCTGTTACAGATGGATTTCACTAAGTTGGATACTACTGCTCGTGGAGAGCAACTGCCCACGAAGAAAGTCAGTGAGTTGACTAATAGCCACAACTTCATGATCACTCGATTCAAGGAGGTGTCAACGAAATAAGGTATGAAGATCATGACATTGCTGGATGATGAATTCCAGATTTTCCTGCTAAACAGAGTGTGTGAAGCGTTGGAAGAAAACGAGGACTTCTTCTTCATTTTGCAAGATGCTGCTAATACATATGAACTTTTTATAACCTATATTAGGACCAATGCTCAATTTGGTGGCAAATAATGTATCTACATAATTTATAAGGTTGTTTTTATATTAATAAAAAAAAATTTTTCTCTCAAATAGTGTTTATTTATTTAATATATACATGATACAATTTAATTAACGAAAAAACCTATACATTAATTTACATATCATTTTTATCAATCCAACTATTATGAGAATTGTCAAATCCAAGCCATTTTACAAAAATTTTTCTTCCTATCTTCTTGATAATTTTTTCTATGAGATAAATATCTGGATACTTGGCTTTCAACAGTTCTTGCTCATAGAAGCCACCTGAGACGGGCTGATTTTGATAATCCTGCAGATGATACATCATGGGACTTGTAGCTGCTATGCGTGCAATAGTAAATATCTCCGTTGACCAATTGGGAGTATACTCTTTCTTAAATACTGCTTTAGCTTTACTCACTCGTACTTTATCGCCAACATTAAGTTTTTCCCTAATCTTCTTATTTAATTTATGAGTAAATTTCAACAATATAGCTGCTTCATTGCTGGTTGTTATATCTTTAGGTTTCGCACCAATAGTGCGATGTTTGAGGTTGTTATATGCTATGAATAAATCATGCAAAATATCAAGCCATTTGTAGTTGCCTCGCAAACTAAATTTTTTCCACATTGCATTTCTCAGCATACGATTAAAACGTTCACATATAACTGCTTTTAGATTGCTATAAGTTGAGTACAATTTAATTTTATATCTGCTCATGACTTTTTGAAAATCTGCATTGTAGAATTCTTTGCCTCTGTCGGTCTGGAGATTTTTCGGTACTCTACCTTTAACCAATACAGATTTCATAGCTTCTAAGACATCTTTGCCCGTTTTTCTCTTTACAGGAACAGCCCATGCATATTTGGAGAAAATGTCGATTGTAGTGAGTAGATATCTATAGCCCTTATTACCGCGAGCATATGGAATCATTTCGACGAAATCTGCTTGCCAAGTTTCATCCAAAACATCTCACTTCAAAGTTTTGACGTGAATAATTACGCCTTGCAGGTTTATGCAGTCCTTCAACTAGTCTTTCATGTTCCATGCTTGTTGAATTAATGATTGATTAGCCCTGTCATAGCCTCTTTTATAGTCAAAATGTCAGCTTTTATTAAAAATATCTGAACTTCAACGCCATTTCTATGATTCTCAAATATTATATCCAAATCATCCAGACTAGTTCTAAGTCTTGTAGTTGTGTCAATCATTCCTCGAATTTCTATTTGAATGATGTTTCGTAGAGTCTCTAAATTTACAACATCGCTCGGTTGTTGAGGATCGGCAACATTGCATAATTTTTTTTTTCTATGTCGTAGTGACCGTCAGTCGTGACTTTGAAGCCAACGCCAGGTGGTCCTCGACTACCCTCGAGTTTTCCAAGGTTATGTCCAAACACGTCAACGTTCATATTAAAAATGAATCATATATTCATGTGCACTTAATATACATAGCCCACTGACGCAATTCCTCGATTATAGAGTGTATCTCGTTTACGTGACTTGGATTTCCGGCAGATCTTTCAGCTATTAGTAATTGAAGATGGTCAACGAGCTCGTTTGGATCGTCCCAGTAGACATAGTCTAAAGCAGTACACTTTTTGCAATTTTATAACGAGGTAATGAGCCACCTTTAATCGGTTCTCCAGTAGTTGCCTTTTTTGAAATATTATAACGAGGTAATGAACTACTTTAATCGCTTGTCCAGTAGTTGATCTCGAGGTAATATTGAATATTGTAGCAATAGTATTATTGAATTTATTACTATTATGAATACAAATCCTTTCGTTCTTGTCATATCGCTTTTTCCGAGCCGACGATAGTTTTAAAATTTTCTGATAATTTTTTAAATCATCTGGACTTATATTATTTTTGTTTGGTTGTTTCGCTATGAGTAATTCGAATAATCTTGTAGTTTTCGAGTATCCCACTCCATTAACTTTAATTTTATTACTATAAAAGCTAATCGGTAGATTACTAATAAAAAATTCACCATTTTCATTTCGTACTCCATAAATTTTGTCAAGATACTAGGGCTGATTGTGCTTAAGGGCCTTGATATATAAATCAGAGTCATCTTCGATATCGCTACCTTTTGCTTCGAAAGATGTCTCGTGGACATTCTGTAACGTATCATTGAACTCACTGTCAAAACTGTCATTTTGTTTGACGCTACTTTGTTCGATGGTGTTATCTTCGACACTACTTTGTTCAATATTTTTCTGAGCTACAAGTTTTTCAAGAAGATCAACTATTGGTTTAAAAGTTTCACTTAAAATCTTTTCGGCATTGTCTTTTCCAAGTTTTAATATTCTATATTTGCGTTTAATCGTATCTCGTGCTTTAACAAGTTGACAAAGCACGTTTTCTTCTCGTTGAAAATCAGCCATGTTATCGTTTCAACGTTCAGTCAGAAACTGTTGATTATCACCTACGTGCATACTATATTTATAGTAAAATTGTCGAGGCCCTTGCGAAATCTACCATCATTTATTCCTCTATCTTTATCGATAACTAGAAAACCATGCTTATCACCTCTCCAACACCTAGAGCATAATTCTTTAAACTGTACATAAGTCATATCGGTATTCACATGATCGTTGTAGATATGCTTTAGATTTACTTCATCTTGTCTAAAAATAGCAAGTAAATTTACATTATCTCTGACAAGATGTTTGGGAACGTGAGCATAAGTTTGACATAGATAAAAACCACCAACCTTTTCATATCTGCCCATGCAGGAAAAAGCTCTAACATTATCTTGTTTCTCACAAGCAATATCGTCAAATATCATGATAGAGTTTGAAAGTGCATGATCCGGATCGACAACTGCATCGTGCTCGCTGAACGGAAAATATTGTACACCTTCTGTAGGTTCTAAAATTTCATTTAAAAGTTTATATTTTGGCTAATTTAAAGACTTTGAATAGTCGTATACGTTTTCAAATCTAACGCCATTTGGGTGTTTTATGATAGCAAGTAAGTTATTGGTTTTTCCACAGTTTGACGGACCGTAAAATACGTACATCTAATAATATTTACAGTTAATCTCAGTAATACCTTTATTCAACATGTCAAGTATATTGGGAGGTTTTGCAGATTTCACTTTGAGGAATTTGCAATCTGTTTTCTTCAAGTGGCAAAAATGCTTCAATTCTAAGCTTCATACATCTTTGAAGCTGTCTGTTTTAGCTTACCCCACTGTTGTTTTAAATCCGTGGAAGTAGCATCTTCAATAATACATGGAGTTCTTAAAAAAATTAACACATCTTATAGGTAAATGCTTTAAAAATTTACTCATCATTAAAAAAATAAAGAAAACAATAATTTTGAACTGACTTGTGTAAATTAAAGTGACTTGGGTGAATTAAAACTGCAACAGAGTGTTTGCATTTTTCCAAAATGCCAGCTTTACAAAAGCACACACCATGAATAATATTTTCATCAGCGCTTACATTTAAAGAGATCTTTACTCTTATTTCATGAGGAGATTCTTGTAAACCCGACGTTTTTAGGCACAGTGTTATTATCTCAGCTGAGCAATCATTACTTTCTTTGGCTAACCCACAAAATATTATATGATTAGAATTATAAACACTTTCGCCTTCCACATAAGACCTTGTTCCATTGCCAATATATCTGATAATATCAGACAAATCAATAAATGATTTTACGACGTTCATCGGATCACTACTTATTTTATTTTTCAATTAAATAATCTTTGCTTCTTATACCACTCATGCTAATCAGCTGTGTTTATTTTAAAACAAGCAGTTCGAATTTTGGCCGCGAGGAGTGCTGACCCTGGTTGATTATAAGGCGAATATATATATATTGTATATAATAATGTAGAAAAATAATACTAAATCCGAAAACAACAAGCTACAAATACTGTAAGTGGCATCGATTAACGCTATAGCACTATAATGTACGTGTATTACAAATACTCTTGTACTTACGAATATATACTCGATCATGTAGAAATGTAACTATCACTGCACAAACACTAGCACTCTTTTAATCGTATAAATCCGATCCTATAAATAATTAAAGATTTGATGAACTTTAAAAGGCTGATTCTGAGAAGAAAGTGAAGCTACTACCATAGGATGGTAGCGACACCTAAAGCTTGTCTACCCTACTGGCGGGAAAAGTATATATATAATAGCCATGCAGGAGCAAGCATCAGACCGTTTCGCGGTGACATAAAGTTCTTTTTTTATTTTTTTTTCTTAATGATGGTCTCAACCAACATGCATACTGTTTTTTTAGCTTAAAATACTATTTCTTAAAGAATTCCAAAGCGGCATGCAAGAAAAATTAATGGCAATTTTCATATTTTTTTCAAATTAATAAATTACGGTTTTTTTATTTTCTTAAAATTTTTTGATATTGGGCTGGAGCTGCATGCATGCTATTTTCGACATAAACTTGAAATAAAATTTTATAAACAAAAACAAAACGGCATGCAAAACAAAGTCGCGGAAATTTACATAGTATTTCTTGCAACTTTTATCATTATTTACAATACGATGGCCTTGTTCGGCAGCATTCCATTTGTTCTATAGAATTGTTCCATTATAAAATTGATATTTAGCTTTGTTTGGGATAGTTTAAGATCACGGAAAATGTACTGTAAATTTTTACATCGGTTTGCAGAAATTGTCTGCCGATGGATCGACGCGGGGTGCATGCCAATTTTTCCAGGGTGTTTTTTTAGTAGGGCCTCGGCCTACTTCGATGTTATACTGGAAGGGGGCCGGCTTTAACAAAGTTTTTATTGCACTTGAATTGCACGCTCGCGTGGCCGTTCAAGTTTCGGATGAGCTTTAGTACTTGCCGCGGCAAGTCTGAACGGATTAGCAACTTATGCAATTAGTGCTTGCATGCTCAGCGCGATCTTGAAGGGAACGTTGCAGTTTCCGTTTGATAATAAACGCGTTTAAAATTTGTAATTGCTTCGTTATAAAGTTAGTTATTTATGTTTTTTTTTTTTTTTTTTTTTTTTTGAACGAGAGGATAGGAAAATAATTTTTATTCTTACGCAATGGCAAAAGAAAGTCGACGTTGTACGTAAATTCTGAAGTTATAAATTCCCTGGGCATATCTCTGAAATCGTCCCGTACAACCGGCTCCATATTTTCATTTTCGAGCGAGCAGTAAAAATTTCATTTTCATAAAAACAAAAGTTTCATACTTACCTAATAACATTTTCGAATCAACACAATTTGCGCAATGCAGTTTTTAAAGCGAAATTCATTTTAATATAATAGTATGTATAAGGAATCTATGAAATATATCTGTAATGAATCTACGATAAATGTGAAGTAAAGTAAAAAAAAAAAAAACATAAATGCGGAGAAAATATTATAATTTAATTTAGACTTTCAATTAAGTGGGATATGGAACATGGTAAATTTTTAACGACATACAATTTCCTGGAAATGACTGACTATAATCAAAATTATCGAAATTTTAATATAAAAAGCATTTTGAAGCGACTGAATTTTACCACGCTGACGCGACACAATTTTTTTACCGTTGACACGGTACTTTTTTATTTAGTTCACATTTAAGTATTTTCTCCGTGATAAGAACTTTTTTTAAGTATGTAGAGGAATCGAATCTGAAATAGTAGATTTGAGAGTGTAGGCCTTCAAATATATAAGAAATTTTTAATACTCCAAACACGAAAATGTGATATTATTATATCACATTTTCGATGAACGTGATATTATTATTTTCGATGAATGTGATATTATTATATCACATTTTACTCCAAACACAAAAATTGAATATTATTAAATAAAAATTAAATAAAAAATAACATCCTAGTAAATGTAATAAATTATTATGCCTATTAAAATATTATACCTATTTTAAAAATACTGTACATTTGTATATTGCGTTAACGGAAAAAACTGAATTTGAATCAACCGCGCGACGAGGGAACAAACCTACTGCCGCTCGGCGCAGCCGCAGTAGATGCATCTTCAAGTCGCTTACGCGCCGAGCAGACGACGCTACCTCTCAAATTTTATTTATTTTTTTTATTGCGTTTACAAAAATTTTTGCTAACATGTAAGAGTATTCCCGCGTGTATTAATTTTCAAGGAACATTATGCGATAATTTTTACACCGATTCAATAAAAATTCGAAGCGTAATGTGTGCAGAAAAATTCGCGGTCCCTGATTGGCTATTGCCTATTAAGCACGTGGGGTGATGTTTTTCATTGAAGGTTGTGCGCTTGGCGCTTGCATCTAACGGTCACTTTGGGTACTACAATTCCGAACAAATGTGTAATTTTGACACATGATCAATAATTTTAAATCAATTTTTATAATTTTAATTATGTTTTAAATAGTTTTTATAACAAATAGTTTCAAGTATTTTTTATCTTTAGTCATTTTAATTAAAAATTTTTTAAATTAACTGAACTATTTATACAGTGTGTTAATTAAACGGAAAAAACGAAAAAGTGGCATTATTCGGAGAGCCACTGACCAAAATATCTATAAAGTTGAGAAAAGGGAAGCATCAAAACAATCATTAGTTATTAAATGTACAAAATTTTCAATAATTGAGCTCTAGAAATCGATTATGTATCATACATAAGTGACCGACTCTGCCTATCATGAGGGCACTATACTTAAAACAAAAAAATGAGCATAACTTGCGAAACCGATCAGCTAGGATTTTCTGCGTTTAGCTGTTAAAATTATATTTCAAGGTCATTTTGAAGGTCAAAAGTTATTTTCTGGATTTTCGGACTAGTATTCCACGAAACTAGTAGAAAACTTGATTAAGATCATAACTAGGCTTGACCTTGGATCATTTTTCAAGGTCATTTTCATGGTGAGTTCTAATTTTAATAAACCGATTCTTTCGCAGTTATACTTCTTCAATTCATGCTATCAATCGGTTCTAATTCGGAACAGTAACAGAAAAACTGTGGTTATATCCACACTTTGAAACATTTCAGAATCACTGAAAAAAGTTTGGTGGAGAAGAAACACGTTAGCGTAGAATATCAGTACCAAATGCAAGAATTGTTTTGTAACTAAACATTAAGTCCTTTACTCTCCCATTTTAGAGCAAACGTTGCACTAAAATTGTTCGGCATTTAATCTATTTCATCGTTCTTCAGGAGTACAAAAGTTTAGGGCAGAAGAAGCACTAAAAAGTGTGGCAATGGTACAACACATTTGTGCTGCTACTGCTTTTTTGATTTGGTGCTCCTCCTGCACAAAAATCGTGCAGTATACGCACTGAGAGAAAAAAACCAACGTGACGCCGTGGATGCTATAGTTGGTGTAAGACCGTGTAACTATACACGTATACAATGCGATCAAAAATTGCAAAATTTTTGAATTTTACAATTATTGAATTGACTTTGAAAGTCAACGACGAGGTCAGATTCAAGGTCATCAGACCAGACAAATCCTCGTTGAAAATTACTTACGGTATGACCTTAGCTTTTTCAAAAAATATCGTTTCTGGGAAAATACGGGGGTCCCATACTTTTTGATAACCCTGTAATTAAACTTTACAATAGAACATTTCTGAAATCTCTCTAACTTTTTTTATTCCTCTTTCGAAACTCTTTAAGTACCGATGCTTCTCTAAAAGTTTAGTGCGGCTGTTACTCTAACTCTTTGGTGTATCTGTGGTTCTATATTTCGTGCATTATCTTTCCTAAACGTTTCGTACATATAGTTCCCATCGATTTTTGAGAGGATTCAAATTAATTCGAAGACATTTTTCACAGCACCTGTTCTAACAGTCCTACGTTATTATATTCGAGTATTATCACTTACTTAGATGGATTGAATACGTCTACTGTAGCACGGTCCGATCGTTGTATCAGCCCTCTCAATGGTAAGGGTCACATAGGTAATGATTTACGCTTGTTGTCGAACAACTTAAAACGAAGATTTCCAGATTTGCCAGATAATTAAAAAATTTGTAGTAACTGTAGAAAGTTATGTGGATCTCCCATTTCATCTATTGATACAAGAGATAACGAAGGCAACAACGAATATGAAAACATGGATATAGAGACGACATCAGAAAACACTGGTATTGATAAATCTGTTCAAGAAGCTACACGATCAGCTAGAGCAATCGAATTGGAAGACATGTTTTCAGAATTAAAAGAAAAGTTTTCTAGATTAGCAGTTAATGACCCTTTGAAACTAACTATACTTACAATCGCCCCATCAACTTGGAATATTAGTCGAATTTCCCGTGAATTCAATACATCAAGACATTTAGTAAGAAAGTCGAAAAAACTCAAAGCCGATGGAGGTATTTTAGCTACAACAACGGCTAAACATGGTAAAACTTTGTCAAAGGCAGTAATAGAAGTCATGTTATAATAACGATCTGCACAGTCGGATGATGCCGGGTCTAAAAGATACTGTCTCTGTTATTATTGATGGAAAGCGGACTCAGGTGCAGAAACGTCTTTTATATTTCGGTTTACGAGAACTTTACGAATTATTCAAGATAGCAGAACCAACAGTACAAGTAGGATTCAGTACTTTCGCGAAATTACGGCCAAAACATTGTGTTCTTGCTGGTGCTAGAGGAACGCATAGCGTCTGCGTTTGCACCATTCATCAAAATTGTAAATTGATGTTGGATGCAATCGATATTCAGAAGCTCACGAAAAATCAAGAAGAACCCATTTGTAGTTATAAATCCTACATCTGACTGTCACTTGGATGAATGTTCGAAGTGCCCTGGTTCTGAAAATCTTACGTCTCGTTTACTTGAAATATTGGATGGGGCAAATATCTCACAAATTGAGTACTGTGCATGGTCAGGAACGGATAGATCAACTTTGCAGAATTTAACTCTACCAGTTGAAGAATTTGTTGATGAATTATATGCCAAATTGGCGATACTCAAACCCCACTCATATATTGCCAAAGAACAAGGTAATTTCATTGCTCAAACAAAAAGTAATCTAGGCAATGGAGAAGTTCTGGTAATGTTCGACTATTCTGAGAATTACTCTTTTGCAGTTCAAGATGCATCTCAAGCCTTCCATTTTAATAATGACCAGTGCACTGTTTTTCCAGCTATTTACTATTATAAAGAAGATTCAGAGCTGAAGCATGAAAGTTGTGTATTCTTGTCGAATAGTTTAAAGCATGACACTTCTTCTGTCTATACTATTCAGAATTTATTGATTCCAGAAATCAAGAGAAAAGTAAAAAAACTTAAAAAGATTATTTACGTGACAGATGGAGCAAAACAGCATTTCAAGAACCGCTTTCAGATAGCAAATCTTCTTCATCATGAGAAGGATTTTGGTATTGAGGCAGAGTGGCATTTTTGCGCCACTGCTCATGGTAAAAGCTGTTATGATGGTCTTGGTGCACTATTTAAAAGAGAAGCTTATAGAGCTAGCTTGAAGGCGAAACCGAAAGATGCTATTCTGACGCACACATCTCTTGTGAAGTGGGCTAAAAATCA
The DNA here is from genome assembly GCA_036365515.1 of Torymus aiolomorphi. Classification (NCBI taxonomy): domain Eukaryota; kingdom Metazoa; phylum Arthropoda; class Insecta; order Hymenoptera; family Torymidae; genus Torymus; species Torymus aiolomorphi. The sequence continues at coordinate 208,668,282 of CM070873.1, read as the reverse complement.
TTTTGAAAATATAAGGATTTTTTATTTTACGCAGACTGAACATGATAAATTCAAAAGGAAACTCAATCGTAGGTTTCAAGATGCATTACCTGTCCCACAGATTCTTAAACATCATTCTTTTCAATTATCAAGTGACGGGAAAGTTATCATGAAAAGGTACTCGAATGCTGCTAAGTCTGTATCTGTTCTACTTTAATTTTCAATGGGAAAATATACTGAATTTTTTTATAATATTCAAGTTTTTCTATTTTTTATTCTCCTTTTTTTAATTTTTTTATGTTCTGAGAGAAGTAGTACCTCCACGTGGTTCAGAATGGGTTATGCTAAAACTACTTGATAGTTCTATTGTGGAACTTTATCTTCTCTAAGGATTTTATACATGAAATTTTTAGATCGCCGCTCCCACGATATGCACAAAGGAACAAATGTCTCATAGGAGGTTACGTTCAACAAAACATTAATTATGCAGAGACAGAAATCATGACCTTGAAAAATGATCCAAGGTCAAGTCTAGTTATGATCGTAATCAAGTTTTCTACTAGTTTCGTGGAATACTATTCCGAAAATCCAGAAAATAACTTTTGACCTTCAAAATGACCTTGAAATATAATTTTAGCCGCTCGGTTTGAACGGTAGTAGTAAGAAAATATGTCTCTAACTTCATATTAGTGGCAAGAAATAACAATTTTCGTATCAGATTCGCTATTAGAGTGAAGAAAAAATTGTTTTTCCATCATTCCGAGACTTTCAGCTGCCATATTGGATCCGCCATTTTGAATTTTCGGAATCGCCAGACGGCGTTCGAAAGTAGAAGTCAAGAGCTTTCATTTGAGCCCAGGTAGACCCCATTTGGATCAAAATTGTTCTGGGCAGAGGGGGTGTCGCGTTGACAGAGAATGCCCCATATATATATATATAGTATATAGTTCAAATATAAAATATGTTTATTTATTCTACGTGTTTTAAAATGATTTAAAAATTCATTAATATTTAAAATTCGACATTATTCCGCTCCACCATCGATATATCGCATACAAAATAGTCTATAAATTTGAAACTGTACATGAAGTGTGATTTTTCAAAATCACGGTTTCGAAGAAAACCGTAAAAAAATCTTAACCTTAAATAGACGATACTTTTACCTAAAGGACTTACACGATAAAGATACAAACTCTACATTTCCACAAAATTTCAACATGATTAAATCAATTTTTTTTCACTAACTATCATGCGACAAAGAAATTAACTTTGTATAAAATACGAAAATTTTCAATATCTAATATCTCAAAAAGTAACCGTTCGATTTTGATGAAAATTAGCACACATATTATCTATATCACATTTATCATATTGTCTATAAATATGGAGCTGATACATAGAGCCATTATCGACAAATTACGATTTGAAAAAAAGTTTGAACAAATTTTAACCTCAAATATCTCTGAAATTTATGAACTAATCATTTTGCCCACAGAACTCGACCGAGAGCTATCTAAAATCTACCTCCCCAAGGAATTTTGAAGCGATTAAGTCAATTTTACTCCCGTAATCGTTGGACATGCAAATCTCATTTTTTTCATTTTTCAATCTTTACGATTTGGTTAATGACAAAAGAACCGTGTTAGTTAGAAACTTTTTTTTTAGATAATATAGGTATTTTAATTCTCTTTCGAAGGCTACCCATCCAATTTAGATACATAGAGCCGCTCTCGAGATATTGCGATTTGATAAAAAGGGGAACAAAATTTTAACCTCAAATATCTCTGAAATTTATGGACCAATCATTTTGCCCAAAGAACTCGACCGAGAACTATCAAAAACCTGCCTCTACAAGGAATTTTGAAGCGATTAAGTCAATTTTACTCTCGTAATCGTTGGACATACAAACTGATTTTTTTCATTTTTTATTTTTTTTTCTAAAAAACTAACCAACAGAATGAATTGAAATTTTTACAGATTATAGCTATCTATCTTCTGCATTATCATGATTTTTCTCAAAAAAATTGACCACTTAGTTTGGGAGTTATAAGCTTTAAAAAAAAAAAAAAACACATTTTTATTAATAACAAAAGAACCGTGATAGTTAGAGAAATTTTTTTTTTTTTTAAATATAGGTTTTTTATGCTCTTTCGAATGCTATCTATCCGAATAGAAAATTTGAATCCAATCATTAAAAAAATTCAAAAATAAATTTTGAGAAAATCGAAAATTCGAAATAAAACAAAAACGCATCGGCCCAATCAAAAAACGGATTTTTCACCCGTAATCACACAAAAAAAGTAAAAAAAATGAGACCTGTCCGGTTAAAATTGACCAAGTAAAAGCTGAGATCCAGGCGTACACATACACACATACAAGCACGCACGCACGCACACACACACACGCACACAAATCCATGAGGACATTTTCTCAAAACCATGTATTTTGATTCCTAATACCTTGGAAAATAATTATAACATGTTTATGACACACCGTGTGTAAAGTGCCACTTTTGCGCACACTTGCTAAAACAAGCATGCTCAAAAATGTCACTTAACGTACGAAGTGTCATAAAATAATGTTCGATACTTGTGGTAAATATGATTCTGGCTCGAGTGTGAGTTTGTCGCCCGAGCGAAGCGAGGTACTATGAAAGAAGACATTTCCATAGTGTATCTCGATCTCTAAACTTCAGGATTTCAAAGAAATTGCAATATTTTACAAATTGTAGCCAAATGAGGTAAACATTCTTTTGATACCGCTGCCACTGCAGTTCACAGTCTCCGAAAATGTCAAGTAGAGTTAATTTTATATGGTAAAATAGTTCCTTTGGTTCCACCTAGGCTTGCAATAACAAATTTTTATAAATGGTTAGTCGTATTGAATAAAAAAATTTATATTGCGGCGCACAATTTGAGCTGTGATAGACAGACGTTAATTGATTTAATTACATTTTATTCTTTAAGTGAAGAGTTTTCTAATATTGTTGTAGGATTTATAGATACTTTACAGGCTATTAGAAAAGAAACTAATAGAAAAGGTAAAGGGGTATGTTCCGTAACAGGGTTGACAAATTGGCTTGACATTTCTACTATAAATACTCATAACGCAGTCCAAGATGTACATATTTTAGAACAAATTATTAGAAAATCTAGTGTTAGTTATGAAGCATTAACAAAATATGCAGTGAGTTTTGCAGAAAAATCAGAAAACTGGATTGTAGATAAACACGTAAACAGTCTACTTTCAGATTTAAGTCCTCTAAACGGGGTGAGTCAAAATATTAAAAAAAAAAACTGGCGCGAGCTTCTTTTAACTTGCAATGTTTGAAAGATATGTATTTTAAATCTAGTTCAGAAGGAATTTATGAGCTATTACGTAAGAAAGAAAATAATAAGTCTACATTAACATTATCTAAGCCAGTCATTAATAAAACTGTAGAATGTATAAAAAAGCTTTAGAATTATGTAATAATGGATTTTATGATTGGAACATGAGTCAGTATTATTACAGTTTTATTTGCGCTCAATGTTTATATTAATATCAAAATTTTGAATTATTTATGTTAATTGAGCATTATGCGTACATATATATATATTTTATTATACGTATAAAAAATTTAAACGTTACGCAATCTTTTAGGAAAGACTTCATATTTATTATATTTATTGCTAAATTATTCAAAATTGTTATTTTTTAATCATTGGTCTAGCTTCGCAAGGTGAGATCATCGACCTCAGAAGAACTAGCCGATAGAATGGAGCATTAGCGCGAAAATCTAAAGCTGAGTTTCCAAACTGTAATAGAAGCGAATATAGCTCTAGATTTAAGAAGCACCGGATATATCGAGGGGGGTTCTAGGTGAATTGCTCAATGGCTGCCGGGAAATTACAACCAAGCTCACTTCATACAAGAAATAAGTGGAAGTGCATACGAGCAGTTCATAAGAACTGGAGGAATAAGTTCGTCAACGCGACGACCCTCAATACAAGCGGAGCTCATGAAGTGAACCACAACGCAGATCCTTCGATTCACAGCCTCTTTCAGCAATTGACGTCGAACAAAGCAGTCGACAAAAACTTTCTCAGTTCCATAAAGACGCATGACTTGCAGATTAGGAACAAAAGAGCAGGCAATCTTCCCGACGTAAGACACGAGGCTCTCACGTCACTACGGAGCCATTTAACTCCAACAGGAGGACCGAGTAAAGTCCAGGTGCAACTAAGGTGCAGCACAGCCCAGCTACCGTTACACTATACACTCATTTTGCCTTCACAAAGTTATGTAAATGTTTTTATTAGCTGCCACTGATATTTGTGTTTACATAATATTTTATTTGCTTTTCTTTATTAAGATGGTGTAAAAAATGATAAAATTAACAATCAACGATATTTTATTGAAAATAAAAGAAGAGGATGACGAAAATTATAACGGATTATTAAAAAAAATCAAAATTAGAAGTATAATTTCAATTTTTATAATATATACACAATTATTGAATAATAATATATTTATAATGTAAAAAATGGAGTTATTATATATGATTTTCAAAATGTGAGTAAGTTGATCTCAGAGTAGATAGCAATTTTTTAATTTTATATTTTAAAATATTACTTTTTTTTAAATAGAATATGTGTCAAATAACAAATAATTTCAATAATAAGAAAAAAATATTCAATTTTTTAAATATTAATGAATTATTAAATCATAAAAAAAAAGTATAATTAATAAACATATATTTTATATTTAAAATATATACTATACATATAGGAACGATACATTAATTTAGAGGAAGCTACGTGCCAGTGAATTGGCAGCGGCTTTTTTAAACTCTAAAGTCAATCATGTCAAAATTAATTTTTTTAATATTTTTGGATCTGCTGTGTAGACCTTCACTAAAGAAACTCAATATTTATAGAGATCTACTTAAAATATTTCGAAGCGGAAGAAACATATTAATAAAAAGAGTAAATTATTTTTTAATAAACCGGTTATTAGTAGCTTGAAAAAATAACAAAGAAAACATGTCAAAAAATTGACAAAATTAAAGCAAGAAACCAGTGGCTGTTAGGTACTTCTTTATAAGAATAGGAAAGTCTAAAATGGTCAAATTGTTGGGTTTTGACTGTTCTTTTGTAAGAGAAAGTTATTTTTCATGTGTATACATAAGAGGTAATATTGGTCTAATTATAAGTTAATTTAATTAATTTATTGACTGGGAAGAGTACAATAATAGCTGATTTTGAAGTTTTTTTGGTGATAAAATGGATTTTTACATGGAAATCACTTCTTGCAACATTGTGAGACCATATCAGCTATATTTTAGGACATATAACACTACTTTAAGAGAGAGTCCACACTGGACCCGTACCCCGTATAAATAACCAGAGATGTATATCTATACATATTATATATATAGATATACACGTCTGGTTATTCATACGTGGTACGGGTCCAGTGTGGATTCACCCTAAGGACTATCCGCTTGACGTCAGCTGTGATCGAACCCTTTGAAGAGCTCATTTTATGGTTTAAAATGGCCAAAATGACCTTCAAACTTTTTCCAATGATTTTCAAATAATGTTTTTCTGAAAATTGAGAAAATTTTCAAGCAAAAATGTATTTATCACTTTTTCTAATAATTGCATCGTTTTGGAGTTATTTAGGCTTAAAAATAAGCAAAAAAAGCTAAAAATGCTAGAGCTGGCCATATATACGACGTCAAAGCTTTTTTCAGACGGCTCTAAAAAATAAAAAAAAATTCAGGGGAACTCATGGAACGCCTAGGAAGACATTTAGATGGTTAAAAAAGAAAAAAAATTTTTATGCAACATACTCCTAGAGAACTGCGCATATGTACTGTCATAGGCTCAGCTCGACCGTCATCCAAGCGCTGACGCATCCGCTTCATGATAAGAACTAGACGCTCACGATGCTCTCGAGTAAGCAATCGCGGCGTTAGATCAGTGGTAGAGTGCGGGACTACAAACTTAGGGTCCGTCGGTTCGCGTTCCGCTCGCCACATATTTTTGATGCAACTAATTCATTTTAATTAATTCTGCTTCCTTTCATACGTAACAGATTTTGTACCCCTGATGTGTCATAGTCTACTTAATCGGCCTCTTCAGGCCTGAGACTACGACAGCAGACTGAAATTAATGACCCGCGACGATAATTGAAGTTTCTACTTTACCCTCCGAATTATCCTCCGAAGAATCATTAGACATTGAGGATTTAGACAAGCCCCAAAGCCTCTGAATCGCCATTATTATGGAAGCGAACACGAGAAACGGCCTCTGCAATTTAGAATAAGATTGAACTACAAAGGAATTAAATATAGGAATTAAAAATATAGAAGTTAATTCGGAGCAAAGAAGTTGTGAAACGACGAGGACGTCGTTCTTCTCAACCCCGGAGGTGTCTCGAGGAAGCATCACGGCGCTAGCTCAGTGGTAGAGCGCGGGACAACAAACTTCGGGAAAGTCGGATCGCGTCCCGCTCGTCGCATATTTTTTATGCAACTAATTCATTTTAATTCATTCTACTACCTTTCATACGTAACATATATATATATACAGGGTGTTCAAAAAGTTCCGGAACGGTTAAATAACTCGTCGGGAAAGCATTTACGCTTAAAACATCAAATGGGGAAAATTTAGGATTTTGAAGAAGCTATCTGGTGGAATTGCCGTTTTTTGGGACCTACTACAATTTTGGGCCTTGTAAGTTCCAAGATAAATTTTTTAAATGGGAACCCCTATTTTTTCCTCCAAATTCGTTTTCAGCAACAAATTTTACGTTCAGATAGCTATTTTTTATGGCATCCTGGGCCAGTTATTGTGTTATTTTACGTGGGTAGTGGTTTTACAGCATATTTTCATATTTTATTCAAAAACATTAAAATTAAGGCCCAAAAACTTGTTTAGGGGCCTTATGGGACTAATATCGATCTTTTCTCCGATAATAAGGTTTAGGGGTTATTCCCCACTTCATAATTCGAAATATCAAAGTTTGAGACCCTAAACCTGATTTGGGCCTTATCAGTCTAATAACTGATTTTTTAAGTGGTAAGTAGCTATAGGAATCAACAATAGGTTCCAAAATAACTTAGCACTCAAAATGACAAACTTGTATAAGGGAAAAGAGATATTGGGTCCGGAAGGCCCAAAGCGTTCAAAAAGTCCCGGAACGGGGGAAAAACTCGAAAAATAACCGTCGGACAGAAAATTGTTTGGGACTAAACTTATAGTATTTTTCCCTGGCTATCATCTCATAACCTTGGATTTGACCTCGACTTTGACCTGTTCGGTCATTTGAAGGTTATGTAATTTTTTTTTTAAATAGAACCGCATATTTTCGGCACCGGGAACGGAAAGAGCAAGAAATTCTACGTTCGGATATGACCTTGACTTGCCCCTTCATGACCTTATGATCAAGGATAAGGTCAAATAATAAACTGTCCCGGCATAGCTGAATAACTTAGAAAGTAAGAGTGGGACAGAAAATCGTTTAGAACTAAACTTGTAGAATTCGTCCCTGGGTACGACTTCGTGACTTGTATCTGACCTCGAAATTAAAATAAACGTGCCAATTAAGGCAAGGTAGAACTAACCGGTTAAGGTAAGATAGAAGGTAATCCAATCAGTTAAGGCAAAATAAAAATTAACCCAACCAGTTAAGGCAAGGTGGGGAAGGAACCCAGCCGATTAAGGCAAGATTTCAAGTAACCCAGGCGGTTAAGGCAAGATTGTAAGTAACCCAGTCGGTTAAGGCCAGGTGAGGAAGAAGCCCAGCCTGTTAAGGCAAGGTGGGGAAGGAACACAGCCGGTTAAGGCAAGATAGAAAATAAAATTCAAATCAAATATTTAAAGTAAATGTTCGAACTGTCCACCATTAACATTTTGACAATGTCCTAAGCGGTGGTAAAAAGCATCTATTGCATGTCGAATCAGTTCTGGATCAATATTTTGTATTTCCTGTCTGATACGTCGTAGTAGTTCTTCGATACTTGTAGGCTTTGTCCGATATACTCTATCCTTCAAATAGCCCCATAAAAAGTAGTCAAGTGGGGTGAGATCGGGTGATCCTGTTGGCTATTCGATCGACCCTCTTCTTCCAATCCATCTTGCTGGGAACACATCATTTAAGTATGCTCGAACATCGCGTCCGTAATGTGGAGGAGCTCCGTCCTGTTGTAACCAGGTATTTTCAAAATCATCGCCTACAATCTGCTGAATGGCTGGGATGATATCCTCTCTTAACATTCTTTCATATGTTGCAGCGGTTAGATTGCCTTTAATAAAAAAGGGTCCAACAATCGTGTAATTAATAATACCTGTCCAAACATCGAGTTTTTCAGGGTGTTGAGTGGCTCTACTATCGATCGCCCAGTGAGGATTTTCTTCGCTCCAGTATCTCATATTTTGTCTATTGACATTACTATTCAATTGGAACGTAGCTTCATCACTAAATACAATATCAGCAATTATTCGGCCCATCATCAATTCGCAGAATTCGTTACGTTTATCCGGATCATCTTTATTATCATGTACCGATCTCACTTTGTATGGATGGAACTTTAGTTTTTTCAACTGATAAGAATTTTTCCATCGGTCTTACAGTCTTACAAATTAAATTAAAATAATTAATATTTATGGCAGTCAGATTGCCCTTGTTTATAATCACCCCCGCAGAATCTGGAATAAAAACTTAATTAAAATCTGGAAAAAACTTTTTTAGCAAAGGACGATCTGACTGCCTCCCACCACCAAATTGCCCAACGTTTCGAGCCCGCTTCAGCTCCTCCTCAGGAACTGAAATGAAACCCGCGATACACCTCCTTATATACCCCCATACCCCCTCCTTTTCTCTTACCCCCACCACCATCCACTTTCCCCTCTCCAATTTTCCATTCTCACTTAAATTAATAAAGAATGATAAATGTTATCTAATTTACTTGACTCTATCTATATTCTCTAACTAAATTTAAATTCTTTTTCCTAAAATTTTTATGTGGCAATTTAATCGCTCTGTCAATGACACCCTTGATCGCACCTGTCTTGTTTCCGAATTGATGGTGAGAATAAAAATTTAAAAATCTACCTGACCATGTAGGTTTTCTATACCAATCTAATTTCACTCCATTATTATTAACTCTAATGACTCTAATATCTAAAAAACTCTAATATCTAAAAAACTCCCCGGGTTCTATCCAACGATAGATGAGCATTTTTCTATGCTACCGGGTGCGTCCCCAGGTTGTGGATCGGGGAACGGCCAGCATAGTCTGGTCAGCCGTGAATATAATGAATAAGCGGTCGCGAACAAAGAAATCGTGAGAATGGCAGAATGAATGAGCATTATGCGAATGGGCTGCGGCCGACGGATTGTGGATATTCCTGCTAGACTAGCCAAAGGGAGAGTAGTAAACTCCCTAACCGGGGTGGCACGAGATGTCAGTACCTAACCTCTGCGTTTATTATTATTATTATTGATAAACGCATGTTCAATGTGGAAGGACCGCTCTAGTGCTCACTGACTGGAGCCAATGGTGGGGTTGAAGCAATCATTGTTGGGCGCAGGTCTGAAGGATTACCTGGTCAGTATTTCCTTATACCCGAAGTTGCGTAGGGCAAATCGCACACCATCTAGCCCGAGGTTTGGGTCAGGTGTTGGGACGGACCCGACATCGCCCACTCGGTAGGGGTGACGTTAAACCTTTGTTTCATTATGGCGCGGGCCTATCCCGTAACCTTTTTTGTAGAGTCACTAGGTGCCGATAGGAGTGACCATCCGACAAACCGCCTCTCGGCTTCGGCATCCATAACTAGGGTTCCTTATAGGCGGGGATAGTAGCCGCACCGAGGTGTGGCTCCCATAGTGGGCGAACCGTCTTAAACAACATATTCTATGCATGATGAATTCAAACACCCAACACAACCAACAAACTAAGGAGAAAGAAGGTGTATGCCAGACTGCGGTGGAGAAGGTGCTCGCAGAAATGCGAGTGCTCCTCAAGGTTATGGTGCAGGCGCTAAAAGCTCAGCCTAATATCAAAAACGATATTAAAAAGGGGTTGCCAGTTATGGTAGACCAACTGGAGCAGCTCGAAAGCGCCGTGAAAACGGAACTACGTGCTGCTAAGCAAGCCAGGGCTTACACACCAGCCAGGAGGCAAAGGACGATGTCCTTGGTAGAAAGTATGGGGACACCAACAGGGTCACTTGGCCCCGAGCCACTTGGCGGCACGAAGCGAGGCGCCTCTAGCCCACCTAGCCTGGATACGGGGGAAAAACAAGTGAAGAAGAAAAAGGCGGATATCCCTAAGGAAGATTGGGTTGCTGTAAAAAGTAGAAAAGGGCGGAAGCAGCCGAAACAACAGCAGCAGCAGCCACAGAAACAGCAGCCGCAACAACAGCAGAGGAAGCAGAAGACAAAGAAGAAGGAAAAAAAGGTAACAAAGCCGGATGCGATCGTGCTCAAACCGGCAGGCGGTAAGTCGTATGCGGACATTCTGTCCACCATACGTAAGGCTGTCAAGCCGGAAGAGAGTGGAGTAGAGATCCGATCCATCCGGCAAACAAGAGCAGGTCAGGTACTCCTCGAGCTGAAAGAAGGCAATTCAGTAACAAGAACTGCCTTCTCAGAAGCACTCAGAGAAGCTACTGGAAACGACTGCACCGTTGTTAGGGAACTGATCTCCAGAGTCATCCTGGAGATCAGAGATCTCGACAGTTGCACGTCCAGTGAGGAAGTAGTGGAGGCCTTAAAAAGAGACCTGCAGGACTACAAGGGGTTCCTGCAGTCTGTCTTGACTAGGCCAAATGCGAGGGCACAACGGATGGCCATAGTGACGGTGGACACACCGGCTGCGGAAAAGCTAATGGCCACCGCCCGCATAAAGATAGGCTGGGTCAACTGCAGGATCCGCAGGAGAGCCACAGTTACCCGTTGCTATAAATGTCTGGGCTTCGGCCATCTTAGCCCGGACTGCAAAGGGCCCGACCGCAGCAAGCGATGCTATCGCTGCGGGGCAGAAGGCCACATGATCGCAGGATGTAATGCCACCCCACGTTGCTTCCTGTGTCCAGAACAAGCGGACAAACCTGATTCCCGCAACCATACGGCGGGATCAGGAGCCTGTAGGGCCTTCCGAGAGGCACTTGCAAATGCCAAGAAAAAATGGCGGTAGTTCTGCAGGGTAATATGCACAGGAGCAGGGCAGCTCACGACCTCCTGGAACAGATCTGTTTCGAGAAAAACGCTGATATTGTACTAATCAGCGAACAGTATCGAAACAGAGATGGTCCAGGATGGTTTGCCGATGACCTGGGCACCGCAGCCATCTGGAACCGTGACCCGCAGAATATCCACATTGCGGGTCATGGCGGCGGCAGCGGTTTTGTTTGGGTGAGGCACCAGCAAACTCACTACATAAGCGTATACCTCACTCCAAACCAGACCATCAGCGACTTCCAGGCCAAGCTGGAGGGCCTGGAGGATGCAACACTGGAGATGCAGGGTGAGCTGATTATCGCCGGGGACTTCAATGCTAAAGCCCCGGAGTGGGGGGAAGCTCGGTCGGATCGTAGGGGCCGGCTGGTTATGGATATGGCCAATCGGCTAGACCTCGTGGTACTAAATAAAGGTACCACGTCGACCTTCAGACGACCGGGCTACAGGGAGACCATTATCGACGTCTCCCTGGCAAGCGAACGCCTAGCCGGGCGAATCCAGAGCTGGCATGTGATCGAGGACTATACAGGAAGCGATCACATGTATATCACGTTCCGTGTGCGTGATAGCAGACCGGCTCCGTTTCCGCACAAGCGCGGCCCCCCCAGGTGGAACATCGCCAAGATGAACTACGAGAGGTTTGCCACGGCGATAGAACACGGACAGCGAACACTGCGTGAGATCCCGGAATCGCTGCCGCTATCTGCGCGGGCAAAAATGGTGACCGACTACACCATGAAGGTCATCGAAAAGGCCTGCGCGGAGACGGTTCCCAGGAAATCAACACGTGGGTCAAGACGACCTGCTTACTGGTGGACGAAAGACATCGCGGACCTTCGTAAGACGTGCCTGCAGTTGCGACGCAGAATGCAGAGGGTCAAAAAACGCGATTTCGACGCAGCCCCCTTGGCCGCAGAGTACAAGGCGGCCAAGAAATCCCTAAAGAAGGCCATCAAGTCCAGCCGGCAGCGATGCTGGAAAGAGCTGGGGGAAGAGATGGATCACGATCCGTGGGGATTAGGGTACAAGATCGTTATGCGCAAGCTGGCGACCTTCGGTTCGTCAGCGCCAAAAGATGCGCAAACGATCACGAACATCGTACGTGCCCTTTTCCCCGAACACCCAAGGAGACCGGATGGCCCAGCAACATCCGGCCCGTTCGAAACTCCTCTGTTTACGAACATGGAGCTCTCCATCGCAATAAAATCTTTGCGTAATAAGAGAGCTCCGGGGCCGGATGGATTACCAGCAGAGCTGCTGAAAGCCATCAGCGGCAGTCACCCGCGCCTCTTGCTGGACATGTACAACTCCTGCCTGAAGGCGGGCATTTTTCCTGCCCGCTGGAAGACAGCGAGACTTGTCCTCATCAGCAAGGACAAGGGTCCAGCAGACAGCCCGTCGGCCTACCGCCCGCTGTGCATGCTAGACACGGCGGGAAAACTCCTGGAGAAACTGCTGAAACCTCGCCTCCAGGCAGCCATAAGTGCGTTCGGAGATCTGGCTCCGCGGCAGTATGGCTTCAGGCGAGATAAGTCAATCGTAGACGCAATCCAGGAGGTGGTAAATGCCGCCAGGTCAACGGAACAGGGCAACCATTACTCTCGCCCTATTTGTCTGCTGGCCACCTTGGACGTTAAAAACGCGTTTAACTCAGTTAGGTGGGACAAGGCGCTGGAAGCTTTCGAGCGGGACTTTCGTATCCCCGCATATCTTTACGCATTCTTGGGGATTATCTGAGGGACCGCTCGATAACTTACGACACTGAGGATGGACCAATAAAGAGGGAAATAACATCTGGGGCAGCTCAGGGCTCCATGCTGGGTCCCGATATATGGAATGTATTCTATGACGGGATCCTGCGCATGGAAATGCCCGAGGGCACCTTCCTGGTTGGATACGCTGACGACATAGCGGTGGTCATCGTAGCCAGAGACGTTGACCTCGCTAGGCTGCTACTCAATCGGGTAATGCGTCGCGTTTTCTCCTGGCTGGAGGATCACGGGCTTGAATTAGCCACAAAGAAGACGGAGGTCGTGCTACTCACGAAGAGGCACATCAATACCATGTGCCCCTTTCAAGTAGGAGATGCGACGGTCCAGGCAAAGAGTGCGGTGAGGTACCTGGGGGTGACGCTTGATAACAAGCTCACCTTCAGGGAACACCTCACCATAGTGACGGAAAAGGCGGCAGCAGTAACAGCCTCGCTGAGTAGGCTCATGGCCAATACCGCCGGCCCCCGGCCTTGTAAAAGGCGCCTACTCATGCGTACCGCCGAAGCCGTCATGCTGTACGGAGCGGAGGTCTGGGCCGATGCGCTACGGAAAGACATGCACAGGAAGCGCCGCGGTGCAACGGAGAGCAGCACTCCGGATCGCGTACTCTTACCGCACGGTCTCCGAGCCCGCGATATTAGTGGTCGCTGGGGTAATACCCATCGACCTTCTTGCACTGGAGAGACGCTTCGTCCATCAGCAGAAGTCTGCTCTTGGGGTAGTGGAGGCCCACCGAACGGCCAGGGCCAATACCATCCAGGCTTGGCAGCATCGGTGGGAATCCTCCACTAAAGGAAGATGGACGGCCAGGCTGATCCCACAAGTGGACACCTGGCTGTTCTGAAAAGAAGGTGAGGTAAATTACTACCTCACCCAATTCTTGATGGGGCACGGCCTGTTCCGCGCATACCTACATAAGATGGGTAAAGTCGCGGTATTGTGAGGGCCTCCCGGACGACGTGTTCCACACCTTCTTCGTATGCGGAAGGTGGACCGTCGAAAGGGGGGCACTAGAGAGGGACCTTGGCTGCATATCACCTGACAATATAGTCAGGCTGATGCACCAAGGTCCTCAACAATGGGCGAAAGTCGCCTCCTACGTGGAGGCGATCTTGCGCCAAAAAAGGGAAGAGGAGAACAGCAGATCAGCCGTCCGCAGGGCGCCGTAGCTGTTCACGGGAAAAAAGACCCTGCGGGTCTCAACGGCCGATCTGAAGTGAGAAGGGGCCGCTCAGGCGAAGCAAGCCCTCCCCTGATGCAATGTGTAAAACGGTGCCGGGGGAGGGTCTGTACAGTAGTGCAGAGCAGAAAGGGTTAGTGTTTTTAGTGGGTAGGAATCCCACACGCCGTGGGAGTGCGGAGCCTCTTGCGGTGTCTCCTGGGCTGGCATGGATATGCGGCCCAGGCGGTCTGGTGGAGCATTTGGTCCACCGGACTGATGCAAGATTTCACTGTTTCCCTCGTAAAAAAAAAAAAAAAAAAAAAAAATATCTAAAAAACTCAACTGATTATCTTTCTCAACTTCTTTTGTGAATTTAATTCTATCATGGATAGAATTAACCACATCCACCATTTCATCCACAAAACATTCAGGTACAACTTTTCAGCCAATTATTTTTAAAAGATATGTTGATGACATTTTTGCAGTTGTACCTGAATGTTTTGTGGATGAAATGGTGGATGTGTTTAATTCTATCCATGATAGAATTAAATTCACAAAAGAAGTTGAGAAAGATAATCAATTGAGTTTTTTAGATATTAGAGTCATTAGAGTTAATAATAATAAAGTGAAATTAGATTGATATAGAAAATCTACATGGTCAGGTAGATTTTTAAATTTTGATTCTCACCACCAATTCGGAAACAAGACAGGTGCGATCAAGGGTGTCATTGACAGAGCGATTAAATTGTCACATAAAGATTTTAGGAAAAAGAATTTAAATTTAGTTCGAGAAACATTTATTAAGAATAGTTATCCGGTAAAATTTATTGCTAAAATGATTGATGAGAGAGTGTGGGAAATTTATAATGGTGGATTGAAGCAGCGGGTAGATAATCAAACAAGGAATAGAAATGGAAAGAATGCATATTTTAGTTTACCATATGTTGGAGGTTTGTCGGAAAGGATTAGAAGGGTTTTTAGTAAACATAATATTCAAGTCTTTTTTAGAAACGATAATAATTTAGAAAGGTTATTTAGTAATTGTAAAGACAAGGATAATAAATGTTTAAAATCTGGAGTAGTTTATAAAATTAATTGTAGAGATTGTAATGGTTGCTATATTGGTCAAACGGGTAGATATTTGAAAAAGAGAATATATGAACATCAATATAGTTTACGCAGCTCAAGTTGTAGATTTTGGGAGTGTGGATATTTTGGAACAGAGGATTAAGAATAAATATAAGAGGGAAAACCTTGAAAGTATTCACATTCTAAGAAATTGGAATAATGTAAATTTAATGATAGAGTCAAGTAAATTAGATAACATTTATCATTCTTTATTAATTTAAGTGAGAATGGAAAGTTGGAGAGGGGAAAGTGGATGGTGGTGGGGGTAAGAGAAAAGAGGGGGTATGGGGGTATATAAGGAGGTGTATCGCGGCTTTCATTTCAGTCCCTGCGGAGGAGCCGGAGCAGGCTCGAAACGTTGGGCAATTTGGTGGTGAGGGGCAGTCAGCTCGTCCTTTGCTAACAAAGTTTTTTCCAGGTTTTAATTAATTTTTATTTTAGATTCTGCGGGGGTGATTGTAAACAAGGGCAATCTGACTGCCATAAATATTAATTATTTTAATTTAATTTGTAAGACTGTAAGACCGATGGAAAAATTCTTATCAGTTGATAGTAAATTGTAGTCGACATAAGTAATATTTTTAACTTTAGTTTTTTTGTTAAAATATTGTGGATCGAATCAATGCTAAGATTATGTTGCTGATGTATTTTTATGACTGTGTTATGACGATCATCAATGACGGATAGTGCAACATTCAATTGTTTATCCTCATTGGTGGCTGTTGCAGGACGACCTGTTCTCATAAGATCTTTCACACTGCCTGTCTCATTAAAACGATTGATTGTCCTCTTTACAGTACTCTTTGAAATTCCATCACCTCTATCTGCAAACGTTTGATTAAATAAAACTCGTACATCCTCTAACGATCTCTCATAATCACCCCAGCCTCTCATCATGAGAATAGTTATTCGTTCCCGCTCACTAAGTAACACCATTATGCTTTTGAAAAAGAAATCTTAATCGATTGGTCAATAAAACTTAATTTAAATGACAAGGAACATTCAAAATTTCCAAAAACACTAAGAAGAAAGTTAAATAATAACTGAAAATAAATTGAAATAAAAGTTTACAAAATACTTTTTGGATAATTATACGATTTTATTATTTAAATTTGTACAAATAAAGCTAAAACAATTAAAAGCAACAAAAGGCAATAATTGATATTATTGATCTAGTGAAATAAAGCTATTTTAGATACCCAATATTTCTCGAAGGATGCATTAGTATTAGAGACTTAAAGAATGCTACTTAATATTGACATAAATGATGTTTTTAATAAAACCAAAATAATTCTCATTTTTTTATTACATATATAAATATATTAATATATTTATGTCGTTTATCGATTTTGAAGAGTTTTTCTAGATATTATATACCGGTTTTGAAGAGTTTCTCTGGTTTTGAAGAGCCTCTTCACACCGGCAAAGATATATATGACCGGTTTTAGAGAGTTTTCGGTCATTTTCTAGAATCTATAACCCCAGGGTCCATATTTCTTTAGTCACGTTAACATAGGCAACTCTGAGAAAAAGAACTATACCTCTCCAAAACCGGTCCACCCACATACTTATATATATATATATGGGTCAAAAAAATACTTTTGCATAAAATGCTTAACCCTTACAGATATAATCTACGTTATCTGAAAACTTATAAAGCATATTTATGAGTTTGAAAAAGAAGCTGCTATAATAACTCCACAAAAAAGCAAAATGTTAAAGATACGCCCTTTTTCTGTTCAACAGGTTTTTTTTAAAAAGGAAGGGGATTTAAATTTCTTGAACTTATATATTTTTCAAAATTTTTTTTAATAAATACAAACGTATAAGAAAAAGGTTTTAATACAAAAAATTCGTCGCTGCAATAAGTATAATAACAAATTATAATAATATATAATTTTGATACAATAAATTATTTGAAACGATATTGAAATGATATTGAAATGATACTGAAATGATATTCAAACAATATTGCAATATATTTCAAAGGCATTACATAAATAAATTTCCTTACTACTTATGTTTCAATAATCTGACGAAGTTTTTCTGCATTGTTTTTCTTTAAATATTTCAACAGACATTTCAAATTATTGATTTTAGCACTTTTTAGAAGAGCTTTTGAAACTCGTTTCAACAAAAAATCTATTGACAAAATGTTTTCTGGAATACTCGAAAAATGTAATAGATGAGTTGAAGTGTAGTTTCTTGAGATATCCATGGATCCGTTCGGCTTGTATGAAAATGTCTTGTAAGATTGAATTTTAAATTGAACATTTTTTGTCATTGATTTTGGTTTAGATAATCCTAATCTTACGAATGCACTTTTCCAATCACGAATGAAAGGTGCGCCACATATAACTTTGAAATGTTCTCGATTATTTCGACAATTTTTCAACAGTGATACGTAGGGTAGACGTACCGGTTTTGGCCACTGCTCCGTTTTGGGCCACATATCCATGTTCTTAAATGGATTTTTAGGTGGCCAACCGGTGAAAAAAGAATCCTTATGGTGGCCAGAACCGGTACATCTACCCTATTATTCCTTAACACTTTCCACATTTTCAATTTTCTTCAACTTGTTTGAATAAACATCAAATTTCGGTACTGATTGTAAGAGTGTCCGCGCACAGGGAAAATATGAAAAATTTGTTTAATTGAACTCATCGATAACCAAGAACAAAAATTTGTCACAGTAGAGTTTTTGTTTTGACCTTGTATTTCGCATCTCGAGATACGCCCTTTTTCCATAGAAGTCTTCAATTACAATTATTTACTTAATACATTTTTACTTGAGGGTATTTATAATACTAATTGATTTCGACAGGATGGATGATATAAATAATTGTAGCATTTGTCAATTTTTAAAGAGTGACTCGAAATGTTCCTCTCTAAAGAAAGTTCTTCATAAAATTAGAGATCTTACAGGAGATGATAAAAAACTTCTGTATTTAAGAGTACCTGGGTTACAAAACATTGATGATGGATCCATTTATGATGATCATTACAGAAGATTTTTACTTTTCTATTCTTCATACCAAAAAAATGTATTGATCCATGGAATCAACACTCAAAAAATGTTACAGTTAATTTAAAAGAAGTGAGTTTAAATTTTTTAGAAAATGGTGGATATAGTTGTAATGTAAATATTGTACCAGGACAAAAAGTTTGTAAAAACTGTTATAGCAAACTAAACGATGAAGTTAAATCTTATCAAAACCAATCCATTTATTGCAGTGATCCATTTGAAAAACACAGGGTAAAGATTGTTAATGACTTGAATTATTTAGATCATGAGGATATAGAACACTTAAAAACAGTTTATGATAAGAATTTCACTTCTCAACATAAACTATGTCGGACTTGTGGTATTCGAATAAAATCATATATTTTAGAGTACATAAACCAAGTCAGGACAGTTACAACTTTATCAGATGAAAGTAAAGAAAATTCTAGTCAGAATAGCATTAAATCAACAAATGAAAGTACGCCAATATCAGAATTTTGTACAAATAGTCAGAACAAAAGAAGCCTTGGTACAATTCTTGATACTTTTAACATTGCTCCTTTTAAACGACAAAAGATGAATGATAATGTACTTGTAAAGGAAAGTATTAGTATTATACAGAATGTCACGAAACAGACCTCAGAAGCGTTTGAGAAAGTTTATCATATAAAATTTTCAGAATTTAAAAATATAAAAGAAATGAGTGATGAAAGTTTGTGGTTTAGAAGTATGATTTCAGATATTTAAACAAAATTTGCTACTTCTACTTTTAATGAAAAAATTAGCTTATTGACTTTGTTGCCTAGTGAATGGAATTTTCTCAAGGTCAATATATATTAAATGCACATATTATATTTTCACTGAAGCCAGACGATTAAAACTAAAAGGTAGATATAATATCATCAATTTTATAGATTTTTCTATTCATAACTTATTTCATCAACATTTATATATAGCAATACAAGCAATTAAGGGTGTCAGACACCTTTAGATTTTTCTCCATGAAATGACCTGAAAAGAATATATTTTGATAATTGTAAATATGTAAAAGTAATATTCTAAATGTATATTCTGGCTCTGGCGTTACTTACAGGTCCAGGATTTTAAGGGATTTTGATAATCAGAGTCTCAAAATGTTCGTATTTTATCTCTTCATTAACTGAAAAGTTCTGTGAATTTAAATTTATATGAGTAAATAATTTTTGACGACCAAGAACTGCTTAAAAAACTTAATAAAGCTTAAATTAGAGCTGTTTTTGGCCGTAAAAAATTATTTATTCAAATAAATTCATACAGCTATTCAGTGAATAGAGAGATAAAATACCAACATTTTGAGATACTGATCATCAAAATCCTTAAAGATCCTGGACTTGTAGGTTACGGCAGAGTCAAAATTTTACGTCGTGTAGAAAACATCTTTAAAGATACAATTACTAAAATACTTCTTTATTTCTTCTTCTTTATTTCTTAACTTTGTCTCTACCCTGAAATATAAAAAAGTATTGTTTTGATCTTAAAATATTTTTTATTCGGGACCAATATTCAGCTGGTACCTCAGTATACAGTCTATGAAACTTGTAAGCTATGAGCACACATAGCAGCAACAATATCCACATGAGTCAGTCAATTTTGTTAAGTGGTTTAACATAAAGATCCTTTGGTGCCTTTGAATCCGAATTTTTTTAATAATCTTTATTACACATATTAGATTATCATATACTGAGGTTACTGTAGAATATGTTGAAAAACCCAAAAATCTAAATGCATGTTATCAAGTCACACTTTGTGTAAAGAAGGTGCTGATTCACAGTGTTTATATGAAATGACAGCTGTACATATTTACACTGATGCTAGTAGACGTTTAGGTATATAGGTTACAATCATCTCTGCTACAATAAAGGATTGTGGCTGTCGATAAGTCAGATTTAGTTTCAGAATCAAATTTTTTTTGTCAAAAATCCCGTCCATAAATTATATTATAGGTATTTATTTTTTATCTTAATATGAATGTTTAAAATATAATTTTTGGATTTCTCAAAATATATGTGAGAATTTTAAATATATTAAGAATAGAGACATAAAGAAAAGAATTAGTAGAAATCAATAATATACGATTATATAAATATGTATATACACAAATGAAAAAAAAAATGTACGAAAATGTAGAAACCCGTAAGAAAGTGTACAAAACTGTGAGAAACTGTATAAAACCAAATAAACCCATTGGTTTTTGGACATTTTATGCGAAACGACTTTTATACATTTTTACACGTTATTATACATTTAAAAAGTTGATAGCACTGCATGGCCTAAGCCCGCACTTAGGTCACGTCTATCGGTGACCTAAGTAGTACCTTTTGCACTGTGTTTATCGCTAACCTCACAGTGCAAAAAACGACTACTTAGGGCACGGATAGGCATGACAGTTGGCTTAGGGCAGGCAGTGATATAAAATGCTATACGATACTTGTGATCTAAGAGCACTCTGCACGGCGTGGAATTAGGGGCCGAGCACAGCGAGGGTCCTAATTCCACGCCGTGCTAAAAAGTGCTACTTAGGTCACACGTATCGTACTATACTATAAAAGTTTTTTCCAGAAAATTTGTTCATATTCTACAAGTGCTTTTTAGTGAAAAATGAAAAACAAAAAATCGATTTTTCGTCATTTTAAACATGTCTGACCACCTTAAGTTATAGTCATTGCAAAATTGTTATTTACATTTAATTAGTTACCAACATATAAGCTTAAAACAAATTTTTTCAATATTTGAACATTTTTCAGATATTTTAGGACAACGTTTAAGAAAAACTTAATTTCGTATTTCAGCTGATGTTAAGGAAGATATTGTTAAATATTATTTGGATGATTCTAATAGCATAAATTGTAGCAGAATAAAGGAATGTGTAACAGTAAAAGTTCCTGGCCAACCTTCAACATCAGTGCAGAAAAGAATATTGATCTATGATCTGAAAGATTTATATCAAAATTGGATAGAGGACACCAGATGCGATATAACTCCCTGCTTATCTTTTTTCTCTCAGCTGAGACCTAAGGAATGTGTTTTTGCTGGAGATCCAGGAACGCACAATATATGCGTATGTTCCATACATCAAAATGTGAAATTAAAACTTGCACCTATGAATGTGAAAAAAAGTTACAAAGAAGTAATTGAAGTTGGAGTATGCTCCATGGAAAACCCTGATTGCATGTTTCACAAATGTATCCAATGTCCAAATAAGGATGGGATACGTAAATTATTATTTAGTACTGAAACTGACAGCAATAGGTGTATAAAATACAGCAACTGAATATCTACACCTATATCTAGTAAAAACTCGGAGGGCTCATCAAGTACCCGAGTGATTTTACAAGATTCTGAAAAGCCGTTCGAAGAGTTTCTTGATGACATATGTACATATGGGCTATAACTGAGTATCATTTTATTTCATGCAAACAAAAAGATAGTTATGCTCACTTCAGGCAACATTTGGACAATGATACTGGACTATTAGTCATGAATTTCGCAGAAAATTATGTATTTATTTGTCAAAACTCTACCCAAGGATTTTACTTTAATAATATTCATGCTTCGTTATTTACTGTATCCTTGTACTACGCAGATCAAATAAATAATGAGGTGAAAGTTGCAAGTTTCTGTGTTATTTCAGACAGTACGAGACACCAAGCATATTCTGTACATATATTTCAAGAAGTAGTACTCAATGAAATTAAAAGCAAGTATCCCTGGATAAAAAGTCTGATTTATTTCTCTGATGGAGCACCAACACAATTCAAAAACAAGTAAGAACATATTAAACAATCATATCTTATTTAATTCCTTTACTTTCCACTTTTTTTATTAGATTTTTGCTTTTACAAAAAAACTGAACCAAAAAAAAAGGAATTTTGGAGATAAAATATGTTTAAAAAAATATTTTAAGACTATTAGCATAAAAATCCATCTATTGTAGAAAATATTATCTTTTTGGATTTCTATTTTTCTGGATATTTTAATATCCATAGACATAATTATCATTTTATAACTTTTTTTTAGGAACCACTTTATTAATCTATGTCACCATCAAGAAGATTTCGGCATAAAAATAATGTCTTACAATTTTTTTGCTACATCACATGGTAACAGTGCCTGTGATGGCATTGGGGCGGTAGCAAAAAAAGCTTCACTGCAAGGTGTCACAATTTTGACTCCCGCACAAATGTACAATTATTTAAATGACAACGTAACAGGAATAAGGTGTATACATTTACTGATTCTATAGTTCAATTAATTAAAAATAAAATATATAACTTTTCAAATAATGTTACAGATTTTTTTATCTCAGTGAGAGCAGAGTTGAAGCCAGAGGTAAAAAACTTCAAAAAAGATTTGTAACTGCAAAGACTGTGAAAAACACTCGACAATATCATTATTTTGAAATTATTGATGAACGTAAAATACGCTCCAAACTATACTCAGATGATACAAAATCAGATATTATAAATTTATAAAGTGGCCATAAATTATATTCTCAAATATATTCGTAAATTGATAAATATTGTCTTCAATTAATAAATGTTGTTTCTAAAAATGTTAAATTATAAATTATTTTATAGGATTATTCTATAGGAAATGCATTTTCCTTTCAGGTTACAATATGGAATGTAACTTATATCATATTGTAAAAACATTATGTATATACTTTACTCTGGAAACAAATATACTAAATATACTAAATTATGATTTGCTTGAGACTTCACTACTTCCGATAAATTTGAATTTTTGAAATTAAATTTTTATTTGTGACTATTCAAAACTAAGTTATTAAATCAAATTAGAATAAAAAGAGTAATTAAGAGTATTATTTAAGAAACTAAAAGTATTATTTATTATACAGACCTGGACGCTGCGGCGAGTAAAAGAATAGGCATTTTATCTTTTGGTACCATTTCTTTTTCTAAACTTCAAACCGCTATATCTGCTTTAAGACCACATAGATGTATCTCACAAAGCTTTATTAAAGACTTCAGAAGTATATTTTAATCAATAATGCAAAAAATTCCTTTAATTATCCTTAAAGTTTAAGGCAATGGTCTAGAAATGGAGAAAATGCTTAGTAATTTAGACACCGAAATTGAAAAAATATCATAATTCATCAGCTCGAATCAATAGGAAATCGTTTGATATCCATGCTCGGTCCAATTGGACTTCTTTCAAGTACGTTTTAAGAACACTTTCCAATAGTTTTCAGCCAAATAAAAGTTACTACAAAAATTTCGCACTGATTTGAATTTCGTAAAAATGGCTATTATTTCAAAATATGCGAAATTCAAACTAACACACGCTTTTTTTTTTTTTCAAATTTTTTTTATGATATACCAGTGAAATAGAAAGGTTTTTTCACCCCATTTCGAACGCCCTTGGGTAGATTGGGGTGCGATTATAACTAATGCACGAAAAATCGCTTTAAAGTATCGTTAAAATGTCAAAAAGGTGACTTTAGCAATATGGTAATTTGGACATGTACACGTAAATTTTGGTTTTCGAAAAAAATATATCTGTAAAGTTCAGGTCAAGACGAAAAAAAAACCCACTGATAAATTCCAAATTGATATGAATGAACTTATTTAAAAAAAGTTTGAAAAACACCAAAAAACGCATAAAAAATTACCTTTTTTGAACCTTTATGACGAGCTCCTGACGTCAATTTTGAATATTGGACCCTAAAAATTGGCAGAGATCATTTTTTTGATAAGTTCTATAAAATATCTCAAAACCAGAAAAATCGAGGACCCCCGTGCGCACGCATTTTTAAAAAAGTATTTTTTTTTACCCATATATATATATATATATATATATATATATATATATATACTAGGGGGTACCCCCCTACTCGCTCCGCTCGTCAACCCCTCAATTTTGACAAGTAAATAATTTATTTATTATCAACGTAGATATTTTTCATATGTTGTATTAATATGGTATTTTTCATATTTTGTATGGATCATAGTTTATACAAATGTAACACTTAAGAGTCGTTCTTAATTCTTAATTTCTGAAACGAAAGAATGGATTATTGAGAAAACTACATTAATTATATATTAAGAAAATATATTGAAAATTATATAGTTTATTCTATTTTTTCCACATCACCTTGGAGGTAAATAGAAAGATGCGTTTTATTTTTAAGTGGTATCCCCAGTAGGCCTAATCCACTGTCTTTGTCACTATAAAATTTCAGAAAACATTAAAATTGTTACAATAAAAGTATATTTTTTTATAATATAATATATATTTTGTAAAATTAAATAATTATTTAATAAATTTAATAATTAAATGATTTGAATTACCTGATAAAAAGTTAAATTCTTCGAAATGTTTTATTCAATTTTTGAATTGTTTTTTTATTTTTTTTATTTTTTTTATATTTAATATTTTCTGATATGCTATTTAAAATTTTCCAACGTTATTTGTATATTCCATTGTCCTAAATGAAAGAAAAAATATTGTTGTTTTAATTAACTAAAAATTAATTCAAAAAATTAATTAATTAATAATTATATAAAAATTTACCTAAAAAACAAAATTCAATTATTGTAAAGAAAGATTTTTAAATTCTTCTAAAATTTTGTCAACTTGTAAGTTTTCCAATTTTGAGTTTTGTATTTTTATTGTTCTGTTGTTTTCTTGTTTTTTTTTGACTGATGATTTAGTTTTTTTAATTTATCTTTTTCAATAATTTTATCTGATTCTAAATTAATCATGTATTCCATATAATTTTGTTCATATTCTAAATAGTCTAAAACTAATAATTTATTATGTATTTATTATTATTATTGAATAACGAATAAATATATTGTAGTTTTTTATAATATTCTTTCGTTCTGTGTAGTCGACATATTCTAAAAAGAAAAATATTTGAAAACTAATTATCTAAAATTTCTTTCCAAACGATATTTATAATTTCTTCTTTATTTTCTGAATTATTTTCAATAAAAATTTTATCTGGGTTTTTACATCTTGATAATGCTACATATAATTGACCATGAGAAAATAATGGTCTTCTAATATATATTCCAACACTATCAAAACTTTGACCTTGTCATTTATTAATAGTCATAGTAAACGCTAATATTAAAGGAAATTATTTTCTATATAAAATAAATGGTAATGATGAAGAATTGCCAGTGTTTAATGTAATTCGAGGAATAAAAACTATGTTTCCAGAGTTTTCACTTGTTATTATTTCTGCTTCTATGTTGTATTTAAATGATTTAGTAATTTTTAATCGTGTACCATTGCATAATCCATCGTTAATACTTAAATTTCTTATTAACATTACAATAGTATTTATTTTAAGTTTTAATTTATGTGGTGGTAGTCCTTCACGTATATTGTTTAAAGTTTCAATCGGGTAATTAATATGGATGTTATCATCAGATAAATCTACATCTTTATGAGTAGCATAATCTAAACTATAATACGTATTTTCTTCAGTATTTAATAGTTTTAAAATTTTATTATTTAAAATATTTGCATCTTCATTATGTGATGTTAATATAACTCTATTTATTGATATACTATAATTTATATTTTCATATATTTTAAAACAAACATCGTTTGTTTTAAAACTATCAGGTATAACAAATGAATTAAATTTACCTTCTCCAATATCTAATAAAAATGAAGCAAACATGATATCTTTTGAACGGATATTTGTTTTCAAATACATTATATTGAATAATGACCAAAGATTTGAATATTTTATTGTTTCTTGAATTATTGTGCTTCTACAACCATTTTTAACAACAGGGAGAATTTGTCTAAAATCACCTCCTAAAATTAATAATTTTCCTCTGAATGGTAGATTATTATTACAAACATCTTGTAAAGTTTTATCAACAATTTCTAAAGCTTTACGTGGAATCATTGACGCTTCATCCCAAATAATCGCAAAAACTTCACGAAATTTTTTTTTATCTGATTCAAATTTTAAAAATGCACTTTCAATATTGTTTAAATCTAAAGGTAATCTAAAAGTTTTATGACTGGTCATACCTTTTGGTAATAGTATAGATGCTATACCAGTCCAAGCCATTGATATAATTTTTTGTTCTATTGACAAAAAATAATAAATAGAGCACATTGCATCGATGCCATGTGCTCTATATGAATACGCCTGAAGAGGTTGGCGGATCATGTCAACGAAACGTTGCAAAAATATAAAGAAAATATAAAGAAAAAACTTTGTTTTTCTTTTTCTTTTACGTGCCTCCGTCAGATCGATCCATTAAACATTAATAAACAATTGGAGTGCAATATTTATACTACTCTCAGCAGATCATTAAATGTGTTTTGAATAAATTTATTCAGAGGGAAGTTTTAATAATGGAATTAAAGCAAAAAATTATTCCAAAAAATATTATATTATGACACAAGGCCAGAAAGTTGGATTTCCTAGCCGGCGCCATTTTGACGCCCGAGGCGAAGCCGAGGGCGTCGATGCGCAACGGCCAGGGCATCCAACATTCCGGCCAAGTGTCGTATACTATTTTTCTTCATCCCCAGCCGAAAGTACGTCCATATAGTTAATATTAATTAATAAAATAGCTTTGTTAGCTGCTAACTACGGCTCGGCCTTATGTATAAGAGGGCTGCTTCAGCGCCACTTTACATATCGCGGAACATAAGGCTCGACTTCTGCTTTTTTTGATGCCCGCCCGACTTTTGCAAAATCGAGGCGAAGCCGAGGTTTTGCTGGTCGGGGCGGGCATCAAAAACACTAACAAAAGATGCTTGAAAAACATGATGGGCCAAAAATATGCGCATACTTAAGAGGGTGTGGAACTCATGTACTCTGTTTTACCGGCAGAACACGGTAAATTCTATATTATTAAAATAAATATATCGAATTACGTCTTATAGAGATAGTTGCCCTGCGCAATGTAATAATCTACCAGCCTACGCAGTTTTGAGATCAAATATCAACGGCATCCTAAAAAATTTTGCGAACAAAAATAACCGAAATTTCGTTCGCAAAATTTTTTAGGGTGCCGTTGATATTTGGGTTCAAAACTGCGTAGGCTGGTAGATTATTACATTGCGCAGGGCAACTATCTCTTTATAAGCCGTAATTCGATATATTTATTTTAATAATATAGAATTTACCGTGTTCTGCCGGTAAAACAGAGTGCATGAGTACCACACCCCCTTAATCGCAGATGCTGATTTTAACTACCGCCCACCTCTTAATGATTCCTCTGTTTGTCCTTTTCTATCTCATACATTATAGAATGAAAGTCAAAAAGCTGTCACATATAAGTATATAGCTACACCATGTTTTGAAACTCAAAATGTAAACATCATGTCTATATATATATATATATATATATATATATATATATATATATATATATATATATATATATATATATATATATATATATATATATATATATATATATATGTATAGAAGCTTTCTGACAGTGTGTATGCAATATAAGAACATAATTGATTATGAGAGTTATAAATATATTGTTCAATATATTAATAATAACATAAAATTAATTTAATACACCTATATCTTCTCAATTTTCCGATTTTACAAATGATTTTCTTGTTATCACATTTGGAAGGGTTAGCATAGTTTGGGTTACAACACGTGCGCTGTCGCGGACGTTACCATGCAACGGTCAACAAAGAGAGGCCACAAAAGTCGCTCTTCCCGGCGCGAAATCGAGCCGGGAAGACCGTACTTTCGGCTAGGGGATGAAGAAAATCAGTTTTTCGTTTTTGCTATGAAAAAGGTACTTATACTTAAAAACTGTAACTCTTAGGCCCATAACTACATAAATTAGGAACAATTTGCACTTTGTCCTATGAAAATCCATCATGCGGTTTCAGAGAAAGGTTACGACAAAACTGTTTTTCTTGAAAATGCTATATTTGAGGATAAAATAAGTTTAGAGACCTCTGCCTTGGCTCATTTTATTCAAAATAAGTTATATTTACAATATATTTTCATTATTTTATTATAATAATATATAATTTTTTTTAGGTAATTTTTGCCACCCTAGCAGAAATATTTTTGTTCAAAAACGTTAAAAACTGTTAGTAAGAGTTAAAAACTGTTAAAAACTGTTATAAAATGTAGGATTTTGGACATTGCTAACTGTTTACAACTGTTTATAACATTTTTTAACAGTTTTTAACAGTTAATAAGAGTTATTAAATTATTTAATAACTATTCAATATTTATTAATTATTATTATTAATATAATAATAATGAAGTATTTATTAAGAATTCAATAAAAACTGAAAACTAAAAGTATTAACTAATATAATTAATTATTAATTGATTATTATGAATATAATAATGGCTAAAGAATATGGCTATTAAAAATTATTAATTATTATTATTAATAACAATAATTTATTTTGTATCAAATTTTTCTTAAATGCCAAATTCAGAATTATTTGAAACTGTTTAAAAATGTTTGAAACTGTTTGAAGCTGTTTGAAACTCCTACAAACTATTATAATTAGAAAAAATGTGTCCAAAATCCTACATTTTGTAACATTTATAAACAGTTTTAAATAGTTCTAAACAGTTTTAAATAGTTCTAAACAGTTTTAAATAATTTTTAAGAATTATTAACTGTTATTAACATTTATAATCTACGACAGGGCAGAAAAGCAAAAATAGGGTTAAGATCGCCTTACAAAAACGTGTTTTTTTTTTTAAATCTTATAACTCCAACAATAGTCGGTCAATTTTTTTGAAAAAAATCATGATAATGCAGAATATAAATAGCTATAATATGTAAAAATTTGAATCCATTTTTTCGACTAGTTTTTCAGTTTTTTTAACCTTTTTTTTCAAATCGTAATTTCTCGAAAACGGCTCCAAGTATCTGAATCGAATGGGTAGCATTCAAAAGAGAATTAAAATGCCTATATTTTCTAAAAAAAAAATCTAGCTATCACGCTTCTTTTGTTATTAACAAAAATGCAAAAATTGAAATATGAAAAAAATGAGTTTTGTATGTCCAACGATTCCGGGAGTAAAATTGACTTAATCACTTCGAAATTCCTTGTAGAGGTAGATTTTAATAAATAAATAAAAAAGTTCAACCTCAATAAATCACTTTGTTTTAAAAGATAATAAACATCATAATATACGTTTATTTTTACCATATAAAAAGGATGTGTATCTGTAACAAAATAATGTTACGTATAGCTATGGTATTCATGTAATATATTTTTTTTCAATGAACCAATTAACTTGATTATTGTATATTTTGCATAATTTATGTATATTTTAACAAAGTAAACCTTTGGATACCTTTAAATAATATTTTATACATTGATATAAATATAAAAAATAAATAATATAATTTATGGACAGTATTTTTGAAAAAAATAAAAATTTGAATTTAAAACTTATAGCAGTTAAGTTGGCACCGTAACAACCTGACTTATCGCAGACAGCTCACAGCTCACACCTTTATTGTAATAGAGATGATTTTAACCTATGGCCGAATCCATCTCAAATCGAACAGCCAGAGTATGCCTACCACACCGATCATTTTGGAATTAAAGTATAGCTGTTCTTCCCGAAAAATGATTCGACACGTACTTTTTCATTTTTCGATTGCACTAAAATGACATCCGGTTGGCAATGTCAAAAATTTTTTACAAAATCCTAACTTTCAAATTTTATTTTTCAAGGTCATTTTCAAACAGCTGCCAATTTTCGAGTTTTTTAAGTTTTTGAATAAACTATACGCGATCTTACTCAGAGTAGCGCCTTCTTTCATGTCCTACATGACATTTGCATAAAAATAAAAAATGCATAAGTTATGCAGGTTTCACTAAAAAATGCACTTTTTGGAAAAATGCATTTTTTCAAAAACCGCATGTTTTTTTTTATGAAAATATAAATGAAGATAGGGGGTGTTAATACCTATCAAATTGTATGTGTCGGATATTGGAATTTTGCCCATAGCATGAGAAAATAAAGAAAATGAAATATAATAAAATTTTTATCTATTACGAAGGTAATCAATAATAATCAATATAAACGAATGTTTGTACATATCTAAGTAACATACATATATACATTCGTACTTACATGCTATAGCTGGTTTACATTTTTTCTTTTTCATTTTTCTGTATTTTTTATTTTTATCACTACCTTTGTTTTTATTTTGTTTTGTTTGAACTTCCGTTAGTAAATGATCGGCAGTTTTTGTTGTACAACAATGAGTTTTATTATTACACTAGCGTTAATTTTGCGCGCTACGCGTGCCCTCTCTTCGCTGTTTCTCGATTTCTTTCGAGTTTTGAGATCGATTCGAGATTTCGAGATACCTCGCAAAAACGCTTGAAAACCAAACGAATCTCGATCGCTCAATTTATATTAAAGATGTTTCTTAAACCCATAAATGAGTTTTTTGAATTCCAGAATACTTTAGAGTTGTAAGCCAATCAATATTTTTTGCTTTTCTTAATTGTTCTATTTCAACATCTTGTAAATGTAATTATTTTAATTGCATCAGTATATTTTTGAACGTGCTGTACGATATCATTAGCATTTTGAATAGATTTTTCGTGGGACTCTCGAAGATTATGTGAAGTAGCATAATGCTTTGTAAGTCCATCCACACCATCTATAGCTTCTTTGCCGTGCCCAGTAGCAGAGAACAACCATTTTATATCACATGGTGTTCGTTTTAATTCGTATAATTGAAAGCGATTTTTAAAGTGGCTAGCGGTGCCGTCTGATACAATGGTAATTTTGTTTATTGAATCATAACAATTTTCTTTTAAGTAAGTTATAATTTTTTCTACTGCTTGCAAAGCATATGCTGAATCATGTTTTCGGTCATCACTTATGACTGCGAAACTTCATGTCGAATCTCCTTGATGCTATGAAAATAAAAATTTGATCATTAACCCAATGATTTCCTTGAACAACTTTATTATGAATCACAGCCCAGTTTTCAGCGAAGTCTATTTGAAGAACTAAATGATGTGGTCCAAACCGAAAGTTCATCTGTAAAAGCAGAAATTGATAGTGTTTTTTTAATCAATTTTCCATTATCCCACAAAGCTTATGTAATTTCTTCTGTGCCTTCTACATCTTGCAGTTTTAAAACATGAAACGTAATTCCCTTAATTCCTGGACATATTTTATATTCTTGTAAATAACATAAATCAGATGGCTCAGAACACATTGTTGCATTTATTGTTTGTGACCAACTTTCATCCAACTCTGTGACGTTACTCCCTCTAAAATTAATCAAGCTCGTAAGAAATAAATCATAATTTGCGCAATAGATACAGAGACAAACTTCTTTGATGGGGCTAAGTAAGACATATTTTGGTCGCAAACTATAAAATTTCGAATTTCTAATTCTCAATTCTGGATTATCATTTTTAAATACGTCTCTTTTAAACTTCGAGTAACAAAACGCTTAACTTTTTTCTCTTTTTTTTATTGTTAACTTTAATTGTAGCAACGTCACATTTATTAGGACTTTGTCTTGAACAACTAAAATCATCATTTATATAATATTCCATAACAATTTTTTCCATGTTTTCATCAATCGGATGACCTGAATATGCATCTGGTTCTGAATAAATTCCTTTTTCTTTAACAAGATTTCTCGATTTGTTGATCATATACATTGTTATTTCTGGAAATAAAGATAAAATTTCATGTTTTGTAAAGGATGAAGATAGCAAAGTCAGAATTTTTATTTGTTCTGATACCGTAGAATATTTTTGTAGGGCTAATCCAATATTTTGTACCCATGTCGTACAACGACATAGAGCTGTGGTTGATTCAACAAAAACGTCATAGAGTGTCTTTAACTTAGCATCGAGGGTACTAGAAAATGTTGAAATTAGTTTTTTTTCTTTTGGTTTACGTAATTTTCAGTAGATTTTTCACGGATAATGTTTTTTCTTTTAAGTGGTGACACAGAGTCTAAAAATGATGTACTCATTTCATTATTAAATTCTTCGATGCGTTCTGGAGTACTTGTTAAAAAATCTTCATCTATATCTATTTCAATATCGCCAACTTCATTCTCAGTTGCTACATCGACTATGATATCGGCAAATTCATAGTCAGTGTCATTCACCAATTTTAAAGCAAACTTATAACAATCGTTAGATATACTTGTAGACGGTGTCAAAAGTCAATTAGGATAGCGACATTTCAATGGAAGAACAAGATCATCCAAATGCTTGAAGCGATAGGTAGTAGGCTTTCTTATGTCTCCCAAAGAAATTGGGACATTTAATTCTATCTTTTGAAAAATACTCAGACATAATGGTTGTTTTAATATAATAGAGATATGTAATAAATTTCAAAAAACTGCGTATTGTATTAAAAAATACTACAGTTATATGTAGCTAAAACCATACAGTTATTGGCAAGTGTTATGCTCAACGTTCGCGATCTGGCGTACAAATGTATAAGTACATAATAAGCTCATACAGGCACGCACATATGATTCTGTATACCGCCTATATTGTATACTGCGTACGCGTGGGAGTGTCTATGCGCGTGTGCGCGTGTGTGCGCGTGTGTGCACGTGCGTGTGTGTGCGTGTGCGTGCGTGCGTGCGTGCGTGCGTGCGTGCGAGCGTGCGTGCGTGCGTGCGTGCGTGTATGTGTGGTGTGTGTGTGTGTGTGTGGTGTGTGTGTGTGTGCGCGTGTGTGTGCGTGTGTGTATGTGTGTGTGTGTGTGTGTGTGTGTGTGTGTGTGTGTGTGTGTGTGTGTGTGTGTGTGTGTGTGTGTGTGTGTGTGTGTGTGTGTGTGTGTGTGTGTGTGTGTGTGTGTGTGTGTGTGTGTGTGTGTGTGTGTGTGTGTGTGTGTGTGTGTGTGTGTGTGTGTGTTACTTTACGTACATACAAATATCCGTTTATATTGAATTAATAAAATTTTATTGTATTTTATTTTATTTTTTTTTCTCATTCTATGGGCAAAACTACAATATCCGACACTCGATTTGGTAGGTATTAACAGCCACTACCTTCATCTAAATCTTCATAAAAAAACATGGGGTTTTTTAAAAAAATGCATTTTTTAAAAAAATGCATTTTTCCAAAAAGTGCATTTTTTAGTAAAAACTGCATAACTTACGCATTTTTTATTTTTATGCAAATGCCATGCAGGACGTGAAAGAAGGCGCTAATCTGAGTAAGATCGCGTATAGTTTACTCAAAAACTTAAAAAACTCATAAATTGGCCGCTGTTTGAAAATGACGTTGAAAAATAAAATTTGAAAATTAGGATTTTGTAAAAAAATGTTGATACTGCCAACCGGGTGTCATTTTAGTGCAATCGAAAAATGAAAAAATACGTGTTGAATTATCTTTGGAGAAGAACAGCAATACTTTGATTCCAAAATGATCGGTGTGGTACACTGAGAAGCAGAAAGCGCTACTACCAACCTTACCCTATGCTAGTATCCGCTCCCCAAAAAGCGTAGTGGCTGCACCTTTTAAACGCGCTGGCGGTACATTTTCAAGTCAC
Source organism: Torymus aiolomorphi (assembly GCA_036365515.1). Lineage (NCBI taxonomy): Eukaryota > Metazoa > Arthropoda > Insecta > Hymenoptera > Torymidae > Torymus > Torymus aiolomorphi. The sequence goes on along the minus strand of CM070873.1, from coordinate 208,634,452 downwards.
GTGACCTTCGCGCGGACACAAACAAAAATGAAAGTACACTGACCATACCCAAAGGCGCACTGTGTATGTACGTTTAGGACAAATTCCTAAGACAGAATCAGAGAGTGTGCGGGATAGTTTAAATAATAACTACAAGCTAAAGTTCTAACTGTAGCGTATTTTATTGAACTGAAAGTAGCGCGAGGTGGGGGAGATGATGTGCTCCGAGGCGAGCCGTGGCTAGACTGACTAAGCCTGTCGGTGGGGGAGGAACCGTGAGGTTCTCTCTCACAAACGCGGGATCTAACACCAACGCTGATTGTTGCAAAAACTATCGGAAGGCACCGCGAACAAAGAGAGTGTTTTTTTGTGTATGTACGTGTAGGACAAATTCCTAACATTCCTCCCAGCTCGTTTTATCAGAACGAATATAATAGTACATTTCGACACGGGTGGGGACTCGCTTCGCTCGTGAAAAAAGTCACACCAGCTAAATAATCGACTTACGCACTAGTTTCGAACGGTATTTTATACCACGAGCGCCGAAAAATCATATCAAAGTTGTGATTTTGAGGTTAGAGTGGTATAAAATGTACTAATGATCTAGTCCAAACGCGTGACAATAGAGTGGTAAACGAGACGAGAATTTACTCAATCTTGGACGCACCCGTGATTTTAAAGCTAAAAGAAGGTAGTCGCAGATACCATTTTACAATTAAGCGATCGATTCTAGATATAAGCAAGATTTGTACACGCAGGTAAAATTTAACTAATAATTAAAAGTCTTGACTAGCAGCAAGCGACTCGGGATCCGATATAATCTCAGCGCCGAGCAGTTTGACGATCTTGTTGAATGGACGACGGAGAGTTGTAGTAGCTGTGCGTACTGCTACGACACGTGTGAGCCCGTCGGAACCAGGGAACACCTGGATAAAACGAGCCAACGGCCATCGTGTAGGAGCGGTGGCCTCATGACGGATGAGCACTATATCTCCAACTTTAAGATATGGCAGAGTCTCCTTCTATTTGACTCTCCTTTGAAGTTGCTGAAGGTAGTCTGAGAAACAACAGTCCCAGAAGCGCTGAATAAACTGTTGTGTATGCTGCCATCGCAGGGGAGGCGCTATTACTTCATCGGTGTTCCTTGGCTTTGCAATTAGAAAGGAAGGTTCACCAATTAAAAAGTGCGCTGGCGTTAACATTAACAGATCAGAGGCGTCTTCGGTGAGTGGTACAAGAGGCCACGAGTTAAAGCACATTTCAATTTGATATAGAAGTGTGGCGAATTCCTCATAAGTGAGAATAGTGTCGCCAACGATACGTTTTAAGTGATATTTAACTGAACGAATGGCCGCCTCCCAAAGGTCGTCGAAATGGAGGGGCTTGGGGGTCCCATGAAGTATCAATCTTTTCGAGATCTTGCTTAAGGCATATCGAAAGTCGGACCCAGCAGCATGCAGAAGTCGTAATTCTGTATCTGCGCTAATGAAGTCCGTCCCTTGATCACTCGTAAGACTGAAACAAGGCCCCCGGCAAGAGGTGAAACGTCTAAATGCTGCGAGAAACGCCGCCATATCATAGCCAGCAACGACCTCAAGATGTTCTGCTTTGATACATAAGCAAATGAAGACGGCGAAGTACCCCTTGTACGACTTGTACTCACAATGACGAGATGTTCGAAGCAAATATCGGCAAACATAATCAACACCCGAATGAGCAAATGGGCGAGCAGGTTGCACACGTTTGGCAGGCAAGTCACCCATTACTTGTAACTCTGGCAGCGCTCTGAAGCGTTAACAAGTGACACAGTTACGAATGAAGACTTTCACCTTCGATTTTCCCTTGATGACCCAGAAGAGACTGATTAAAGCGAGAGAGAGTTGATTGCCACCGTGTAAAGTTAGATGATGCGCGTAATGAATCACTAGCTCTGTGAATGTACTGGAGGCTGGTAGAATGATTGGAGACTTCTCATCAGAGTTCAATGAAGAATGCTTAAGGCGACCGCCCACCCTAATTACTCCACCTACGTAAACGGGGTTTAAAGTTTTAAGGTAATAACCTCGGGAAAGTAACTGCTTCGTCTTTAAGAGTTCGAATTCTTTACCGAAGTATACGCGTTGCGTGAGATAACTCCATAATACCTTAGCTTGTCGAATTTCAGCCCCTATAATGTGCGGGCTGTTATGTATTGAAAAGTCTTCAATAACTGGCGAGATTCTTGAAGCAATTGAGGTTTTGTGGGCTATTCGTCTTACAAATCGAAGTATATAAACTGTGATCAATTTACTGAGTGTTGAATATTGATGAACTAGATCCCAGATCTCAAAGACCTTCGGGTTGGTTATGGACGCTACGGTGAGAGGTGGATTCACGCGAATCTTAGCGAGTAAGGCGACTGAGCATTCTGAGCGGGAGGTAAACTTGCTCGAACAGAGCCATTCGTTATTATTCTCTCTTAAGCGCTTAGGGCCGTGCCACCACAAATCATTATTTATAAGTTCCCTGGCCGACGTACCGCGTGAAGCGATGTCGGCGGGGTTATCAGCCGAGTTAATATGATGCCAATAAGCGTCGGCTAATATGGTGGCGAAATCAGCGCACCTATTCGCGACGAACGTTGGCCATTAGGCGGGTACATCTTTGGTCCAATAAAGAACATCTTTCGAATCGGACCATAGATGTATCTTGAGCGATTGAAGACCGAGATGATTAACATAATGGCGAGTTAGTTTGGTCACTAACTGTGCAGCACAAAGTTAGAGATGAGGAATTGATAAAGTTTTGACGGGAGCGACTTTCGTCTTAGAGCCTACCAAATATACAACTGGCTTCTCGCCCAGGACCCTCACATGGACAGCTCCAACGTACAATAGTTTCGAGACATCTGCAAACCCATGAAGTTCACAGTTTTGTTGGGCTGAAGCTAGACCAACATATCGGGGAATACGAATCTCAGAGAGTGCTACTAACGGTGAATAGCATTTTCTCCAGTGGTCGGAGTATTCCTTTGGTAACTCCTGATCCCATTCCTTAGTTAACGTCCACAGCGACTGCAGGAAGATTTTTAAGACGATGATCGTTAGAGAAATCCAACCGAGAGGATCGAACAATTTCGCCGTTTTAGATAATACATAACATCTTGTGATTAGTTCTGTTAAAGGTTCATGTTCTAAATTGAAATAAAAACAATCAGATTTTGACCTGACCTTCAGATTAGCTTCAGCAGCGTGATCCTGCGAGGGGAGCCATTCGAGCAACTCACCGTGATTAGCTAACCACATACGCAGTTTGAACCCGTCATTACTTAACAGATTAATGACATGTTCCTGTTTATTTTAAGCTCCATTTAACGTGAAATCGCCAGAGAGAACGTCGTCTGCATAAACTTCCCTTCCTAGAATGAAGCTACCGAGAGCAAACGCGGCGCATTCATCTTCAACTAACTGTTTAAGGGTGCAACTAGCGAGATACGCCGAGCAGGCTAAGTCAAAGGTTACGGTGGTTAAAAAGAAAGATTCTACGCTTCGTGTCTTCTCCCCCCTCCAAACGATGGCTTGAAAGTGCTGATATTTACTCTGTACTAAAATTTGTCTGAACATTTTGTCAATGTCGGCTGAAAATACGAAGGGATATCGCCTCCAACTAGTGAGCAGATCAATGGTTTCACTTAAGAGGTCTGGGCCTAAAAGAAGGAAATCGTTAAGTGATTTATGTTTTTTGGTTTTAGCCGACGCGTTGAAGAATGTGTGTAATCGCATGGTTGAGCTGCTTTCTTTTATGACTCCATGGTGCGGGAGAAAAAACATTGATCGATCGAGTGCGAATCGAGATTAACGGTGCATATGACCTAAAGCTAAATACTCTTGCATCGATTGCAAATAAGCCGTATGCAAGTATGAGTCTTTATAAAATTTACGTTCGAGATTAGCTAACATACGTAGAGCGAGGGAGTACGAACCTTCCCATATTAAATTTAAGTGGTAACCTTACCAGATACCTTCCCTCGTCGTTACGTTTTACAGTAGATTTGTAAAATTCCTCATAGAACACCTCGTCCTCGGTGAGATGTCGCTTGGTGGCGGGGGGGGGGGGTTTCTCAATCTTCCAAAACTTCCTCAAGAGACTGTTGAGTCCAACGTCGTCAAGTTGAAGATTAGCGGTCAGTACTGTGTGTTGATCACGAAGCAGACCCGATGATGGACCGGAGAATATCCACCCCAGTACCGTCTTCATAGCGATCGGAGCTTCTGTCGAGTCGCCTTTGCGCAGGCGTTGTTCGATTATCTGGGCGTGAATTTGAGTACCCAGCAGCATGTCGACTTTATCTGACGGTTCGAATCGAGGGTCAGCAAGAGTGAGGCCTTGAAGATGTGACCAGTCCTTTGATTGGTCTATAAATGGATCATAGGCAGTGATACGTGGTATAACAAAAGCTGTGACGTTACAAGCAAACATAGATCCGAAATGAGGTGTGATTAAAAGGGTGACTTGACTTTTACATACAAACATTTTGTCGTTCCCTACACCTGAGATAAGTACTCAAACGGGTTTTCGATTTAAATTTAAATGTTGACAGAGATCTTCTGTGATGAACGACGATTGCGCTCCTTCGTCGATTAGCACCCGAGCTGCTTATACTCTGCCGTTATCAGAGTGAACGTAGACCCACACAATGGCTAATAATACCGGACCTCGCCCTCAACAAGTGTTTTCCGAATTTGAATTCAAAACGACGGCATTATTGGTAGAAGTCATGGAGACTTCACTCTGTTTCACTACATCTTTTGATGAATTCGATGACGTATCGGACTGTGAAAAATTTTGTTTTGATGTAAAATCAATGTGAAGTAAGGTGTGATGCTTACCAGAACACCTCCTACACCTACTTTTGTTTTTACAACTTTGAATGAGATGCCCGCCAAGGCAATTAAAGCAAATATGTTTCGATATGACTAGTCGCTTTCGATCGGTAGGGGATTTAGCTAAAAAAAACAGAACATTCTTGCACCAAATGTTCATCCTTACAGCTAGCGCATGAAGACGAACGACGCACACTCTCTTGAGCTACGTGCACCGTTTAGACGTTTTTTGGTCCTGAACTACTATTGGTACTTTTACCATCTTGTTTTCAAGAAGTGCTCGAAGACTTGGCACCTTTAAGATGAGTTTGTGATAATCTTTCCGTAATTAGAAATTTATCACGTTCTTCGAAGGTGGGGTGGATGTTGGGGTCGTCGCTTTTGACTACAGTCTTCGCTCATTTGGTTTGAAGACGTGGCGTTAGCTTACTTACAGTCAAAGTCACTGTAATATGATCCCATGAATCAATGAGATTACTTTCAAGTACTTTGAGCAAGTTTTTAACGCCTGTACGGACACGAGTTGTCTCATGAGCCGTGTTAGACGACATAAAATTGAAAGCGAGAAGCTTATTGACAAGACGACTAATCAACAAGCTCGAATTATCATAAAAGATTTAATAGTAGCTCAGGCGCTCTCGAAATTCTCACCAGCTGGCGGAATTTCATCTAGAAGTTCTGCTGCTTCTCCACTCAACGAGCTGCGGAGATGATACATCTTATAAATATTGGAGAGATTTGTTCGTTTTAGAACCATCTCATTGAATGTGTCACGAAACTTGACCCCTCCGTGGATATCTCCTTTAAAAAATGGCAGAACTATTTGAGGTAGGTTTGCTTGACTAAGCTCAGAGGCCTCAGTACCGACCCTGACTTCTGAAGTGCTACTCGTGAAGCGCTGACTCGCCCTGAAAGAGCACAAAAAGTCTTGAAACAGATCTAAACTTATCAAGTACACTTCCTCAATTTGTTCATACACATTGGTGGTGAAGTAGCGGTCGGAAGAATCGACATTGTCTCACCGAGTAATTCAAAGTGATTTGACCCAAATCTACTCCAAAGATCTTTCAATCTTTCCATATGAGAGATACAAGCGTCTTCTGTCATCTTTTCTTTGCCTGACTTTTTGAAGTTTCCATATGCATTAATAATTGGAGAGCGACTGCTGAGTTGTCTGTCGATGGAAACCATCTTGGTAGGCAAGAAGATAAACAACAACCGCAAGATTGTATGTGAAGCCAAAAAACTACTAACCCTAAGAGATGCTTAAACTAAATACGTACAGCTCAGTTGGCTCATTGACAACACTCAAGGTCTCCTTGACGGTGTCTGAAAAATTCAACTAAATAAGGTTTTAAATTTGAATAATCAAATGAGAAATCTAGAATCAGAAGCGAGACTAACATCCAAAGTTATACTAAGTCAGATTTAAGCTGTGTAAATAATCAAAATTAAGAGTAAATATGAGCGATAGATGCTACCGTGATTTACAAGATAAAGCTGTTTGAGACTATCAAAGTCGAACTAATAGCTACCAAGTATCATGCACAATCTATTTTAGATGCTGAAACTTGCAGAGTTTGGTCGAAGCATGTAGACGTACCAGAAGATGCCGAAGTTTCCAGTTAGAGCAGTGACTAATTATAAATAGCAGTAAAGAAAGTAGATGACACGCTAAAAGGCTACTAAGTTCCCAAGGGACTAAGCAATAGGTTAGATAAAGTCAAAGTTGCTAAAATTTTACAAACTGACTTCAATCTGATTGAATTCTACCCACACAGACCATCACTATAGCAGTTGGACGCTCTAGAATGTCAAACAATACCAAAACTACCAGAAATACATCCAATAATCCAGTTGGCGGCTGCAGGGTACCTATATAAGCGAGATGAGTACGTGGCCGGTAGCTGGGATATAAAACCCGCAAAGGCCCTAAAATCGTGTATTAGATTGTAAAATATAATAAAAGGTGATCACTGCTCTGGAACACTGCAACGTTGAGTCTGCTACATGTGAATATGTGTGCAATATACAAAGTATTGAGCATATGTGAGCTTGGAAAATACTGTCAAACCACACATAAGATTGTAGATAAGTTTCAAGTATAAGAGAGTTACAAGTATTTCATCTTAAGTCTAAGAGGCATTAAATAGGTGTATTTGAGCAATAAATATCAAGTTAATATAGTAGGCTGAAGTGTATACGAGCAGATATCACACTCAGATAAACTAATAGCAATTCAGCAGCTCTATATAAGTCAATAATAGAAAGCGACTCGACTTATGCAATAATGTAATGAGAAGAACATAAACTACTGTTAAAGAGAGCAGACACCATACTCGAAAACTTAAAGGCAAAATGATTATGCAGACTGTTAGCAGTTTTCAATGAAATAATCATTCAAGGTAAATTGAGCGACTCCAAGGCACACCATAACACTTTGAAATAAATTTAAATTCAGTAAAAGCAGTAAAATAAAGCTATGAAATCTAAATAGAGAGGCCACAAAGCACGAAAACTATAGTTACATTATTGCTGGTGTATGTATATTGCTGCGGACTGCTTCAATTGTTGCTCGTCAGATAACTGGCCGCTCCCTGCCACACTCCACATGGGTGAGCGTGTGCGAGACGAGCTTCGTCTGCGTCGTCGACCTCAATGTGATGGCAGCACGACGTCCACACGAGCACGCCGATGAGGTTAGGCTGATGAGTAAACGTGGACTGCCGAAGCGAGCGAGGCTACGCTGGAGCGCGCGGTGTCCTTAAAATAGTGTGGGCGTCTGTCGCGGCGCTGGCTCGCGCTGCGACGGCGGCAATAATGCTGATACTGTGGCGGCTGCCGCGGCCGAGACGGCGGCCTGCGGGACGTTGCTGCTTCAGCGGGGGCACTGAGTCGTCGATGTCGACTGCTCTCCGGTACCGAGTGCGCTGACTCGAGGCACGAGTGTATACGTGTGTCGCGGCCGAGATGGCAGCCGGCGGACGTTGCAGCGAGGTCGAAGCTTGAGGAGAGCTTCTCCGTGGGCTGAAACTCCTCGGCGTGGTGATACGCGGTGTCGTCTCGACGAGCTGAGCGCACCGCTGCAGCGATGTTGGCTGTAGAATGCGGGCGATCTCGTCCACAGCAGCTATGCTCGTCACCTTCGATGCCGCCTCCTCGTTCTACGTGGATCGCTTTGGTGAAGGTGTTTGTTGTCCGGCTCGCGATGCTTGACGATGTTTTGCGACGCAGTTGTACAGCGTCGTTCCTGCACCTCCAAACTGACCGATCGCGAGCACTACTCCCCCGTACCGCGTGAGCAGCGAGTTTTAGCTACTCCGAAAAGTTTGTAGACCTTAACTACAATGACGGCCGCCGGTAGCTGCATGGGTTACATGAACAGAGCCACGACGTCATTTCACTCTGCTGTACACTCTACTTGCACTCGCGAGATATCGGGAATAATCCGGCTCGAAGAACCAAAAATGTGCGGGATAGTTTAAATAATAACTACAAGTTAAAATTCAAAACGTAGCATACTTTATTGAACTCCAAGTAACGCGAGGTGGGGGAGATGATGTGCTCCCGAGGCGATCCGTGGCTAGACTGAATAAGCTAGTCGGGGGGGGGGGGGGGGGGGGTAAGGTTCTCTCCCACAAACGCGCGATCTAACACCAACGCTGATTGGTGCACAAACTATCGGAAGATACCGCGAACAAAGAGAGAGGGTGGGCGTGGGCGTGCGTGCGTGCGTGCGCGTGTGTGTGTGTGTGTGTGTGTGTGTGTGTGTGTGTGTGTGTCTGGGTGTGTGTGTGTGTGTGTGTGTGTGTGTGTGTAGAACACATTCCTAACAGAGTCAGAAACGCAGGATTTTTCCCTCCACTGTCAGCATAACCGTTTCCCGTTTTCGGGAGAAAAATTACTTCACGGTACTCAGGCGAGATAGTTGCCGCATATGAGGGAAAAAAACAATACTTACGAGAAAGAAAATAACTGCGCCGCGTAAGAGAAGTTGTGGGTTTGAGTTCATCATTTATAGATTATATTTAAAATCATTGCGTGTATTGAAATTACTATCTGTGACTGTATAATAAATGCACAATACATTTAGACTTTGCAATACAACATTGACGCAATTAAATAGCAGTACGTTTTATAGGTTATGATTTTACATGCTTTATTTCAGATGGAAAAAGACAATTTATTTATAAGGAGAAAAAAATAACGTTGTTTCTACTGCGCTGTCCCGTAACTCTAACTTGAGCTAGTTCAATAAGCGAGATTCAGTTGAATCAACATTATAGTTTCTCATGTTAAACGTTTGTTTACGATTCGAGGTCGCGGTGCGCCCTGTTGCAGTATATTATCTGCTCCCCGGTCGAGAGAGCGCTATTATGCCTTGTCATCGGTATAGCGCGTGTGCCATTTGAAGCAATTTCTCTCCCGAAAGTGGAGGAGAAATTATGCCGTCGCAAAGCGCGACGAGAATGCCGACTCGCATGATATTTTGTACACCTTTCGGTAGAAATCCTCAACCGCTCCTTTTTCAGTATAGAGACAGAGACGTGGAGACAGAGAGGCAGAGACAGAGATATAGAGAAAGGCGTAGAGACGGAGATGTAGAGAGAGACGTAGATACAGAGACGTAGAAATAGAGATCGAAAAACTATTTACACCATACCCTAGCCGGAAGTACCACTTTCGCTCCCAGCTCAAAGATACGAATGTGGTATTTTCGGCACATGGATGTTGAAAAATAGTATACGTACCACGGGAAGAAAATTAGTAAGTTTTTTCCTCCGAAGATGCGTAATATACTATTCGTTAGGTATTATAGACTATTTATTAAAGTTCATGCTTAATTGAAAAATGATATTTCATTGAAAAAATAGAAACCTATACTAAAGGACCCTGCACACAATGTATGGGAAAAAATTATCCGGTTAAATTGAACGAAACTTTGGAAAAAGATAGTTCTTGTGGTCCTGAAGAAATCTACCTTTTTCAAAGTTTCGTTCAATTTGACCAGATGATTTTTTCCCATACATTATGTGCGGGGTCCTTTAATATATTACACTCTAGATTAAATTAAATAGATTTTAAAAATTCTAATTGGGGGTTGACGAGCGAAGCGAGTAAGGGGTATATATATATATAGATGTTATTATTTAAATGTTATTTATATTTAACCAATAAACATTTTATTATTTTACGTATCACATATATACAAGAAAAACATTAAATTTAGAAATGAAAACATTTTTGCAGACACTCGGAATCGAACTCGGGACCCTTGGCACGGCAGTCGGACGCTCTAACCACTCACCTATAAAAGACTTACAGTTACTCTTTTCGAAACTGATACATAAGCTACACTACGATGTACGCGCTATTACTTTATTTATTAATCGATCGTTGGATTTATTTGTTAAATTTTGGTGATAACTGAAAGGTAATCGTTGGATTTGCTCAATTTTATGGGTCGTTGTAAGTTGACCGATTTATTGTAAAAATTTGTAGCTTAAGGTTGGCGATATTTTTATCGTTTCTAATAAATGAATAATTTATGAATTTGGAGGGATTTGTTGGTCGCTTGCAGCTGAGCACTCCCTGTATTTTGAAAATTTTAATGACGTTTTTGAACTAAAGGTAAACAATGCTTTTATTTATAAATTAATATAAATTTACTGATTAACGTGAATTGATGATATTTATAATGTTTGCAAGATTTAAGATATATCTTTGATATGTTTCACTATCACAAGAGAGAAAGTACAACATAATTTTATCATTTATATTAATTTTACATGTAATAATTTGTTGTAGTTCATCTTTTACTGGTAAGGATAGGTTCCTCAGAACCTATATGATCTTGAGTCATATTATTCAGTTATACGTCGTTAGCTCCAACTTCTATTAATTGATTTTCATCATAATTTTCCTCATAGTTTATATGATCTTGAATCGTATTATGTAATGGTACATTATCAGCTTCGAATTCCATTAATTCATTTTCAAATTGTTCATGTTCCATTTCTGTCTAAAGTTATAACTGAAATCTTTAATTTGAAATACTTATTAATATAAATAATATTAATATAAGATCTTTAATTTGGTAATTTTTTTATTAACTAGAATTTGGAACAACCCTGTTAGAATAACTTGTGTATTTTCTCTTTTTAACTATACTCATGTAATGCGTCAGTGCGCATGCGCGCACTCAGCGAGAGTGGGATTATCCGCGAAGCAACGATGCGAGCGCCGTCACGCGTCGCTGTTCTAGAGCGACTCACTTGGCTCTGATTATGCAAACTGTATACACACATAACCACACGTCTTCTTAATGAATCTTTTTATACCACTCAGCGGCTTCTTTTGATTTAACCCGGCCAATAGGTTACGGGCCCAGGAAGACGCAGTTCACCTTTCAGTTCTGCTTTACGTGCACACCGCGAGTGAGAAGTTTTTGTGTGCGAGTTTTTTTTCTGAGTGTGTGTACTTTGCTCAGTTTCTTTTTGTCATTTCAAATTTTTTCCAAAATGGCTGATGTAATGGACTTGAGAAACATCACCAAGTTTAACGGACAAAATTTCCAACTTTGGAAATTCCAATTGAAGGAAGTAATTTTGGCCAGCGGCCTTTTGGAAGTCGTCAAAGGTATATAGAAGAAGCCGGCGCCCGCAGCGACAGGAGCTGCAGACACAAACGCCGCAGCAAGGCAGACATGGATAGAGAAGGACGCAAAGGGCATATTTATTTTGTCTTCTTCCATGGACTACACGCAGCTGGACTATCTGGTAACATACACATAAACTCATGAAATGTGGACGAAACTTTCCACGATCCACGAACAGAAAAATACTTCAAACACGCTGGCTCTAACGATGAAATTCCACGAATACAAAATGAATCCTAGAGACTCTGCAGCCCAACACAATGCGAAAATAGAGAACATCGCAAACCAATTGAAGGACATCAACGCGGCCGTATCAGACGTCATGATAATGGCGAAAATTCTTAGCAAGGTTCCAAGCAAGTTCGGACCTTTTGCTTCGGCTTGCGACAGCGTACAGTCAGAGAATCAAACTTTGGAAAGTTTGCGAGACCGCATACTTCGAGAGGAGGCTCGTATGTCGATTGTGGACAACTGTAACAGCGCGTTGGCAATGATGATCATCACCAAGGAACAGGGCAGAGGCAACTATCACCCAGCGAGCAGCAACTCTGATTCGAGCAAGAAAACCGAGAAGAAAACCGTAACATGTAATTTTTGCAAAAAACCCCGGCTACATTGCGAAGTATTGTTTTGCGAGAAAGCGTATAAAAAGAAACAGTAACGCGGCCAACAATCAGAAAGACAATTCGAATTCCGCGAATTTTAGCGCCTTTATTGTTTCGAAAGAATTCGAAAAAGCGAGTGGAAACGCGTTGGTGGTTAATCGCGACGTAGCTTAGTTTCGCGAGTCCGAGGAAAGAGATTTTTGGATTTTTGACAGTGGCGCTTCTCACCAGATGTGTTGTTGCCGGGAGTGGTTCGCGGAATTCGTGCCGTGCGGAAACGAGTATGTTTGTCTCGGAGACGAAATAAAAGCCAGTGTTGAAGGTCGCGGAAAAACATACATTAAGCGCTTACTAAATGGAATTTGGCTTGACGGTGTGATCAACGACGTTCTATATGTTCCATCTTTGAAAAAGAATTTGTTCTCGGCGGATGTGTGTACAACAAATGGTTATGTAGTATGCTTCGAGCGGGGCTCCGCGAATATATTTTCTAGTGACAAAAATCTGATAGCTCAAGGCATAAAACAAACAAATAATTTGATACGTATGTTAATCAAATCCGGAATAACTCTCGAAGCAAATTACGCAAAAGCCTTACTCCAAACGTCGCACGAACGTCTTGGTCACGTAAACCGAAATTCAATCGAGAAATGGTGAGAAATAACGCTGTGTCAGGTATCACTGTAATGGATGACAAAAATTTTTTCTGCGAAAGTTGCCTGAGCGGAAAACAATTTAAGCTAACCTTCCATAAATCTGAGAAAAATGTCAATGTCACGCCAGGTAAAGTAATTCACACCGATCTTTGCGGTCTGATGCAAACGCCGTCGATCAGAAACACGAAATTATTCTTGTTATTTAAAGATGAGTCATCCGGTTTTCGCACCGTATATTTTCTGAGGCACAAGAGTGATACATACGATTTTTTGAAACATTTTATAAACGCGACAAAAACCCATTTCGAAGCCGAAATAAAAATTATACGTTCCAATAATGGAACAGAGTATGATAATACGATCGTGAAAGATTTCTTAAAGCAAGAGGCATCAAGCTTCTAACGTCGGCACCTTATACTCCGGAGCAAAACTGACGCGCAGAGCGCGAAATGCGCACAATCGTCGAATGCGCGAGTACCATGCTCTTAGCGCACGATCTACCCAAAAATCTTTGGGCCGAGGCGGTTAACGCGTCAGTGTACATTTTAAATAGAACATTAGGTGCATGTTCGGATACGGCCACACCATTCGAGCTGTGGATGAGTAAAAAACCAAATTTATCCCATGTGCGACAGTTTGGATATGATGCCTACGCGCTAGTCCCTGACGTCTTACACAAAAAATAGGATAGCAAATCTAACAAACTTATTCTTGTAGGATACGAGCACGAATCTGATAACTATAGACTTTTTGATTCAAGAACTGCGCGCATTATCATTTCGAGAAATGTTATTGTCAACGAAGATTTTCCGCGAAAAGAAGTTGAGAACCATATTCATTTACGCGTGACAGATGACTCTCGAGACACTGTTCGTGACCCTGACGAAGGACACGATGATGATTAAACCGGCGCGTCTGAACATCAAGGGCAAGTACCTGACCCTTCGCAGAGCACGATACCCCGCGGATCGCGAGTTGAAAACGAAGTAGATGCACCTTTTGAAAATAAAGATGAAATACCCCATAACGCCCTTATAGATCCGGAGCCTCATAATTTACGTGCCCGAAATTCGCTACGCCCACCAGAGCGATACAATGCGTGTCTCGCTTTCGATGATGCGCCGATTAGTTTTAAAGAGGCCTTAAACCGGGACGATTCTTCTCTTTGGAAACGTGCCATAGACGAGGAGCTTGATGCACATGCGAAAAATAAAACGTAAACATACCCGAGGAGCGAAAGCCCGTCGGTTTTAAATGGGTGTTTAAGATTAAGTGTTCTCCTGAAGGAAACGCGCAGCGATACAAAGCGTGCTTATGTGCACAAAGTTTTGCGCAACAAGCTGGAGTTGACTACGATGAAATTTTCTCTCCCGTAGTTCGTTTTGAGTCGGTGCGCGTGCTCTTGGCAATAGCCGCCCAGGAAAACTTAGAAGCGCTGCAGTTCGATCAAAGCACTGCTTATCTAAATTCTGATTTGCGCGAAACAGTGTCCATGCGAATTCCAGACGGTTTAAATGTCGATAATACAAAGTATGTACTTAAACTAAACAAAGCGCTCTACGGTTTAAAACAAGCCGGCCGTCAGTGGAATGAGAAGTTTGACAATTTTCTCAAGCAACTGGGTTTTGTGCAGAGCCAAGCAGACAAATGCACTTATACAGGATTTTTTGAAGGTATAAAAGTTTACTTGGCATTGTACGTAGATGATGGCCTGCTATTAGCACAAGACTCTAGTATTTTTGAAAAGTTGGCAAACATTTTTCAAGAAAACTTCGATATTATTTTTTGTAATTTAAAAACATTTGTTGGAATAAAAATTTCGCGTGAAAAAAACTCTGTTTTTATAAGTCAAACAAACTATGTAGATAAAATTTTAATAAGGTTCAAAATGGACGAAGCCAATACAATCAAAACACCGGCCGATCCGAATGTTAGGTTAGTATCGCCGACAAACGCGGTAAGACCAAACAGAGAAGCTGTCGGATCACTGCTTTTTCTCGCAATGGTATCTCGGCCAGATATCGCTTACGCGGTTGGCATCGCCAGTCGGTATTTGGACAATTACGATGAAAGGCACTGGCGCGCTGTTAAGTGTATCTTGCGATACATTAAGGAAACGCGATTATTCGGGCTCTTATTCCGACCGAAAAACAGTGTTAACGCGCTCGTAGGTTACTCCGACGCCGATTACGCTGCAGACCTTGATACGCGATGATCTACCACCGGGTATGTTTTTATGATAAACGTTGAAGGAGGTTGCAATAAAACGATCAACGAGGAACCAAGAAAAATTCATTTAAAACTTCGTTTCTTGGCCGACGTTTCGGTACTAATATTAATACCTTCATCAGGGCTAAGAAGGGAAAAAAATACAGAATATTTTAAGCAAAAGAACCCATTAACACTTTTTTAAATGAGGTGTCAGTATTAGTGTTTGGGTTCTTATCTGTAATATTCGTAGGACGATGTCCTTGAAGCGCTACTGGTGGTGAGATGGTGGTTGTAGTGCTTAGGCGTTTATTCAGCAGTCTGGCCGAAAGCCGGAGAGGATTCTGGTCTTCTCTTTGGAGAGGCATGTCACGAGATCCAATGCCAATATATGTGAGATGATGACTTGTACGTTAGAAAGTGTAAATTTTGAAGGAGGTTGCAATAAAACGATCAACGAGGAACCAAGAAAAATTCATTTAAAACTTCGTTTATTGGCCGACGTTTCGGTACTAATATTAATACCTTCATCAGGGCTAAGAAGGAAAAAAAACACAGAATATTTTAAGCAAAAGAACCCATTAACACTTTTTTAAACGAGGTGTCAGTATTAGTGTTTGGGTTCTTATCTGTAATATTCGTAGGACGATGTCCTTGAAGCGCTACTGGTGGTAAGATGGCGGTTGTAGTGCTTAGGCGTTTATTCAAAAAGTATGTTTTCCCGCAGATAAAAAAAAATACGTGTCGAATATTTTTTGACACTCCCCCTATAGCACCCAATATTGGAGCAACATTGCTCCAATATTGCTTTGTCATATTCCTCATATTCGTCAATATTCCCTCAACACTTTTATATATGGATGCTATATTGGAGCAATGTTGCTGCAATCCGTGATTTCCGTTTCACCATTACTTTTTTAAAATGATGAGTCAAGCTCTCTGTCATAGCAATATTGCAGCAATATTGAGCCAATATTTCTCAACACGAAAGGAATATTATTTTTAAAATTATATTTTTATGCTGGTTTTTCTAATGACTTTGCAATATTGCAAGAATATTTGTACAATATATATGAACACTGGAAGAATGTTCCCGTTTGGCCACTGATTGTTGGAGCAATATTGCCTTAATTTCCAAAATACATTAGTGAATTTCCCCTTAAGGGAAATGTCGCGAATATGTCAAAGCAACATTGAGGCAATATTGCTTCAACAATCAGTGGCCAAACGGGAACATTCTTCCAGTGTTCATATATATTGTACAAATATTCTTGCAATATTGCAAAGTCATTAGAAAACCCAGCATAAAAATATAATTTTAAAAATAATATTCCTTTCGTGTTGAAAAATATTGGCTCAATATTGCTGCAATATTGCTGTGACAGAGAGCCTGACTCATCATTTTAAAAAAGCAATGGTGAAACGGAAATCACGGATTGCAGCAACATTGCTAAATTTGATTGAAAATTGCCATGTTATAAAGAAAATTGAAAACTATGGTTGACCTGTTTCGAGATTTAAAAATAAAAACACGTTAACGGGGTGAATTACCCCTAATTTAATTAATCACCTTTTTGTTAGTGTCTGCCTCCGATTTTCATGTAACTTTGCAACTGGTTAGAGTATCGAAAAATATTTGACACGTATTTTTTTTTTATCTGTGGAGAAAGATATCTGGAGGTGAAAATCACCGTTAAAGTTCACCCTCAAAAACAGTTTTTTTTTAATATCTCGAGATAGAATTGGAATTTTTTAATGAAACGAGTATTTGGACACAGTTTTAATGATAAGGAGTTGCACCTCCAATTTTTAGGGGGTAAATATAATTTTTTTCACACTGTTTTTAAAATAACAAAGTTTTGACGAGCCATATTTGGTAAAAAAATGCCATGTTGTAAAAAAAATTAGAAATTATAGTTGACCTGTTCCGAGGTTTAAAAAAACACAAGGAAGGGGTGAGCTACCCCTATTTAG
Organism: Torymus aiolomorphi; assembly: GCA_036365515.1. NCBI lineage: Eukaryota > Metazoa > Arthropoda > Insecta > Hymenoptera > Torymidae > Torymus > Torymus aiolomorphi. The sequence continues at coordinate 208,617,510 of CM070873.1, read as the reverse complement.
TTACTTATATTTTAGTGATTAAAAAAAATTAATCACAACATTCCTTTGAATTTTTAATTTTGTAATGCTTATTTTGACTCATATTTACTATTAAAAGTTAAAAAAATAAAAAATATTTTAATTTTAGTAGGGGTGGCTATCCGTATTAACATTACTATTACTAGATTACGAGCGAAAACTTTTTTTCATTTTTATTAATTTGTACAATGTGATGATTTGTCAATGTAACATATATAAATATTACAGAAATTGGTGAATTTGCAAATTTTATTCAATATACGTTTGACAATAATGATAATCTGTGAAAAAATGTTTAAAACATAATAGCTTTTTACACCATGCACATCGTATGACTGTAATTCCTCCACATCTCGTATGTCGCAAATTGGTTCTTCTTGAGTATGGAAACACAAAAATCTACTGGATTTTGATGTTTTGGAGGTTTTTCCGTTAGGTATCCACTTTTATACCAAGCATATTAAAAACATTTTGAAATCTTGGTGAAGAAAATTGATTATGGATTAGAGATTGTAGTTTGATTATATTATTTGTCTCATGTAATTTAGCATCATAATTCATAAGAAGTGTTATGTCATAATTTTCTTATAAAGTTTTTCCATAATCGAAAACCATATACATCAAGAGGCTGTATCTGACCAGATGTGCCTTTTGGTATCGTTTTCAATATAAGATTTGACTCTTTCGGTAAAGCTTCTTTTACAGCGTTTTCACATTGTCCACTCCATGAATCTAATAGCAGTATAGGTGAATGCCCACTGTGAATCAAAAATACATTTTGAATCCAAATTTGAAATAGTTCCTTGGATAGTTTACCGGACGCTGATACTCTACGTATATATTTTCTGGTTTGAAAAAAGTTTTCATTACTTTAGGTCCAAATTGCCCATAAGCCTCTTTCAAAACTATAAATAACGGGGACATAAGCTGTCCCTCTGCTGATATTGTTGATTGAATAGTGTAACTATGTGTTGTAGAAGATACCGACTGAACGATGTTTTCTGCATTTTTAATCCCCTCATAACAAAGAGTGCGACCACTATGTATATCTAAATTGAACTCACTTTGATTAGAATTGTAAACATTTTGAGCACCAGGTACTTCAATGAGATTTTTGATATCGTTAACAAAATTTTCTTTGTGTTGTTCTACTTCTATTGCCTTCTGTGTAGATGACATAGTAATCAATTTTGTTATTTTACGTGAAACAATGTTATGTTCTTTTTTTTTTTAATATTTGTATCCATCTATGTGAAGCTTTAAACCACGGAAAATTTAGTTCTGCTTTCTTTACGAGAGCACACCTTTTTATATTATTATCATGCCGAGTCATTTTTGATTCTATCGTTTCTTTAACTTTTTGAAGTACATAAGTTTTTATTCCATATAGAATAGTTTTTCTGGTACGACCTGCTTCAATTTGTAATTTCCACCGTCGCAATTGACGATCGGAAGTAACTTATCTATACTTCGATTGTACACTTGTCAAGGATATTGGCTTTCTTTTTCCACTTTGCCAATACTGCACTACCTGTTTCTTATATTCAAAGTCTACATCTTCTTCATTCGGTAAACAAGCAGGTACCTCTGCATAATCTTTATTTAATCCATCCTCTTTTTCAATATCTTGTGGAAGTGTATCACTGTAGTCATCCTCAAAAAGTAAAGTATATTCTTCTTCTGTATGTAAATTGTAATTCACACTCTCCTTTATTATATTTTCTATTACATTATATAAAGTTATCTCTTGTTCGTTAGCTTGTGATTCTTCAATTTTAACATTGTTAGGATTAAAGATTATAGATAATAAAGATATTACAACCACTGGATTAATAGCCATTTTTTAATTTTATTTGAGGCAATGTCGTTCAAGCAACAGCCGTAGATTATTTATTCTATAATTATTATTTTACTTAAAATAACTTTATTTTATTTTCATGAACGTCAATTGAACTTACTTTTATTTCAGATATTTCATAATTTTATCCCCTTTATTAAAATTGATGGCTATGTTATTTCACGTTTTATTCGTAATCCGTTTGGTCGGAAGCGTTGCCATGCTGTAGCTGTGTGAATGGGAACGTAATGTTGTTTATTTATATTTCTCTTATAAGATTATTTTTCCATTTTTGAATATTTTATTGAAAGCATAGATCATCTCCGCGCGCGCAGCGCGCGTTTGATCTAGTCTTCTTTCTAAAATAAAGTTATGTTTCACTCAAATAAAAATATTATAATTACTACAATATTATGTGACACACAAAAATAATTTAATTTATTTTATTTGTTTATTATATGGTAGAGAGAATCGTGCCAGTTTAATATAATAAATACATAAAATAATGAAATTGAATATATGTATTTACACTCAAGCGCGCGCACGCACTCATTAATTTTATTTATTAATTGTATTAAATGGGCAAGATACTCATTACAATAAAATATTATACTAGTTTTATTTAAAACAGTTATTGAGCGCATGTCCAATAAGAATAAGAAACTTTACCGGCCACCACGTGTTTTAATTAAAAAATTAATTTGTAAACATTTATTTGATATAATCTCGACTTCAGGCCTTCGATTTGTGCAGAGATAATTTTCAGAAATTTTGTGGATCATTTTTGTTATAGTATCTGTGAGATATTTGGGTTGAAAAATCTGACGACTTTTTTAGATAATTGTAATTATTTAACATACGCTCAATAAAAGGCATACGAAAAATTTATTAATATAGGTGTATGACTTAATTTTTACAGATTTTTTCTTCGAGCTTAAAATTATATTTAAAATAGAAATATTTTCGTGGTCTTTTGTGGTTTTTAAAGAATCGAATGCGAGGTTTCAGAACACCGAACGACAAGTCTACGTGAGATACATAACCTCTCAGAATAGCAGAGTTTACGATGGCAACTGATAAACAGCACATTCGGCACTGCATTCTATACGAACTCCAACAAGGAGAAAATGCTTCTAAAGCACGGGAATCAATTTGTAGTGTTCTCGGTGCCGACGTTGTGTCTTATGAAATATATAATTATTGGTACAAACGTTTTAGAAGTGGTGATTTCGATCTCAGTGACCAGTCGCGCTCTGGACAGCCTCGAAAGTTTGAAGATGCGGAATTGCAAGCTCTACTGGATGAAGACTCAACGCAAACGCATCAAAGGCTTGCTGCTCAGCTAGAAGTCACCCAGACAGCTATTTCCAAGCGTTTGCACCAAATGGGAAAAATTCAAAAACTTGGAAGGTGGGTCCCACATGTGTTGACCGAACACAACCTAGGTCAACGTATGAACACGTGCCTTTCACTACCTGCCCGGCAACAAAAAAAGGACTCCTTGTGGAAAATTGTGACGGGTGATGAAAAGTATATTTTTTACGAGAATCCCAAACGTAAAAAGTCGTGAGTAGATCCCGGGAAACCCAGTACATCGACGCCGAAACAGAACATCCACTTAAAGAAGGTTCTCCTGTATATCTGGTGGGATATGAAGGGTGGGCTTTATTACGAACTCCTGGAAACTGGTCAGACGGTGACTGCGGAACACTACAGCCGAACTACAATTGAACAATCTGAGCGAAGAACTTGATCAGAAAAGGCCATTTACTGTGCAAGGAAGCAGGCAAGTCATACTGCTGCATGACAACGCTCAACCTCACATTGCTCGCGCGACTCAGAAGACCCTCTTGAACTTGGGATGGGAAGTTCTCCCGCACGCGGCATATTCATCAGACTTGGCCCCATTCGACTACCATTTGTTCCGGTCATTGCAGCACGCCTTAGTTGATAAACAGTTCAAAACGCTGGACGATGTGCGTAAATTGGTCGATGACTTTATCGCCTCGAAACCTGCAAGTTTCTTTCGCGCCGGCATTCGTCTGTTCCCTGAGAGATGGCGGAAGGTCATAGGAAACGATGGACAATATTTCCAAGATTAAGTTCGTTGTTCTCTATTTTTTTATATGAAATAAATTTGCTGAAAAATCTGTAAAAATTAAGTCATACACCTATATCATGATATGATATTTATGTATATAATAAATATTATAAATTCTATTAACTCTAGAAAAAAAAATGAAAAAAAGTCGATGTTTTTTTACAAATATTCTTCTTATCATGGTTATATTAATAAATTGAACATTATTAGAATCATTATTTTATTTTACGTTTTTTTATAATAATCCTATTTACATTATATCACTTCTTTTAATCAAACTTACTATTTGACTTTAGATATCATTTTAATATTTAAACTATTTTATTTTTCTCAAGAAAGTTTTTATTTGTTTAAACGTTTCGCCCATATGACTAAAAATAAAATCGCAATACTTACAAGCACTTTTTAATAATATATTTTCTGTATCCTCAATGCGTAATTTAAAATTTTTTTTTTAAGAGTATATAATAATATAATAAAATGTATAATTATATCAATTTAAACAATTGTATAAACACCAACAATATGTAATCAGTTTAGTAACTGGCGTGTAGTCAATACAAAGAAACACTACAAACTGACCACAGCCCAAGAAAAATATCTCTTGTTTACTCGAGAATTTTCTCGTATTCAAAGTTTATTTTTAACTTACCAATATTTTTATAAATGTCGTCGCGAAAAAAATATTCATAGAAGCGTGATGACATTGAAAACTCTAATGTAAATTTAATATAATTATAATTATATTGCATATTTCGGTAAGAATGAAACCTACGTTGATAAAAAAAAACTTAAATTTTTATGACATCAACAATACAAGTATCAATACGGGAAATGAAATATTATCATAATATAATGTAAAAAAGATGAATTTTTAATAGAATTTTACCCAGAAAAATTCTTTGTTTATAAATAATTTCATCATTAATTTCATAAACAAAAAAAAATAATCGATAAAAATTTTCTTGCAAATTTTCATTTAATGTATTAAATTTTAGTAGTCAATTTTAGTATTTCACGTAAAATAAGATTTGAAATAAGCATCTCAAAATTAATAATGAACAAGAATGTTGTGATCAATTTTTTTTAATCACTAAAAGATAAATAACTAAAGTAAGGGTAGCTCACCCCTTCTATGTGTTTTTTTAAACCTCGAAACAGGTCAACTAAAATTTTTAATTTTCTTTACAACATGGCATTTTTTAATCAAATATGGCTGGTCAAAACTTTGTTATTTTAAAAACAGGGTTAAAAAAATTATATTTACCCCCATAAAAATGAGGGGTGCAACTCCTTGTCATTAAAACTGCGTCCAAATACTCGTCTTTTTATAAGAAACAAATAGGTGTTGGTTTCATTAAAAAATTCCGATTCCATCTCGAAACATTAAAAAAAAAGTTTTTGGGGGTGAACTTTAAGGGTGGTTTTCGCCTCCAGATGTCTTTCTCCACAGATAAAAAAAAAAAATACTTGTCAAATATTTTTCGATACTCTAACCAGTTGCAAAGTTTCATGATAATCGGAGGCAGACACTAACAAAAAGGGGATTAATTAAATTACGGGTAATTCACCCCGTCAACGTGTTTTATTTTTAAATCTCGAAACACGTCAACTATAATTTTCAATTTTCTTTATAGCATGGCAATTTTCAATCAAATTTAGCTCATTCAAACATTTTTATATCAAAAATACAAGGGAAAATATCATATTTACCCTTATAAAAAATAGGGGATGCAACCCCCAGCATTAAAACTGTGCCGAAAAAGTCCACTTTTCATAAGAAACAAATAGGTGTTGGTTTCATTAAAAAATTCCGATTCCATCTTGAGATATTAAAAAAAACGATTTTTGGGGGTGAACTTTAAGGGCGGTTTTCACCACTTAGATATGTTCTTCCGCAGATAAAAAAAAATACGTGTCGAATATTTTTTGACACTCTACTCATATGCGAAGTTTCATGAAAATCGGAGGCAGACACCAAGTATCCTTTCCTTGTGAGTGAAAAGCGCGAGTTATATGAGTCACCACATAGGTACTTAGACGTATCGGCCAGCCAGCCTCCTTATCGCTCCGAATGGAATCTGCATGGACAAAGAGAAGCCAGAAGACAATGAAGATGCAATATATATACTTTTCATATATACTTTATACATATACTCTCTTTATACTCTCTTACTGCACTTCGCATCGACGATCGCCAGTCTCTGTCGGGCATCCAACCTGTAACGACGTTTTAATAAATCATTATTCTAATCAACATCCTTTGTTCGATTACTGACTTACTTTGGCGAGTGTTACCTGTGTGTGTGTGTTACCTTTCCTTGGTGATCCACCGGGGCCTGCCACATAACTGGCGCTGTGGAGACAGGACCGTGAAGCTGCAAAACTCAGATTCTCCCTCAACCTGGTGACGGAAATCTTCAGCGAGGAAGCAGTTGGCGTTTCAACGTCCATCATCACGGAACCTACTACGTCAAGATTGGAGTCCATCTGCAGGCAGAGATTCACCCAAAATCATTAAAGACAAACTAGTAAGTCTTTGAAATTTCCTATATCCTACCCAACCCTATCCTTTTAAGTGCAATTGATTTTACGTGAAGCGTAATCAAAGATAAAGCAAAATGGAAAATAACGGAGATAATCAGCAAAATCTTACGTTAGAACAATTTAAATTGCGACTTACGATATGGCGCGACGCGATCCCCATATATGAAGGAGGTACAAGACTCCTTTCGCACTTTATACAAACGTGCGACAAATTCGTCGAAAATGTGGCGACTGCAGATAATGCAATAAACCAGGCATTATTCGCATTAATCAAATCAAAGATTCGTGGTGAAGCACTAGACCTAATAGTGGCAAATAACCGGGCCACATATGTCGCATGTAAAACGCTCTTAGTTAATAGATTCAGCGATCTAAGTTCAGAGGAGTTACTATTTAACAGACTAAGTGTATGTTATCAATTGACAAATCAGTCTTACGAAAAATACGCGGACGAAATCAAAAGCAGGCTAAATAAATTGAAGGAACACATACACTTAAATAATCGAGACGCTAATGTTATAAGTATTAAAAATACATTTTATGAAAACGTAGCCAAAAGTACTTTTATAAATGGTATTAAAGAGCCTTACCATTCTTACTTGCTAGATTTTGATTTAGACGGCGTTGAGGCATGTATAATAAAATGCCGTAAATACGACAACCATGAACAACAAAGTGCTTTCCTCAATTTCGTACGACAACGTGATAACAAACCTAAGCCCAACGTATTCGGTACAATCAATGCTAAAAGTACAAACCCATTTGCGACTAATAGTAGTCCAAAAATCATTCACCCTTCAAATAATTTACCAAGTATTTCAAGAAATGTAAATCCATTTTATTTGCAACCGACACCCGCATTTGCACAAACATAACCTGGATTTATCCCCACAAATTATCGTAATAACAATTTTGGTCAAAATAATAATAATCTGCCAAGACAACAAAATTACCAACCAACACCAATGTCAGTCAGTACAAGAAATACTAACAAACAAGGCGTTAATCCAACAAATAGATTAAATAATTGACCAGGACAAAATAACTTTAAACCAAGAACGAACTTCTTTAAGAGCACAGGACCAGCAAACTTTATCGCTGAAGAGTTGCATCATCAATAAGAACAAGGAGAAGAGGAAGCAATCAATTATCAAAATGACTCACCTGTACCAGACCATGAAGAATTTAATCAAGAAAACGACGAGAGTGATAACTGTCAAAACTTTCAACAAGCTCCCGATACGACAGAACCGACGCACTGTGTACTATTTCGATTCGATCTTGGACAAAATCGTAGAACTCCGGACATAATATGATATCAAAACCAATGAAGACTTTTTGGAAAGTAGATGCAATTTCCAATATAGGAAAAATATGATTTATGTAAGAAAGCAATAATTTGACCTTGAACATGAAGGTCAAAGACACGAGTTTCAGAGAAAAAGTTCTATTGTTTCCTCTGGTGAACCTTAATTTTTATTTTTATTTTTTCGGAGAAAACGTGTTTTTGTAGATATTGGAACGAGGAATCCAAATCTCACCTCAAAAATATGTTTGTGATTATTTAAACCCTAGAAATCTTCAGTCAAAGATGCCTCATCACATTTTCTGCGAATTTCACGCAACAAACTTTGTTGTTATTATTTTTTTATGTTCTCCACGTTTTATTCATGCTATATCGTCATATGTTAACTGATTATCACCAGCTCGAAAATTTAAGGAAGTAGCCCAAGTTGATGTGCCAATGAATCAATGAATCTAAACACGAAAAAATGCAGTTACAATGGTTATGCAACAATGTCTTTCAGTTAATTGCAGTGTATGTGTGTGTGTGTGTGGGTGTGTGTGGGTGTGGGTGTGTGGGTGTAGGTGTGTGTGTGTGAGGGGGGAGAGAGAGACGGAGAGAGAGAGAGAGAGAGAGAGAGAGAGAGAGAGAGAGAGAGAGAGAGAGAGAGAGAGAGAGAGAGAGAGAGAGAGAGAGAGAGAGAGAGAGAGAGAGAGAGAGAGAGAGAGAGAGAGAGAGAGAGAGAGAGAGAGAGAGAGAGAGAGAGAGAGAGAGAGAGAGAGAGAGAGAGAGAGAGAGAGAGAGAGAGAGAGAGAGAGAGAGAGAGAGAGAGAGAGAGAGAGAGAGAGAGAGAGAGAGATGATACACGATTCATGATTATATGGTTAGCATTTTTATTCTTTCTAATTAAAATTATGAATTAAGAAATTATAACATTTTTTTTACATTCTTTTGTAAAACACTGTCGAAATTTTGCTGATGAATGAGAAAATGTCACGTACGCCGAGTTGCAGCTGCAGATTATTTAAAACCGAGATTAAAAAAGATGCGGCGACCTGGTGAGCTAAAAATGTCTACTGATGAACACGCAGCACACTTTTCGGGGACCGGATGACCAGCGGGAAGTGGGCTGTTGGAAGTCGCCCGTTGGCTGGGGGAAGTCGGATGTCAACTGCTGGAAGTCGGCTGTCGGCTGCTGGAAATAGCTGCTTCAAATACTGTTTCAGTTATCCATACGGTTACATCTGCCATCCGTCTGCTACCCACCCATCGAAGGGCCACACCCTGGAAAGCTAGTGGCACTGGTATAACAGCTCAAAGAAAGCACTCGTGATCTGTGACGGCACAGTGTAAAATCAGCTCATTGGTTGTGTCCTCCAACAAGATGCTTTAATGACTGCGGGTGGCGCAGCATGGGAAGAGCTAATTGGTCACCGCTGTACCGTCAAAAGAGCTGTTAGCTCCGCACACGGTTCGCAGATTTGCGAGTGGCCGCACACACGCGCACGCACACCTGTACGCACATCTGCACACACACACACACTAAGCTATGCCTTCAAGGCCCAGTTCGCGTAGCCTCTCTGTATCATGGCAAATGCACCTACATAAAAAATTTCCAGATTCATGGGTTTTTATGGGATTTTCGATATTTTAGCGATTTTTGGAAGCTAATGGTACATGATTCATGAATATATGGTCTTATGGAGTGTCTATGTGATTTTTATGGTGTATTTTACAACTTTTGCGTATATCCTCTCTGCACTATGACAAGTGTACCTACATAAAAAATTTTCAGATTCATGTGGTTTTTATGGGGTTTTTGTGGGGTTTTCGATATTTTATCGGATTTTCGAAGCTAATGGTATATGATTCATGAATATATGGTCTTATGGGGTGTCTATGGTGTTTTTATGGTGTAATTTATAACTTTTGTGTATAGCCTCCCTGCACCATGACAAGTGTGCCTACACAAAAAATTTTCAGATTCACGGGTTTTTTATGGTTTTTTACAACTTTTATGTATAGACTTTCTGTACTGTGCAGCAAGTGTCCAACACCCACGCGCAGTATCTAATCACGCGCACACGGCTTGAAAAAAAAAAATGGAATAACCGTAACCTCATGGACATCTCATCACTAGCGATGTGCGGAGGCTCGTATTTTCAGGCTCGGCTCGAGCCGGGCTCGCCAGGAGCCGGCTTCATCGGCTCGAGCCGAGCCGCGAGCTTTGATGAGCTTACGAGCTCGCGTAGGCTCGCAAGCTCGCGCAGGCTCGGGAGCTCGCGCAGGCTCGGGAGCTCGCGCAGGCTCGGGAGCTCGCGCAGGCACGAAAGCTCGTGCCTAGGCTCCTGCTAATATTTTCAAATTAGACTTCTAGAGTCTTTGCACCAACTGTTCCCAAAGGTAAGGTTGGTGTAAGAATATGATGAGAGCGTGAAATTTGTATTTGAGCACGTAAGCAAAGTGGTGCAGCAAATAATACGAGAGCTACATTTGAAATGTAATGCCGAAATTATTTATAATTCATAAAATTATTTAATTTTTCTAAAAAATTACTACTTATTCAATTCCGCATTTTTAAGTCAAAAATAACTCGTGAGTAGTTTTAAAAGACATAATTTAGAAGGAAATTGAATATAATTCTAGAATATTGGTGTTCATTTGGCATATCTTTAAAAAAATTAAAAAAAACTTACTTTTGAAAGAAAAAATTTTTACAAGATAGTTATTTAAAAAAAAATAAGATCTTAAAGTCATCCATTTAACTACAAAATTTAATCATTTCTAAGTTAAGACATACCTAAGGTGCGTGCGCAAGTTCATCTAATTCCATCCATTCGTTCAAGAGTTATGCCGGGGATAAAATTTGGTTTCATACATACATACATACATAGATACATACATACATTTTTTAAAAACCTATTATTCTGACTCAGGAACCTCAAAAACATCATAATTCATAAAAATCCTTGATTCGAAAATTTTCACCGTTACAAAGCTTTGTAACGGTTTTTTGCTTTCTCTTTGAGAAAGCAAAAAACAACTCCATATAACAAATTATTGATATTCTAAATAAAAGCTAACTTCTGACACCGATTGTATAGCCAGTATATCCTTAAAGATAAAATACTGAAATTGTTACACCAACGATGATATCTTTACCTTTGTAATAAATAGCAGTTGGCCGTCTTTAAACTTAGCTATCTTAACAGTTACAATGCCATCTTAATCATTAGATATCCTTTTCTCTGTGCGTACGCAAATCGAAAAACTTATACGAGTCCTGCGAACTCACCGAGCTCTTAAGCTCGGATCAGGCTCGAGGGCTCGTTTGAGCTCCAAGCTCGAGTCGAGCTCGCGGGCTCGTTTGAGCTCCAGGCTCGAGTCAGGCTCGCGGGTTCGTTTAAGCTCCAAGCTCGGCTCGAGCAGCTCGAGCTCGCGACGCCCGAGCTCGAGCCGGCTCGAGTGAGCTTCTGCACATTACTACTCATAATCACTTCATGATAGATCCGCGACACTCTATCGTGGAACTGTACATCCGAATTTCTGCATTGAACCACTATCTACATAACGTACTGGCGTGCAACATTTGTATGATGAGCACAAGAGAGACACATGACACACTTCAGAATCCGCAGAATACCCTCATGCTTTGCGGCGAGACAATATTCGCGACTGACATCCGGTCGACCGTTCGTCTTTGCCACGGATGATCTCATCGCACGTGGGCCCTCTGCTGTCGAATTATACCGCATTACCTCGAAATAGTCATAACTTACAGTCGACGAAATTTTATCTTACCACGTGTCCCCACAATGTTTTCCGAACGAGAAACGCGTCGACTTTTTTCTTCTTTATTTATTTAATCGCACGGCACTGTGGAATTTTGCTGATTAATGAGAAAATGTCACGTACATCGAGTTGCAGTTGCACATTATTTTGGCTATTTAATTACATAGGGAAACATTTTTTCTCGAGGACAGGCTCAAGGAAAGGAATTACACATAGAAGCAAATACACCCATATGCATATTCACACATACACACACACACGCACGTCAATATTTTGACGTTCCAACAAACATACATAAGGCACTGCTGTTTTTCGGCTCGTTGATAGAGGAAGGACCGCAAGGTCTTTTCAAACTTTTCTCGAGGAGCGGATGACAAGCGGGAAGTCACCTGTCGGCTACTGGAAGTCGGCCGCTGGCTGCTGGAAATCGGCTGTCGACTGCAGGAACTAGCTGTTTCAAATACTGATTCAGTTATCCATGCGGCTACATCGGCGGCCCGTCTACTACTGACGCATCAGGGGATCACACCCTGGAAAGTTAGTGGCGCTAGTGTAGCAATACAAAGAACGCACTCGTGACCGATGACGATGCAGTGTAAAAACATCTCATTGGCTACCGCTGTGTCTCCATCGTTGTGATTAGCGGCGGCGGCGCACCAGAAGAGAGCTCATTGGCTGCTGGTGCGCCCCCCAAACGGCGGCGGCGCACCAGAAGAGACCTCATTAGCTGTTGGCGTGCCCCAACAAGCTGATTTAGCGGCCGCGGGAGGCGCAGCGGCTAAGAGCTCATTGGCCACCGCTGCGTCGGCGGAAGAGCTGCTTTGCCGCGGAGCTAGCACCACCACAAGGCCCGCGGACTCGCGAGCGGCCGCGCGCGGGGGGCAGCGGGCGCGGTTACGAGCTCATCGGGAGAAGTGTTTCAGAGTGCCCAGTCAGTGTGAATTATGGACACGCGCTGGAAACATCCGTGGACATGTACGTTGAGTGGCCCCACCGGTTGCGGTAAAACAGTATTTGTTAAAAAATTTCTGAATTACATTGACCGTTTGAGCAACACTCGCTTCCAGCGTATTATTCTTTATTACGGTGAATGGCAATCGGGATACAGAGATCTGGGTAAAGACGTTGAATTTCACGAAGGTCTACCGCAAAACACCGATTGGCTTAACGATCCGAAACCTAAGCTGATCATCATCGACGACCTCTGGAGGATCCATAGTGAATCTCTTTACGAAAGGCAGTCATCACAACAACTTGAGAGTAATTTTTATCACTTAAAACATCTTCCATCAAGGCAAAGGTCAGCGCGACATATCTTTGAACGCTCAGTACATTGTAATCTTTAGGAATTTGCGAGATCTTGCCCAGATACGTCATCTTGCCAGGCAAGTATATCCTGAAAATCCTCGATTTTTAGAAGAAGCCTACCGGGAGGCAACATCGCAAGCTTTTGGCTACCTCTTGTTGGATCTGAAGCAAACCACATTGGATAACTGTCGATTTCGAACGTGTATTTTCCCCGATGATGAGTACCAGTACATTTACGTACCGCGAAAACAACTGACAAATAGTCAAAATCAACTTCCAATCGTGGCGTTGTAATGACTACAAAAACGCGTTATCCTTTTGTTCGAAAAGATGCTACCGTCTTGGCGGCATTGTACCATTTTAACAAATAACAGCGTAAAGCAGTTTTACAGAAAGCTGATGCAAAATTGGTTCGCCGTATTTGCGAGTGCGCTTTGAACGTATTGATAGGTAACGTTCCGTTAAGTAACGGTCACAAGGGTCGGCTGCGTAAGCACGCAAAAGTTCTACGAAAGCTAGCATCACCGGATATCACTTTACAACGAAGAAGAAACATTATAGTGCAACGTGGTGGTTTTTTGCCTGCTCTGCTAGCACCTCTGATTAGCACACTTCTTGCTAATCTCGTGAATAAATAAAGATGGAACACGCGAGAAAGATGATTCTCCTACCGTAAGAGAGCCTTGAACGTTTGCAAACCACGCTTGAGAAAGATAAGATAAAGTCTGTGCAAACACCAGGATCGGTGACGAGTAGACTCGATGCTGAAATGAGCGAAATATTAAACTCGCCAACATACAAAGACGAGCGTGAAAAGTGGATTCTCTACCGTCAAGTTTTACAGCGATATCTTCACTTTAAAGGAACCGAAGGAGGAGATAAGTATAAAAAAGAACAAAAGAATGACAGTGTCAGCGAATCTAATACGGTGGACAATAATGAGCAGCAAGAGGAGGAAGAGGAGGAGGAGGAGGAGGAGAAGGAGGAGGAGGAGGAGGAGGAGGAGGAGGAGGAGGAGGAGGAGCAGGAGAAAGAGCAGGAGGAGGAGGAGGAGGAGGAGGGGGAGGAGGAGGAGGAAACCGATGAGCTCATTGACGCAAACATTATCTATACCGTCCCGAAAAAGTACAAAACGAAAGCCAAACAGCTCGTGCGATGCTTCCGAGCTGGTGGTAAAGTAGTTTGGGATGCCAACGGAGCTGTAACGATAGATGGCACGATTGTGCCCGGAGCCAACATTGTCGACTTGGTGAATGACGCAATGAGAGATAGAAAAAGGAGCGCTCCGCCTGGTCATCTTCAGTTCGCTGTCGCTCTTCGCCAAATAACTGTACCCCGAGAGTTTATAGACAACAAACGTGTTTGGAACGACGTTACCAGACCCTCGCCGACCAGTGAGCATTTAGAAAATAGTGCTTTTACTATACCGCTTTCCGTTCCTATTTTGAGAGTTCAGAGTAGCGGCGACAGCGCCGCTGATGAATCAGATCCAACGCAACCCGAAAAAAGAAGAAAAAAGAAGTCAGCTGAAAAAAAAGAAGGTCTCACCACCACACTCTGAAATACTGTCATGGCGCGGAATGAGCAAGACATTCGGGGTGCGCTAATAAATTCTCAAGAAGAAGAACAAGAGAAAAACAGCGTTCTAGATGCACTCGTTGATTTATTACCATTTGAAATGCATGTACCGCATTACAAATTTTGCGGACCAGGAACTAAGCTAGCAGAGCGTATCGAACGTGGCGACGTTGGAATCAAACCGTTAGATGAGGCCTGCCAACAGCATGATCTAGCTTATGCTGACTCAAACAGTAACCGTTGTCAAGCCGACCAAGTTTTAGCGCGATATGCCTTCTCTCGCATGCTCGCCGAGGAAACGCCGTCTGACGAAAGAACAGTCGCGATGATGACAGCTTGCTACATGGTTAACAAGATAACATTTGAAAAATTTTTTTCGCGTATCAAGAATGTTATCAGGAAACGACACAAGAAAGATAAAAAACCAAAGCGTGGACAAATAAAAAAGGATAAGAAGACGAAGGAACAGAAACCAAAGGATAAGAAGAAAATAGACAAAATAATAATCTCGAACAATGAATAAAACATTTGAAAAACTTTATTACGAAGCACATCGTCCTTCGGCGTACACTGGTGCTGATAAACTTTTGCGAGCTACGCGTAAAAAATACGATCGTCAAAGTGTTATTGAATGGCTTGAGAGTCAAGACGCTTATAACTTGCATAGACCTGTTCGACATTGTTTTCCTAGACGTAATTATAATGTGCGCAATTTCTACGACGTGTGGGAAGCTGATTTGATGGACATGAGATCTATAAAATCTTACAACGATGGCTACAGCTACGTTTTAACTGTTATCGATGTTCTCAGCAAATACGCATGGGCTGAACCTGTCAAGGACAAAACTTCGAGAAATGTCGCTGATGCCTTTTGTGCGTGTTTTGTCGAGAAGTAACAGACGGAAACCAATATGTCTTCAAACTGATAAAGGTAAAGAATTTATCGGCGGGGCGCTGCAGAGGGATCTCTCAAAGCACGGTATAGCGTTTAGAGTGGTACGCAGTCCAGATGTAAAAGCTGCCATTGTGGAAAGATTCATAAGAACTATAAAAGAAAGAACATGGAGGTATTTTACTCACAAAAATACTCGAGGTATGTTGATGTTTTGCAGAATATCGTAGAGGCGTACAATCATACCAAATATTCGGCTACAAAAATGGCGCCAGTAGTCGTAACACTGTACAATGCAGTCAAAGCTCGTGAAAATTGACAACGTCGATATGGTAATCGTGTTTTTAAAACTCTTAAATACTGCGTCGGTGACTTGGTGCGCGTCAGACGTGCAAAGAACGTTTTCGCTAAAGGATATGAGAGTGGTTGAACACTAGAGATTTTTAAAATTACATGAATCTCAACGACGCGTCCGCCTGCAGTTTATTATTTAGAAGACTTGGCAGGTGAGGAAATTAACGGTTTTTTCTACGCCGAAGAATTGTGCAGAGTACGTAAAAATTTAAGTACAGACGTTTTTGAAATTGATGAAATTTTGAAAACTAAAGGCAAAGGTTCGTCTAAAGAATATTTTGTAAAGTGGAAAGGATACAGCAATAAGTTCAATTCCTGGGTTAGAGCGAATAAATTGACGAATATATAAAAAAATTTTTAAATGAAAGATCAGTTTTATATTGTGTTGCCGAGCAACAGCAGCATGAATTATTTTGCGGAAAATACCTCGACACGTTTCATCACGCAACTCCCTCAGCAGATACGTCTTCAAGGTTCGTGGTCAGTCGCGCTTACGGAGGTTCAAATTCAGCTGACGTTTCAACACGTGTCTTCCGAGCAACTGGATAGGACAGTTTCGCTTAATCTCATTCCACACTCGACTCTAGAGACAACGGCAAAAAATGTTAGTACTACAGTGTCGCTGGTTCGTCCAGGAATTTACAGAGATGTAAACATTATAATAAGCGAGCTAAATAATTTAAACTGTATAGAGGGCCATGTGGAATTCGGTGTCGATCCCGGTGGTTACGTGACAGTCTACAGAGTTTGTACAAAGATAACTTGCTCTGAATTCAGTCACCACCGTTGTTTATCCAGGAAGTTGCGAAAAATTTTGGGATTCGAAAGCATGAATAGTATTTTTATAAGAGATGAAGAATCAATAGTAAGTAATAGACCTGCTCATCTCTCCAATGGGCTTTCATCCATGCTTATGATTTATAGCGATATTTGCGAACCTTACGTAATAGGTGACGTTCAATCGCGATTGTTGCGAGCAGTATCGTTAAACATCGACGATGATTACACGTATGGTAGTACGAGAATCAAGAGTTTCTCCCCACCCATGTACATACCTTTATTATTCAACTCATTTCAGACAATCGAAATCGATATAAGGGACCAAAGGGGTCGTGCGATCCCATTCGATTACGGTACTCTGACGGTGACACGTCATTTCAAAAAACTTGACTAGAACTCATTTTTAATACAATGATGGAGCGTTACCAAGAATACTTCAACATGCAAGTTGGCGGTGGATATAGCGGAGGGGCGGTGTTCGGTGGTGGTCAATGGATTAATGGTGAGGTCGGACGTATTTACGTTGGATCCCCCTACCAAAGGGGACACGGCGGTATTGGTTCATTTTTGGCTGGAATTTTCCGTCGCGTTCTCCCACTTTTCACTCGTGGAGCCAAAGCTTTTGGGAAGAAGGCTGTGCGTACTGATATGAACATTATGTTTGATGTTACCGAGCGAAACACTCCGCTTAAAGAGTCGATTCGCAAACGTTTTAAAGAATCTGGCAAAGTTCTCAAACGAAAAGCAGAGGAGAAACAGGATAAGTTAATGGAGGGGTCTGGATATAAATTACCACGCTACGGCTTACCACTTCAGTTGCGAATGGGCGCTGGCTCTGATACAAATAACAGAGGTAAAAAGAAGAAGAGCAGCTCTAGAAAAAGGAAAACAAGAAAACGCAAGTCTAATAGTTCGAAAAGAGGTAAGGCTAAGAGAAAACAAACGAAACAAAAGAAGAAGAGAACCACGAGAGGTATTTTTGGATAGATAAGATGGCATTTTTACACACCCATTCACAAGTGTCTCAAGTCGGAGTTGTTTCTGTTTGGAATTCCTCCTACTCAAACAACGATAGAAAATTCATACTGGATACAATATAAACCAATATCATCTTTAACTGATGACTCACCTATAATTTGTGTTATCGGGCAATGGTGAAGAATATATTGATCTTGCTCACACGATGCTTAGTCTGCGAGTAAGTCTACAAACTACGGTTGACGTACCACAAGCCGTTACAGACCAGGTACCCAAAGTCGGTCCTATCAATAATTTTATGCATTCTTTATTTAATCAAGTGGATGTATTTTTTAATCAAAAACCGGTATCACCGTCTACAAACGCGTACGCTTACAGAGCCTACCTTGAAACTATATTAAATTATGGACCTGCTGCAAAAAATTCGCATTTGACGAGTGTGTTGTGGTACAACGATACTGCTGGAAAAATGGACGACGATCAAGATGCAAATGCAGGCCTTGTGCAACCTCGCAAATTACTGTCGGCAACAAAATCAGTTGACACGATTGGCCATCTTCACTGCGACGTGTTCAATCAAGAAAAATTATTAATAAACGGTGTCGAGGTAAGAGTGCGATTAGTAAGGTCTCACGATAGTTTTTGTCTCATGGATCCTACGGGCTGTTACTCTGTACATATCGAAGAAGCTAATCTTTTAGTTAGGCGAGTCAAAATTAGTCCGAGTATATTACTAGCACACGCCCAATCACTTTCAAAGACAACTGCGAAATATCCTCTCACGAGGGTTTAGGTTAAAGCTGTAAGAATGCATAGAGGTATTCACGGTGAATCTTTGGATAATATAATATTAGGTCAACTGCCAAAACGAATTATAATCGGGTTTGTTGACAATAAGGCTTTCAATGGCGATCGACTCTAAATCCGTTTAACTTTGAACATTTTAATATAAATTTTCTATGTTTATACGTTGACGGTGTACAAATACCTTCTAAACCACTACAACCTAATTTCGGAGCTAGTAAATTATTCATTGATGCTTCTCATACGTTATTTTCTGGAACAGGCGTACATTTTCTTAACGAGGGTAACCAAATCGCGTGTGAATCATATCCTAATGGCTATTGTCTTTTCGCGTTTGATTTAACTCCCGACCTATCGGCTAACGAATGCACTCATTGGAATTTGATTAAGCACGGTAGCGTCAGATTAGATGTACGATTCGCTGAAGCATTAGCCAATACTATAAATTGTATTGTCTATGCTGAGTACGATAATATTTTGGAAGTAGATGCATCGCGTCAAGCTATTGCAGACTTTAGTGGTTAGAATAACAAAGTGTAGATGGCGTTCTTGTACTACATATATGTGGGAGATTTGCTTCTTGATGGCCAGTACGTTTCGAGTCGTGAACGTCATTGCAAGCTACATAAAAACGATGGATTTAGTTATAGATATCCAGTGTCTCAAAGATATTGACAGTAACAATGTACCAAAGGAAATCGCTGTTGTTGCTCTTAATGGTGATTTTCACGGTCATTGGTTAGTGGCTCGACGGCTTGTATAGATGATTTGAGCGCTGAAATTAGAAGACAAAATAATTGGTTAACTCAGCATTGCCACGGCATTAATTTCTTGGAAGGTGAAGTTAATTTGAAAGTGTTTCATAATACTCTGCAAGATTTATCAAAAAGTGCTCGAAAAATTTACGTTAGAGGCAGAGAAAAGTGGTTGATGCTTCATAAAATTATAACAAACGAAATCATCAATTTGGAGTATGATGTAGATTGTCCTCCGTTCGATAAGTTGTCATCTAATGTATATTGTATGCATCACGCTTTAAAATTTTCGGGTCATAAATATCGATGTGCGTTAAATCACGCTTATCGTTTGAAAGGCTACTTATCTTCAAGCCTTGGTTATCTAAATAAAAATTAAATCGATCTTCATAATGGACAGCCTTCAAATATTGAAGATCCTTTCACCAATCCAGTCGCATACTGTAGGTGTATTCCCAGCCGATCAAATCCCGCGGGTGTGGACCAAGCCGACAGCGTTCATCGTTAGCACTGACGACCATACCAAGCCTGGTATGCACTGGGTTGCATTCTACGTCGATAGATCTTCTAACGGTCTATACTTTGATAGTTTTGGATTACCACCTATAATACCCGATCACATAAGCCGTTTGCGAAAAAATTGTAAAACATTTCGTTGGAACGCAATACAACTTCAAAATGACGCATCCGATGTATGTGGTCAATATTGTATTATGTTTTTAAGCTATATGAGTAACGGTTTAGGTTTCAAGAAGTTTCTGGATAATTTTTCTGTCAACTTAGAGAAAAATGATAACGTAGTTAGACGCTATGTGCGCTATAAAAAAGCTGACGGAAATTTCATTGGCAACGGTGGATGCTTCGTCAGATGTTTGCAAAACTCTCGCTCTAAAATATCTTTATTATAATTGTCAGCATTTCTATTATCACGCGAAAGAAGTTTTGATGTAAGACGATACAACGTGTGTTATGGAAATTAACCGTTTCAACTACATGTGCGTCGTTGTTTAACCTTGTTCGTCTCATTCTTTACTTCTCAAACGTCTGCACTTTTTTAACCGTGTGCATAGTTTGAAAAGCTGTATTTAAAGGATCACTTCAGAGTGTTTAGCACCAGTCGCTTTCTACTCGTAAAGATACGCGGATCGCGATGGCGACCCTACCACGAGCTGCACAACACCCACATCAGGTCTTTTGTACGTTGTACGCCTTAAATCCTTCACCAAAAAGGTAATTGTTGGTTTGGAATATGACGAGCTCGTCGACAAGTTCGACGACGAGTGCTACAAACCTGTGGTTCGACTATTATCGAACGACTTTGAAGGTGTTGCATTTTTATACAATGACTGGGAAGAATTCAAAACAAGTTTCGACGACATTGATAAATATTTTCGTGGACTTGATAATAGTTTACAGGATCAGAAAATCTACGGAAACGGTTGGACTTTAAAATTCACCACAAGTCACCAGGAAAAACCAATCGAAATTGAAGAAGACAGGAGGCCTGGTGTTGGTCGAATCAAGCGGTTGCGCCATAGTTTGATAATGAAAAAAGTTACTTTTGATTGTCTCCAAGAATTTATTGTAAAGTCTGTCGATACTCGTCTTAAATATTTAAATTCTATTGCGAGTAGTGTACAATATCTTACCTGCGACGTTATGGAGATTATTAAAACTAAAAGTAGTCTCATGCATGAAGCACAAGTACAACTGTATACACATAGTATTGTAAAAGACGCTGTAAATTTAGTTGATAATGATGTAATAGACGAAATAACCTCTAGTGTGGAAAAGCAATGTAAAAAAAAAGATCAAGCGTCTCTACCTAAGTGCGATGTTGCTGATGTTTTGTATCAGATTTTATGATTACACATGTCAAGAATTGTTGCTGTATTAAATACTATATTATTTGATAATACATAGAAAAATTTGAATATACTTACTATGTACTTCTTTTTGTCTTCCTTGCCTTCCTCTTAATCCCAACTTATTATATTTTTAGAGACGTTAATTTTTAATTTACATTTCTAAATTGTAGCTTATATAAATTAAATTTTATTCCACACAACGAAGCTAACTTGCATTTGAATATTTTTTGAATAAGTATTTTTAAATTAAATTGAAAGCATAAAAAATTAGTTGAAATTAGATACTCATAAATATTTTTAATTTGCTGATGCAATATGTGATTTGATTACGTATGTATATCAAATAACCGACTGAAACACGCACACACACGCATACACACGTGTGTATATGACTACTTGACCTTGACCCCAGCTGGCGCCTGTAGTTGGCGTCAACCGCTACATCAGCTTGTTGGGGTGCGCCAACAGCCAATGAGCTCTCTTCTGGTGCGCCGCCGCCGCTTGGGGGGGGGGCACACCAGCAGCCAATGAGCTCTCTTCTGGTGCGCCGCCGTCGCTAATCACAACGATGGAGACACAGCGGTAGCCAATGAGATGTTTTTATACTGCGTCGTCATCGGTCACGAGTGCGTTCTTTGTATTGCTACACTAGCGCCACTAACTTTCCAGGGTGTGGTCAGTAGTAGACGGGCCGCCGATGTAACCGCATGGGTAACTGAACCAGTATTTGAAACAGCTAATTCCTGCAGTCGACAACCGATTTCGAGCAGCCAACGGCCGACTTCCAATAGCCGACAGGCGACTTCCCGCTGGTCATCCAGTCCTCAAGAAAGGTTTGAAAAGACCTTGCGGTCCTTCCTGTATCAACGAGCC
The DNA here is from genome assembly GCA_036365515.1 of Torymus aiolomorphi. NCBI lineage: Eukaryota > Metazoa > Arthropoda > Insecta > Hymenoptera > Torymidae > Torymus > Torymus aiolomorphi. The sequence continues at coordinate 208,595,740 of CM070873.1, read as the reverse complement.
GAAAAACAGCAGAGCCTGGTGTATGTTTGTTGGAACGTCAAAATATTGACGTGCGTGTGTCTGTGTATGTGTGAGTATGTGTATGGGTGTATTTGCTTCTATCTGTAATTCCTTTCCTTGAGCCTGTCCTCGAGAAAAAATGTTTCTCTATGTAATTAAATAGTCAAAATTATGTGCAACTGCAACTCGATGTACGTGACATTTTCTCATTAATCAGCAAAATTCCACAGTACCGTACGATTAAATAAATAAAGAAGAAAAAAGTCGACGCGTTTCTCGTTCGGAAAACATTGTGGGGACACGTGGTAAGATACAATTTCGTCGTCTGTACGTTATGACTAATTCGAGGTAAGGCGATATAATTCGACAGCAGAGGGCCCACGTGCGATGAGATCATCCGTGGCAAAGACGACCGGTAGACCGGATGTCAATCGCGAATATTGTGTCGCCGCGTGAACATCTCCATCGCAAAGCATGAGAGTATTCTGCGGATTCTGAAGTGTGTCATATGTGTCTCTCTTGTGCTCCTCATACAAATGTTGCGCGCCAGTACGTTATGTAGATAGTGGTTCAATGCAGAAATTCGGATGTACAGTTCCACGAGAGAGTGTCGCGGATCTATCATGAAGTGGTTATGAGATTTCCATGAGGTTACGGTTATTCCATTTTTTTTTCAAGCTGTGCGCGCGTGATTAGATACTGCTCGTGGATGTTGGACACTTGCTGCACAGTACAGAGAATCTATACAGAAAAGTTGTAAAAAACCATAAAAAACCCACGAATTTGAAAATTTTTTTGTGTAGGTGCACTTGTCATGGTGCAAAGAGGGTATACACAAAAGTTATAAAATACACCATTAAAACACCACAGACACCCCATAAGACCATATATTCATGAAGCATATACCATTAGCTTTCAAAATCCGATAAAATATCGAAAACCCCATAAAAACCCCCACGAATCTTCAAATTTTTATGTAGGTGCATTTGCCATGATACAGAGAGGCTACGCGAACTGGGCCTTGAAGACATACCTTAGTGTGTGTATGCGGATTAAGAAATGATGAGAGTGTTTTACAAAAGAATGTAAAAAAAATGTTATAATTTCTTAATTCATAATTTTAATTAGAAAGAATAAAAATGCTAACCATATATTCATGAATCGTGTATCATCTCTCTCTCTCTCTCTCTCTCTCTCTCTCTCTCTCTCTCTCTCTCTCTCTCTCTCTCTCTCTCTCTCTCTCTCTCTCTCTCTCTCTCTCTCTCTCTCTCTCTCTCTCTCTCTCTCTCTCTCTCTCTCTCTCTCTCTCTCTCTCTCTCTCTCTCTCTCTCTCTCTCTCTCTCTCTCTCTCTCTCTCTCTCTCTCTCTCTCTCTCTCTCTCTCTCTCTCTCTCTCTCTCTCTCTCTCTCTCTCTCTCTCTCTCTCTCTCTCTCTCTCTCTCTCTCTCTCTCTCTACGAGCCCCGTGCAGCAGCCGCGCAACAGCGTTGCTCTGTCGTCTACTACTTCACCCGCATCGTCCATCACCTGCTTTCTAGCAGCCTACATCTTTTTTTTGCGTGAGTCAGCATTCCTTCTGCGTCGTCCCGCGTAGTTCGAGATTTGCGTTCCCGCCGTCATTGCCCGCGCCTCGTGCCCTCCTGGTCTGGTTCCTGCGGTCTGCCTTATCGACCGCCGCGCGCCTATCGGGTATTGGTTCCTATTTACCCCCCGAGCCCGTCTGCCTGCGAGTTTGTCCGCTTTGCCAGTGTTGATTCTGAGCGCTAGCGCTGGTACGCACGTTCTCGTATGGCATCTAGACAATGCCCAGCCTGCAGTAGTCGCATAGCGCGAACCGATCCAGACCTTGTCACCTGCGTGGCCTGCCGGCTCATCTTTCATTGCCCATGTTTGTCAGAGGCCAGCCCATTGCAGCGCTGCTCCACCTGCGCCGTCGTCTGCAAAGTTGCCTTCAGTGCTGGTAACATTCCCGAGGACAGCAGCATCACGCCTGGCACCGCCGCCCCGCAACCGCCATCGCCTGTGTGTGACGAACCAACGAGCATATCCACGCCCACTAGCAGTCAGTATACGGTGAAGGGACGTACCTCGACTCCTTCTTCCTCCGTCGCACCTCTCTCTATGGCGTACTACCCAAGCCCTGCGGTCGGTGGAAATTCGGCGATTATGGAAAGGAGGGAGCAGGAAAATTCGGCTGCGGCCACTAACTCTCAACTTGTCGCAGATGGAAGGATGAAGGCTGCTCTTGCTGAGGCTCCGCAGTACATGCAGTGTTTCTACGAGTTGCTTACTCGCTCTCATAGCGCTCATGCAGCAGCACTAGCCGACAACTCGAGAGCGCTGGTGGAAATATCAGGCACTTTAGCGAATCTTGCATCTCACATTGATGCTGTGGAGCTTAACCAACAGGCCTTGAATACTCGGCATGATGATGATGTGGCTTCGATTCGAGCTGAAATTGCTCGTGTGTCTGCTGCTAGCAACGAGGTGGGCAAGCGTAGCATGTTTGAGGACCCGCGCGAGATTCTGGTCAGGGGTATCCCATCTGCTGTCCAGCTTGAGCCACTGCAGCTTATCGCTAGTCTCCTCTCTACTCTCAAATTGCATCAGCATGTACCACTCGTGGTCAGCTGGCGTTCGTGGAATACGCCAGCACGTATCGGAGCAAATGCACTGCCGCTCGATGCCTCTTCCGCAGTTCAGCCTCCCGGATTCGTTTACACCCTTGCCTGCCCATCCGCCCGGGACGATATTTTGCGTAGGACTCCTGCCTTGAGGGACCTCGATTACCAAACCATCTTCGGGGCCGGTGGTTCTGCTAAGCTCTCTGTGAACGCGTTGTGGCCAGACTCCATCCACAAGCTCTTGAAGCGTGCGACCGTAGTCAGTAAAGCGCTCGGCTATCAAAGGCCAATTTTTAAAAACCTAACGGTTTTCTTGCGACCGGAAAGAAACACCCCGCTTATTCCTGTGCTCTTGATGCGCTCGACAAATCTGCGTCCTGACGTGTCAGCAACCGTGTCTCGCGTGCTGTAAACGTGGAGGCCTTTGTCGCGGGCCAAATAAACGTGAATGGCCTGTTCCCGTCTTATTTTGCCCTGCTCAAGGCCAAGGTTGCTGAGACCCATTTTGACGCTATCGCTATAGTGTCGATATACTTGCGACCTCAGATCCGATGTTCGACAACACTCCTGAATTCATCATTTGCGGTCTAAAAAAGGACCGGCTTAGAATTCTCGTCGCTGCTGTTTATCGCCGCCCTCACGCCTCTTATCCTCTGCACCTCTTCAACTGTCTTGCCGATTACCTCCCCTCTTTTCCTACCGTCATCATAGCTGGAGACTTCAACATTAATATGTCCCTCATTGACTCACCTGACACTATTCACCTTCATAATTCCATTTGTTCAAACTCGCTTCATCTTGTCCCCTCCGAACCTACTCACCATCAGCTCTGGCGGAACTTGCACACCTGGATCGACCTCTTTATTGTCAAGGCGGACGATTACGTGCTCACCTACACCAAATCAGCTGCCCCCTTCATTGCGGGGCATGACTTCCTCGAAATTTCTATCGCCTGCTCTAATCCTCCCTCGGTCGAAAAGTCAGTGATGCATTGTGAGTTAAAAAAAGTTGATCCAGGATTGCTCCGCCTAGCCCTTCTTCACCACCTCCCCCCGCCTGGTTCTTTCGCTCCCTTTTCATCTTACACCTTCATCGCTACGACGAGTTCGCCGGAGCTGGTCCTAGGCCCGTCCTCCGCCGATGCCGATGTGGCTGAACGCTCGGTGAGTCACGCGCTCACGAGCGCCTTCAACGACGTCGCCCTACTGCGCAAAATTGCCCTTACCTCGCGCAGGAAACCATGGATTAGTCCCCACATCCGGGCCCTGATGAGGACCCGTGATCGCGCCTACCGTCTCGCGCGCAGCTCGGCATTAGTCACCGACCTTGCTCGGTACCGCTCGCTTCGTGCACTAACCTCCAATGCTCTTGATAGTACTAAAAATAAACATGTTGCCTCTCGCCTTGCAAGTGCCCCGTCCACGGATGCAAAGTGGTGCGAGCGACGACGCCTCCGCGTCGCAAGCCCCAGCGTGCCGTCACCGCTCACTAAGTTCGCTGCTGACGACCTCAACGTTCACTACTCCACGGCTGTCAATCGCCACCCACCAATTTCTGAATCCGATTTCGATCACATAGCCAACCAGCCTCTCTCGCCATCCCTCACCGGCCTCTTTTGCCTGCGGCCCTTGACTGAGCGCGACGTTGCAGACGCCATATTAAAATCATCTTCGAAGGCCATGGGACTAGATGGCCTCTCAGTTTCTAGCTCAAGCTTACCCTCCCTCACTCCATCCCTCACCTCACTAACCTCTTTAATATCTCTCTCGCCTCTGCATCTTTCCCCGCCAACTGGAATAAATCAATTATAAGACCGCTCGCCAAGTCAAAAGCTATGTCTTCACCCTCCGATACACGGCCGATAGCCCTGCTCCCAGAACTCTCCAAGGTGCTTGAGCGGCTGGTGCATGCCCAGCTGCAAGGCTACCTTGAAGCCAACAGCATACTCCACCAACGCCAAGCAGGCTTCCGCCGTGGGCACAGTACCCAAACTGCTCTCCTGGGAATCTTCGACGATATACGTCATGCCATCGATGAGCGCATGCTTACCTTCCTCATTCTCTTCGATTTTTCAAAAGCCTTCGACTCGATACCTCATGCTACCCTTCTTGCTAAACTCAGATCCATTAATTTCTCTAATCATGCTCTGCGCTGGTTCCTCTCGTATCTGGCTGATAGGCTTCAGGCCGTAATCGGTTCTGATGGCAAAATTTCTGATTGGCTCCGTGCGGCGTCTGGAGTCCCGCAAGGAAACGTTCTCGGCCCTCTGCTATTCGCAATCTACATAAACGATCTCCCGGCCGTCGTTCGTTTTTCCAGTATCATGATCTTTGCCGATGACACGCAACCCTACCATCACTTTTTGCCTTCGAATTTCCATCTCGCCCTTGATCGTGTCACTCGGGATGCCCAAGCAGTCGCGGACTGAGCCCGTGCAAGCGGCCTTGCTCTGAACACCAGCAAAACTAAGGTATTGATTCTGGGCAGTGATGCCTACACTCGGGAGCTCGACCTCGATTCCCTGCCTCGTATTACTATCGACGGCGTCAGCCTCCCATACGTGACGGAAGCACGGAGCCTCGGAGTCTCCTTTTCTAACACCCTAAACTGGCAGGCGCATGTTAGACACGTAACACGCAAAGTGTTTGGCTCGCTTTATACTCTGCGCTTTTTCCGCCATGCACTATCGCGAGACGTCAGGAAAAACCACGCTGAGACCCTTGTCTTCCCCCACCTCGACTATGCCGCCCCGGTGTATAACCACCTTGATAAGGAGCGTGTGGAGAAGCTCGAGAAAGGTCTTAAAGCCTGCGTGCGGTTTGTAATCGGCAATATACCGCGTTGTGAGCACATCACGCCCCACAGGCTCGCACTTGGCTGGTTGTCCGCCATCGCTCATCGGTGTCCAGGCGTACAAGGTTGTGGCCAACAATTATCCACTGTACCTCATTGAGAGATTCAACTGTCGGCACAGTGTTGACCTGGACCTGCGCCGTTCTGAACGCCACCCGCCACGACCGTTTGAGCCGCCTCCGCGTCGAATAGAGGCTTTCAAACACTCATTCGCTCTCGAAGCAATTGATTGGCTCAACTCGGTGCATGTCACCGACTTTTCCCCTGCCGGTCTTAATTCATTCAAGGTTTCATTCCGAGAAGCCCTTTTTGAGCGTGATGTGGCTGATTGGAACCTTCGCGTTCGTAACGAAGGCTTGCCTGCGTGCTTGCTCTACCGCCTACCGCCGCCAACAGCTGTCCCACGTGCCCGTTTGTAAGGCCTGTGTTCTCTCGGCCGAGCTGCGGCTGGTGCGTCACTCATCGCATGCCCCATACCTATTCGCTTACTCTCCCTTCTCGCGCGCCCCCGTACATCGTACCTCTGTTCCCTGCTCATCACCCCCTGCTTTCTCCCTCCGCATCCTTCGCCACCCCATTGTTTCCTATTTTCTTTGCTTTTTATTTTCTTTTTCTTTTTTCTATCTCCCCTTCCACTTCCCACCTTTTTGCCTCCCTTTCCTGCCCTCATGTTCATTTTTCTTCTGTCATCTCCCTCTCTCATTGCATCAATTCGCTATCACCTTTGTTACCGTCACTACTACTTATGTATATACCGCTAGCGTCTCATACCATCTCATCTCATCTCATTCGTTCACCTGCGATTGCGTACTCTTGCTTAGTTGTATTTTAATTTTGTTTTATTTTTATTTTATTTTTATTTTTATTTTATTTTTATTTTTATTTTTATTTTTATTTTATTCTTAGTTTTGCGTCACTTTTAATTGTACTATCTTTGTTCACTATTTTATTCATTGTTCTATTACAAACCGCTCATCACTGTGCTCTTCACCCAATTTGTTGCACTATGTATTTTGCTTAAAACGCCAGACGGGGTCTTACCCCATGGTGTCAATAAAAGACCTAATCTAATCTAATCTAAATCTCTCTCTCTCTCTCTCTCTCCCTCACACACACACACAAATATGCTTGCTGGTTTGTGTGTGTGTGTCTGTGTGTGCGTGCGTGTGCGTGCGTGCGTGGTGGTGTCGGTGTGGGTGCGCATGTGTATGTCCGTGTGTCTGTGTGCGTGTGCATGCGGGTGTGCGTGCGCTATGCGTGCGTGTGTGTGGATGTTCTCTCGAGAATATGCTTGCGCGCGCGTGCACGCACACACATACGTGCACCGTTTTTATCCCCGGCCCTCGCTATTATGTGTGCGTGTGCGTGTGCGTGCGGGTGTGCGTGCGCGTGTGCGTATACGCGTGCGTGTGTGTTGTGAGGGGGCCCCTCGGGCTCGTGACACATCCCTGGCGCGCTAGGTATATCACTGGCGCGTGAGTGGTATCCCTGGCCCGCGTGGTGTAGCGCTAGCGTACGAGGGAAACGCTCACCGTGCAAGCAGCGCTGTTAGTAAAATCCTTTCAACATGGCCGCGACGTGGCAGCCACAAGATTCCTAGTGATTTCTGGTGACTGCCAAGATAGTTTAGGGATTTGCGTCGGTGGCCCACGGGGCAAATGCTCCGTCCCGGAATATTCATAGCAGGCGTATGCAGGATATGTTTGCTTAATCCAATTTAGAGAAATTGCGGGGTAGATGTGTTGACATTAATAATATGCAGAAACACGTTTTAGCAACGACGGAGAAAAAATTAGATAAGTATTACTTATTATTAAATTTGATTGTGTATTTCAATAATTCTGAAAGCAATAAAATACTTTTGTATAATCATTCAAATACTCAAAACATTCTTCAACAAACAGAAATTAATTTTTTTATAGATACTTTGTGTGTACTTTTTTTTATTTCAGAAGATTGTACAGTCGTAATTAATATACACGATGACCCATTTTAATCGCCGCACCCGGATTTCTCGGAACCTAAGCCAGATAGAGAAAAATGGTTCAGACAAAAGTTATAGGGGACAAAGGGGCCACATAATGGCGCTACCGTCTTTGACCTTGAACTTGACCTTTGAGGTTATTTCAAGGTCAAAGTGGTTTTTTCATATTGAAACATCTAGTTTTGACCCCGGATTCGGAAAGAGCGGGAAATTTTACGTTCAAAACCATATTGAGAAATTTTTTCCAAGGTCATTTCAAGGTCAAATCTAGGTCAAACTCAGAAAAGTCCATTCAAAATCGTTTTTTCCATGAACCACAGGCTAAGCTGGTTCAAATTGATCGCAGGCTTAATAGAGGAACCCACACACCCCAAACTCAAAACTTACACATCCTAGTAAACAAAACTCAAACTCGCACATCCTAACCCCATACACTTTATGCCCTCACATGCTGAACTGTTACACCCCAGTCCCACAACCATACCCCACACCCCCCAGTCCCACATATCCCTACCCCACGCATGCTAATCCCATACACCCCAAACCCACACATCCTGAACCCTGAAATATTTTTCTCAAGGGCAAAATGATTTTTTAACGGAAACTTTAAAATCGTTGAAGCTTCCGTTATAAATGTATTAACCTTACTTTATGCGCTACCCAGAAACAACGACGTGGACGTAGTAAGGATTGTTTCCTTTGGGGTGCTTAATTAAAGTGAGTCCCCTTAGCTCTCACTGTTCGGGGTGCTTGATTAAAGTGAGTCCCCTTACCTCTCACTGTTCGGGGTGCTTGATTATAGTGAGTCTCCTTGCCTCTCACTGTTCGGGGTGCCTGATTATAGTGAGTCCCCTCGCCTCTCACTAATGTAAATAAATTTTTATTTAACCTCGAAGCAAGTGTTCGAAATTACGACCATTTGCTTCAAGGCACATAGTCAAACGCCTTTGAAAATGGCGAACTGTGTTCTGCAAAGTTTGTCTCGGAATGGCAGCGCATGCTCGACGAATCCTATCCTGCACATCTGCTCTTGTAGTGGGTTGTTGCTCAAAAATAGCATTTTTCAAATATCCCCATAAACAAAAGTCTGATGGTGAAGTATGGGATGAAGAAGCAAGCCATTTCACCGGACCTCCTCAACCAATCCATCTAATACTAAAGTGTTTATTAAGAAATGCTGTCATTATGAGCATGAAATGTGGTGCTCCACTATCCTGCTAGAACCTGAAAAATAAATTTAAAAGAACCATTGACGGAACCTATTTTCTTCGTAGATGTGTTTTTAATGATTACATTATCAAAATTAGTATTTCGAAATTCGAACGCTACTAATTCACATCATTTACATAAAACAAAAAAATAAAAGGAAGTTTTAGTTTTATTTGCAATTAAAATAAGAAATAATGCTTTATTGAATTGAATACCTTTAATGTTTTAACGATTATTTTATTTTAAAATTTAAAATTAAAAAGTATGACAAATGAAGTATTTATGGCAATTACAGTTAGCTAATTAAAGTTACCGTAATTTTCCAACGTTTTTCCTTTTTAGGCGCGACCGTGTACAGGCGATTATAATTATTAATATTGTTGATACCATTTTACTATTTAAATTTAATAGTAATTAATAGCTGGCTCTGAAATGGCTGACTATCCGTCCAACGAGATCGTTGATATGATTTTGGTTTTAGGAGCAAGCCAAAATAATTATCGTGGTGCGGCAAGACTTTATGCTGAACGCTATCCTGACAGACGACATCCTGATGATAGAGCTATCAGACGTTTAACTCAAAGAGCTCGTGGTGGACACATGGTTCGCCAGCGGAGGCGCCATGAGTATAATGAAAATGATAATCGAGTTGTAACTATCCTTGCAATAATTCATCTAGACCCACACATTAGCGCTTGTCGAGTCGAAAGGGAAATTGATATTCCAAGAAATACTTTTTTAAGAATTATGAAGGTGCTTCAACATCACGCGTATCATATTACTTTGGTTCAAGAGCTACAGTTTCAGCATTTCCAACAGCGTATTGTGTTTTGCCAATGGGCTTTACAAATGATAGAAAATGATCCAGACTTTTTTAACTTTGTTCTTTTTTTGTGATGAAGCACAATTTCAAAGTGATGGGGAACTGAATAGGCATAATTGCCATTATTGGTCTAATGTGAATCCTCAGTGGGTCAGAACTGTAAACCATCAAAGACGTTGGAGTATTATGGTATGGTGCAGGATTATCAATGGATACTCGATTGGCCCTTATTTTTTTGAAGCAAATGTAAATCAACATACCTATTTGACGCTAATAAGAGATGAACTACCTGGATTGATGGAAGATGTTGATTTAGAAACGCGACGAAGAATGTGGCTCCAGCAGGACGGCGCAGCACCACATTTCGCTCGAATTGTAAGGGCTTTTTTGAATGAGCACTATGGTAACAGATGGATTGGTCGAGGAGGTCCGGTTAACTGGCCTGCTTGCTCACCCGATCTTATATCACCAGATTTCTATTTATGGGCGTATTTAAAAAATGCTGTTTTTGAGCAACAACCCACTACAAGAGCAGATATGCAGGATAGGATTCGTGGAGCATGCGCTGCCATTCCGAGACAAACTTTGCAGAACACAGTTCGCCATTTTCAAAGGCGTTTGACTATGTGCCTTGAAGCAAATGGTCGTCATTTCGAACACTTGCTTCGAGGTTAAATAAAAATTTATTTACATTAGTGAGAAGCGAGGGGACTCACTATAATCAAGCACCCCGACCAGTGAGAGGCAAGGGGACTCACTTTAATTAAGCACCCCAAGGGAAACAATCCCTACTACGTCCACGTTGTTGTTTCTGGGTAGCGCAAAAAGTAAGGTTAATACATTTATAACAAAAGCTTCAATGATCTTAAAGTTTCCGTTAAAAAATCATTTTGCCCTTGAGACAAATTTCTCAGGGTTCAGGATGTGTGGATTTGGGGTGAATGGGACTAGCATGCGTGGGCTAGGGATGTGTGGGACTGGGGGTGTGGGGTATGATTGTGGGACCGGGGTGTTACAGTTCAGCATGTGAGGGCATGAAGTGTATTGGGTTAGGATGTGCGAGTTTGAGTTTTGTTTACTAGGATGCGTAAGTTTTGGGTGTGTGGTTTTGGGCTGTGTGGGTCCTATTAAGCCTACGATCAATTTGAACCAGCTTAGCCTGTGGTTCATGGAAAAAAAACGATTTTAAACGGACTTTTCTGAGTTTGACCTAGATTTGACCTTGAAATGACCTTGGAAAAAATTTCTCAATATGATTTTGAACGTAAAATTTCCCGCTCTTTCCGAATCCGGGGTCAAAACTAGGTGTTTCCATATGAAAAAACCACTTTGAACTTCAAATAACCTCAAAGGTCAAGTTCAAGGTCAAAGACGTTAGCGCCATTATGTGGCCCCCTTTGTCCCCTATAACTTTTGTCTGAACCATTTTTCTCTATCTGGCTTAGGTTCCGAGAAATCCGGGTGCGGCGATTAAAATGGGTTACCGTGTATATTGTAACGGGGTTCAGTTATGGAGAGGGTATTAATCCCTCTCAGGGATACGCGGGGTAATATACGGATGTATTCTATGCCCGGGCAACTCACCGTAGTAGAATTACCTGTAGTCCGGCAGAAGCGCCTCGGCACAGGTTCCGAACATGCTAGCCCGGCTTCTATTGTAGAAGGCCTAGGCCGCTTTCTACTAGAACCGGCGCTGCGCTCTGCCGCTGCTGCAACTGTTGCCCGCGAACTACCGGCTGCTCGCTATGACCTAGCGTTACCAGCGCAGCCGGTCTTTCCCGCACAACGCCGCTGAGTTAACCTCTCAAGCGGCTATTTAGATACTTACTCCTACTACCAATGTTCCTCTAGGAGGTAATACCTGCGACTAGTTGCAGCTGCTGAAAAGGGTAGAGGGCGGTATTCGGGAAAACATGCATAGGTTAAGGCGCGCTCAATAATCACTCGTGACTCGATGATTTAAGATAAAACAATACGGTTTTATTACTGTAAGATGATTCGCGCTAAGGGGCGCGAAACCCGAACAAGTACTAACATAAAACGCGACAGGCCGAGACTTTAAACCACGCACGCACGCGGCCGCCGATGCGCGACGGCAACAGGTTACTGCGCGACAATAAAAGAAGAAACGCATACGTCAAGCGCGACTTACTCTCGGCTGGGCAGCCATCGCAGACTCTATCACGATCGACGGCTATCTCTGTCGCTCCCGCTGCTATTGCGGCGGGGATGGAGCGTGCCTCACTGTCCCCGGCCTCTTCTGTCGCTGTCTCTTTCTCTCGCTTCTCTTTTTTTCCTCTTTTTTTTCTCGGCACCGGGCCTCCTCCTCCTCAGCGGCTCTCCTGTTGCGGGCTTCTCGCCGCTCCACTAGCCAGGTGGCGGTGTATTGTAGCTCCTCCTTCTTGTCCCCGATCAGCTGCCGCCACCTGGAGACTTCCGCCGAGGGTGCGGGATTGGCGCTACACCATCCCTCGAAGGCGGCGAAGGCGACGTCACGAGCTCGCTGGGCCTCCCGGTCCAGCTGGCGGGCCCGCTCCAGGGTCCTCGTGACCCCTTCCCAGGTGGAGGGCGGCCGGCCACCGCTCCCTTCCGTTTGGGTCGCGCAGTCGGTGGTGGCGACTTTCGGCCAGCTAAGCGGGATGGGATCAGCTGGGGGGGGACTTAGATCATCCCGGGGTGAGAAGTTTGGGACCCCCGGGCTTGCGCGACCAGCTTCCGCTTGCCCGTCGTCCCAGTCCGCCATCACTGGACGCTCCCAGTCCGCCTCCTCCTCGCCCTCCCGCTCCCGCTCGAGCTGCCTCTCGCGCACGACGTGGAGGGCGGCCTCGATTGTCTCATGGGCCACCTCTCCCAGGTTCATTCGCATGAGGGCGGCGAGGACCTCCCCGAGGATCTCCTCTGCGATTTCCAACATCTGAAACAGAGAAAGAGAAAATTTGGTAAGGTCGTGGTGTTGGAATTTTAGACGTCGCAGGTTCGCTGTGGTTTCCCACCGGCCGCGACGTAGGAAAGCGAAAGGGTCAGGTGGCTTTCCGAGGGCGCCCGCGTCCTCGCTGCGGTTGGGCTGGGGCGGATGGGGCCACCGGATTCGGCCCGGGAGGGTCTACTACCACTGCTCGGGCTTCCGCGGGTCTTCCGCGTCCCCTCCGTGGAGGAGATGAGGCGGGCGGTACCGCCGGGGTCTGCTGGAGTGGGTCTAATACCACTGCTCGAGCACCCGGGGGTCTCCCGCGTCTCCTCGGAAGCATTTCGTCCGTAAGGGCGTCGCCGGGGGGCACACTCGTTGGCGCGGTCTCCGCGTCGACCGCCCCTTCCGGCTCTTCCGGTTCTGGCGAAGCAGAGTGGTAGCTTTTCAGCTGTTCCACAGCCACCACCTCTTCTACCTCACCGCCGTCGCCTACCAATCTGTAGGTGTTAGGTCCAAGGGCATCTGTAATCCAATACGGACCTTCGAACTTCGGCGCTAGCTTTGCCGCAATACTCTTGGCGGCTGAGGATAGGGGATGGCTGTGCTTCCACACTCTGTCACCTGGTTTGAAAGTTGGCTCGCGCCTGCCGGCGTCATAATAGCCGGCTTGGCGTTCTTGAGCCGCGCGCGCTCTAGAAGCGGCGCGCGCGTGTAACTCTGGAAGAGCCTCCATTCGCTCCTTCCAGCGAGCCAACCTTTCTTCTTGAGCCGGGTTGTCTGCTGCTACCTCTTGCATCCTTCGTTGCGTACCAGGGGGTTCTGGCTGTCTCCCACAGAGCATTAGAGCTGGGCCCATCCGAGTAGAACTTCGCTCAGCCGTATTCATAGCGAAGAGAAGTTCCAGAAGCTTCTCGTCCCATGTACTATGCCGCTCCTTAAGATAGAAAGCGACTATCGTCTTTAGGGTACGGTTGGCTCGTTCTACCGGATTAGCCTGAGGGTGATAGGGGGGAGTATGGGTGTGGTGCACACCGCGCTGCCGCAGGAAGTCTTCCACGGCATGGTTCTTAAACTCTGTGCCGTTTTCAGACAGGAAGACTTCCGAACACCCGAATCGAAGAAAAATCTTCCGACTTAGTTCCGCTATCACCGTCTTGGCGTTAGCCTTACGTATGGGAGATGCCTCTACTCACCGGGTGAAAAGGTCTTCAAACACCAGGATGTACTCACAACCTTTGGAGCTTCGAGGCAACGGTCCGATGATGTCTCCAGCCACGACCTGCGAGGGTTTGTCAAATACTCGGCACCCCATGAGGACGGCTAGAGCCCCTTGTTCCACCTTGAAGCGCTGGCACGTCTCACAGTTTCGCACGTACTCCTGCTTTTCCGCATAGTAGCGCGGCCAGTAGTAGCGCAGCGCGACTCTGGCGAACGTTTTCTCTCTGCCGAGATGTCCAGCGGTGGCGTCGTCGTGGCATTCCTGCAACACCTCGCGACGACGCTCTTCTGGTGCCACCAGTTTCCAGGCATCGTCATCGTCGCCGAGGGTTGAGTCTATCTCTGAGTTGGGGCGGTACCGATAGAGACTGTCTGCTACGAGTTTGTAGGTAGGGTAGTCATTGGGCTGCTCTTTGACCTTGGCGCACCACTCCTGGTACTACGTGCCCTCGGTATCGGTAAACCACGACACCACAGCCACTTCTAGCCCGTCCGCATCCTCATATATACGAGAGAGGGCGTCTGCCACGTGGTTCAAGGCGCCTTTGCGGTGTTCAACGGTGAACTTGTGTCCTTGCAGCTCCAATGCCCAACGAGCCAACCTGCTCGTTGGGTTTTTCAACTGGCAGAGCCATCGCAAGCTGCTGTGGTCGGTCACTACCTTAAACTCGTAACACTCGACGTATGGGCGAAACTTTTGGATGGCCCATACTACCGCGAGGCACTCTCGCTCGGTAACGCTATAGTTACGCTCCGTCGATGTTAGCACACGGCTCGTGAACTCGATCACCCTCTCCTGCTCTTCTAACTCTTGGAGGAGCACTGCACCTAGGCCCACGTCACTTGCATCCGTCTGCACAATGTATAACCCCTCAGGATGAGGGTGGTGTAGCACCGGAGCGGTCATCACCATCGCTTTCAGCAGTTCGAAAGCGTGCTGCTGCTCCTCGAGCCACTCATACTTCTAGTTTTTCTTAGTCAGGTTCGTGAGTGGCTCCGCGATGGTGGCGTAGTTTGGTATGAACTTTCGATACCACGAGGTGGTGCTTAGGAACCTCCGCAGTGCCTTCAGGTTCTTGGGCACCGGGTAATTCCTGATTGGTTCGATCTTGGCCGGGTTGGGCCTCGTGCCGTCCCAGTTAATCAAAAAGCCCAAGTATGCTACCTCTGGCTTGCAGAAAAAGCACTTATCTGCATTAAGCGTCAATCCAGCGGCTACTAGCCGTTCTAGCACCATTCGGAGGCACTCCTTATGCTTCTCGAATGTCTCGGCGACAATTATAATGTCGTCGAGGTAGGAATAGACGTACGGCTCTAGCTCGGATCCGAGCACCTGGTCTATGAGCCGCTGGAAGGTGGCGGGCGCGTTCGTAAGCCCATACGGCATCCGCCAGAATTAGTATAGGCCCAATCGCCGGACCGTAAAGGCTGTTATAAGCCGCGCTTCCGCCGCCAGAGGTATCTGGTGGTAAGCACTCTTAAGTTCGAGCGTGGAGATGAACTTCGCCTTCCTTAATTTCCGCAGGATATCTTGCATATTCGGTAGGGGTAGGTGTCTGGTTCCGTGACTGCGTTCACCTTGCGCAGGTCTTCACAGAACCGCCGTGTTCCGTCACTCTTCCGGGTCATCACGATGGGGCTCGACCAACCGCTTCGAGAGAGCTCGATCACGCCTTTTTCGAGCATCTCCTTTACTTGGCGGTGCATCTCTTCTTGTACCTTATCCGAGACTGGATCGTATTTCTGCTTGATTGGTCGAGTTTCCCGCAGAGTGATCTCATGCTCCACGACCGTTACGCATCCTAAGCCTGGCGGAAGCTTGCTCAGGATGGCGTCTACCATTTCCTTCAGCTCCGCCCGCTGAAGATCCGTAGCGTCCTCGTGCCCGATGGCAGACACTGCGCTGGGATCGGCCGTCAAGCTGGCTACTTCCAGCTCGACATAAGCTTCTGAATCATTACAGAAGAGCCTATCCGTATCCGGGTCAAGTACAGCCCCGAACGCACGTACAAAGTTGACCCCTAAGTAGCAGTCTGCATCGAGCTGGGGGATAATGGCGACTCTAATTTCGCGAATAAGCCCCCCCACGGTGAGTGGGAGAAACACGTGGCCTAACAAGGGCCTGCGGCTACCATCCGCAAGCCTCACGAGTAGTATACCCCTCGCTATGGGCCGTCACAACAAACCTGAACCAAGAAGTCCGACGATGCATAGCGAGGGGTGGGGATAAAAGCGGTGCACGTATGTGTGTGCACGCGCGCGCAAGCATATTCTGAAGAGGACACTCACGCGCACGCACGCACGCGCACGCACACGCGCACGCACACCCACATGCACGCGCACACACAGACACACGGGCATACACACGCACACGCACACCGACACCAGCACGCACACGCACGCACATAGAGACACACAAACACCAGCAAACATATTGTGCAGTGAGAGTCTGACGACGCACTATAGAGAGAGACAGAGAGAGAGAGAGAGAGAGAGAGAGAGAGAGATGCGTTGCATCAGCGAAACCCATACTATATTCATGTTTGTGTGTGTGTGTGTCTGCACGCGCGCACGCAAGCAAGCATATTCGAGAGAGACAAAGAGAGAGAGAGAGAGAGAGGAAGAGAGAGTGTGCAGCGCTACGGTGTACCAAGATAAACTATTTCTTCAAGGCGTTTTTACGCGGCAGCATTATGGCTACACTTTGGCGCATCAAAACTTTATGTGTGTGTGTATGTGTGTGTGTGTGTGTGTGTGTGTGTGTGCGTGTGTGTGTGCGTGCGCGCATAACCATCTCTCTCTTGTGTGCGCACTGTACACACACATACACACATACACGCACGCTCACACACACACACGTATATGTTATTCTAGAGAGAGAATGCTCGAAAAAAATTCTAGGTATACGGTTTTGAAAATTTATATTATATTTTATATATATATATATATATATATATATATATATATATATATATATATATATATATATATATATATATATATATATATATATATATATATATATATATATATATTCACATCTGGGACGCATTTTGAGGATTATATAAGTCATATATACCGAATTTTGAGGATTTTGTAGGCATTTTGAGGAGTCTCCTCAAAAGTCCAAAGCACTCGAGAGGCATTTTGAGGATTTTTCAGCGGTTTCCACAATAATGTGTTAATACATCGATTTCGGAAATTCCGTGATATTTTTCCGTAAAAGCGGGCGCCGCAGGCGTCGTGGTGTTAGTCAATAACCTTAGGGTCATTATTTCTTTAGTCACGCGCTTGTTTATTGGTTGTTTATAACAATGTTTATATTTGTGTCACCACTATTGTACAAATTCTTTATGAAATCCTCAAAATACCGTCCAATGATATTTATATATATGTGTGTGTGTGTGTGTGTGTGTGTTTGTAAATTGGTACTTTTGAGGAGATGTGAACCTTTCGCTCAGAGTTCGGACAATATGACTAAAGAAATAATGACCCTCAGGTTACCGACTCTGGGAAAAGGGGGTATAGATTTCTCCTCAAAAGTCGCGATTCTTCCTTTGAGAAATTTGAGGAGTCTCTTCAAAATGCCGACATCTCTTCAAAAGTACCGATCTATACGTTGATACCTCTTTAAATATACCAACTCCCATAGTTATGATATATATATATATATGTATATAAATATCATTGTACGGTATTTTGAGGATTTCATAAAGAATTTGTACAATAGTGGTGACACAAATATAAACATTGTTATGAACAACCAATAAACAAGCGCGTGACTAAAGAAATAATGACCCTAAGGTTATTGACTAACACCACGACGCCTGCGGTGCCCGCTTTTACGGAAAAATATCACGGAATTTCCGAAATCGATGTATTAACACACTATTGTGGAAACCGCTGAAAAATCCTCAAAATGCCTCTCGAGTGCTTTGGACTTTTGAGGAGCCTCCTCAAAATGCCTACAAAATCCTCAAAATTCGGTATATATGACTTATATAATCCTCAAAATGCGTCCCAGATGTGAATATATATATATATATATATATATATATATATATATATATATATATATATATATATTTGTATAACTACTTTTATGGAGCCCTTTGTTAAAGATGGATAGCTTTATGGAGCCTGAATCCTTTTATGGAGCCCGGGCTCCATAAACATTCAATACATCCCGGTTTATGAAGCCCGACCTAGAGTTTCTATACCCAGAGAGGGATTATTTCTTTAGTCACTTGTATACGGGAAATCTGGGGGTAGGTAGTAATATACAGGAATGGGCTCCATAAAGGGATTAGGTGAAACATATATATATCTATATTTATCTGGAAGGCAAGTATCTGGGACGGATCCATACACGTCACGCATGCTTCTGGGATTTTCGTATTTATCTGGGAGGTTCCAGAAATCTTCTATCCGTAACGCAAGCTTCCAGGCTCACTAAAGCTAACGGTCATACAATATGAATTTGATTTCTTTAGTAGTTTTTCCGTAATTTTCTTCCGCAAAAGCGGGCGCCGCAGGCCCCTTGCGAAAGTCAATAACCTGAGGGTCATTATTTCTTTAGTCAAGCTCATTCTACAATGTTTATAATGTTTTCTCAATATATGGCATAGCTTCCATTGTAGGTAGACCCTAAGAAAATCACCGAAAATCCCGGAAGATTGCCTTCTGTGTGTGTATATATATATATATATATATATATATATATATATATATATATATATATATATATATATATATATATATATATTGTAACGAGCGACGATATAAGTTACGAGAATCACGTATACTGCGTTGCGAGATTTCAATCTCGCGCGCTTGCACGTATCGTGATCTACTGAGCGCCACGCGGAACAACCCAGAAGCAGATGGAGAAGAAGACGAAGCCGCCGCGCCGCTGCGAACATGAGCGCGCGGCCATGTTGTTGACTGCCTTGACACGCAACAAGTCGTCGTGCTGAGCTCCGCGCGTCTTGAGAGTTTCTGGTGTATGCGCCGCGCCTCCACGCCTGCAACTGGGACCACCGCGCCGCCACCACCGAGAGTGGCCGAGCGAGAGCGAGCGAGAGGAAGCGAGAGAAAGAGACAGAAGAGGCCGGGGACAGTGAGGCACGCTCCATCCCCGCCCCGATAGCAGCGAGAGCGAGAGAGATAGCCGTCGATCGTGATAGAGTCTGCGATGGCTGGCCAGCCGAGAGTAAGTCGCGCTTGACGTATGCGTTTCTTCTTTTATTGTCGCGGAGTAACCTGTTGCCGTCGCGCATCGGCGGCCGCGTGCGTGTGTGGTTTAAAGTCTCGGCCTGTCGCGTTTTATGTTAGTACTTGTTCGGATTTCGCGCCCCTTAGCGCGAATCATCTTACAATAATAAACCCGTTTTGTTTTATCTTAAATCGTCGAGTCACGAGTGATTATTGAGCACGCCTTAACCTACGCATGATTTCCCGAATACCGCCCTCTACCCTTTTCAGCAGCTGCAGCTAGTCGCAGGCATTGCCTCCTAGAGGAACATCGGTAGCGGGAGTAAGTATCTCAATAGCCGCTTGAGAGGTTAACTCAGCGGCGTTGTGCGGGAAAGACCGGCTGCGCTGGTAACCCTAGGTCATAGCGAGCAGCCGGTAGTTCGCGGGCAGCAGTTGGCAGCAGCGGCAGAGCGTAGCGCCGGTTCTAGTAGAAAGCGGCCTAGGCTTTCTACAATAGAAGCCGGGCTCGCATGTTCGGAACCTGTGCCGAGGCGCTTCTGCCGGACTACACGTAATTCTACAACGATGAGTTGCCGGGGCGTAGAATACATCCGTATATTACCTCGCGTACCCCTGAGAGGGATTAATACCCTCTCCATAACTGAACCCCGTTACAACTGGCGCCCTTAACGTGTTAGAAAGCATAGGTTAGGGAATAATTCGATTATTTAAATAGGTCGAGACTCTGGTGGTTTATAACCTTGCTTGAAGGGAGTAACCCGGCCTGCACGTACTTAGCGAGGACATTGCTTATGAAGGCGAGCATTGTTGAAGTACTTAGTGAGGGCAACAAAGAGATTAATTAACAATTATTTATTTATTATTCATTATACTATTTATTAACATTTTTTTATCAATAATAGCTTCTTAGCGTTCGATCTCTTTGTTGGGCAACTCACGTGCACGCCGGGGCGTAAAGTAGCAGATTACGCACCCAATTCGCATTTTAAGGGATATTAGCGGAAATTTCCGCATTTTTGGGGAAATACGCGTGAGCGCGGACGCGGGGGACGGCCTAGAGGTCGCACGCAGTAATTTTGAGGCCGCGCATGCGCAAAACCGAAAAAAAAGTGGAAAATCACTATCGCGGAATCGTTAGCGCATCTCACTGGGAAGTGCGCGCATCCACTAATTTCGAGTTTGCACATGCGCGAAGGGTCGAAAAATTAAAATTTTGATTTAGCACGCGGAATCAGTAGCGCATATCACTGGGAGGTGCGCGCATCTAATTTTGAGTTTGCGCATGCGCAAAGGGCCGAAAAATTAGATTTTTGTTTTTGGATGCGGAATCGTTTGCGCGTGCGCTGGTGAAACTATTACATCTAGTGATTTTAGTGCCGCGCATACGCAGCGTACGGAAAACGCAAATTTCGATTCTTCGTAAACCCAGCCTGGGAGGGGGGTGAGCGCCGAAATCTGGCGAGAAGTACGAGCTGGCAGAATTACTCCGCGCCAGGTACTTCGGCAAATTTCTCGAGGTCGGGGTTATACCACTCGAGAGATATCGGCCAAATAGTGCAGAAGTGGCACGTAAGCTTCTCTGGAGAGAAGAGCCAGAGTATCGACCGATTCTTGGCGAGGCTCGAGGATTGCAGAGTCCTGGCCAAACTTACAGAGGAAGAGCTGCTGTCGTCGCTATCGGAAACCTTCACCGGTACGGCCGCCACGTGGTTTAGAAACGAGAAGGAGAAGTGGACCACGTGGCAAGAATGTGTGACGGCTGCGCGACGCTGGTACGGCACGAGCCGAAGGTACCAACAGCGGCTAGTGGCCGAAGCCAATAGTCGCACGCAAGGGGCGGACGAGGCCGTGAGGTATTATATCACGTGCCTAGTCGCGATAATGAGGAAGATATTGCCCTCCCCCAGCCTCGAACATCAGCTGGACCAGCTCCATCGCAACCTCAAGCCGCGGTTGCAGTCTATGGTTCGGAGATCGGACTTTCGAACCATCGAGGAGCTGCTCGACTTGGCAGTAGATGCTGAGCAAACCTTGGAGTATTCCAAGGCCTATGTATCGCCGCCACCGCCAGGAGCCACCTTGCTGCTAAAAATGGCGTACAAGCCTCCCCCTCCGTAAGATACGCCTCACAAGCAGAAAGGGATCAAGAAGAGCAAGGTGGCAGCGGTGGAAGAAGAGAGGGGCCCCAAGCAGGAGAGTCTAGAGGACATGCTCCGGAGGATCCTGAAGCAGAGCCTCGCGGACATGGGGAACCCCAAAATGGAGAGCTCCGGCCGAACGTCCCCATCGAGGCGCGCCCCTAGTGGCCCGCATAGAGGGCGTGGCCATCAGCCGCCTGAGCGAACGGAAGCACAGTGGCACCTGGCGCCAACTCCGGCCGGCAAGGACACGAGTTCGGGAGGAGACTCCGCCAAACCCGGGGGTCGATCCCCAGGGGAGCCGAGGCCGCCGCTGAGTTGTTACTCATGCGGCAAAATCGGCTACATAGCAAGGTATATTGCCCTAATTGTTCGGGAAACGGGAAGGGGGGCGATTAGAGGAAATCGCCCCCACCCCAAGTCTCCGGGGAGCTCGAGCAGTGGTAGTAGACCCACTCGAGCCAACCCCGGCAGCACTCCGAGTGCCGAGCCCGAACACGACTCCAGTGTGCGAGGACACTGCGACCGCGTGCGACCTTCACCCGGCCTCTGAGGAGTCAGATGCTCACCCGCCTCCCGGCCGAGGAAGCTTCCGTCGGCCAACCAACCAACGCAGAGACGTGCTGGTGGGTTCGAATTGAGGTGGGTGAGTTCAACCTCCGAGGGCTGTTGGATCCGGGAGCATCCACTACGGTGATGGCTGCCGTCGGGCTCCAATTGTCCACAACCCTCGGGAGAGATTTCGTA
The DNA here is from genome assembly GCA_036365515.1 of Torymus aiolomorphi. Classification (NCBI taxonomy): domain Eukaryota; kingdom Metazoa; phylum Arthropoda; class Insecta; order Hymenoptera; family Torymidae; genus Torymus; species Torymus aiolomorphi. The sequence goes on along the minus strand of CM070873.1, from coordinate 208,574,021 downwards.
GCATCCGAGAAACAAGGAACGCACTCGTGACCGATGACGACACAGTGTAAAAATATCTCATTGGCTACCGCTGTGTCTCCATCGTTGTGATTAGCGGCGGCGCTCCAGAAGAGACTTCATTGGCTGTTGGTGCGTCCCAACAAGCTGATTTAGCGGCCGCGGGAGGCGCAGCGGCTAAGAGCTCATTGGCCACCGCTGCGCCGGCGAAAGAGCTGCTTTGCCGCGGAGCTAGCCCCACCACAAGGCTTGCGGACTTGCGAGTGGCCACGCGCGCGGGGCACCTGGCGCGGTTACGAGCTCTTCGGGGAATTTAAGGAGAATAGTGGCCTGACTCGTCAGTACGCTTTGGCCAGTTGACAACAAAAGATCACCCAGTAAAAATGGTTAGAGCTAGTGTTAGTCATCTTGTGAAAATTTTGCGACTTGCTTTACGCATCGCAAGAAATCGCGAACCACACATTCGTACAATGTGTGGACCTGTGTGGTCCAGTGATTTTGAAAGATTATCTTTAGATGTGTTATGTAAAAAATTACATTTTCTTTTACTGCATTGTCGGATATCTACAATCAATTATATGTACGGTATCGGCTTATTTCATAATAGGGATATTCTTTCAATCGTTGTGAAGGCCGGAAAACAACGTAACGAGCACACCGATTCTCTTGCCGGGTGTATAATGCGACGTCATTGTAACTATCACATTTTTTATTATCAATATTTTTCTTTATCTTCAATAAATTAAATCGATTTTGCCCACAGCGGTCAATCAAATGCTCCACGATACGGAAGGTGACGAATTCATCATGCGGTGTCAATATCAAAACGATGCACAGCCAGGACCTTCGACAGCTGATGATCCACATCCGGGCTCATCAACAGCCGATGTATATCGTCATAATGAGGATATAGCAAATCGTAAGTATTGAATCTGTTATAATAACTTTCATATTATTATGGCACGATTCAATATTTCAGCTTTCCAACCAGTAACCTACGCTGTACATATCGAAAACGAGGAAACACGTAAGTATTGAAAGTATTAAAATAAAATAATATTTGTACAATGAATAAATTTTGATACATTTCAATAATTTAGTTACAGAAGCTGATTCATCGATTTCAACAATGACGCAACATGTCGAGGAAGGATATGATTCGGACTCTAGCAGCAGCAGTAGCACTAGCAGCAGAACTGATACAGCTGAAGAAAGAAATGACGAAAGTAAGGATGTATAATATTTTTAATAATTTTCAAAAAATAAAAATAAAAATAAAAATAAAAAATGATAATAATTATTTTACAGCTAATTATTTACAGCATGGTGAAGGATCAAGACCATGCTTTATCGTAGAAAGCGAAACAACACGACGCTATCACCGCTTTCGTTATCAAGGACGAGAGATACGAGGAAGACTAGCTGACCCACCGGCAAATGCTAACATTTATATGTGGCTCGAAGCTTGCTTAAAGGATTTACATAGGCAGCTCTGTAGTCGCGGGGAGGCTACCGACTTTATAGGAGTAACGATAAATAGTGAAAGATTTAATCATGGACCTTTATGGCATTCATTTAGACCGATTAAAGAGTTCAATGTAGAAGACCTTTGGGAGCTGTTATCAAGTGCAATTCAAAGTGCAAATAATTTTAATATTAGCGATAGATTGTCAATTAGCTGTGCAATTGTGAGAGGTGTAGCAGGACATGGTCGGACACAGTTAACTCATGAAAATGTCAAGAAAAAGTCCATCTTATCTATTAAAAATGACGATAATCTTTGTTTGCCACGAAGCTTGGCCACCGCCTATGCTTATGTCATCTGAGGATAAATACGAACGGGAAGATTGCATGAATATTGGAACCTTATTCGTCGAAACAATGGATCCGTTCAAAAAGGAGCAGCTGAGGAGCTTTTAAACTTAGCAAATGTTCAGATTCCAACAAGAGGTTGGGGTCTCGAAGAAATTCATCTTTTTCAAATCTTTTTTGCTACACGCGCTACATCTCTAGTAGTATACTCTTTTAGAAAATTTTCCCGCGGATATCCGCCTCTCTACGATGGCACACGTTTTGTTATGGACACACGAAGATGTATTACCAACACTTTACGAATTATGTACTACGAACACTCCAATCACTATCAACCTATTCTGAATTTAGTTGGTGCTAGCGGAGCCCGTGGTTACTGCATACCGTGTAATAAAAGTTACTGGCATGTCGAAGACCATCGATGCACAAATAGTGTTCTAAATGTTTGATGTCACCGCCGTGCACTGCATTCGGAAATATTGGAAAGTGTACCTTGTGCTGTAGGACTTTTTTCAGTGAAGATTGTTTCCAAAATCATTTAAAGAAAGGTTTGTATAACAAGAATAATAGTGTGTGTGATAAAATAAAATTATGCCAAAAGTGTTTTAAGATTGTTCTCGAAAAAAATCGTCGAAGTGTAAAACATGAGTGTGGTGTATCGTATTGTGACACATGCAAATTAAGATTACCGCTTGGACATCTGTGTTACATTCAACCTATTAAATTGAACGAAACAGTGAGAGATATTTTATTCTTATTCTACGATTTTGAGATACATCAGACGATGCCTGTGTTAGGTGACGAATAAAGAAAAGTCCATGTTCCAAATTTGTGCGTTGTGCAGCAAACGTGTACTCATTATCTTGACATCAACGACGTTTCTATTAGATGCGATCATTGTAGAGTTCGTGAATACGTATTTAAAGATGAACCAGTGAAGCAGTTGGTTGATCTTGCTTTAGCTCCAAGACAACAATTTAAAAAAACAGTTTGCATTGCTCACAACGCATAAGGTTTTGACGCGCAGTTTATATTCAAATACATTGTCGAACAATACAGAGGTATACGCGTGGATCCATAACGCCGTCATAATGAATGGGTCGAAGATAATCTTAATGGAGTTTGCGAATGTAAAATTTATAGACAGTCTAAATTATTTTCACATGCCATTAAGTAGTTTACCAAAGGCCTACGGATTACATGAAATCGAAAAAGGTGCTTTTCTACATTTGTTTAACACACCTGAAAATTAATCGTACGAAGGACCACTCCCTCCTTTGGACGTGTACTCACCAGACAGTATGAGCATCAAGGAAAGAGAATGGTTTTTGGAGTGGTATAATGAGCAATCAACAAACGGTTGTGTGTTCAAGTTTCAAAACGAAATTGTGCGGTATTGTAAACAGGATGTGACAATTTTAAGATTAAATTGTTTAGCCTTTCGAAAAACTTTTACGAAATTTGGTGTGGATCCATTTGCCGAATGCACCACTATAGCTTCGACTTGTATGCGCGTGTTTCGCAAAAAATTCTTAAAAAAGAATCAAATAGGTATCGTTCCACCTCGCGGTTATAGATGGTGCGACAATCAGTCTCAAAAAGCGGTGTATTGGCTGTGTTGGATGGGAAAGCGTATACTTTGTCGCTTCATCGAACATGCAGGACATTCGAGAGGGAGAAGGCTACCCGAAGGTCTGATTGTAGATGGCTACAGTCAACCGCGGCCCGGCGAAAATCACAGAGGCATAGTACTGCAATTTCACGGTTGTTTTTGGCACGGATGCCCTCGCTGTTTCAGGATTAAAAGAGATACAGTTTTGATGGGTGGTGATTCAATGGACGTTAGATACGAAAGAACAGTAGCTGTTAACGATAAGATAAGGTCAAACAATTATAAATTAATTGAGAAATGGGAATGCGAGTTGAACACTGAACTCTCCCAAGATGATCAGCTTCAGCGCTTTGTTCAAGAAAACGTCGATAACGGGAAACGAAAACCTTTGGATGCGCGAGATGCTTTTTTCGGTGGACAAACAGGTAACACCGTTAAAATGTTCGATTGCAAAGACGAAGAAAAAATAAAGTACGTCGATGTATGCTCGTTGTACCCGTATATCTGCAAACGAGGTAAATTTCCCGTTGGTCATCCCACCATATACGTCGGCGAAGAAGATTGTCGTCAGTTCTTAGGAACATACAAAGACATCTCTCGAGTGAACGGTTTACTAATGTGTGACGTGCTTCCACCTGTACCACCCCTTATTACCGGTAAGAATGCATGGTAAACTAATATTTCCCTTATGTCGCACGTGTAGTGAACAAATGATCCAAGAAGATTGCCCGCATCAAGACCCAAATGATCGAATTTTACAGGAAACGTGGGTGTCTGAGGAAGTTAAAGAGGCTGTCAAACTGGGGTATACAATTCAACGCGTTTACGAGATCTGGCAATACGAGATGACGCAATACAATCAAAAAGAAGGCAAAGGTGCAATATTTGCCGAATATATCAATGAGTTTTTCGCGCAAAAAACTATAGCGTCTGGTTTTCCACCTGGTTGTCTGTACAACCAAGATAAAGACGAATACGTAAAAAAATTGGAGGTCAATTAAGGTATTGAACACCCACATCAAGTCTTTTGTACATTGTATGTCTTAAATAAATCGTTCACCAAGAAGATAATTGTTGGTTTGGAATATGACGAGGTCATCGACAAGTTCGACGACGAGTGCTACAAACCTGTGGTTCGACTATTATCGAATGACTTTGAAGGTGTTGCATTTTTATACAATGACTGGGAAGAATTCAAAACAAGTTTCGATGACATTGATAAATATTTTCGTGGACTTGATAATAGTTTAAAGGACCAGAAAATTTACGGAAACGGTTGGACTTTAAAATTCACCACAAGTCACCAGGAAAAAGCAATCGAAATTGCAGAAGACAGGAGGCCTGGTGTTGGTCGGATCAAACGGTTTCGCCATAGTTTAGTAATGAAAAAAGTTACTTTTGATTGTCTCCAAGAATTTATTGTAAAGTGTGTCGATACTCGTCTTAAATATTTAAATTCTATTGCGAGTAGTGTACAATATCTTACCTGCGACGTTATGGAGTTTATTAAAACTAAAAGTAGTCTCATGCATGAAGCACAAGTACAACTGTATACACCTAGTATTGTAAAAGACGTTATAAATTTAGTTGATAATGATGTAATAGACGAAATAACCTCTAGTGTAGAAAAGCAATGTACGAGGGGTGTTCAAAAAGTAAGTTTCCCTGCTCCGGGAAAAAAGCAAAACACAATTTTTAGGTTAAAGTAACATATGTATTTATTGTTTGACTTATAAACTATTTTTCTACATAGTCCCCTTGGACTTGAATACATTTTTTATATCTGTTCTCAAGCTTTGGCAAACCTTGTTTATAAAAATCCGTGCCCTGTTTTTTAAAGAATAATTTAACGATGTCTTTCACTTCATCATTTGAATTGAAGTGATGGCCACCCAAACTTTCCTTTAATTTAGGAAAAAGAAAAAAGTCACTTGGTGCGAGATCTGGAGAGTAGGGTGGGTGATCAAAAATTTCCCATTTGAATTTTTCCAGTAAGGTTTGTGTTTTTTTTTGCTGAATGAGGCCGTGCATTGTCGTGAAAAAGCAACACTTTTCTCGATAATTTTCCAGGACGCTTTCGTTTAACGGCACTTTTAAGTTTATTTAGCACTTCACAGTAACGATCTGCATTTATCGTGGTACCGGATTCAAGAAAATCAATCAACATTTCGTTGCCATTAAGCCCTTTTGCAGTTAAAAAGCGAATAACTGCACGCAACTCACAGGTGGACACGTTTTTCACAGGTAGCTCCATGGTTTCCGAGCCGGTACTGATGAAAAAAATTTTTTCGGCAGCTAAGACCGGTTCCGCTCTTATCGGTATATCCTAAACTAAACTATGTTCGGTCCCAGCTCGCTAGATGGCGCTGGGGCAAAACGGCAGACTAGGGAAACTTACTTTTTGAACACCCCTCGTAAAAAAAAAGATCAAGAGTCTCTACCTAATTGCGATGTTGCTGATGCATTGTATCAGATTGTATCATTACAAATGCCAAGAATTGTTGATGTATTAAATACTATATTATTTGATAATAAATAGAAAAATTTGAATATACTTACTATGTACTTCCTTTTGTCTTTCTTGCCTTCCTCTTAATCCCAACTTATTGTATTTTTGAAGACGTTAATTTTTACTTTACATTTCTAAATTGCAACTTATGTAAATTATTTGGATATTTTTTGAAAAAGTATTTTTAAATTATTTAATAACTAACAAAAATTAGTTAAAATTACATACTCACAAATATTTTTTAATTTGGTGACGCAAACATGCGTTGACGCAATCTCCCTGGTTCTTTTGCCGGCGCAGTGAGCTCCTAGCCGCGGCCGGTGCCCCTCCTCCCGCGCGTGGCCACTCGCGAGTCCACGAGCCTTATGGTGGGGCTAGCTCCGCGGGTCTTTTGTCGGCCAATGAGGTGATTTTACATTGCGTCGTCATCGGTCACGAGTACGTTCTTTGTATTGCTACACCAGCGCCACTAACATTCCAGGGTGTGGTCCCTTGATGCGGCAGTAGTAGCCGGGCCACCCATGTAGCAGCATGGATAACTGAAACAGTATTTGAAACAGCTACTTCCTGCAGTCGACAGCCGATTTCCAACAGCCAACGTCCGACTTCCAATAGCCGACAGTCGACTTCCCGCTGGTCATTCGCGCCTCGAGAAAGGTTTGAAAAGACCTTGCGGTCCTTCCTCTATCAACGAGCCGAAAAACAGCAGTGCCTGGTGCATGTTTGTTGGAACGTCAAAATATTGACGAGCGTGCGTCTGTGTATGTGTGAGTATGTGTATGGGTGTATTTGCTTCTATGTGTAATTCCTTTCCTTGAGCCTTTCCTCGAGAAAAAATTTTTCCCTATGTAATTAAATAGTCGAAATAATGTGGAACTACAACTCGATGTACGTGACATTTTCTCATTAATCAGAAAAATTCCACAGCGTCATACGATGAAATAAAGGAGAAAAAATAATCTCAACTTCCTTTTCTTGAGACTTTCCTCAAGAAAAAATTCTTTCCCTGTGTAATTCAATAGTCGAAATAATGTGCAGCTGTAACTCGATGTACGTGACATTTTCTCATTAATCAGCAAAATTCCACAGTACCGTACGATTAAATAAATAAAGAAGAAAAAAGTCGACACGTGGTAAGATACAATTTCGACAACTGTAAGTTATGACTAATTCGAGATAAGGCGATATAATTCGACAGCAGAGGGCCCACGTGCGATGAGATCATCCGTGGCAAAGATGAACGGTCGACCGGATGTCAGTCGCGAATATTGTCTTGTCGCGTGAACATCTCCGTCGCAAAGCATGAGGGTATTATGCGGATTCTGAAGTGTGTCATGTGTCTCTCTTGTGCTCCCCATACAAATGTTGCGCGCCAGTACGCTATGTAGACAGTGGTTCAATGCAGAAATTCGGATGTACAGTTCCACGAGAGTGTCGCGCATGCCTTAGGATTGGCTGGAACGAGCGAAATGTCCGCACCAGTATCGATAAGGAACGACTTGCCCGAAATACGATCACGTACATGAAGAAGTTTAGATAAACGAGTACCTTCTGAAGACGTCTCCTCAACAGAAGGTTGAGTTAGTTTTTTTGCTGAGGGTTTTTCGCTTGCCACTCACCATATTTGGAGCACCACTCCCTGCACGATAAATGGTTATTAGGATATTTCCTATGAGCGAGGCATAAGCCAGAAGGGTCGCGGCTGGAAGAGCGAGCGCGCCTAGACCTACCTCTAGTTTGGGAGCCAGATGACTCTTTTGAGGAACCCGGATTACCGTCTATTTTCTTTGCCAGGGTCTCAAATTTTCATTCAAGCTTCTGCTCAAGGCGCTTGTAGGCAGCTTCAGCATCAAAAGAGCTAGGCTTGTTTGAAGAAACAGCGCTGACCTGATGGTCAGAATTTCCGGAAGCCTCAGCGAGTTTGTCGACTACCTCCGCGAGTTTATTGAGATCAGTAATATCCGTAGCGACAAGAATCGAACGGTGATGTGGGGAAAGCTGGTCGAGAAAGACGGACTGAATAATTTTGTCGTCGCAGGAGCCAGGATTGAGACCACGAAGCCTTTGAAGAATTCTTGTAGGCTTGCCATCCGTCATCACTTCCCCCTTTAAAAGTTTGTGTAGGTTATGTTCAGCCGAGCTAGCAAAAGTTGAAATGAGGCGTTCTTTTACCTGTTTGTATATGTCCGCAGGAGCGGCGTCTTTTGAGATTATATCCCTAATGGCCGACAAGGCTTCACCACCGAGTGAAGGGCAAAGATAATCTACTTTTGTCGAGTCCACCGTGATATTCGAGTTACGAAATGTTGCTTCTACTTGCAAAAACCACAGTTCGGGATCGGTTTGGATAAACGGCGGGATCTTTGGCAAGCGCGCGCCTTCGATACGGTTAGCCGCCGCGGCCACTGGTGCATTTAGATTTGCGAGCTGTTGTCTAAGAGCTTGCAAATCCCGCTGCAGTGCCTCCACAGTAATCTCTGTGTTGTCCGGCATCTTGATGAATAAGAATGTACGCGAGCCGAAAACCTAGAGCGTAAATACTATCTCTACGCGAGTCGAAAGTACACGTAGAAGATAGGAGAAATCCAATTCCTCCGGTGAGGTTATTGACGTGCCTAAATTGCCTAACGTCGATGCGTATCACAAGTTGTCTAGTTAGTACTCGCAGGTACAAAAAATGGTTTCAAAAGCTAAGCCTATGCTAAAACTTAAAATTAAGTATTAAGATTATCAGTAAACCGCGTAAAAAGCTAAGAGACCACTTTCCCGCTTAATAAAAAAATTTTTTTAAAGAATTTTATTAAAGCATGTGACTAGGCAGCGCATAAATTTAATAAGATTGAAAAAATATAATACGCGTGACTCAAAAATACTAAAAGGTTTTTCGTGTCACCTTGCGCGAGAGCGAGCTTGAAGACATAATAGCACGCGAAAGTCAAAATGGCCGTCAAGATGGCCGACAAGTTCCTAGAACGCGTGGCCGTTGCACGCGAATTCTACGAATTCAAAATCTCGCGAGTAAACACGCGCCGCGCGACGACAGTTCCCGGAAGGCCGATAGAACGTAAACACTTCCCGGAAATCAGAAAAGGCACGCACGCTAATTACCCGCACGCATACCTTGACGCAATAATTGAAGTCTGAAGATTAGCCGCCTCGGAGAAGACTCGACGAGGTGCTACGGCTGCAGCGGTTCACCTCCCGGTGCTCGACGGGTGCGGTAGAAAAGGCGCCGTTGACGGTGGCTTCACACAAGGCCGCACCCGGAGATCTGCTTCGAGTTGCTCAACAGGTGCGTTTAAAGGCGCCGGTGACGGTGGCTTCACGCAAGTACGCACCTGGAGATCTGCCGTTGATAGTTGCGATGCCTCGGAGAGAATTCGACGAGACGTAGTGATTGCAGAGCTGTCCTTGTAGTCGGGCAGGTTGCAAATTTTAGGCGTGTGCGCCGGCGTGCCAGCATGCACACGACGTAATTCGACGAAGGTCGAAAATTCCAGTATGCGCCGGCGTGCCAGAACGCATACGGATAGTTGCCAAAGGTCGAGCGGTTTTGAAAATCACGCGTGTGTGCCGGCGTGCCAGCGCGCACATGACGTAAGTCGACAGCCAGAGGCGAATGCCTGCACGGCCAACTGCCGAAGATGACTACCCTTACGGACTCGAGAGTCGCGTAAGAGATAGTAGAGAGGACGATGTGCCGTATAGACGACGGCGGTGGTAGCAAAAATGCGCCACGACAGGTCCACACCTGTCACACCTGCTCGGCGACTTATTGTCGAGGTCACCAATGTGGGGTTTGAGCCCCACGTCTTCTCCCGTTCTAGGAATAGGAAGGGGAAGGAGAAAGTAATGAAAAGTCGGGAGTAACAATAACGAGAAGACTTTATTGAGGCACTGGGAGTACATAGCGGATGCACGTCCGCATACTCGTAAACTACTACCGCTCGCAGGCAGCTTCACGCAGAGCGCGACATGGCTGCTTCCCCCACTCTCGCAGTTAGAGTGAGAGGGAAGATCGCAGTCCCTACATCTCTCTCTCTCTCTCACATGCCGACATAAATGTACCTCATATCTTAATACGCCTCCTTACATTTATGTTGTGCGCAATACAATATTTCTTGAAATTAAATTCAATAAACTCCTCAAATTTTCGAATCTTACTCGCCCAATAGCTTTTGTCAAAATATCTGCAACATTTTTCTCTGAACTAACTTACAATTTCAACTAAGCCCTTTTCATAATTCTCGTTTACGAAATGGTAATGTACTTCAATGTACTTTGATTTCTTAGTGAAATTTCCATACTTAGCAATACTAACTGCACCTGAGTTATCATCATACATATTTACAGGTTTCTCAATTTTCACCTTAAAGTTATTTAACAAATCCTTTATCAATAATACTTCGCTTACTGCTTCTGATAGTGCAACATATTCTGCAGCTGTCGATGACTTAGTTACGCTTCCTTGTTTTCTTGATTTCCAATGAATCACATTTCCATACATTCTTACAATATAACCAGTTGTTGATTTCCTATCTACGCTATCACCTGCCCAGTCTGCATCAACATAGCATTCAAGAACATCTGCTGTATCGTTTTTCATATATCTTAATTTTAAAGCTTTGGTAAAATACAAATATTTTAAAATTATTAAAGCATATTTAAAATGCGTTTCATCGAAACAATTTTAAAACCTACTTAAGTAATTTACGCTATAGCTTATATCTAATCTAGTTTCTGAACTAATATATAAAAGCGCTCCTATCAAATTCCTATACTTTATTTTCTCATTTGATTTTTCCGCAGGTTCTAACTTTAAATTCTGTTCCATTGGCGTTCTATATAATTTAGCTTCTTCAATCTGATATTTTCTAGCTAATGACTCTATATATTTTCCTGATCCAATGATATCTCATTTTTCTTTTCATCATACTCTATATTAATACCTAAATACATACTCACTCTTACTAAATCTTTCATCTGAAATTTTTCCTTTAACGTACTTCTAATAGAATCTAAATTTTGTCTATTTTTACAGCAAATCAAAAGGTCGTCTACAAATATAATCAAATATATAATCTCATCTTTATCTATCAACGTATATAAACAATAGTCATATTCACTTCTTATAAATCCTAATGATTTTAAATAATCATTCAGACACTCATACCAAGCTCTGGGACTCTCACGCAAACCATACAATGTTTTATTCAACATACATACTCTTTCAGTTCCATCCTCATAACCTTCAGGCTGTTTAACAAATACTTTCGATTTAACCTTCCCATTTAAAAATGCCGTCTCAACATCCATCTGTTCTATAGAAAGTCCATTTAGACAGCAATATAACAATAATACTTTCAACGTTTGTGTTTTCGCTACTGGAGAATAAATATCGTCCAACACATCTGTTTGTTGGTATCCCCGTACTACAATTGAGGGGCTGCGTGGAACAACGCTATAACTCTTACGGGACTCCATAAGAGTTATACCGTTGTTCCACGCAGCCCCTCAATTCTCACTTTATACATATTTTCGCTTTTCTTAGTGTAAATCCACTTTAAGTCTATCACTTTTTCATTCTTAGGTTTTTCAATTAACTGCCAAGTTTGATTTTTCTCTAAACTATTCATTTCTTTGTTCATAGCCTCTATCAAGAAGTTATATTCATTACTTTCAATAGCCTCTTTAAAGCTTACAGGACTATCTGCATGACAATAATTTACATAAATGCATCCGCTGTATACATAATTATCATCAAATTTACTAGGCTTTTTAATCAGTCTTTGTGGCCTTCTTAAATCAGGTACTTCTCCTACTTCATTTTCAACGTTAGTGTTTTCATTTGTATTTTCATTCTGTTCACGGTTTTCATTTAAATTTTCTACATATTCATTTTCTTTATCAAAATTTCCATTTAAACTCTCATTTTCGAAATCACTATCATCAAAACCAATACACTTTATATCTTCTTCTATAATATTAACGTGTCTCGCAATAATGACTCTATTTCCTATCAAAACTCTGTACCCTGTTACATCATAGCCTATCAAAGTTCCTAAATCTGCTTTTCTATCCCATTTCGAATTTCTTTTGCTTTCTAGTACTCTCACAAATACTTTACTTCCACATAGTTTTAAATATTTAGAATCTGGCTTTTCATTAAAAAATATTTCATAAGGAGATTTATTTCTTTCTACGGTGTTTTCAATTGTTCTATTCTTTAAGGGGGCTAGACACCTTTTTTCTTGAGAAAAATCGATTTTTTTTGTTTTGCTTTTTCTTATAGGAAAACATCCATAGAATATGCTCCTTTTTACCCGAAAACGATATCTATTTTTTTTTAAGATATTGATAAAATACTGATTAAACTATTTATCGATTTTTCACTGTAATTTCATTTTTTTCAATATACAGTTTTTTCGACATACATACTTTTATTTTTTGGTAGAATTCTATTTTCTTTTAATTGTTAATATATTTTATACTTTTTAATAAATCTACATTAATATATTTATAAATATAAATAAATACGCCGTAGAAATAAATCAATTTTATTAGAAAAAAATAACAGAAAAAACTGACAAAAATCAATCCGTGTATATAATTACGTGTAAATAATATAAAACAATTGAATATAAACCATACATATATAAGAAAATTGAATACATAGAATAATTATTATATCTATCAAATAATATACCACAGTTTTATTGTATAAAACGATTTGGAGTAATCGGGCATGAACAACAGTAAGGCCTGTTACACTCAAAAAAATATAAGGAACAGATGCAGAAATAACATGGGTTAGTATCTATATATACGAGGAACAGCGAGGAATAAGCGCTGTTCCACATATATATATAGATATAGTAACCCATGGTATTTCTGCATCTGTTCCTTATATCGTGTTCTGTGTTCCTTTGGCTGTAAAAGGCCTAATGTTGAACTATAGATAATTGGACTATGGTACACCATGAACTATGTTGAACTATAGATAATTGGACAGTTGGACTATAATACACCATGAACTAAGAAACACACACATATCATACGTATGTTACATGTAAGCATTTGATACGGTAACCTACTTTTAGCTCTTTAATTTTTGTAAACACAAGTGTCAGCTGAATCGAATACTCGGATGGTTTAGATTCGTTTTACGTCGCTTTTTACGTAAAAAGTGTTCTTTTTGTGTAATTTGAGGTTCGTGTGTTTTGTTGCACAGTATAATTATTGTGTTTATATAGTTGTGAACTTTGTGAAATATAAAAATAGTGATTAAAAAAAAAATTTAAAGTGACTTCTAACAAAGCTTAAAAATGGCAGGAGATGCCAGAGGACGATTTACCAGCACTCATCCTGACGCCAAAGACTCAAGAGGAAGAGTGAAGAAGAGACCAAAAATTTTTGGAGGGAATATCCACAAAGAAGAAAATGAGAGAAAGCGGAGAAGAACATCAACTTCAGCTAGAAAAGTGAGAAATACATCAACATCTTCTCACTGCAATACGAAGAATAGAATTATCAACATCAGCATTCTGTTTCCTGAACTGGAAAAAGTGTTATGTTGCAGTGAGTGCCATAGACCTGTTTGTATAAGCGAATCCAGCCTTCAAGGGTTTGGATTCAAAATTGATATACTGTGTGACAGATGTGGACAAATTGCACTTGGCCACGGTCACACAGGACTATCAACTTTCTCTGGAATCATGGATTTATTACAACCAGTGGCTCATTCTGCTTATGATAAAATTAATGAGCAGCTTGGCAATATTTGTGCAGAAGCGACTCAAGAGTCCATGGACACAGCAGTGAAAGAAGAACTAAAATTAACACCACCAAATACTGGACTTACTGTGTCTGGTGACGGCTCTTGGACGAAAAGAGGCTTTTCTTCTTTACAAGGTGTTGCCAGCATTATTGGCAACAGATCTGGCAAGTTTTTAGATGTTACTATTAAAAATAGTTTCTGTAAACCTTGCTCAGTTTGGGAGAAAAAAAAAGGAACAGTGGAATATGAAGAATGGTATGAAGAGCACGAACCAAATTGCACGGCCAACCATCAGGGCTGTGCTGGAAAATGGAAGTAGATGGTATAAAGGAAATGTTCTCACGATCTGAAGAAAAATATGCAGTTAAGTATGAGTATTGCATCGGTGATGGTGACTCTAAAGTGTTCAAGTCTGTGTCAGAAGCGGATCCCTATGGTGACAAACTACAAGTAAAGAAGATAGAGTGCATTGGGCATGTCCAGAAGAGAATGGGCACTCGTTTAAGAAACATAAAGAAGGCATCAGGAAAGAAGCTTCTATCGGATGGAAAACCAATGGGTGGAAAAGGTCGCTTGACAGGGCAGGTGATCGGAACCTTATCTTCCTATTATGGAAAGGCGATCAGAGACCATTCAGATTCTGTCACTGGTATGAGAAATGCTATTTGGGCTACATATTATCATCAATTGTCTACCAATCAGAGCCCTCAACATCAATTCTGCCCATCAGGACTTACCAGCTGGTGTAAATGGCAAAAAGCAAAGGCCAACAAAAAACTCAAGGCTTTTAAACATAAAGTAGCCATTCCACTGGCCATCATGGATCAGGTGAGACCAATTTATGAAGACTTAACAAGTTCAGATCTTCTCCAGAAGTGTCTTGGAGGTTTTACGCAAAACTCTAATGAGAGTTTCAACAACTGCGTGTGGAAAATAGTTCCAAAAACCTCATTCAGTGGCTTGAAAGTTTTGGAAATAGATACTCACATTTGTAACCTGCTTCAACCAAGGAAAAACAGGTATTCTAAATATTATGGAAAAGTTTGAATGCACTACTGAATCGCCTGCAGTACAATGGATGGAATCAAGCGACGAATTCAGACTTAGGTCTGCAGAAAAGAAGACTGAAGCCAACACCAAGAATGCTCGTATTATGAGAAGACAAGCTAGAGAGCAGCTCCAGGATGATTCGTATGCAGCAGGTGCATTTTAAATTATGTAAGTATATTATATAATATATATGCTTTTGTGCATTAGACATGCGTATATTATGCATATTGTATATGTATATGTATACATAAACATACATATCTTACAAACATGCACACACATTAATTTTCACACACGAGGTACATAAAACTAAATTATATTTTTACACTTTTGTATGGAAATGTCATAAGCCAAGAAATAATTGTATAATTAAAATTTACTTGCTTATAGCATTTCCATGCAAAAAATGTAAAAATATAATTTTGTTTTATATGCCTGGTGTGTGGAAGTTAGTGTACGTGTGTGTATGGGTGTGTGTGTATGTGTGTGTATATATACAAATTGTTTTAAATAATTAAATAAAATAATAAAATATATATTATACGTGTTTCAGTGATTTTGAAAGAAAATACATCATCAAGCGACTACCATGGGACCTTGCAGGACTTGACAGATGAGGTTAAGACAACACATTAACAACAAGACTTAAAAAAGGTTTTTAACCTAAGGCGAAAAAAACGATAAGTATTTAAGATAAATAAATTGATGCACGTATAGCCAAAATGTTATAAAATGACTAAAAGTTGATTTTGTTTTCTAGGTCAAAAAATACCAAGGAAAATAAAATTCTACGCAAGGAAGTCAATGCCAAATTGTTTTTCATAACCAGTATATGCATAAATATCAATATCAACTAAAAGGGAGTCGTGTTTTGGATATTTTTATGCATTATGAGATATCAAAACTTTAAAGTTGATTTTCTCACAATATTATTTTTAATAAAATAAGCTCACTGACCGTAAGCTTTAAAATGTTCCTGCGGATGGATTGACTCTAGATTTAAACTGAGTATTTCTAAATGGTATAGTTTTCTTATCAGTGTATGGTTTTAAAATTGAATGTCAGAAAAAATTTTTACATTAAAAAAATGTTGGAAAAGTCTAAACAATTAAGAAAAATATCATAAAAAAAGAGGATAAAAATTTTTTTTTTCTTTGAATCAAAAATCCTAACATTCTTAAGAAAACTATACCATTTAGAAGTACTTAGTTTAAATCTAGGGTCAATCCTTCCGCAGAAACATTTAAAAGCTTACGGTCAGTGAAAAAACTTGTTTCATCGATAACTATGGTTCTGAACCATAAAAAAGGCTCAAACACAGGTCTAAGGAAAGGTAAATATACCCCCTTTTAATGTAAAAAGTGGGAAATAATTGGCTCACATTTATATATAGAAATATAAAATTTTTTTATTTCAGAAATAAAGGTGTCTAGCCCCCTTAAATAAGCTGCGGCGCAGACTACTTCTGGCTAATATCGTTTTTCTAATTTAGATTCAGCTAGCAAGCACCTTGCACTATCCATAACCGTCCGATTGTATCTTTCAGCAGTACCATACTCATGTACATAAGGTGGACATGTTTCTAATTCAATTCCCTTTTCTCTAAATAATCTATACATATCTCTATTCAAATACTCAGTGCCATTATCACATCTTAGTTTCTTAATTTTCTTTCCAGTCTTATTTTCTACTAAATTTATGTACTCCTTAATTTTATCATGTACTTCACTTTTTGATTTTAACGGATAGATTTTGGCTAATTTACTGTAATCATCAATAAGAGTTAGAAAATATTTTTTCCCTTTATTAATCTTCATTAACCTTCAGAGTGTGGCCTATTTAAATCTGTATGCACTATCTCTAAAATGTCTTTTGCTCTTTTTCTTTTATTTTCAAAAGGAATGTTGTGCATTTTGTTTTCAATACACGTAGCACATTTATAATAATCTGATTCTATTTCACTAGGCAAACCTTCCAATGTATGATTTTTACACATAGTATTCAAATAACTAAAGTTAATGTGTCCTAATGTTCTATGCCATTTCTCTTTTAAAGACATTTTTTCGTTATCTTTTCTTACTAAATTTGATTCTATGTTCTTTTCTAAATAACTAGTCATTTTATAAATTCTATTACTTTTCCAAGCTATTGCAATTATTTTGTTTTCTTTATTATAAATTTTTTAACTATCTCCAATAGATACAACTTTATAATTATCCGTTACTTTTGAAAAAATTCTTAAATTTCTATCCATATCTTTAACATAAAATACATTCTTCAATTCAATATTTGTCTCATTATCAAATGCTTTAAACTTACTCATTACATGTCTTATTTTACTTTCAAATGTCTACCATCACCTACTTTTACTTTAACCGGGTCTTTTAATACAAATCGAATCCCTAAAATAATTTTCATTATTGACCACATGGTCTGAGCATCCATTGTCTAAAATCCATTCTTTTTTATTACCATTATCAGTTTGCGTATGATTTTGAAAATGAAAAAATGAAAAACAGCTATAGCGTATAAGTACGAATGTGTACATGTATATTACTTAGATATGTACAAACATTCGTTATTATTGACTACCATCGTAATAAATGAAAATTTTATTTTATTTTTCTCATTCTATGGGCAAAACTACAATATCCGACACACACGATTTGATAAGTATTAACACCCCCTATCTTCATCTAAATTTTCATAAAAAAAACATGGGGTTCAAAAAAAAAATGCATTTTTCCGAAAAGTGTATTTTTTAGTAAAAGCTGCATAACTTATGCATTTTTTTATTTTTATGCAAATGTCATACAGGATATGAAAGAAGGCGCTAATCTAAGTAAGATCGCGTATAGTTTACTCAAAAACTTAAAAAACTCGTAAATTGGCAGCTGTTTGAAAATGACCTTGAAAAATAAAATTTGAAAGTTAGGATTTTGTAAAAAATTTTTGACATTGCCAACCGGATGTCATTTTAGTACAATCGAAAAATGAAGAAATACATGTCGAATCATTTTTCGAGAAAAACAGCAATACTTTGATTCCAAAATGATCGGTGTGGTAGGCATACTCTGACTGTTCGATTTGAGATAGATTTGATCGTATATAATTATTAACGTTGTTCAAACTATTCATTATCACATCAAAAATTTGTCTTTTTTTACTTGACAATGAAATAACACTGAAAGTATCGTGATTTGCATTTTCTGTAGGTACGTCAATATCATTTAACTTTTCTTCAAATTCATCACTTTCAATTAAATCTGGTAATCCAAAATCTTTTAAAGCATATCCGTTTGCAGTTGATATATCACTAATTATTTTTAATGCTAATTGTTCACCTCTTTCTTTAAGTATTAGAGGATTATAAAAATAATTTTTATATCTATCAAACAATTGTCGTGCAGGGATGTGAAAAATACTTATATAAGTAAATAAATTGCATAAAGCAATAAGAAATTGTACCTCTTTAGCCTCTTCTAAACATTTATCCCATTCATCATCAGTAGTTATAAATTGTCTAGCATAACCTGCTTCTAAAAAAGTCGGTTTTATTTTTAAAAGTCCTTAAATCCTCACATGAACAAGCTCCTTTTACATCTAATAATAATAATCTTAAATAAAAACGTTCTCGATCCTTTGCATTAACAATATACATTCTACTTAATACTGGTTTCCAATTTTTTTTTCTTTTATTCCATGTTCTGGTTTTTTGATTAAAAACATATACATTAGGTACATCAGTGTATAAATACTGTCTTGCTTCGGTATCTCCATTATTCAGTTGAAAACATGCTGTTAATGTAGTATTTAAATTTTTATTTATTAATTGTTCTTCTGAACCTTTTTTAAAACAAACATATTGTTCATTTTTTAAATGGACCGCTAATCTATAAATAACATGTGATATATTATTTAAAGAATATTTTAACAAACGATAAATTGCTTTCTGAGGACTGACATATCTTGTATTAAGAAATTCTTTTATTTCATAAAAATCATAATTTTATTTCACATTCATTATTTGATGAATATTCAATATCACTCATTTTTATTAAAGCAATGTTTTTAGTAATGTAAATATAAAGTAAAAAATCAATAAGTTTTTAGTAATAAAAACTATGTGAAACTTAATATTCTAAAATCATGCCCTTTGTAACAACATTTGAATAAATATTTAACGCACTGTACCATTGAACAAACTTCTACATTAATATGACAATTAAATCTTAGTAATAAATAAGGGTTATACGGTACAACGAACCTGTTATCAGCATATCTCTTTTTATTTGATCTTGCATTAAATATTATATTTTTACCATCATCTCTTTGCCGGCAAATAGGTTATCCTGTTGTATTATTGTCGGTAATAATATTAAATGACTTTGGAAATTTGTTGTGTCTTTTTTTGGTTCACTGTCCTTACAAGGTGAATTCATATTCAACTTTCCACACTGCCCATGTATCATAAATTGTTTCACAATATCAAATAATCTTGGACATTCCACTACGTTGGGAATTTCAGCACTTATAATTTTATCAACATCATCTGCAGTGTATAGTTTATATTCTTTATCAACAAAAAGAAGCATATGCATATGTGACAACTCTCTTTTCTGAAACTCAATTGCGTATGTATAAGCGATACTTTTTCCAAAAATATGCTTCTTAACAACTTCATTTAAAAATTCTTTAACATTTCCATTAAATACTCTTGCTACTAGATCAGGTCTATTAATAACCAAATCATGTTTTGATAAGTTTTCTTGAATTTGTTGCCAATTTGGATTACAAGTCATTGTTATAAAATAATTTAGTTTACCAAGTCGATGGACGAATGTCATTGAATCTAAAAAATTTTTTTTCGTTGATCTAGGGCTTCCTGAAAATGATGACGGTAATATCACCATTTTTCCAATTCTTAACCTTTAGAGGACGGGATGGCCCCTATACGGGCCATGCCTATGATCGACCCTTTACATGTGTTAGTTTTGAGATGTGAGACATCACAAAAACTCGATTTCTATAGAAAAGTGAGAGAAAACAGTAAACCCAAATCCCCGTCCTCTAAAGGTTAATCTATCATTTTCACTTTTTTTTTAATAAATAATCCATGACGCCTTTACATAAATCTGTTCTTAATAGATGTTGATTTTGTTTCAAGAAATGTAATCTTCAGCCTTCTACTTTTACCCATGCATCTACAATATACTGTTAACTTTCCCAAATTTAGAAATGGACAAAAATCAGTTCGAATACAAAATTTATAGCAATAAAATTGCAGCATTGTAATATTATTGTTACAATTACGTTGCTTTACTTTCGGCATCCATCCAAAACCTCCATTAGGAAATAGAAGAGGGTAAGACATGAAATCTACATATTTTCTAATATAAGATATATTAATAGGTTTTTCATTTCTTGAATAAATGCATATATCGCGGTCAACTGGGGGTAACCCTTCATCGCCGAAAAAGACTACGGCAATTTCATTGCATTTGTCAGTGTTACATTGATTTTTATCAAGATTTGAATTTCGAGTTATGTACATTTTAATATCATTAATTTTATTGTTTTTTTATTACACTTCTGTTTAATTCTATAAATAGTTATGCACTCAATGTTTGACGAAAACAGTAAACAAATAAAACGTCTCCATTGATGTGGATTTAAATATTATTTACGAGAACATAGATCAATAATATATTGTATGTTAACGAATTTTGTACTTTTAAATAAAAAAAATTTTTTGATCCACGTATGTTTAATAATTCAATATTTTGATTAAAATTCATACTAAAAATCTTCTATCATTAAAACCCTTCCCGTCTTCTGAAAATCGAATCGCCCTATTGCTATCCTCAATTAATAATACAAATTTTCGTTATCACGCGCGCAAAGAGCCGTGGTAAACACAGCATTTTACTTAATGCGGCGCAAATATAATGTCGTAATGCCGGCGAGCATTAGCGAGCGAAGTTATACTGCTAGTATATTATTATGAATCATCAAACATGTTTATTTACATCCATGCATTATTTATTTATGAATAAATAGATTATATATTTATAGAATTTTAAGTTTCATATCGTTTTTATTACTAAAAACTTATTAATTTTTTACTTTATATTTACATTACTAAAAACATTTCGATTTTTAAATTTATTTACAATATTATTAATTTGAAAAATGTGAAAAACATATGATTTTGTAGTGAAAAAAGATATTTTTCATAAACGATGTATGAAAAATAAAAGAAACTAATAAGAAAGTGTCTACTTTTAGATTGTAATTCTTATTGAAATACGATTCTGACGTGGTTCCCAATCACATTCAAAAAGAAAATCAGAGAGGCAAGCCGCTTAGGATTAAAGTCAGTCAAGGAAAGCGATAATAATTTATTTAAATTTAAAGTTCTCAAAATGTAATATAATTAAGAAAAAAATGTAACTAATTTAAAAAACTCTTAATAGGTTTAACAAAGTAATATAAATAAAATTTTACTTTATCTTATTTGTAGGGTGCTTATGATATTTTTTTGATAGTAGCGTTACGAAAATGATTTAAAATACGTATTGAAATGAAATAGTGAAAATAATTATTTGACGAAAGTAATCGAATAAAAAGAGTAGAGGCGTGAATCTGCCAGGAGCAATAGCAGCAGTGTTTCTAAATTATGAAATAAAAGTTCGTTTAGGTGTACGTGGTGATAGGCGGTGGGGAAAGCGAAAAAGGGGCAAGTTAGGGGACAAGGGAAAATAAGTGATGTGTGTGCGTGCGTGCGTGCATGCGTGCGTGCGTGCGTGCGTGTGTGTGTATATATGCGTGCGTGCGTGCGTGGGCGTGTGTGTGTGTGTCCAGCCCAGGAATCGAGTGAGAGTCGAAGAGGGAAGGACAAACGGGGGAGAGAAAGAGGGGAAGAGAAGCCATCAATACTTTCCAATCGGCATTCAATTGCGCGCGGTTTACTTCGCGGCGAAACTCCAATAGGGGCTTGCTTCTGGGCGTAGGCGTATATGATACTGGAATACCGCATAGTCAGCATAGCGTCACGACGCCTCGTCGCCATATTACATTATTAAGCATCCTTCCCACTTCCTCACTCTTGCATTCCTCGATTATGAAGGACCTTCTCAAAAAGGGCAGCTTCTCACATCTCAGCCCTCTCCCTCCTCTTTTCCCCTCCTTTACACTATTCTCTCGCGCTCTTTCTATTAGACTTTCTACGTCTATCCCTACTCTCTATGTGCGTAATGCTGCCACAGCTGCTGAAATTGTTGACTCCCATTCCCTGTATATATCGTACAACGCATTTACGAATGTACCCTCCTAGACGGCAGAAATTCTCTCAATTAATTTCGATCGAGACCGAATTCTTATGCGTTATATAATAGAAGTACTCTAGAAAAGGAATTCTTTTTTACTTCCCTTTTTTATGTATGACATTACGACATTCCAAATTCTTCGATTCATTTTCACAATTTCGATTACCTCTTTGATGCACATGATTAATTACATTTATTTAAGTATTATATGTAGATCCCGATATAGTATGTGATAAAGTGATTACTATGAGGTATTTTGAGTATTTTATATAGTGAAAAATAAATTATTACGATAGTTGAAAGCTTCCGTCAAAAAAAAAAGAACGTGAGACTGGCACAACTCATTACAGTTTATTCGCGAAAAAGCAGATAGCTCTATTTTTTTTGTCTTTGTTATTACTGCAACGCTATTAGTCTTTGTACCATTGTGTTGTTGTTGTTGTTGTTGTTGTTGTTGTTGTTGTTGTTTTTGTTTTTGTTGTTGTTGTTGTTGTTGTTGTTGTTGTTTTTGTTATCATCTGTATTAGTCTTTGTTATTACTGCAACGCTCTACGCAACGGAATTGATTCAGTTGAAATCAATGCTGATGGGTAAATGGTGTCAGTGCCCGAAGTCAAGACCTCGCGGTGCTGCTTCTTCTCGTGCCTCCTACGACGAGTAATAATTAGGCGAATGAACACTGGAGTCGTTCGTGCAGCTGACACCTTCTTAATAATACCTACAAGGCTCTTGAAGCAGCATCGAGGTAAGGCTCCATTCAACATCCAATTTACTCAAGTGTCTCGGTGGTCCCATTTCTCTCAGCTTTTCCTCTATAGACAGACATATTAAATCGTCCCTCTTTTGCTGAAACTTCAATACTTTATACATCATTTGCTCTTGGGCTACACTCGTCAGCTATTCCACAAAAATGCATCTTTTTACCTTCACGAATATGTTCATTACTCCTATGGCTACTTCTACGAGATGAATGTGAATATTTTGCAAGATAAAAAACTTCAATTTCATTCACTTCATAATACTGTCTAATAATTAGCTTTATGCCGACTTACACTTGAAGTTTTTCAATTATCACTTTATACGCTTTATCGCATCAGATTGTTATTTTATCTAATATCTTGCACCTTAATAGATAACACAGGAATAGTAGAGGCGCGCGTAGCGCGCCAAACATTCCAGTACTTTAACGTGTCAATTTACAAATAATATAAATAATGTTTGATTTATAACAGAATTATTGAAAAATTGTAGTTATTGGCACATGCTATCGATTCACTCTGTCACTCATTGATAATATGAAGTTAAATACTAGTATAAACTACTCTAGCAAAATGACACTTCAATAAGTACTCAAGAATCGTATTATTATAAATCTTATCAAGTGTCACGTGTGGAATGCCTGATGGCATGTCGACTGAAATAAGATTGCAGTTGTGAAGCGATGATGACTCGAGTAAAGACGTGCATACACATCGGTTGCTCAGATGGGAAAGCTTCCACGCGAAACCGAAAGATCCCAAGGTTCAAGCCCTGACTAACAAGGAAATGGATCGAGGTGTGCGCCTCTGATTTTCTTGAATTTTTGATATGTTGTAGAGAACCGAAAAATAAGAGACACATATTTTTTATCGGCCCAATCCGATATTAAAGGGCTGAAAACCGCCCTTAAAGTTTACCCCCAAAAACGGTTTTTTCTTAATATCTTTAGTTCTAATTAATGTTTTGAAATGAAACAAATTGGAAAATTCTTCTCTTTGAATGACGAAACTAGCAAGTATAGTTTCGTCCCCGAGGGTGTCAACCCTTACTTTTTATTTCAGAAAAACCTTATTTTTTAAACTATTTTTGTATATAATATTTGCAATAAAATTAATTGATTATTATAAAAATCATTTTTGGGCTTAAAATAAAGAATTAATGTTGACGTGTTTCAGGGTTTTTGCAAATACAAGCGTTATCGGGGGTAAACAACCCCTTAGGCGCAAAATACTTTCGAACAGTTAAAATAAATATTTTATGTTATGTAATGCATAATTTATTTTTATTTGGGCTAATTTTTTTTATGGGCCCAATTTCCTATTATTAAAGGGGTAAAACGCACCCCTAAAACTCACTCCTAAAATAGGTTTTTTCTAGATATCCCAAGTTCAGATTAAAATTTAAAATGAAACAAAATGGAAAATATTTCTCTTTGAAATGCCAAATTAGCGTGGGGTAGTTACGCTTATATTTTATTTCGGAAAAACTTTTTTTTAATTATTTTTGTATATAATATTTGCAATAAAATTAAATAATTATTGTTAAAATTAAAAATCAAAGTTGACTTGTTTCAGGATTTTTTCTAATAACAGCATTATCGGGGTGTGGCAGCCCCTTGGGCGCGGAATACTTCCAATTAGTACCATTGAAATAAATATTTTGAGGTGTATGATGTGTATATTCAGAATAAATAATCGAGAATACTTTATTTATTTCAGATTGATTTGTTTATAGGCTCAATTTTCTGTTTAAAGAATAAAAATCACTGACAATGAATTTGACAATTTCGTTATTTTAAGGTTCTAAATATAACAGCATAAAATAAATAGAGGAATAAATAATTACATGACTATATTTTCATTTTTACTGCATAAATATTTGTATGCAGAAAAGCTTTTAAAAGCTGAGCCAGGATTAAAATTATTTTTATGGTATATTTTAGTCTTTTTAAAAATCACTGCTTGATAATTATAAATGAAAATTCGCGTGCAAATATAACGCGAGTGAGCCTGGAGTCCACGACTGCCTAAAAACAGATCGGTTAGTCAGTATATTTTTGTCAATTCTGTAGCAAGGTATACGTTATCGAGAGCCCACTATTTGTTTTTTTCCTACAATACAATTTATTATTTTATAAAAATTAAATAATAGAAAAAATAAAGGTAAATCCTATCAACGTCATAAATTTATTATTGGCAGCATTCTCAGGGCTTCAGATACCAAAAAGTCCTGTTAATAAGATTGAAATAGATCTAGCTGAAAAATTCGAAAACATTTTATACGACAGTATGAATGATGTTAATGCGATTGAAGCAATGGAAGAAGAAACATTAGATTTTCAAGAGCAATTTAAAAATTATGAAGTACAAGCAATTGAAGATGACACAGTTTTCAAAGAAGAAAACGATTATGATATTTGTTCATACGATGATGAAGAGTTGAGCTTCGATTACAAAAAAAAGCAGTCGAATATTGGAGATCAACTAAAAATAAGAAAAATCGTAGTATAAAAAGTGTTAAACATCAATTTAAGTTAGTTAATTCAGTACAACTACGCCGATGGGCAAATCAAATCCACAAAGGTGGAACTTACAAAGAAAAATTATATCAGATTTCTGAATTTGTTTTAAGAAATCTCAAAGAATCTATCGAAGCTGGGCATATGATTCACGATATTGATATAGGGTAAGTGTGCCAGTTACTGTGCCCCTTAAGGCGATGTCCGTAGTATTTAATCAATTACTATTTTTTTTTCAATTTTTAATCATTTTAAGACCTTTATATGATAATTATATATTCTGCGAGCAGAATAAACACCTTTTTAATACAATATTATGTAAGGAATATTAAATAATTAATAAAATAACAGCATAAGCCTTTGCATCAGTTACTGTATCATTAATTTAGTTACTGTGTGTCAGTTAGTGTACACTGTTTTAATTACTGTGTGTAACTTAGTGTACATTGTTTTAATTACTGTGTGTCAGTGAGTGTACATTGTTTTAATTACTGTGCCTTAGATTCTGGACACTGTATTTAATCCTGTGTCTTTTTTTCTCACTTATCTGCATCTGCATAAACTATATAAAATATATTTAAACATGAAATTTGTTTTTTTTTTTATTATATTTAGTAGACTCCCTGCTGGAAATCATCCATTTCTCTCTCATTGGTGAAACGATTTTTCGAATCTTTTCTAGTACTTTCACTCAACTTTGCTTTCATAAAATGGGAGAGAAATGGATGATTTTCAGCAGGGCTATATGATTTACTACCTATAGAAGTACTTACTTATTATAGAAGAAAATAAAATAAAGATGGGCATAAAATATATTATTTTTAAATATATTAAAAACTATATTATTTGCTCTGTGGGTAAGCAACAAACGTCGAAGTTGACTTGCACAGGCGACGAAGCATGAGAAAGTAAGGTTAACGTAGCCTACCGCGGGCGGACACAGTAACTAAATACATTCATGAAAACTTGTCCAGATACTGTGCACAGTAATAGAAACATGCCGAAAATTCGTTTTAGTTACTGGATTACATTAAATTAAACAATAATATTAATCAAAACTACTTTTTTATTGTTCTTTTGTCAACTAGATGGGTTTTATAAACATTAAGTGTATTTTTTTTATTATGAAAAATGTTATTTTTATAGTTTTTCAATCACTTTTGTATAGGCATATTCTTAAGCGGTTCGATAAGAAAATCATAGAAATCGCGATGAGAAATTTAATAAATTATTTTAAATATATTATAAGAAAATTAAGTCATACTGTGGGTTTAACAATAAAAAGCATGAATTGAACTGTATATAAAAATTTAGATATTTATGATTAAATATGATTATACTCTACTATAAATGAAAATGATTTAAGGGCACAGTAACTGGCACACTTACCCTACGTAGGTGGGCTTTAGAAGCTAAAAAAAGTTTGGAATTTAATGATGTTAGATTTTAATGATGTATAATTAGAAATTTAATGATGTTAAAATTTAAGAAAGCTCACAGAATTATTAGTAAAAAAATTAACAAATTTATAACAAAAAAAACCGTTGAAGACAAAGAAACTATAAATCAAGAAGCTAGTAAATTTTCAGCAGACATCAAACCACTGATTTCAGAATTTGGAATTGAAAATACCTACAACGCTGATCAAAGTGGATTTCAATTAGAATTACATTCTGGATGTACATTAGCAGAAGAAGGAACAAAGACTGTCGAATGTGTTGTGCAATCTGTTTCATCGACAACACATAGTTACACAATATTACCAACAATTAATGCTGCTCTCTCCATTATTTATAGTCTTAAAAAAAACTAAAGATGAATTCAGACCAATAATACAACAAAATTTATTTCAGTCAGATAACGTATATTTGATCGCTTCTAAATCTGGCAAAATGACATCAGGTGAGTAAAATTAAATAAAGTGTGCTTGTATTCGTAAACTTGTAGCTTATATCTCTTATAAAGATTTTACCTGTAAACTTTTAATTTCAGTAGACTCATATTAAAAAAGATTTACAATTATTAGTAAATTATTTTTAAAATAAGGTATTTTAACGTAAACTCCGAAAGTTATAAAAAAGTTTTTGTAAATTATTAATAAATTTCATTATTATTTATTTTTGTTAATTTTATTTCATGTAATAAATCGTTATCAAAATTAGTGATGTAATAAAAATAGCAATAGTTTACTGTAATGATCTGCGAAATTTATTTGTTTATAATTTATTTTCAGATCATTTTCGAAAATGTTTAAGGGATGTATTTTTTCCAAATGTTGGAAAAAATAGTTTGTTATTGCTAGATTCCTGTAGTGGACATTGCACAAAAGCAGTCGAAAGAGAAAAATCTGATGATGAAAACATTAAACTTTTCAAAATTCCTAAAGGTACAACTGGAAAAATACAACCGCTGGATGTGTTTGGTTTTCATATATGGAAAAATTTTGTAAGACACTTTTCCGATAGTATAATTTTGTTGAATAAAGATATAAGTTTGCACGTACGAAATAATGTAATTAAATTACAATCCCTGGTGCACAATCAGTTATCTTCTCCTCGATACGTAAATCTGTTTAAATACTCTTGGTATAAAAGCGGTTATATCGATAATAAACCAAATGAATTTGTAAATCCGGTGCCCTTTAGCTTTGGTGGATTCCAAGTTCATTGTGAGGTGCCAGGATGTAAAAATACTGCTATTATAAAATGTTCATGGTGTCAGAAATCACTGTGCTTAAAACATTTTTTGAAGATTTTCATTATTGTTCAATCTATAAACCTTAAACAAAATTAATTGTGATAAGGAACAAACTATAAGCTCGTTTGTATAATTTCTTCGAATCTTTTTTGACAATTTCTGAAAATATACCTATATTTTACTTTTAATAAAAAGTAATTACATAATAACAATTAATATTGTATAACAATATCAATTAGCTTCTATTCATTAGATCAATCACTTAACTCACTCCCAGTTCCATCCTTTTTATTTACCTGTAAATACGAGCAAAATACTCGAATGTAAATTGCACAATAAGTATAAGAGTTTATAAGCGACTTCATTAATTACGTTATTTCGGTAAAAAAACTGACACGAATATAAACTAAATATGTATTATACACCTTAAAATATTTATTTCAATGGTACTAATTGTAAGTATTCCGCGCCCAAGGGGCTGCTAACCCCTGATAATCCTGTTATTAGAAAAATCCTGAAACAAGTCAACTTTGATTTTTAATTTTAACAATAATTATTTAATTTTATTGCAAATATTATATACGAAAATAATTATAAAAAATAAAGTTTTTCCGAAATAAAATATAAGGGTAGCTACTCCACGCGATCAAACGACCATTGCTAATTTGGCATTTCAAAGAGAAATATTTTCCATTTTGTTTCATTTTAAATTTTAATCTGAACTTGGGATATCTAGAAAAAACCTATTTTAGGAGTGAGTTTTAGGGGTGCGTTTTACCCCTTTAATAATAGGAAATTGGGCCCATAAAAAAAATTAGCCCAAATAAAAATAAATTATGCATTACATAACATAAAATATTTATTTTAACTGTTCGAAAGTATTTTGCGCCTAAGGGGTTGTTTACCCCCGATAACGCTTGTATTTGCAAAAACCCTGAAACACGTCAACTTTAATTCTTTATTTTAAGCCCAAAAATGATTTTTATAATAATCAATTAATTTTATTGCAAATATTATATACAAAAATAGTTTAAAAAATAAGGTTTTTCTGAAATAAAAAGTAAGGGTTGACACCCTCGGGGACGAAACTATACTTGCTAGTTTCGTCATTCAAAGAGAAGAATTTTCCAATTTGTTTCATTTCAAAACATTAATTAGAACTAAAGATATTAAGAAAAAACCGTTTTTGGGGGTAAACTTTAAGGGCGGTTTTCAGCCCTTTAATATCGGATTGGGCCGATAAAAGAAATACGTGTCTCTTATTTTTCGGTCGTCTTCAACGTATCAAAAATTCAGGAAAATCAGAGGCGGATACCTCGATCCGTTTCCTTGTAAGACCTGCTGTGCCATCTGACTTGATTTAATTTGCCTTAAAGTTTCATGTTGATTTCTTTAGAATCTACCTGGAAACCTGGAAACTGTTAAATTTAAAAATAATTTAAAATTTTAAGTTAATGGTAGAGGTTTTTCTACTCATGAAACGAGGCGGACAGAATTTTTGCATAAAAAATATCGGGGTAGTTCGGTGTAACTGAAATAACTGAATCGGTTGGGAAAAATTATTGCGACAATCCGGTAAACATTACAGTGGAATCCCCATAATTTCCACCAGACTGTCAGGGTAATTTTTTTTAATTGCTTCATTTTTGACACGTTAACCAAACTGTCACGATAGTTTTAACACGAAAATTCTCTCCGTTTAGAGAAACTATAGCTAATTTATCAGTTACAAAAATAAAAACATTTAAAAGTAAAATTTGCTAAAATCAGGAATATGTAATAGCCATGAAAATGAAAAATAATCTAAAATATATATTAAGACATCGGAAAAGTTTTTAATGCTCATATGTAAAATCACTTTAAAATACTGGTATTGATTTCTATTTAATTTATATGAAATCCGGGTGGATTTACATGTAATCTACATGGAATCAGATTCATATTTTTAGCACGATTATCATTTTATTGATGAAATCTCTCTCTCTCGCTCTCTCTCCTCCCCCTCTCTCATGCTCTTCCTCTCTCTGCCTCTCTTGCAATATTTTTTATGGAAAAATAAATAAATAGCAATATCTAAATACTGAATCTTTTATTTGATACTTTTTGAGCAACATACACAGCTGCATAATGTTTAAACCGTTAACGCTTCCTTGAATCACAATAACTTTTGTAATTATCAAGGAGCGCGGAAGCGCTCCGAAGGCAAGTATAGAAGAAGCCTGAAGATCGACCGCGTTACATATACTTTGAAATGAGTGCCCGAGAAATTGAAATATTTACTACAATTTTCAATCGCTTTTATATTGCCTCAAATTAAAATAACAACATGCTATTGGTTATACTATGTTGCACAAAAAATTTAATGTAAAAGGATGTTCTCATATTAGAGATATTAAATAGTGAAAAATTTTATGTCTGGTTTCCTTTTCTAAATTCTCCATTAGATTTTCGTTTTCTTTCCACTTCCCGTTTCCTGTTTCAGTTTTATTACATATATATATCTTCACATCACATGTTCGTCTGCTTTTGTATTTTTGTAAATACTTGCGATGAATGTAAGTAGGTTATATTATACCGAGATCTGATCTGATATAACTTTTTTTATTACTTTTTAATAAAGAAGACTCGTAACTCGTATTTTTATGGAAGAAGTTAACAATTTATAATATCAGATGAGTATATAATTCTCAATTTATCCTTTCTTTTTGTATTGATTTTTTAAAGATTGCTGCTTTGTGAGTGTATTTTTTTATTTATGTTTCAGATTAAAAGATGTCAGTTTGAAGTATAGTTACGTGTAAGGAAATCAGTGAAAAATTTTTTCTTTACTTTTTTTATAGAAAAAGATATAGAGAGATGCAAAGATGTCAGTTTTTTGAATTTGTACATGTAAGGATTGCATTGATTTTGAAGGATTTTTTACTTTTTTTGGAAGGAGATTTATACATCAGATAAGTTTAAACGTTTCTTTTTGTTTTCATCAACATGTTGTTTTTTAAAGAGAATTGTTGTTTTGTGTATTTTTATGTTTCAAACTAATAGATTGTATATAACAACTTTCACTATTTCATGGTATCTCATTTTTTATTTACAAGTAAAACACATTTTATCATTTGTACACATGACCTATAGGAAATAGAAACAGATCTAAAATAGTTGCTGTTAACATATTATATTTAGAAAATTAACTTATTTAGATTGTGAATGTGGTTTTTCTGAAACATTTCTTGTAGCTCCTGTAAATTTTTAAACATCACTTTTACGGATTTTTCTCTTATTTCACTAAATTCGATTTTAAAGCTAATGTTGTTTATCCATATGTTGGTAGTAGAAAAACATACTTTTGCATATTATAAACAACTGCCTGAAGAAATAGAAATCTAGAAGCGTCATCTACAAGAAAATAACGTAGAAATATCCTGATTTAATGAGTATACATCGAATAGATTCTCAAAATGTGAGAAAAGCTGTTAGGAATTAGCTACAACTAAGATGTTTAAGGCAGTATTTCACAGAAAGTGTGAAAAAGGTATTCTGAAAAGAGTAGAACTTGAATTAGAATACAAGTTTTGAAAAGTTTGTTTTTCATAAATATATCTTAAAATAAAAATAAAAAATAGATACTTTGTGAATTTTCTTTTCATTTTCAGATTATACAATTCTCACAGACTTTGAGCTCTGGAATAGATTCTTATCGAAGAAGCAGCACCAGTAGTAATGCCAGTAACTTCACATTACATCGGCAAACTCTTCATAGGCTACATACAATTGCTAGTATTTCTGACTATAAAAGAATTTCGAGAAAGCTTTCCTCTCACAATGATTCTTAGTTCATAAACTGTTTGTTTTTCATTTTACAAGATGTTTAACAATGATGGGTTTCTAAGTCAAGTGATTTCTAGTGAAAACTTCAAAAATTTATGATACTTATTTGAAATATTGGTCCGAGCCTTGGTTTAAAAACAATTTGCCTACTTCAAAAAATTTAGTCGATATCAGTGCTGTGCTGTAGTACATATTTACTCAAGCACCAATTAAAAGATATTACGACAAATGAACATTGAAATACTGAAAAAGCGAAAACGATGTGTTATTGTGAAAATTTCAACGAATAAAAGTGCTCAGCTAATCTAATTTATAGCACAGAGTGACCTAAGCCCGCACTTAATTCACGCCTATCCGTGCGATAAGTAGCCCATTATTGCACCGTGTATATCGCACTCGCTACGCTCGTGCGCTAACCTCACGGTGCAAAAAAAAGACTGCTTAGCGCACGGATAGGCGTGACAGCGGGCTTAGGTTAGGCTGTGCTATAAAATATTGTACGATACTAGAGTCTTAAGTAGCCCATTACACGGCGTGATAGGACCCTCGCTGCGCTCGGGCCCTAACTTCACGTCGTGCAATAATGGGCTACTTAAGGCACACGTATCGTAATGTACTATTATGATTTGCTCATGGTGAGAGATGTCAAAATGATTCAGAGGTATAATATATTATTACACAAGTCTGTCAAATCAAAACATGGAAATAGTGAGATGCAAGATCAGAAGTATTTGTGTCTTTGAAATGAAAAAATGCAGTTTTAGTGTAATAACAGTGTAGATATCAAAGTTTGAAATAATAATTTTTGTGGAACTTTCTTAAAACATTGTAGTTCTTGTTTATATTAATATTTTGAGTTACGTTAATTCTTTCAGAATCTTATTCAGGCTTCACTCCGTTTTTTGCTGAAAATGCAAATAAAAACAAAAAAACAAACACACTAAAAATTGGTGAAGTTCATTACAGGTCAATGCGTCAAAGAATAGATTACCAAGTATTTTAATAGTGACATTAATTGATGGTTCATTATTTTGAGAAAACTTAACATGCAAACATATTAGCAAACTGTTTAGACTGTATCTTATTTTCATAGATAACTAATTATACTGAAGTCAGTGCAAGTTTTCAGATCAGATACAATAACATGTTTTGTGTAATAAATGAAATGAAGTAGCGGTATGATGTGTTAAATGAAGTGTTTATAACAAATTTAGAATCTCTGCTTAAAATCAAAATTTAAAATATTGGTCAGAGCCTTGGTTAAAAAAACCACTGCCAATTCATTGGCACGTGGCTTGCTCAAAATTAATTTATTAATTCATTTAATTAATTTTGAAAGCCAAATTTGAAAATTAATGCACTTATTTATGACATAATTCGAATTAAATTTATGTATGAATATTAAATATTTTGTTATGTATAAAATAAAAAATTATTAATACAAATATATATCTATAAAAATATTAATTTTTTTTATTCGATAGTTGTCCATATCTCTTTTTATATTATTTTAATCTTGGAGGCGCATACTCTCATATTCCGCTCTATCTTCAGCAGTGGCCACTCTTTCCAATAAACAACATACATAATAAATGATACATTACATAATAAATGATCGATGGTTCAAACAAGCAGATTTACTTATTTTTTCTGAAACATTTATCACACAAGTTGATATTTTCAAAATTGATGATTACAAAATAATATACAGATCCGATAATAATAACCACCAAACAAAGGGAATTATTTGTTTTGCAAAAAAGAAATTAAATGTAATATAATTGATCATATTACCATGAATAATTATAATAGCAATAATTTGCATCATATTGATATGGTTATGCTAGAAATTAAAAATATATTTATTTTAACAGGATATAAGTCACCTTCTGTAAGTACAATACAATTCTTCGATTTATTTCAAAATTTCTATACAAAAAATTATAATGAAAAACAATTTACACTTAAAAGTGATTACAATTTTGATACTTATTCAGATAACAGTTTTTTTGAAAAATATTTAACTAGTAAAAATTTAAAAAGAGCAATAAATTTAGGAATTTCAATAACTAACTTTAACATTCAGATTGATATTATATTCATAAACAATAACATACAAAAATATGAATCTGGAGTATATGAAACATTTTTTTCAGATTATAAACCCATTTATATAGGAATTAGTCATGATGAATTTTATGAAATTAACCAATGTAATAGTATTCATAATAACAATTAAAAAGAAGAAATAAAATTAAAAGAGGCGATTTTTTGGAATATACAAAATAATAAAAGTATTAACTTTGCATTGAATAAAAACAAAAATCAAAAAGATAATAATTTTTGTAAACTTATAGATATACCTAATACATATAAAAATTCAAAAGAGACAACTTTTTATAATATACAAAATGAAAGTATTGACTTTACGTTTAATTATAAAGAAAATCAGGTAGATAATAATTTTTTTTTTTTAAATTAAAGGATTGCCGAATGCAGATAAAGTTTCATATTACGCTAATGCAAAAATTCAATCACTTTTACATTGTTCAACTTTAAGAGATAATATTAGTAATGATGTTACAGGCGATTGCTTAAAAACTATAATGGAACAATACACAAATAAAAATAAAATAGATATATTTAATATTAGAAAATTTATAGACGAAAAATATGCTGAAAAACGTCAACAAGATGTACCTGAATTTATAATGGATATATGTTTAAAATCTCCTGTAAAAATATACAATAGAACACAAACTGATCATGCAAACAAAATGTAAAAATTGCAATTATTTCAATGAACAATCAAATAATAATAATGTGATTATATTAGATTTACCTACACTTAAAAATCAAAATAAACATTATAACTTGCAACAAATAATTAACTATAATTTTAATAAATTTACAGACATAGAAGGAAAATGCAATATTTGTAAATGTATTTTGCAACAACAAAATATAATATAACCAAAAAATAAGACAATTTTAATTCTACAATTATCCTTATTTCTAATAAATGATTCATATGAATTAAAAAAAATAATAAATTATAATATTGAAATTATACCACAAATAAATATAACAATAGACAATAAAAATTATAAAATTGTAAGTTGAATTCTTCATCATGGTAATACAATTAATGACGGACATTATACTAATATATTAATGAAGAATGATAAATACATTCAAATAAATAATACAATAATCAACGATTTTAAATGGATAAGTAATGTTACAGAATTTTGTATTATATTTTTAGAAGAAATAGATAACCTTTTATTTCTTCGAATCTCATCTATTCAATAAGCACTCTCTACAAATGGTAATAATTTTTTTCATGACTCTACAAATAATCTATAAAATAATAATATTTATGATTTTGTAAAAGAAATCAAATAAATACGAATGAAAAAGTCTTTTAATTCTTTGAGTCATTGTATGCTGAACAAATTATATGTAAGTAAGTACATTCAAATTGTTCACTGCAAATCAAACAAACAAAAGTTGTGAAATCAATTATCGATAGTCATGTAATGCAAACAACTCTCGGAAACTACTGTATGACTGTTCTCAGAAATATATTCAAATTTATTCATCTTTCTGAGCTATACAAATTAAACACAAGAAAGTACTGAAATCAATTTATTGTAGTCAAGTACCGGCCATAAGTTAACTTGACTGACATAATAGAACTTTTCGTATCTAGCGTGTAAAATTACATTTTACGCCCACGTTGTAACTTCAAAATTATTCAGCCAGCGGACATAAAATACTACTTAGCGCCTAAGAGGCCCAATAGCTCACATACTCTTACAAAACTTTATAGAACTTACGCACTTTACGCCCGTGTAGGCGAAAATTATTTTAATTATATAACTATAATGCCTTCTCTTTATTTCTAAAATTCATAAGAATTTTTTTAGATATTTACGAAAAGTCAAAGCCTATATAAAAAAATTACATAGTTACCAACACATCACTATTTTTCATGATTCTTTCTCAATTTTGAACTTTCTATAATATTACGCACCTTGGGAGGAAAAGAGAAGTCTAGAGCTGCTCTAGCAGGGGTGGTCCTCCGATCTCCCATACATACTTGGCGGGCCCGACGATAATATCATTAATTATTTTTGTAGCTTCGCAATTAATTATTGGCACCATGAGCCAATAATTAATTATATTATTCTCAATACTTGGATTTGTTGAAATTATCACTAGAACCCGATCAAAAATATCCAGCTAGGAAACCCAGTTGGATCTATGTCACATGGGAAATCCAGCTGGATCCGGGTGGATTTACACAGATTTCAGTAGATTAGATTAGACCACTTGTATTAATAACCCATCATTGCTACACAACTTGTAAAATGTGAGAAAAAAAGCTTTCTCGATATTCTTTTACAGTGGAGATATAAGTTCTTGAAATTATTATTGAAACTACTTAAATTAATAACCCATCATTGCCACACATAATCTTGTAAAATTAAAAATGCAACCAGTTTATGAACTAAGAATCACTGAGAATAAAAGCTTTCTTGACATTCTTGTATAGATAAAACTTTTTGAAATTATTATCTGAATCTTGTCTAGAAAAATATTTACTAACAACTCTGAAACATTTTGACGTCTCCCATGGTGAGAAATCATATATTAACTTATTAATTAGATTAACTGAGCACTTTTATTCGTTGAAATTTTCACAATAACATATCATTTTTACTTTTTTCAGTATTCCCATGTTCATTAGGTATAATCTTTTTATTGGCACTTGAATAAATGTGTACAACAGTACAGCACTGATATCGACTAAGTTGTTTGGAGATGACAGATGCTTTTTAAACCAAGGCTCAGACCAATATTTCAAATCGGCATCATAAATTATATTATATATTTATAACCTCACATGTCACTCAGCAATATTTTCTTCTATGCAAAAACTTATTATGAAAATTATGAGCCTCATAACACATAATTGTTCAATAAACACTTGTTCTATTCTCAAAACATTTGAAACTGATTTTTAATAGAAGTTTTTAAATTTGGTTATAAACACTTCATGTAACACGTCATACTATATTTTATTTATTATTACACAAAACATTGAAAATTATATTGTATATTTATAACCTCGTGTATCACTCATCAATATTTTCTTCTATGCAAACGCGTATTATGAAGTTTATGAACCTCATAACACGTAATTACTTATTAATATATACTTGAGCTATTTTCAAAACATTTCAAACTGATTTTAAGTAGAAGTTTTAAAATTTGATATAACACTTCATGCAACACATTTTACCGGTATTTTATTTTTTTATATTACGCAAAACACTGATTAGATGCCATTTTTTAATCACTATGTTATTTGTTATCTATAACATTTGATTATATGTGCACTTCATGCACCACATCATGCCGGTATTTTATTTTATTTAACACAAACACTGATAACATGCCATTTTTTAATAATCACAACATTTTTATTATCAATATAATTTTCAACTAGATAGACGATCTATGAAAAATCACAATTTTCTTTTCTTATTTTGAAAAACTTACTTCAAAACATAATACTTCTTTCGTACTTTGAGTCCAATACTGTCTAAATAAACATCTTAGTTGTTGTTTGTTTTATGTGTGATTCATTGAAAGCAATGTAACTGTCATTTTCTTCATTGACATCCACGTACTCTATTTGCCCTGTCAAATATGAAGACAAATTTTTAACATTCTTCTAAAATTATATCTCATATGAAAAATTTTCATGTTGAGAATATATACATGGGAGCGTCCAGCAAAAACGGGCCACCGAGCGCGCGCGGTGCCTTTTTTCGCGTAAAAGGCGCTCTGTTTAACTCGTTCATAATCGTATGCTGCGTCTTTGAAATAAAAACCAAGGACCTATATCGATAGATTTTTTCCTGATCTTTCCAATGGTGCCATTGTTTTTATTGCGAAACGCTTTCTTCCGGACGAAAACTCGAGTTGAATATTGAAAGCCATTTTTCTCAGAGTATATCATGTTTTTTTTCAAAATAAACTACACCATTGGAAAGTACAACTCTTAAGCTTCAAAACCCTATCTTGGAGAAGTTGGAGAAATAAAGGGTTTAAATGGAACAACATGAAAAAGACAGCGCCGAGGGTCCGCGCGAGCCCCTCGCGCCCGTGCGTACGGCACGTTTAAGTGCACGCTCTATTCAATTCGCTAATAATCGTGCACCAAGTCTCTGAAAAAAGAACTAAGGACATATATCTATAGATTTTTTCCTGCTCTTTCCAATGGTGATATTATTTTTATTCCGAAATGCTTCTGTTCGGGATTAGTACCCGAAGTGCCCGCTAGATGGCAAGCACCAAGCGCGCTACCTTCAATGAAAAACATCACCCCGCGGGCTTAAATAGAGGCCTGCGTCGCCCACTAGCCAGGTGCTTTATGCACATGCCTTATTACTTTGCCCCTTTGTCTTATTGCCTTAATAAAAAAAGCTTAATAAAATGTCTAACATTTTAAATCGTTGCTGTAATCCATTTGATGAAATAAAGCATTCATCGAAACTTAGGTTTGTTTCCGATAAACTTAGAGCTTGTTATCCGCATTTAACTGATAGACACAAAATATGCGATTCTTGTCGAATAAAATCTAATGCTCAGATTGAAGAAGAGAGTGAGATTTCAATAGAAGATTCTAAAGAAATTATTTTTAATTTGAAAAAATTGTTGAATGACCAAAATTTGACAAAAATGGAAAAGATATTACTTTTGAAATTACTTCCTAAAAACTGGAGCACTCGCAAAGTAGCTAGATTTTCGAACTTGTCTCGTCGACTTTCATCGAAATGTAAATTATTTGCTGTTGATGCTTAGTGGCATTTTCATGCAACAGCCCACGGAAAAAATGCATGTGATGGAATAGGTGCTTCCGTGAAAAGCAACGCCAGACGAGAAAGTTTACGGAAAGTATCCGACAATTATATATTGACGCCCCAAGATTTATACAAATGGGCAACTGAGTATTTCAAAAATATTGAGTGCTTTTTTTCATCAAAAGACGATTACTTAAAGGCTACAGAAAAGCTACAAAACAGGCTAGCCTCAGCTAAGACAATACCTGGAACTCAATTGTTTCATTGTATTAAATTATTAAATGGTGCCAAAAAGTTAGAATTTAAAAGATTTTCAGCCTCAGAAGATTCTCAATTATATCCACCGATCAAAAAAGAAAAAGTACTTAAAACTCAAACAAAGAAAGAAGCGGATGTCGCAAAAAGGACAATTCTTATAAAATCAAAAAAATGTAAAAACATTAGAATTTAAAGGAAAAGGTAATATTGTTATGCCAGATAAAACAATCTATAAGGTTATTTTAAATTTCTGTTTCACTGCTTTCAGTGCGTTCATGGATATTTTTATGTTTAATATATTATGTTTTTCAAATTTTGTTATATAAATGAACAAAGTTCATTGTAATATTATACTAACTGTTACAACTAGATCCACAAAATTATGTCCACGCATTGGCATTGTAAGTTACAAAACATTTTATATTTACAAAAAAGAAAGGGCGAAATAGCACATCGCGTGTATTAATCCGCCCTTGAGCATAGCGTAAAAAGTTCGGGCAGTCGCTATCTTTTTGATCTTACTATTTTTGAACTTTTCATGTTTCAACTTAAAAATATAATATTTTATAGTTTAAGATTTGTACTTTTGAAGAATATAATTCATTTTGAAGAAAAGACTGATATTTTATTGAAAAAATAGAGTTTAAACATTCAAATGGAATTTTCAACTAGAAGAAAGCATTTCGGAATAAAAATAATAGCACCATTGGAAAGAGCAGAAAAAAATCTATCGATATATGTCCTTAGTTCTTTTTTCAGAGACTTGGTACACGATTATTAGCGAATTGAATAGAGCGTGCACTTAAACGTGCCGTACGCACGGGCGCGAGAGGCTCGCGCGGACCCTCGACGCTGTCTTTTTCATGTTGTTACTTTTAAACCCTTTATTTCTCCAACTTCTCCAAGATAGAGTTTTGAAGCTTAAGAGTTGTACTTTCCAATGGTGTAGTTTATTTTGAAAAAAAACATGATATACTTTGAGAAAAATGGCTTTTAATATTCAACTCGAGTTTTCGTCCGGAAGAACGCGTTTCGCAATAAAAACAATGGCGCAATTGGAAAGAGCAGAAAAAATCTATCGATATAGGTCCTTGGTTTTTTTTCAAAGACGCAGCATACGATTATGAGCGAGTTAAACAGAGGCCCGTTTCTGCTGGACGCTCCCACATACATCTTGATAAATATTGTGTCGTAAATAGTATTTGCCTGCTCTTCCATAATAATATTGGTTTGGTTTTTCTTTCTTGAGTAGTACTATATTCTTACTATCTTCATTAATATAAATTATTCTATTCTTAAGATAATGTGTACTTACCGACAAATTTTAGAACATGTATATCTTTTGCAAATAATAATTGAATTACTAAAAAAAAAAATTGAGTATAGTATTTATATATACGGAGCGCCTGACAGAGCTGTTTTTCCAAAAATCTACTCAGAATTTATTTAATTAAATAAAAGCCGCAATGCCGATAAGTAGGGATCTGTAATACTTCGAATTTTGCCAGTATTAAAACGAGCGTATCTCATGGAAATGCTGATAGAATCGCACAAAACAAAATCTGAGCATAGTATTTACATACACGGAGCGCTTGACAGAATTGTTTTTCCAAATAATAGTTCGAATGTTTATGAATTAAATAATGAAATTGGGTTGATTTTGAGGTTCACATCGCCTTAAGCGTCTGTTCTTGTATTAAAATAACTTTTTCTTGTCCATTAATAATAAAATAACCACCAGGGTCATGAGTCAAAATTAGATTTTTCAGATAGTACACAATTAGAAGTCAATATTATTGGCTATATGGCATATATCTCCATATTTCCAAAATGACTCGAAAAAAATCTTCTCGTATAATATCTGTAAGATAATAATTCATGAATTCTTCTTTGTTAAAAACTATTTTTTAACAGGGATCTATTTACTTGGTAATATCCTTATATTTTCTGATATACTCTGTAAAAATAAAAACAAGATTTCACAAAGTAACAATACTTATTATAAACTTTATTGATTTATAACTTGATAATAAAAGTTTGCTACTTATCTGATTATAATATATTGCTATTGCCCATTGATATCACAGCTGCTTACATAGGTTATTTTCCAATCCACTTCAAGATTTAAAAAAAATTTCTTGAGACTCATGGACATACAGAAGATTCGGTTAGCCTACTCTACTTTTTCGATGAACTTGAATAATTAATAATAATTAATGAACTCTTCTTTGTTAAAAACTATTTTTTAACAGTGATCGATTTACTTGGTAGTAATCCTTACATTTTCTGATATACTCTGTAAAAATAAAAACAAGATTTCACAAAGTAACAATACTTATTATAAACTTTATTGATTTATAACTTTATAATAAAAGTTTGCTACGTATCTGATTATAACATATTGCTATTGCCCATTGATATTCACAGCTGCTTATATAGGTTATATTTTTCCGATCAAATCCAAAATGAAATAATCTGTATATGTACCTGTATGTATATATTTATAATAAGTACTTATCTAACTAATAAAAGTTATTTTCCCCGTTGATTGATACACATAATTCTTCTCATAATTAGTTGATTTCTTGAGATCTTTGAAATATATTATTATTAACTAACTCACTAAATGATAACATTTGTATATAAAAATACTGACATGTTATATGTAAGGTTAGGCGTCGACCAGATACGGGTGTGTATATGTACTATATATATAAATATATATAGATATACAAGCGTAAAATAGACGACAACCGGAAGTGTCGTAAGAGCTGCAAACCGGATATCTGAACAAGGAGAAGAAAAGTTCGGAAAGGAAACAGCACATAAAAAAAATCAGCTCTCTATATCTTTTGAACGAGATAATATTTTTAAATAAAATCTTTTGATTTGAGTAGAGAAATGAAATGGCTTTCGATTAAGAGGGATATGTTATATAGTAAAAACTAACGCAATATATGCAAAAGTGCATTGAATTTTTCGTACACCCATTTCAATGTATGTGTAGCACGGGTCGCTCCTTTAGGCTTCTTCTACACTTGCCTTCGGAGCACTCCCGCGCTCCTTGATAATGCATAATAATCAAACTTTTTACTTCTAAAATTTGCCCAATATATAATTAAAATAAAATAATCCACACGTAAGAATAATTAAAATATTTAAATTGTATATAAAAACAAACCGTTCTCAATAAATTGCAATTTCAAAAAAATGTTCAAAAAATTTAGAAAATTTTCAATCTTAAATCTCTTTGAAAATAATCGATCAATCATGATCAAATTTTTTACACATATTGCCTATCTCAAATGAAAATTCGTCTATAAATTGCAGGATAATCCATGGATCTGTTCTCGAGAAATTACGATTTAAAAAAAAAAAGTTAAAAACATTTTAACCTCAAATATCTCTGAAATTTATGGACCAATCCTTTTGCCCAAAGAAAGAACACGATTCGTATACAAAATATACCCCTACACGGAATTTCAAAGCGATTAAGTAAATTTTACTCTAGTTATGCAACGACAAAAATATCACTTTTTTAATAAATTATTTTTTTTCTAAAAAAATAATCAATAAAAAAACATGAAGGTTTAGAAAAATATAGTACTCAATATTCTTTTTAACCAAAAAAATATTCGTGTCAAAATCTTTTTTCAATTTAGAAATATAACCTATTTTCAATAATTGACGTTTTTATCAATAACTTATGATAGAATATAGCTATTGATTTTTTTTAAATGTAGAGAATTTTATCCTGCATAAAGTGCATTCATAATATAAAGAGCTCAGGGCTCTTCATATATTAAGAATATTAGTTCTAAATATTTAAAAATACGAAAATAATAATTTTCAAAATTGAAAACTGGCTATAAAAAAAAAGAAAATCGAAATTGACAAAAATAGACCATTGACCCCAACTGTGAAAGCAAAATGCAAAAAAATGATACATCTTTGGTTAAAATCGGTCGAGTGGATCATGAGATATCCGCGTATATGGACACATGCACACGCACACATATGCACGCACGCATGCACGCACGCACGCACATCCGTACGGACATTTTCTAAAAATAGAGTATTTCGATTCCAAATATGCTAAACAACATTCCTAACTAATTAAAAGATTATTCCAAATTAACATTGAAATACAATAAAAAAGTAAAAATGATGTATTATTGTTCTGAAAATTTCAACAAATAAATATGCTCAGTTAATCTAATTTTATAATTTTCTCACGGTAGGAGACGTCAAAATGTTTCAGAGGAGTTCTCAGTAAATATTTTTCTACACAAGATTCAGATAATTATTTCAAAAAGTATACAAGAATGTTAAGAAATCTTTTTGTTGGGATGTTGGTTGAGGATGAGGCGAAATAACGAGTCACACACTTTATAGTTTAATATAGCTGTTCGGTTTATTGAAGAAAAGGCTCTCTCTCTCTCTCTCTCTCTCTCTCTCTCTCGCACACACAGACAAGCATTATACATACGCGGGAAGCGCGCATACTTCTAACACTCCCTTCAGCGCTTTGCGCGTTCGCTTTACAAAATGAACTTAAAATCTAATTACATATAAAAATAAAATCTGTTTCTTAAATTTCTAACTGGTAGAATCTTCGCCGATTCATGGTTTAGTGCCTGAAATATACAATTGAATATTCATAATTAGTTTAATCAAATTCAAATGTAGATCAAATAATAAAGGTTTTGTTAATACATCCGCAATCTGTCGCTTTGAACTAACCAATTTACTTTCACTAACTTTCGCTCTACACATTCTCGTACATAGTTCTCTTTAATATCAGTCATATGTCTGAACTTACTACCACCGTTCGTTTTAGCACTCGCTTCTGCCGCTCTATTATCCCACCATAGTATAACGGGAGTAAAATCCCAGTTTAGAACTCTTTTAAGACAATTGTGTATAGATATCATTTCTTGACAACAATCGCTCATCGCTACAGATTCTGCCTGACAGGTAGATAGAGCAACATAATTTTGCTTCTTCGTTCGCCATGTAACAGTGTCATTAAACAGTTTTATTATGTAGCCGCTTGTAGTCTTGGCTCCCTTGCAGTCACCAAAACTTGCGTCAGAGTATCCTTGCATATCATTACTATCTCTATAGTAATTACGACTGTAAGACCTAGTACCTTTCAAATATCGAAGCATTCTCTCGACCATCTTCCAATCTTCCTCCTTCGGGTCAATTTGATGTCTGCTTAGAACGTTCACTCCAAACGCTATGTCAGGTCTGCTGGCATTCGCTAAGTACAGCAAGGGTCCTACGATTTCTCTGTACAATCTGTTATTTTGATTCTCTGCTCTCGCAAAGATGCTGTTTTCGTTCTCTATTTCACGTCCTATTCTTTCTTTATTGGATACTTGATTGGTCATCATTGGAGTTCTTTGAGGGTGATAATTTTCGTAGCCAAATCTTTTCAAGATTTTATCAATATATTTTTGTTGACTTAATTTTAATACTTTCGCTTCCTTGTCTCTTTCGATTTCCAATCCGAGATAATTTTTCGGCTCTCCAATATCACTCATTTCAAAGTCTTGGTTTAACTTTCGCTTGACTTCTTGAATTTTCTCACAATCATTTCCAGTGATTAAGATGTTATCAACATACAAAACCAGTATTAAAACTTCATTATTTTCATTCCATCTGAATAAGCAGGGCTCATCAAGATCGGGTGTCAAACCCATTTTTGCAGCCTTTTCCTTAAATTTTTCATTCCAGC
Organism: Torymus aiolomorphi; assembly: GCA_036365515.1. NCBI lineage: Eukaryota > Metazoa > Arthropoda > Insecta > Hymenoptera > Torymidae > Torymus > Torymus aiolomorphi. Next base: position 208,529,258 of record CM070873.1, on the reverse strand, counting down.
ATTTCGGACTCACTTTCAGACCGTACAATGCTTTCTCTAACTTACAAACCTTTCGCTTCCTTACTTCATTCGAGCATTCTATTCCTTCCGGAATTTCCATGTAAACTTCACTCTGAAGTTGTCCGTTCAAAAAGGCTGTTTTAACGTCCATTTGACAAATATGGAAATCACATTTGTTTGCTATAGCTAGTATAGTTCGTATAAGTGGTAGTCGAGACACTGGTGCATATGTCTTTTGAAGCTCATATTCATTGCGATCCTTAAAACCTCTTATTACAAGTCTAGCCTTCTATCGTACGCTGTTATCTGACTCTATCTTACGTTTTAACACCCACCTCGAATCGATTATGTTGGGTTTTCTGTTCTCACTGATTATCGAGGATCGGTCAACGAGCTTCCAGACTTGATTTTTGTTTAATGAGTCCAATTCGCTTTCTATAGCTTCTATCCATTCAAATCTATCAGGGTTATTTATAGCCTCTTTGTATGTAATAGGGTCACCGTTTATATTTGCCAACAACGCATGCGTATCATCGTCTGTAATTTGAATATCATCGTTCGCTTTGTTCTTTCGCGGTCTTCCTCTTCCTCTTTTCATTTCTTCTTTCGTTTCTACATATTCCGTTTCTTTCTCGAATTCTGTAAACCAGGTATATGAATCTATTTCAGTTTCAACCTTTTACCAGTGTTCAAGTTCCTCAGCCTTGTATTTATTGACAAATACCAATTTCTCATTGAATCTAACATCCCTACTTTCGTATAGCTTTCCTTCCTCTGGACTGAACAGGACGTAGCCAGTAGTTTTATAACCAACCAGAATCATTCGCTTTCCGATGGATCTGAATTTTGGTCCAGTCTTTCGCTGTATTTTCATGTACGCCAAACATCCGAAACGTTCTATTTGCGTCACATCAGTCTTGTATTCAGGCTTGAACACTTGAATGGGAATTTGCATATCTATGGAAGCATACGGAGTTCTGTTATATGCGTATATGGCTGCTCCTAGAGCTAAATCCCACATGTTTTCGGGTAATCCAGAATCATTTATTAACATTCGCACTTTCTTTTGTATCGTCTGATTAAACCTTTCTGCAACTCCATTATGCTGGGGTGTATCGGGACAGGCAAGTTGTAACTCTGCACCCAAGTTACTTAAAACCTTCGACATCTTACCGCCAGTGAATTCTGTCCCTTGATCGGATCTTAAATAGCACACTTTCGTATCTTTCCCTAACATATTTCGACCGCTATTGACAAAGGATTCGAAACAGAACGCAGTTTCGTATTTTGTATTCATAGGGTATGCCATGGCAAGGCGAGAATAGTCGTCTACAAACACTGAAATATACTTGTATTTCTTTGGATAAGTGATCGGACTTATCATTCCCATTGTGTCCGAGTGTACAATTTGCAAGGGCTCTGTCGCTCTAAGACGTGTTTGTTTAAATGGTAATCGATTTATTTTTGAGATTATGCATAGTTCACAATCAAGAATGGTATCGTCAAAGACTGTTTGTTTTAAATCTTCGATGTGAGAATACTTTCGTTGTAATGCCTTTAAATAGTTTAGTGAAGCATGACCCATTCTTGCGTGCCACAATATAGCCTCGCTGTAGGTAGAAGGTTCATTCTGGGTTTCAGCGAAATTATCATGATTTTCTTTTCGTTCACTCATTTCCATTTCGCTAAATCATTTAGCTTTCTATTTAACACAGTATTTTCAAAATCGCCGTTTGCTATATTTTTATTATTCTTACTCTCAGTCTTATTTTTACTTTCGTCATCCCTTTCGTTTTCTTCCACGGTTTCTGTATTTATCTGATTTTTCATATGTCTGGTAGTCACACACGCTACAATTTTGCCATCCAATTGATCCCTTACGGTATTTTCATTATTTACTTTCAATTCTATTATCCAATACGGTCTCTTATATATACCAGATATAAATGATTCATTCGATACTGGATCATAAATATCTATTTTCTTATTATCCAAATAAATACTTAAACCTCTATCGGCAAACTTTCGGAATGACAATAAATTACACAGGCCCACAAAAAAAAAAATCTGTCGGTTCTGGGATGGAGACTATACTTTTCTTTTGTATTTTTTCCCGCTGAATCCGAATCAGGGGTTAAAAGTAGGGGGTTGGCAGTATATTTTGAACATAACCTCAAAAACCTGTCGAAAAGCCGTGTTTCTGTAGAAAAACTTGAGAATAAAAAAAAACATTGTTTCCGTCACATCAAAAATACTTTATTTTTATGTATTTTGGCTTGCTGAATCCAAATTTGTTATGGAAAAAGAGGTTTGACAGCCGAGTTTCGGAAATAACTTCAAAGAACGGTCGAAAAGTCGTGTTTCTGTGGAAAAACTTGAGAAGAAAAAAAAAACATTGTTTCCATCACATTAAAAACACTTCACTTTTTATGTATTTTGGCTTGCTGAATCCAAATTTGTTATGGAAAAAGAGGTTTGACCGCCGAGTTTCGGAGATAACCTGAAGAAAATGTCGAAAAGCCGTGTTTCTGTGGAAAAACTTGAGAAGAAAAAAAAACATTGTTTCCATCACATCAAAAACACTTTCTTTTTATGTATTTTGGCTTTCTGAATCCGAATTTGTTATGGAAAAAGAGATTTGACCGCCTAATTTCGGAGATAACCTCAAAAAACTACTCAGTCAATTTGCACAAGAACTAAATTGGATTACGCTTGCGTATACGCTTGTCATCGAACGACCTATGCAAAGGATTTCTACGCCGCTTTTTGTTATTAGATTGTACATCTCTTTTTGGCATCCAGCAATAGTCCCCCATCATCTTCACGCCATATTTTCCTTGCCACCTACGTTCAAATTTCTTCATATCCTGATGAAATCTTTCACCACGCTCTTCACTGTAGTCACCTAGGTCTGGTGGAAATTCATCAATGTGCGAATCGAGAAAGTGGAGTTTTAAATTCATTAAGCAACCTAATTTTTTGATGTTTTGTACCATAGTTTCTACGATGCTCTTATAGTTCTCATCTTTATTGTTACCAAGAAACTTTGTTGCAACATTTTTGAAGCTCAACCAGGCTGCCTTCTCGGTATCATTCATACTTTTGACGAATTCTTCGTTCCTGAACATTTTGCGAATTTGAGGTCCGTCAAAGATACCTTCCTTCAATTTAACCAGAGTTATATTCGTAAAGATGGTTTCTAAGTATTTGAAGCATCGCCCTTCTTTATCGAGAGCTTTAACAAATTGTTTTATCAGCCCTAATTTGATATGTAAAGGAGGTAAAAGGATTTTGCTAGGATCGACAAGAGGACGATTGATGACATTGCTGGAACCTGGAGTAAGTGATGGCCTCGCTGGTCATACCTTTGTATTATAGTGTTTTGCTCTATCTCGACTGTCAAACATGCATAAATAGCATGGGTACTTGGTAAAACCTGATTGTTGACCTAGTATCATGGACAATATTTTCAGGTCTCCGCAAATTAACCATTCGTGCTCACTATACTTTATTTTATTTAAAAGTTTTTCGATGTTACAGTATTCTTCTTTGAGTACAGTTGAATGAGCCAATGGTAACGGAGCATACACGTTCGTATTGTGAAGAAGAACTGCCTTCAGGCTTCGCTTGGATGAATCGATGAATAACCTCCATTCTTTTGACTTGTATAAATTTGGTTTGAACTTATTAATAAGTCCGCTGTCCTGTGGACTGGAGGTAAAAGTAAAATAAAGTTTCTGAAACCAGCTATTTGGAAAAAACTATTAGATAAAAGTGACTGTTACTTTTGCATGACAAATGTAACTGGGGTAAGTAAGGTGCGACCAGATAAAATATTGTATGCGACAGTTTCTAGTGTCGTTCGTCCACAGAAGCAAATAGACGAAAGTTTGATAGATGAGGCTTCACGAGACAGCTTTATACAAGGAATGGATGGTATGCAAGTTGTTTGTGGTACAGAAGAAGACGTAGAAAATCTTAACCAGCATACAGACGACGATACTGACGAAAATGAATCATTGACGGAAGCAGAAAGTGAATTCGTCGAAAGTGAAGAAGAACTGTCTTCGGGCAGTGATGAGGAGTATGTTCCCATTGGTAAAGAGAAAAGTCAAAAAAAGAGCTCTCAAGCTCAACTTAATGACATGTTTAGGAATGCTGGATTAGCAAAAGACGCAGCTGAATTAATGACTTCACAATTAAAGTCTTACAATGTATTAGAAAAGGACGTAAACGTCAAATTTTATCGAAACCGAGAAGAAGCGTTTCGAACATACTTCACTGGCGAATCTGATCTAGTGTACTGCACAGATGTACGAGGACTTATTAATGAGTTCAAACCAAATTTATACAAGCCAGAAGAATGGAGGTTATTCACCTATTCATCCAAGCGAAGCCTGAAGGCAGTTCTTCTTCACAATACGAACGTATATGCTCCGTTACCATTGGCTCATTCAACTGTACTCAAAAAAAGAATACTGTAACATCGAAAAGGTTTTAAATAATATAAAGTATAGTGAGCACGAATGGTTAATTTGCGGAGACCTGAAAATATTGTCCATGATACTAGGTCAACAATCATCAATATCAGGTTTTACCAAGTACCCATGCTATTTATGCATGTTTGACAGTCGAGATAGAACAAAACACTATAATACAAAAGTGTGGCCAGCGAGGCCATCACTATCTCCAGGTTCCAGCAATGTTATCAATCGTCCTCTTGTCGATCCTAGCAAAATCCTTTTACCTCCTTTACATATCAAATTAGGGCTGGTGAAACAATTTGTTAAAGCTCTCGATAAAGAAGGGCGATGCTTCAAATACTTAGAAACCATCTTTACGAATATAACTCTGGTTAAATTGAAGGAAGGTATCTTTGACGGACCTCAAATTCGCAAAATGTTCAGGAACGAAGAATTCGTCAAAAGTATAAATGATACCGAGAAGGCAGCCTGGTTGAGCTTCAAAGATGTTGCAACAACATTTCTTGGTAACAATAAAGATGATAACTATAAGAGTATCGTAGAAAGTATGGTACCATAACTTCAAAAAATTAGGTTGCTTAATGAATTTAAAACTCCACTTTCTCGATTCGCACATTGATGAATTTCCACCAGACCTAGGTGACTACAGTGAAGAGTATGGTGAAAGATTTCATCAGGATATGAAGGAATTTGAACGTAGGTAGCAAGAAAAATATGGCGTGAAGATAACGGGGGACTATTACTGGATGCTAAAAAGAGATGTACAATCTAATAACAAAAAGCGGCGTAGAAATCCTTTGCATAGGTCGTTCGGTGACAAGCGTATACGCAAGTGTAAGCCAATTTAGTTCTTGTGCAAATTGACTGAGTAGTTTTTTGAGGTTATCTCCGAAACTCGGCTGTCAAACCTCTTTTTCCATAACAAATTTGGATTCAGCAAGCCAAAATACATAAAAATAAAGTATTTTTGATATGATGGAAACAATGCTTTTTTTTTTTATTCTCAAGTTTTTCCACAGAAACACGGCTTTTCGACAGTTTTTTGAGGTTATGTTCAAAATTTGCGGCCATCTCCCTACTTTAACGCCGGATTCGGATTCAGCGGGAAAAAATACAAAAGAAAAGTATAGTCTCCATCTCAGAACCGACAGATTGTTTTTTTGTGGGCCTGTGTGATCAGACAAATTCTCAGCACATAACTTTTTCCAAATTAATTAATTTGTCTATTTCCGAATAACCCTCATTTGACCTTCTCTCTCCGATCTTAAATTAGCATACTCATTTTTATTGGCGCATTTCATTTCTTTTGCTTGTTTATTAAAAGTTTTAAATATGAGCCTCGAATTCGTTTAATGTTCAGTAGCACCTGTGTCTGCTAAAAATTCGGTCAGTAAAACATTCTCATTTTTCTTTCTTTCTATATTCGTAACATTAAGAGCACTATTTTTCTCTATCTCTAACTTTCGCTTTATACCTTTACTCTCTGTTACTGAGTACTCACTTTTTCTTTGTTGTTGTTATCATTGGGATTTTTCGGTCTCTGGCCTCCTCTACCTCGTCCGCCTCTGCCTCTATTCGATCTTCCATTCCTTCCTTTGTTAGTATTATATCGATCTTGCCTATCGCTATTACAGTTGCTCTCGAAGTTATTTGGTCTATGTCTTTTAGCGTTATTATCGTATTGCCTATCATTCTTTCGCTTAGTGCCCCTACTTTCCCTTCTATTTCTATTATAATTTGGAAAGCGTTACTTTCGTACCTTTGTTGCGAGTTCTTCCGACCGTCCTTCGCCAGTCTTTGGGGACATTGGGCAGCGATGTGATTGGTGAGTTGCTTGCACTCAAAGCAGACTCTCAATCCTGTGCCGGCATGTGGGCAGTTCCTTCCCAAGTGTCCAAAGTCGTCGCAGTTAAAACACTTGGAAGGTGTGGGATTCACCTCAAGATTTGCTACCATTGCTGTTATTTGTCCTTTCGCTTCTTTCGCTTGGTTTCTTACGCTCTCAATCTGTAATACAAGCATTTTTGTTTGATCAAAACTGAGGTGTTTATCTGTTGTACTCCTCATCACGAAGTCAACACCTTGTATTTTATTATTTGATCCAACCACAGCGTTATAAAATGCATCTCGTATTTCATCGGCAGACAAAATTTGAATTCCTGACAAATTGTTATAATTACGAATGCGACGTCAAATTAAAATTTTTCCTTTATTTCTTTCTCTTTTGGTCATATTCTTTTTGATTTCGAGAACTCTTAAATAAAAGTATACCTAAATGTTACTCGCAATTACGTCATCATCCGATCGTCGGATGATGCCTCAATCTACTAGTTTTAATTAATTGATTGTTTACACAGTTGTGTATACCGTCTGATGGAGACGTTCAAAATACATTTTTTAGCACGCGCTATCGCGCGATGCGTATAGCTCTATCAGAGGGTAAACACACGTGTTCTTTTTTTTGTAATATTTAGTATAAAAGGGCTTACAAAATGCTCCTCACTGCTCAACAGTCCAAGATAGTCCCAGACACGCGACTCAGCTCAGGCCCGAGACCCCTCGTTAAAGGTCTACCGACGGAACAGTAGTCCGCAATACGCGACTCCCGCTAGGTAAATAATTCTATAAATTATCTTTCATAAAAGACGCTTGCTACGAGTAGACGAAAGTCAACTCAAGTGCAGCTCCTGGTCAAAATATATTGTAAGGGTGCCAGCTGCACCTCGGCTTTTACTTACATAAATTTGTACCAGACTCCCTCACCTAAAGGGATCGTCAGTTTAGCTTCTACTCTCGCCGAGTACAGTCCAAATATTTCACATAAGTGTCGTGTATATCTAAATTCAGTGAAATAATAAAATCAATTTTTCCAAACGACAAATCGTATTTAACTAGTTCTCCACCGCTTCTCGCTCCAACTATAAAAACCTTGTAATATACCAATCAACTGAAGGAAGGATGCAGATAAGAAAGGTAAGAATCATATTACTTATCCTTAACATTTTTCCGCCAAAACGATTTTCGAGTCGTTCGACAAACACCACCCTCTTGACGCCTTCTCGCCACGCTATTCAATTCTCGTCAGCGCAAACCGCTCAGCGTTGAACGAGACTGTCACATCTTCCGCGTTAAAGTTTATTTCACAATTTTAATTTAACAAAGGAAATTCTGAATTAGCGACACGCGAACGTGACAGTTAATAAAAACTGGTGCCCATCGGTGGGATTTATCTCGAACGGAAAACCTTATTTCTTTTATTAATTGTCTTATAATACTTGATACATTTTTTTTTCTGTTGTTTTCTCTTTTTTCCTATCGTATTATAACAGCTAATAAAAACTAGTGTGCAACAGTGAGATTTTATTTTAAAGTTTTTCTCTCTACATCAATTAAAAATATATGATACAATAATTTTATGTCTGAAAATTTTATAAGAAAAATTCAACATTCATATACTTTACGATTCTTTGGAAAGTAATTTTCGCCGTGTTCGCGTGCCGTCAGATCGTGTCAATCTCCCACAAAACTTATATCTTATATAATTATACATGCAATATATTTATTCATATACATTGTGCATGCACATGTTATAAATTAACTATTAATATATTTATATATACACACACATATTTTCATAAAAATTTATAACATATTAAAGTGAACAATCTTTGCCGTCGGATCATACAGCAAACGCGCCGCGAGTGGAAAGTGTAAAATCAAACATATAAACATTTTAACTTATACTAAAAATATCAGTTTCTTAAAAACTAACTTAAAAACTGAATGAAATATAAAATTAATAACTAAATCAAAATCTTATTTAAATTCTAAAAACCTATTTAAAATATTTAATAATTCAAAAATTAAGTTAAAATTCTGTTTAAAACAAAAAAAAAGGTAATAAATAAATAAATAGACTTTCACTTACTTAAACTCAAAAATCAAAGGGACTAAATATTTTGACCTGACCTTTCGATCTGGATCGTGTACACAATAGGAAACGGCCAGGTGCGAAAGTCACCTACAACTTTCGCCTTTCCATTATAAATCATTCAGGTAAAATTGCACTAAATCAAAGGGATTTTCGAAGAATTAACATAACCCAAAATATTTGAAATTTAAAGAAAGTTCTCTTCTCTGGAGTCACTAACTACTCCAAGAATAAATTAAAACATTATTTTATCGCGAATAAATAAAATTATTTAAATTTTCTTTACAAACACTCTATCAAAATTATTGTCATGCGAAACGGATAGCTAAAAGAAACAAATATTATAGAAACATATAATAAATATTATTAATAATAATATTAATAAATGGGAATGTGCATAAACTGGAAGTTAATCACATCACCTAAATATAAGTAAATTATTGTGCGTCGACTAAAAGCCAACCGCAATTAATAATAATTTTTTTTATGTGTGACATCATTGTTTCATTTTTCGGTCTATGAGATAAAAAAATTTAACTTTGATACAAAGAGGAAAAGAGATACAAAAAGTTACCGATAAATAATAAATAATGATATAAAGAATTATTATAAATAAGGAAAAAGAATACAAGAAGATTGAATAAAACAAAAAAACTAATAGATAAGATTAACAAATAAATTAATTGGGAAAAATTCGCCAAGATGGCGTCGGAAGGCGGGCTGCCTTCCGAAGAGCCTCCTGATAAAAATCTAGAATTAGTGTATAAATGCCACCCAAAAAGGAAAGTGTCACTTGTAGTTTGCATAGTGTGCGAAAACGTGTACCATAAAAGTGATTATGAAAAGTGTAAAGACAAAAAATATATAAGTAATCTATTAGTGATATGTCCAGACCACGTGGAGCTTAATATAACCTTAAAAAATCAAGAAACTAAACTCTGTGAAGCAGCTAAAATATTAATTGCGCAAATTAAAAGTGAAAAGGAGGAACAAATAAAACATAAAATATTGAATGAAATATCTATTATCTCTGATAGTGTACATAAATCAGTAGATAATGAAAAACTACTAAACGTTACGATGCTAACTGAAAATGCTGAACTGGAAAATTAACATCAAATTGAAATTCAACTACTAAGACAATTAAATCAAGAACTAATGGAAAAAAACGACATATTGAAGCAATTAATAAAAAAGGATAAAAATGACCAGGAGATGGAAATAAAGCAACATAACCAAAAAACATATGCAGAAGTAGCAACTAACAAACTAGCAATTAAAAACAAAAGAATACCGAAAATAATTGTGAAAAATCTTAAAAAGGACACATGACTTTAAGAAAAAGGTATGTGACGTTTTAATAAAAGAAAAAGATATACAGATGAAACAACTAAAAGTAGTGAACGACAATGAAATTGAGATTAAAAGTATGAATGAAAAAAGTGCTAAAGTAACAATTGAATTACTCTCAAAAAACTATCTAACAATTATAAAACATTTATTGAAAAAATTGAATCCCCGAAGATGAAAATAGTTGGTGTAGACAACTATACTAATATGAATATAGAAGAGCTGGAAGAGGACTTAAATAAAAGAAATTTTATTGGATATCAAGATAAGTGTAAGATACTAAATATAGACAAAAATAAGATTACAAACAAGACAACCATAATAATTGAAGTTCCAAGAGAGCTATATAAACATATTAGTGACAATCAAAATAGAATCTTCATTGGATATCAAAGCTGTAAGGTATGGGATTTAATAAACATCAAGCCCTGCTTAAACTGTGGAAGATTTGGACATAACACATTGTAATGCAAAAACACTCTATGCTGCTTAAAATGTGCAGGTCCGCATAAGACTTTGCAATGTGATAATAACCCATCCAACATTACATGTGTCAATTGTTTTTACAGCAACTCGAAATATAACACAAATTTCGAGGTTAAACATATGGCCAATGACACAGAGAAATGTACAATATTTAAGAATAAGCTCAATAGATATATAGATATGACTGATTATTCGATAAGACCTACTATACCAAGATACTTAGGTAAAGTAGGAAACAGCAATGAAGCCACTACGATGACCAGCTCGACTAGCGCAACTATGCTGACTTCGCCGTCTAGAGACAACTGGACTAGCGCAACTTTGCTGACTTCGCCGTATAGAGCCAGCACCGCATCTCTAACACATACGACACCAAGGAAACAGCAAACTACATAATGGAGCAACACGTCGATCTCATTGAAGAATTGCAAAAAGAAGTAATACAAGAAGAAACGTCATTTCTTGATCTTAAAACTCTCAATAAAAATATAAATAAAAAAGATAGTTTGATATTACAGGTCAATATTAGAAGTCTAAATCACAATTATACGAAATTGAATATTCTTATTAAGAGCTTGAAGATCAAACCATATATAATTGTATGTACAGAAACATGGAATTTACCCAATCCTCACTTTTTTGCAATACAGGGATATAAATTGTACTACAATAACGGTAACTTAAATCAAAATGATGGTGTCGTTGTACATATAAAAGATTGTGTATCAGAAATTACTGAAATAATCGAAATTGGTAGACTCAAAGTATTAAACTCACGAATAAGTCTAAATAACAACAGTAATCTTGAAATTTTCGCATTATATCGATGCCATGATTTACCGCGCCTTGAATTTATTTTGAATGTAAAATCATTTATCGATAGCAAAAGAAATATAAAAAATCACCTGATTATTGGTGATTTTAACATCAATATTATGAAAGATGATGAATATAGCTTAGAATTATTAGACAATATGATGGAAAAGGGTTTCTTCCCGGGTTTTATACATACAACTAGACCAAATGATAGTGGCGGAAGCGGTACATGCATTGACAACATGTACATAAAAGCTGCATCTATAGACGCTAACACTTTTAAACTTTCGATTCCTTTTACTGATCATTATCCACTTTTCTTGAAATTGAATAAGCCACCAAAATTAAAACAAGAAAATATCCAGTATCACTATAATTACTATAAACTTTCAAGTATAGCCATTACAAAAAATTGGAATGTTATAGAGGCAATGCATGATCCTGATGAAGCTACTGCATTCTTGATAACTGAAATACAAGACTGTTTAGAAAAGTCTAAAGAAGCGCATAAAACAAAAAATAACAAGAGATATCCAAGGAAGGATTGGATATCTAAAGCAATAATGATCTCGTGTGAAAAGAAAGAACAACTATATATTAAAATGCGCAATGAACCAAATAATAATCTAATAAAATTAGAATATAAGAATTACACAAAGAGGCTAGACAAAGTTATTAAAGAGGCAAAAATAAAACATGAAAGAAATTTAATTAAGAACAATATCAATAATACCAAGCAACTTTGGAAATACATAAACAAAAAAATGGGAACCAACTTCAAAAAGAATAACACAATAAATAAGATCATTTTAAATAACAATTGCACAATAGAGGATCAGACGCAAATTGCCAATCATATGAATTCGTACTTTTGTAGAATTGGAAAAGATCTAACTAACACCATTGTAAAACCCCAGGGTAAGCATTTACAATTACCAGCAATGAACATGAATACAATTTACATTAAACCGACTAATAACGAGGAAATTCTTCAAATAATTGATAATATGAAAATAAAAAATGGTGGGGTAGATAACATTACTACCAAAACACTAAAAATACTATCATATCAAATTGTTAATCCACTAACACATATATTTAATCTTTGTATTGAAAAATCAACATGGCCTCAAGCGCTTAAAACAGCTGAGGTAGTTCCTATTTTTAAATCGGGTAGTAAAATGGATACATCAAACTATAGACCGATATCTCTAATTTCTAACGTAGCAAAGATATTTGAAAAAATTGTATATGTTCGTTTACAATCATTTTTGGACACTAATAATTTGTTAGCGCAGAATCAATTTGGATTTATAAAAAAGAAAGGTACCAAAGATGCTCTTAGTTACTTAATGAACATAATCTATAAGAAATTAGACAAAAGTAAACCAATAGCTATTGCATTTTTAGATCTAGCAAAAGCTTTTGATACTGTCAACCATGCTATTCTTTTAGACAAATTATATAATTATGGAATAAGAGGTAAAGCGCATGCACTTATATCTAACTATCTTAGTAACAGAAAACAAAAAGTAAGAATAGGAACAACTGAAAGCTATTATGAAACGATAACTACAGGTGTGCCGCAAGGTACTATACTAGGGCCACTCTTATTCATAATTTACGTAAACGATTTACTAACAAACAGAACAGATAGTACCGTCTCATATGCGGATGATACAGCTATTATTTCAACAGATGATAACTGGGAGAAAGTGGAAAATAAAATGAACAATCTTAGAAGATATAAATATCTGGCTAGCACTTAACAAACTATCACTAAATATAAAGAAAACTGTGTACATAACTTTTGGTAACTATTGTGATAGTGTTCCCGAAGATATGAACATACGCATACAGGGTACTAAATTGAGCAGGGTAGAATACTGTAAATATCTAGGTATAATTATTGATTATAGGCTAAAGTGGGATAAACATATTGAATATATAATAAAAAAAACTAAATATATAATATATATACTGTACAAGTTATCAACATATATGCAATCTGACACACTTAAGACAATATATTATGCATTTTTTCATAGTGTCATTAGCTATAGAAATATTGCATGGGATGGTGCATATAAAAACAACTTAAAATTACTACAAAACATCCAAAATAGGATTTTAAAAATTATAAACAAAAATATTTTCAATCGAGACAATCCCTTGAATCTAAAACAAATTTTTGCTTACGAATGTGTAACGTATCATTATAATGAACTTAAGAATTTATACTCAACATCGACTAGCAAAACTAGAAATAAACTTATAATACCACCAAAGTGTTCGAAAACTGTTAGTGATAAAGATAACTATGTCAGAGCGATACTATTTAATTGTCTTCCGATATTTAATTGTCTTCCGAAATCTAATCCAAATCTTAAAGTTCTAGATATCGCAAAAAATTATAATAAGAAAAAGCTAAAAATTTGGATTGGTACTAATATATTCTAGAATTTAAACAAAGAAAAAAAAATAAATTAAATAAATAAATAAATAAAAATTTAACCTTCCAGTGTGGGTGAGATAATCAATGTGGACCAAATATATTATTTATAGTGGAATCTTTGATTTCATGCCTAGTTTATAAGTTACTTAAGTTTTTTTAGTTTTAAGTACACCGGACCTATGTACAGGTAGCTATGTCTACCTCTATAGGATGTTTGCTGCTTCAGACATGTAACCATGTCCTGAAGTAAGCAATAACATGTAATACAACATGTACTACTTTGGTTTAAATAAATAAATAAATATAACCCAAAATATGAGAAATTTTAATACGAAAATTGAATAATATGAAATGAAATAAAAACGCAAAAGTGAAATAAATAAAAGAAATTAAAGCGCAAAAGCTAAATAAAGAAATAAATTAAAATACGCAAAAGCGAAATTAAATATGAAAGACGAATAAAGTCAAAAATAAGATATTACTGTGAAACGAGATAAAATATTAAACGGGAATGTGTGTGAACTAGAAGCTCAATACATCGCCTGCATAGAAACGAATACTTGTGCGCGGACTTAGAGTTAACCACTCGTTTCGGATTAAGGAAAATACTTTTCGCCTAAGCAGTGTGTTGACTGAGAGTCGATCACTGCTTAAATAATCAAAGAATAATAAAACCAATTTAAAATAAATCAATAAATAAAAATCAAATTAATGAAACAACAATTTAACGAAAAGGAGAAACTCTCTCCCCATAAAAAGAAAACCTTTATATCTTAAGTTTTAGAAAAATAAAATTAATCAACAGAATACATATAGACATATATTTGTTCAAATAAAACCACATTGAACTAAAAGAATATAACTAAGTACGAACACTTTCGATATTACTAATAACTCTGATTAATTACTAAAAACTAATAAACTTATTACAAACCAAAACAACATATTCATTAACTTTAAATAAATAAACGTGCCATTTTTATCAAATTTGTATCTACTTTAACTATAATAACCTTCTTGACTAAACTCAGAATTTTTTTTTTATATACATACTCTCTTCTTGCTTACTTGTCGACGCGGATTAAAAAGATCAATTGTTTTAACAAAAGGGATTGAAGGAATCACCATCTTGCAAGGTCACTACCATTTCATTAGAACTCGCTTTACTGGCGAGGATACGAGTACGCTTTACTGGCGGATTCAAGGGAACTCATTATTTATTAGAACTCGCTTTACTGGCGAGGATACGAACTCGCTTTACTGGCGAATTCGAGGGAAAAACATCTGCTATTAGTGACTTAGGGACGCTTGCACCGGCGGCCCTTGATGCAAAGGTGATCCTTTCTTTAAAAAAAATTTGTTTTTCTCAAAAGCTAACGAAAACTATTTCGGATAAATGACAAAAGATAGTAAAAAGAGAGGCGGAAATAAGAAACAAGCTAAAAGAGCTGCGCTCTTGGCAGGCATTCCCCCTGCAAATATAGATTTATACATCGAAATTGAAGAATTAAACGACTTATTAGAAAATAACAAACAAACTGAAACCGAAGAAGAGAAACGTAAATTCAATCAAATAGTAGATTACCTAATTTCACGTTAACAATAAGGTTACCAAGCCTTCAATTTAAAACTTTGCAAAAAATTTTTCGTTTTAATTCACAACAATTTTTTTTCTTTTCTTTTGGCTATTAACTGATTCTGTGAGATTTTGACTTGACATCTATCAACCTCCCTCCAAACGGATTCGTCAGGTGCAGCACAGTTGCACTCGAATCTTCCTCAACACAGATTCGTAAGGTGCGGCACTTTCGCACTCGAATCTTCCTCAATACAGAGTTGTCAGGTGCAGCACAGTTGCACTCACCTCTGTTCCTTTCCCATCCCAAATCCAGATAGATGCCACGACAAAGACGAGCAGGAAGAAAATACCAATTACGGAAAATCTAAGCCCAACTTTTAGAACCTTTAGTAAATCACAGACATTACTACGAAAAACCAAAACAAATATTAATACCTTTAAACAACAGAGAAGGACTATACAGTACACATACAGCACATTAAAACCAATAAAAAAAAAAAAGAGAGAGAAACAACAGTTCAGACAACTAACTATTTAATTAGTAAGCATTTTAGTTTACAAACAAAATTTTTTTTTCTAATAGTTATAAATAAATATCTTACTTTAAGGGTAAATAAATGACGATTAATTAATAATAAATAAATCAATCAATAAATAATTAAATAAATAAATAAATAAATAAATAAATAAATAAATAAATAAATAAATAAATAAATAAATAAATAAATAAATAAATAATTAAATAAATAAATAAATAAATAATTAAATAAATAATTAAATAAATAAATAATTCATTAAATAATATCAAAAAGATATCTACTAATAATATTCATTTTTTAATCCAATTTTTCATAAGAATTAGCGATCTCTTGTATTAAACCGCTATTCACGAGAGAAACATCGACTTGCCATAATACCTAACTATTTAACTTACAATTAGTGTGATTAAAGTTTTCGTCTTTTGACAAAACTGCTAAGGGACATGTTTAATAAATAGAATAAATAAAATAAAATTATTGACAATAAATTATTTAATTAAAAACATTAAACCATGATCTATTAATAAAAATTAATACATTTTTTTTTAACGTAAAACCAAAAAACATTCTACGAAAGTATAAAATAAGGCAAGTATAGACGTTTTTTCTGTATGTACAATGTATAATAATAATATTTATGTTTTTTTAAAAGAAATCAAATAAATACCAGTGAAAAAGTCTTTTACTTCTTTGAGTCATTGTATGCTGAACAAATTATATGTAAGTAAGTACATTCAAATTGTTCATTGCAAATCAAACAAATGAAAGTTGTGAAATCAATTATCGATAGTCAAGTAATGCAAACAACTCTCGGAAACAACTGTATGACTATTCTCAGAAATGTACTAAAATTTTTTCATCCTTCTATACAAATTAAACACAAGAAAGTACTGAAATCAATTTATTGTAGTCAAGTACCCATAAGTTAACTTGACTGAATAATACAACTTTTCGTAACTACTTAAAAATATTCAGTCAGCGGGCATAAAGTACTACTTAACGCCTAACAGGCGTAATAGCTCCCATACTCCTACCAAACTTTATAGAACCTACGCACTTTACGCCCGTGTGGGCGAAAATTATTTTAATTATATAACTACTATGCCTTCTTTTTATTTCTCAAATTCATAAGAATTTTATAAGATATTTACGAAAAGTCAAAGCCTATTTAAAAAAATTACATAGTTACCACCACATCTCCATTTTTCATTGATCTTTCTCAATTTTGAAATTTCTATAATATTACGCATCTTGGGAGGACAATAGAGGTCTATAGAGCTGCTCTAGCAGAGGTGGTCCTACAATCTCCCATACATACTTGGCGGGCCTGACGGTTTGCAGTTTAAGGTTTAGACATGGTCATTTTCATATAAATATTCATATATTTAAAGATCAGATAAAATGTATAAATGGGTTGCTTCTACATATTAAGTAGGGCTCAGTATTGAATTTATTACTCTGTTTTTGAATAGAAAGTGCAAACCCGCATGAAAATATCATATGAGATCTCACATGAGAATATTGGACATCAGATCTCATTTGGGAATATCGGACATCAGATCTCATAGAGAATATCGGGCATCAGATCTCATTTGAGATCCCATAATATGTAAATTGCAGATGACATATGATACACACATATGATATCTCATATGAGATCTCATATGATATTTACACGACGAAAAAGAATAAAAAATAGGTAGCTTACAAAATGGTTAATAAAATCTAAAGCACTTTTGAGTAGACAATAAATTTATATGCATTTTTTATCCCATTCCCGTTTAAAAAAGACGGACACAAGGAAAAATATTTTCGGTAATGAAAGTAAATCATGAGATTCTGCACATGTAGGGCTATTATATTTAAACGGTATCAATTAAAAATTAGAGCCAATG
Source organism: Torymus aiolomorphi (assembly GCA_036365515.1). Lineage (NCBI taxonomy): Eukaryota > Metazoa > Arthropoda > Insecta > Hymenoptera > Torymidae > Torymus > Torymus aiolomorphi. The sequence continues at coordinate 208,511,723 of CM070873.1, read as the reverse complement.
TAATAATTTATAATGGGCTTATAGGTATAAACAATGTTAATGAATTTATGTAAAAATTTAGTATTCTACATTTACAAAGCCCACCAGTAAACTGGAAACCGTCGGGCCCTCCAAGTACCCTATTGAAAAATATCGCGCGATTATCGTGCGATAAATCGCGCGAATAATCGCGCGATGATCGTGCCAGTTTATCGACCATTTTCTGGCGCGATAATCGTGCGATAATCGCGCGAGTTAACCGAAATTCAACATTAAAAAATAAGTTTTATTTCCACAGCTGTGTACGTGCTTGCGTAATTGACAAACATTATGACTGTAAATGTATCAGTGCGTAACTGCAGTGTTAATGTACACCCGAGGGAAGTTAATTCTTTCCGAACGTGCCGGGTGAATTCAAAATCTTGGAATCCCATTGGACTATTCAAGTGTTATTAATCGCGCGATTAATCGGAAAATTTTTATAAAAACAATTACACCAAAAATATGTATAAAAATTACTTTTAATAAGAACGAATTACTTTCAAAAGTTATAGATTATACTGAAAAAATTTAGCTGATTTCAGCTGGACATCATGCCAAAACGTCACCTGATTATCAGGTGATTAGCACCTAAAAATCATGTTGATATTATCTCTTAAATAACATTGTTTTTACATTTTGCTATGAAAAATCGAGTTTTTCTCGCAGTCAAAGCAATTAATTAAATTTTTAAACTTTTATCTATGACTAACATATGTATTATAACCATGCCCACATAAAAATATTTCGTAAGTTCTTACGTGAGAACTTACGTAAGCTCTCATCACTCGGTGTGCGAATAAGTAAATTAAAAATTAAAAAATAAAGACATGTAACATACATGTATATTGGAATAATATTATCATAAATGATATTGTTCTTAATGTGGAGAAAGGATAAATGATGTTTAATGAGCCACGTGCTCGCGCTACTCGACACCGACCCGTGATATAGCAAATTTACACGAGGTCGGAGCCGAGCGCGCCCACGTGTACTTCGATATTAGCTGCTACCATGAACAGTTGCGACGACGTCGGCCACACTACAAGGAGGCGAAATCTTGACGATGATATTGATATTAAAAGAACAGAGAAGATATTTCACATGGGGTCAGCAGATCAAATTTTTGAATCCTTTAGGCTTTGTGAGTTATAACTATAATAATTTTTATTCAACAAAAATGTTTCTGATTCTTTATTACAAACTATTTAAAATGTGTGCAGGAACAATATTGGTAAACCGTCTTGAAAAGAATTCTATATTTTTTAAATATCAATATAAACCAATAATTGGTATTTTTGTCAACCCGCTGGATTTCAGATCATAATATTATTCATATATCTCATGTTATGGATCTTGCCGCTAAAGTTGCTCAAAGCATGAAAAATCCATTAAACATCTATTTTCAACAATATTTTCAACAGACTTATAAGTAATAACACTTATATTTACTTTCCTAAATTTCCAATGGGAGCCATTTACACTGTTAATAAACTCTCTTTCTAATCTTCATATCTATTCCAAATTCAATTTCATAAGTAATCTATTATTATATGTGCAAAAGCCAAAAGTAAATTAATATGTAAAAAAGTTGCAATCAAAGTAGTTGAAAAACGATTTAGCAATTGTATACTCCAATGCGCAGACAAATACTTCTTACTCATTAATTTTCAAATACAATATGGTGTTCTTAGTAAGTCTTCGCTTCATGTGAAATTTCATAAATTATGTAAATTACAATCTTATAAATCATTAAGATCCATAATCCAATTATTTAATTGTAATTTACACTGAATAGTTTATGAAATTTCATGATGCGAAGGTTTAATAAGAAAACCATATTTTACTTGAAAATTATTGAGTAAGTTCTTGTCTGGGCATTGAAATATACAATTGCTAAATTATTTTTCAACTACGTTGTTTGCAACTTTTTTACATAGTAATTTACTTTTAGCTTTGGCACACATAATAATAGATTACTTATAAAATTCTGTTTCGAGTAGATATCAAGAATACATGTAGAGTTTATTAACAGTGTAAGCGGCTTCCATTGAAAATGTAGGAAAGTAAATATAAATTTTATTACTTACAAGCCTTTCAAAAATATTATTGAAAATAGATATTTAATGTATTTTTCATTTTATGACAATATTCAGCAACAAAATCCTCAAACTATGCAAATGGATCATAAAATAAATATAAACATATTCTACAAATAAAAAGCAAATTTTTTCCCAATGCTACAAATTACAAGCCACATTTTTAGCCAAAGCTAAAAGTAAATTAGTATAAAAAAGTTGCAATCAAAGTAGTTGAAAAACAATTTAGCAATTGTATACTCCATTACGCAGACAAATATTTCTTACTCAATAATTTTCAAATAAAATATGGTGCTCTTATTAAGCATTCGCTTCATGTGAAAATTCATAAATTATGTAATTTACAATCTTACAAATCATTAAGATCCATAAGTCAATTATTTAATTGTAGTTTACACTAAAAAGTTTATCAAATTTCATGATGCGAAGGTTTAGTAAGAAAACCATATTTTATTTGAAAATTATTGAGTAAGAAGTTCTGGTCTGGGTATTGGAATATAAATGGCTAAATTATTTTTCAACTACTTTGATTGCAACTTTTTTACATAGTAATTTACTTTTAGCTTCGGCACACATAATAATAGATTATTTATAAAATTCTGTTTCGTGTAGATATCAAGAATACATGTAGAGTTTATTAACAGTGTAAGCGGCTTCCATTGAAAATGTAGGAAAGTAAATATAAATTTTATTACTTACAAGCCTTTCAAAAATATTGTTGAAAATAGATATTTAATGTATTTTTCATTTTATGACAATATTCAGCAACAAAATCCTCAAACTTTGCAAATGGATCATAAAATAAATATAAACATATTCTACAAATAAAAAGCAAATTTTTTCCTAATGCCACATTTTTTGCCAAAGCTAAAAGTAAATTAGTGTAAAAAAGTTGGAATCAAAGTAGTTGAAAAACAATTTAGCAATTGTATACTCCATTACGCAGACAAATATTTCTTACTCAATAATTTTCAAATAAAATATGGTGCTCTTATTAAGCCTTCGCTTCATGTGAAAATTCATAAATTATGTAATTTACAATCTTACAAATCATTAAGATCCATAAGTCAATTATTTAATTGTAGTTTACACTGAAAAGTTTATCAAATTTCATGATGCAAAGGTTAAGTAAGAAAACCATATTTTATTTGAAAATTATTGAGAAAAAGTTCTTGTCTGGGTATTGGAATATACAATTGCTAAATTGTTTTTCAATTACTTTGATTGCAACTTTTTACATAGTAATTTACTTTTAGCTTTCGCACACATAATAATAGATTACTTATAAGATTCAGGTTTGAGTAGATATCAAGAATACATATAGAGTTTATTAACAGTGTAAGCCGCTGAATAAGTTAAAATTCATGTATGTAAATTCTGATATTACTAGCTTACATGTTATACGTTCAAAATAAGCAATGAAGGGGCCAACCCGTTACCACACCACATCCATTGAAAGCCAAGGCCAGATCGAGGCACATATTGGTACTTAGTAGCACTACATACTGTTGAGAACATCCTCAGTCTGATGGTTGAGAATCATTCATCTTTTCTGCTGCCTCAGGTACCTCCAACAAGAGAAAAGTACAAACAGCCCACCCACCCATTAAAGAGGTTAGGAGTGAGAAAGAACTTACAGAATCTATGCTTTACCGCCGACTACGTTGTTTTATTGTCTCAGATGAATCACCACCGAACGATGGACGCGAAGAATGAACCAACACCCACCAGGACACCGTACTGCAGCAGCCGCTGTCATATCGTTGCGAATGTCGAACAAGACACGTGTACGGCAGCGTCGGACGTTGGTCTACCTATACAAACGATTCAGTCAGCTGTTGGCGCTCCCGGCCGCTTGGGATATAATCGTCTCGTCCGTAAAAAGGCTGTCCGACGCTGCCGTGCACGTGTCTTGTTCGGCATTCGCAACGATGACAGCGGCTGCTGCAGTACGGTGTCCTGGTGGGTAAATTGGTTCCTTCTTCACGTCCATCGTTTGGTGGTGACTCCTCTCAGACAGTAAGACAGCGGAGTCGGCGGTAAAGCATAGACTATGTAAGTTCTTTCTCACTCCTAACCTTTTTAATGGGTGGGTGGGCTGTTTGTACTTTTCTCTTGTTGGAGGTATCTGAATCAGCAGAAGAGATGAATGATTCTCAACCATCAGGCTGAGGATGTTCTCAACAGTATGTAGTGCTACTAAGTACCAATATGTGCCTCGATCTGGCCTTCGCTTTCAGTGGATGTGGTGTGGTAACGGGTTGGCCCCTTCATTGCTTATTTTGAACGTATAACATGTAAGCTAGTAATATCAGAATTTACATACATGAATTTTAACTTATTCAGCGGCTTACACTGTTAATAAACTCTATATGTATTCTTGATATCTACTCAAACCTGAATCTTATAAGTAATATCTATTATTATGTGTGCGAAAGCTAAAAGTAAATTACTATGTAAGAAACGTGCAAGCAAAGTAGTTGAAAAACAATTTAGCAATTGTATATTCTAATACCCACACAAGAACTTTTTCTCAATAATTTTCAAATAAAATATGGTTTTCTTACTAAACCTTCGCATCATGAAATTTGATAAACTTTTTAGTGTAAACTACAATTAAATAATTGTCTTATGGATCTTAATGATTTGTAAGATTGTAAATTACATAATTTATGAATTTTCACATGAAGCGAGGGCTTAATAAGAGCACCACATTTTATTTGAAAATTATTGAGTAAGAAATATTTGTCTGTGTAATGGAGTATACAACTGCTAAATTGTTTTTCAACTACTTTGATTGCAACTTTTTTACAGTAATTTACTTTTAGCTTTGGCAAAAAATGTGGCATTAGGAAAAAATTTGCTTTTTATTTGTAGAATATGTTTATATTTATTTTATGATCTATTTGCAAAGATTGAGGATTTTGTTGCTGAATATTGTCATAAAATGAAAAATACATTAAATATCTATTTTCAACAATATTTTTGAAAGGCTTGTAAGTAATAAAATTTATATTTACTTTCCTACATTTTCAATGGAAGCCGCTTACACTGTTAATAAACTCTACAAGTATTCTTGATATCTATTCGAAACAGAATTTTATAAATAATCTATTATTATGTGTGCCGAAGCTAAAAGTAAATTACTATGTAAAAAAGCTGCAATCAAAGTAGTTGAAAAATAATTTAGCAATTGTATATTCCAATGCCCAGACAAGAACTTCTTACTCAATAATTTTCAAGTAAAATATGGTTTTCTTATTAAACCTTCGCATCATGAAATTTCATAAACTATTCAGTGTAAATTACAATTAAATAATTGGATTATGGATCTTAATGATTTATAAGATTGTAATTTACATAATTTATGAAATTTCACATGAAGCGAAGACTTACTAAGAACACCATATTGTATTTGAAAATTAATGAGTAAGAAGTATTTGTCTGCGCATTGGAGTATACAATTGCTAAATCGTTTTTCAACTACTTTGATCGCAACTTTTTACATATTACTTTACTTTTGGCTTTTGCACATATAATAATAGATTACTTATGAAATTGAATTTGGAATAGATATGAAGATTACAAAGAGAGTTTATTAACAGTGTAAACGGCTCCCATTGGAAATTTAGAAAAGTAAATATAAGTGCTATTACTTATAAGTCTGTTGAAAATATTGTTGAAAATAGATGTTTAATGGATTTTTCATGCTTTGAGAAACTTCAGCGGCAAGATCCATAACATGAGATATATGAATAATATTATGATCTGAAATTCAGCGGGTTGACAAAAATACCAATTATTGGTTTCTATTGATATTTAAAAAGTATAGAATTCTTTTCAAGAGGGTTTACCAATATTGTTCCTGGGCACATTTTAAATAGTTTTTAATAAAGAATCAGAAACATTTTTGTTGAATAAAAATTATTATAGTTATAACTCACAAAGCCTTAACGATTCTAAAATTTGATCTGCTGACCCCACGTGAAGTATCTTCTCTGTTCTTTTAATAGCAATATCATCGCCAAGATATCGCCTCCTGGCACTGTGGCCGACGTCATCGCAACTGTTCATGGTAGCAGCTAATATCGAGTACATGTGGGCGCGCTCGGCTCCGACCTCGTGTAAATTTGCTATATCACGGGTCGGTGTCGAGTAGCGCGAGCACGTTGCTCATTAAACATCATTTATCCTTTCTCCACATTAAGAACAATATCATTTATGATAATATTATTCCAATATACAGGTATGTTACATGTCTTTATTTTTTAATTTTTAATTTACTTATTCGCACACCGAGTGATGAGAGCTTACGTAAGTTCTTACGTAAGAACTTATGAAATATTTTTATGTGGTCATGGTTTTAATACATATGTTAATCATAGATAAAAGTTTAAAAATTTAATTAATTGCTTTGACTGCGAGAAAAACTCGATTTTTCATAGCAAAATGTAAAAACCATGTTATTTAAGAGATAATATCAACATGATTTTTAGGTGCTAATCACTTGATAATCAGGTGACGTTTTGGCATGATGTCCAGCTACAATCAGCTAAATTTTTTCAGTATAAACTATAACTTTTGAAGTAATTCGTTCTTATTAAAAGTAATTTTTATACATATTTTTGGTGTAATTGTTTTTATAAAAATTTTCCGATTAATCCCGCGATTAATAACACTTCAATAGTCCAATGGGATTGCAAGATTTTGAATTCACCCGGCACGTTCGGAAAGAATTAACTTCCCTCGGGTGTACATTAACACTGTAGTTACACACTAATACATTTACAGTCATAATGTTTGTCAATTACGCAAGCACGTACACAGTTGTGGAAATAAAACTTATTTTTTAATGTTGAATTTCGGTTAACTCGCGCGATTATCGCACGATTATCGCGCCAGAAAATGGTCGATAAACTGGCACGATCATCGCGCGATTCATCGCACGATAATCGCGCGATATTTTTCAATAGGGTATGTATGGAAGATTGGAGGACTACCCCTGCTAGAGCAGCTCTATAGACTTCTATTGTCCTCCGAAGATGCGTAATATTATAGAAATTTCAAAATTGAGAAAGGTCAATGAAAATTGGAGATGTGGTGGTAACTATGTAATTTTTTTTATATAGGCTTAGACTTTTCGTAAATATCTGATAAAATTCTTATGAATTTTAGAAATAAAAAGAAGGCATAGTAGTTATATAATTAAAATAATTGTCGCCCACACGGGCGTAAAGTGCGTAGGTTCTATAAAGTTTGGTAGGAGTATGGGAGCTATTACGCCTGTTAGGTGTTAAGTAGTACTTTATGCCCGCTGACTGAATATTTTTAAGTAGTTACGAAAAGTTGTATTATTCAATCAAGTTAACTTGACTACAATACATTGATTTCAGTACTTTCTTGTAGAAGGATGAAAAAATTATAGTACATTTCTGAGAATAGTCATACAGTTGTTTCCGAGAGTTGTTTGCATTACTTGACTATCGATAATTGATTTCACAACTTTCATTTGTTTGATTTGCAATGAACAATTTGAATGTACTTACATATAATTTGTTCAGCATACAATGACTCAAAGAAGTAAAAGACTTTTTCACTGGTATTTATTTGATTTCTTTTAAAAAAAAATAAATATTATTATTTTATAGATTATACAGAAAAAACGTCTATACTTGCCTTATTGTATACTTTCGTAAAAAGTTTTATATTAACAATATTATTATTGGTACAGTCATGAAAAAAATTACAACCATTTGCAGAGTTCTTATTGAATAAATGTGATTCGAATAAATAAAAGTTATTTGTACAGTCATGAAAAAAATTCTCACCATTTGTAGAGAGTGGTTATTGAATATATGAGATCAGAATAAATAAAAGGACTATAGACAAATGGTGTGGATAGAATATATTTAAAAAATTAGTTTTTTAAAGAACGTGTTAATTGTTTTGAAAAAATATTTAAGCTCTCATTAAAGTTTTTGGTACAGAGGGAGAGAGTGAGGGGTAAGGGAGGGTGGGAGAGTTTAGTAAATAATGTTTGTTAAGTACAAACTATGTAGAATAGTAAACAAACTTATTCTTGCCTATAAGTTTTTACTTTTGTAAAATAATTTTTTAAAGAGATTTCACAACTTTTTAAGAGTAAAACTACATTGTAAATAATGTCTGTTAAGTATAAAACTACACTTTAATTGATTTCACAACTTTTTTGGATTTGACTTTCAGTATCCGCGTGAAAGAAATTTATTTCGACTTTAGAACGCAAACATTTATTATTTATTCGTAGAATTCCTTTTCATAAAATAAAACGTAAATAATTTTTTAGGATATTGGATTTAGGATTTAGGAAAATAATTCTTATGGTTTACGAAAAAATTCTTATCGTTTGTAAAAGTTTTTGTAAAGTGATTATAAAGGTTTTGGAAAAGAATTTCTCGTTGCTTGCAAAAGTTTGTAAAGGATTGTAGAAGTTTTGTAAAATAATTTATTAATTGATTTTTTAAAAGATATAGAAATGGACCATTTTTTGAGATATTTTGCAGAGAAAATATAATAATGAATAATTTGCAGATAGAAAATACTTTAAAAAATAGTTTTTAAAAGTGTTTATTATAATTGTTTCAAAAAAACATTTAAGCTTTCAGTCAAGTTCTTTGTAGAGAGTTGGACAGTTGTTGAGAGCAAGATTGTTTGTATAAAAACATTAAACTTTTATTAGTATTTCGACAGAGAATTTAAAGTTGTTAAAAACGATAACAATAATATATTTTTTCTTTGTAGCTATAGCAAGGAATAAAAGAAAAAAGTACAAGTTCTCAGAATTACAATTCAAATCTCTATATCACCTGATTCTCTTGCTTTTATAAAACTTGAAGCTCAAAGTTGGCTGAGAAGTTGAGTTCTCATGTCAACTGCCATTTCCATAGCAGCAGGCGGTACAAAGTTTTTTAAAAACTATTCTTTCGCATCTATTTCTCTGAAATCACCTAATCCTCTAGCCTTTACAAAATGCGAAGCTCAAAGTTTGCCAAGTTAACTACCCTTACGTAACAGAACCTGATTCTAAGTTTTTTACAAAACACTCTTATGCATCCATTTGCTTTTGTTTTTTTGACAAATTATTATTACATTATTAAATTTGTGCTAAAATTTATCTTTAGCCTTTTATTGCACATTCTAAAGCTGGAACTCATTTCATTATTTTGATATCCACATATTTCTTTTTCATAATATTTTATCAAAGACTTGTAAGGGTACTAGATCTAATAATCATACTATTGCATCACAATCAGCTAGCAAATGAAAATGTTGGTTGCAGATTCATAAAGTAGCCATTACAGTAATTTATATTATGGTTTCATGTACTGTATATTCACAGAACAAATGGCTCCCCTGAATCATTTGGTGCCCCTCACCATAAGCCAATCATTAATTACATTATTTTCAACACTTGGATTCGTTGAAGGTTTCACTAGAAACCACTTGAATTAATAATCTATCAGACACATCTTGCAAAATTAAAAACAAAAATTTATGAACTAAGAATCATTGGGAGAAAAAAGCTTTCTCAATATTCTTTTATAGTAGAAAGTATAAAACAGCTTAATTTAATAACTCATGATTGCCGCACACATCTTGTAAAATTAAAAACAATCAGTTTATGAACTATAATTACTGATAATAAAAGCTTTCTTAACATTCTTGTATACTTTTTCAAATAATTATCTAAATCTTGTGTAGAAAAATATTTACTGAGAAATCCTCTGAAACATTTTGACGTCTCCCTCAGTGAGAAAATTATAAAATTAGATTAACTGAGCACTTTTATTCGTTGAAATTTTCAGAACAATAACACATCATTTTGGCTTTTTTCTGTATTTTAATGTTCATTTGGCATAATCTTTTAACTGGTGTTTAAGTAAATATGCACAGCACTAATATCGACTCAGTTTCTTGAAGTATAGACAAAAAATGTTTTTTTTAACCAAGCCTCTAACGTCTGACCAATATTTTAAATTCTGATTTTAAGTAGAGGTTCTAAATTTGTTATAAACACTTCATTTAACGCATCATACTGCTACTTATTTTATTTATTATACAAAACATTTTATTATATCTGATCTGAAAACTTGCACTGACTTCACTATTATTATATTTCTAAGTTATTTTCTTGTACAGGACGCTTGTAGATTTCCATTTCTTCAGGCCATTGTTTATAGTATATACAAAAATTACTAAGAACTCCTCCGGAACATTTTGACGTCTTCCACCGTATGAAATTTCTCATATAATCTAAAAAAAAATAGTAAATCAACACAAAGTGCCAATGTTCATTTTTATAACCAACATTTTATATTTTAAAAATAGATATTTAGTTATTTCATACGTATCTGATTATTTTTATTGTTGATATACACAAGAAATCTTGTAGTTATCTGAATCTTGTGTAGAAAAAATTTACTGAGAAATTCTCTGAAACATTTTGACGTCTCCCACCGTGAGAAAATTATAAAATTAGATTAACTGAGCACTTTTATTTGTTGAAATTTTCACAACAATAACACATCATTTTTGCTTTTTTCTGTATTTTAATGTTCATTTGGCATAATTTTTTAATTCGTGGTTAAGTAAATATGTACAAGAGCACAGCACTAATATCGACTCAGTTTCTTGAAGTATAGACAAAAAATGCTTTTTCTTAACCAAGGCTCTAACGTCTCACATTATTTTAAATTCTGATTTTAAGTAGAGGTTTTAAATTTGTTATAAACACTTCATTTAACACATCATACCGCTACTTTATTTCATTTATTATACAAAACATTTTATTATATCTGACCTGAAAACTTGCACTGACTTCACTATAATTATATTATAGATATGTCTTGAAAAATATTGTGCCGTAAATAATAATATATTTGCCCCATAGTAATATTGGTTTGGTTTTTCTATCTTGAGTAGTACGTGTCTGTTCTTGTATTAAAATAACTTTTTCTTGTTCATTAATAATAACTCCAAGGGTCATGAGGGCACTCGTTCATTTTTGTTAATTCAAAATTAGATTTTTCAGACAGTACACAATTAGAACTCCTCAACATTATTGGCTATAATTATATATATCTTCAAAATGACTCGAAAAAAATCTTCTGGTATAATATCTGTAAAAATAAAAAATCTCACAAAGTATCAAGTTTAAAAAAATGATTGTAGCCATTTAACATTTAGCTAGTAAGTACTTATCTAATGAGTTATTTTCCCCATTGATTGATAGATCAATTTTTCTCATCACCAGTTGACAACTTGAGATCTTTCAAATACATAATTAATTAACTAACTCACGATATGATAACATTTGTAAAATGTATATCTATAAAATAATAGATAGATAAAAATTCTTCTTCTTAGATTGCTAAGAATAAGTTCTTAACCTAAACAATCTAGCAACTTCTTGAGATCTTTGAAATGTGTTATTAACTAACTCACGATATGATAACATTTGTATATAAAAAAATACTGACATGTTGTATGTAAGGTTAGATCGATCAGATACGGGTGTGTATATATATATAGCTATACAAGCGTAAGATAGATGACAACCGGAAGTGTCGTAAGAGCTGCAAACCGGACGCCGGAATAAGGAGAAGAAAAGTATAAAAGGAAATCGCACATAAAAAAATTCAGCTCTCTATATCTTCTAAACGAGATAATCTTTTTAAATAAAATGTTTTGATTTGAGTAGAGCAATGAAATGGCTTTCGATTAAGAGGGATATGTTATATAGTAAAAACTAACGCAATATACGTAAAAGCGCATTGAATTTTTCGTAGACCCATTTCAATGTATATGTAGCACGGGTCGCTCCTTTAGGCTTCTTCTATACTTGCCTTCGGAGCGCTCCCGCGCTCCTTGATGAAATTGAACCATTATAGCAAATATATATACAAATGAATACAAATAGCAAAATATTAATTTCAATTACTAGTTTTTCTAACAAATCAAAATTTCGGAATTCTGATCCGAAATGGTGAACGCAAAATCACAATAACTTGTCTACTTCCAACTATAAATAAATAAGTAAATAAATAATTGAACAAATAAATAATAACAAAGATAACATCCTAACGTTAATATACAATACAGATTGTTATATAATATGCATTTAGGCAACATGAATTACTCTAGGCCATTCTCATTATATGATCTAGTAAGTGATATACCAATATTTGATGGCAGTAATATTGATTTTAAAACTTTTGCGAATTATGTTAATTATAAAGCAACTTTTATTCCACCTTATCTATCAGATGACTTTGTCCACATTTTAATTAATGAATGCTTGAGTGGTGCAGTACAAAATTTAGCTTCAAAATATGAGTTCAACGATTATTCGGAACTACTTAATTTTTTAAGCTTTTACGTCACCCATCTACAGCTACCAAATATAGACGGGGTTTTTCGTGATTTTTCAAAAAGTTTTGAAGCTATAAATATGCAATTAGACGAATCAGTGGAAGAGTACCACTATCGGTTTTCTAAAATAGTTGATAAGGAAAAACTTAAATTGAGTTACTACTCTACTGCATATTACTCCATTTCTAATAAGCTAAATGAAGAATTCCAGAAAATAATTTCATAAAGGACTTACAGCGGAAATAAGAAATGCTTTACCAAACGATTCTTATGATTATCATGATTTAAAAACTAGAGCTCTAAGTGTTGAATATTTAAACAAAATGCAACTCTATTTCGTAACTTTATCAGCTATACATTATCATAATAAGCTTACTTTGTCCAAACTACAAGAACTAAAACCTAGTAATGAGCAAAAGGAAAATATCGATGCACAAGAGGAAGTTAATAGTTTACCTCTGCCACTAGAATCAAGTGAAACTTGTTCGCTTAAAGCTTCAAGTCGTCAAACTCTTATAATTGATTTGTCTAATCTTTTAAGTAACAACAATAAATCAAATATATGTAAGTACTTAGGTAAAATAAAAAATAGTTTTACAAATACAATTAAACTCATAATACGTAGAACTACAGATTTTCAACAAAATTTTGAGAATCCGAATCAAAACATTCTAATTAACATACACATTTCTCTTAATCTACAAAAATCTCTTCGGTTTTGTAAAAACCGATCATCCTGTGATCTACGAATAGCTATTCCATTTTTTTTTCTCTCTTCTCATATTCCTTTTTTTGCAATTTTCCCGCTTCTAATAAATTTTATTTTGGTAGCTTCCAAACATATCCTTCTATAGTTTAAATAATAAATATTTGAAGTTTTCTCTTACGAACCCTTACTTTGAGTTAAACTATTCACCATAAATTAAAATCTTAAGCAAAACTCTTAAAAACATACAAAAATTTTCTGTAGTTGCTTACATACTAAAAGGAACTATGGTTTATAAATCTTTTTTTTTTTTTTAAATATATCACCGACTAAAAAAAAATATATATATATATATTTTTATACAGATAAAAATAAAATAAATTAAATATCATTAACGAATTCATAAGATATTTTCTCAATACAAGCAAAATTAAAAGTTCTTTACGAATCTTAATTTAATTAATAAACATATTGAAATCACGATAAATTCTCGAATAAAACAAGTATAAGGACATTTAAATATACACTTCATCTAACAAACGAATGATGAATCGAGGATTGCATTGAAGAGTCTTTCTCTGAATAAATAAAATCCATATGTACAAAACGCAAAGGAGACTATTGAAATGAAAAAATCAATTGGTAAAACTCATCTGAGAACTACTAAATGATCCAGAAATTGGAACTTCAGTATTCGGAAAAACATTTAAACCCTGCGATTTCCATTAGGTTAACAATAGCGCACAGTGCCCTTATACTCTAGAGACTACACCAGAAACTGAATAAGAGTCTGAAGAATCCTCTGAAGAACCCGAAGAAGTCATAGTAATATGTCAAGAAATAAAATCCTTGGACATCATACCTCTGAAATTATTTTATCCAACAAATCTACGTAATCCAGAACCCAAGATTGTGGATTCATCAGCCCTGACTAAATTGTTGCTCGATTTCGGCCGAATTGACATAAACAATGTTAAACAAACAAAAGCAGACCAGGTTGAAGTAATAATTACTCCCAGCGGAAAACATAAAATACTTAGCGCAATTCTTTTAAAGAAACACTTTGAAGAATTTTCACAACAAGATCTCTGCACGGTACTTAAGAACGTAGGAGACGTTATAAAACGTTATAAACTAAAAACTCTGCGATTATCAAAACAAAATGATTTAACAGATAAAATACCCTTTTCAACCTTCTCGAACATATTAAAAGAAACTCTGAAGGATTGTGAATGTCATATCTCTATTTGTTATGGTACAACCACCATTCCCCCCGACGACATAAGAAACAAAATCATAGAAGAAAACCACGATAGCGTCATCGGAGGACACAGAGGTATAACTAAAACTTACAGAAGGATTAGAGAAAAATACTTTTGGCAAGGTATAAAGCAAGATATCACTGAATACTTACGCAATTGCACTAAATGTCAAGAGTTAAAACTAGTAAGGATCAAAAATCGGGAACCAATGATTATCACAGATACTCCTATAGAACCGTTCGCAAAAATTTCAATAGACACCGTAGGACCTCTACCTATCACCTGATGGTAACAAACACATTCTTACCGTAGAGGATAACCTAACGAAGTATTGTATAGCTATCGCCGTACCTAACACTCAAGCTGAAACAATAGCTGACGCCTTAGCTAGACACGTCATAACCATTTATGGATCACCACAAACAATACTCTCCGATAAAGCACCCGCACTAATTGGCAAAGTCATGCAACAATTATCAAGAATATTTAAAATAAACCAAGTCACCACTTCCGGCTACCACCCACAATCTAATGGTGCTTTGGAAAGAAGCCATTTAGTACTAACAGAATATATTCGCCAATACATTGAAAAATATGAAGATTGGGATAAAATTTTACCATTCGCCACCTTTTCATACAACACATGTGTACACCATTTGAACTAATCTTTGGAAAACCCGCAAGAGTACCTACCTCACTACCAACAGATAAACTAGAGACATATACAAACTACATGCAAGAACTTATCACCAGAATGGAGGATACGAAACGAATCGCTACTAATAATTTAATAAAATCAAAACATAGAACCAAGCGATACTACGACAGGAAGATCAAATCTTGTTCATACTCTCCTGGCGACCTAGTATATGTATTCAAAGAACCCCGGAAAATAAACTAGATAAAACTTACATAGGACCTTACAAAATAATAGAAATATTAGAAAAACATAACCTAGTTCTAGAAACAGATACTAACAAGCGTATACTCAAACATATGGATAAAGTAAAACCAGCATATCATCGATCTGTTTCAGATGATCCTTACTCTTCTGATGATGATAGCAGTACCAATTAACTGCGAACAAACATATCAAGTATAATCACTAAACCCCAACCCAGGAATATATTACGAAAGACTACAAGATATACACTACACCGAAACGGACTGGAAGATAATCGTATATATAAATATAAAACCCCTGCATTACAATGCCCTGTATTTTACCAGGACCTTACAAAAATTACGCGATTCTTGTGTACGAAGCCAAAGCTACCCCGAACTATGTGACTCACTAGTAAAAGGAATATACTTTATTGAAGAAATAAATAAAACTACTAAGAAACTGTACAACAATCTTATAGATTCTATGAAGGAAGTAGAAGAATCGGAAACGATTCCTACCCCTAAGGCTTCAACAATCAAAAGGAGCGCCCCATTCGGATTTATAGGAAGCATAAGCCGAACACTTTTTGGAACACTCAATGAAAATGATGGGGAATATTACAACAAGAAAATAGAAGAATTATTCAAGGGAGAAACAACCCTTGCCAAACTTGCAAAAGAAGAGACTCACATAGTCCAACATCAACTCGCCTCGATAAACAAAGAATTAGCTGAAATGAAAACATCCATTAACCAGAGCCTGGAGACATATGAACGAAAAATAGTAGAAATGAACGATATAAGCAATAAATGGCACTTTTTCGAAATAACTAGACATTTTACAGAAACAACAAATGCCATAGAGACTGCTCTACATTTGTATAAGGACACATTTCAAACCTTAACACAAGCAATTCATTCCGCTCGTCTTGGTCACCTCCACCCATCATTATTATCAACTACCAGCTTACAGAACATAATTCGTCAAATTACTGACATGCACCCTGGATACGAATTTCCCATACCCATCATGCATGCAAGGACCGACAAATTGTCAGAAGTTGCCTCAGTTAAACTAGGATACAGGGACAACAATTTCTTAGCCGAAATTCGTATCCCACTGCTAAATAAATTTGCAACGGAAGTCTACCGAATGCATCCAGTACCTATACCTCAACAACACCAAGACCATTTAATATCAGCTTATATACAACCTCAAGCACCATACATATCTCTTAGCCACGATAAACGCTCATACAGTTTCCTCACACAAAATAATTTGAATCAGTGCAAACACACCTTCCACTACAGAATTTGTACACACAACCAACCCATTCATGAAGCCGACGATAGTACAGCCTACGAGAATCTCCTATTAAACCAACCAAGTGAATATAAAATAAAAAAATGTAAAGTAAAACTATTACCGACTTTTAAGTCTTACTGGATCCATCTGGACTCCTTAGATGGATGGTTATTCTCAGTACACAACCCAAGCACCTTACAAGTTTTGTACCCTGGAGAACAACACAACTTAACAACAATCTCCGGAATAGGTATCGTACAATTGAAACCAATATGTTTCGCCACGCACGAACACACAACAATGGTCGGAATGAAAACAATAGGCTACTCTAGCGAATTCATATACATACCACAAATTAAACTTAATGTAACAAACATAGACAAACAATTCTTTATAAAATATCGGAGTTTAAACAAAACCCTGATTATACCTAGAATCATAGGAAAACCAAACCCCGAAAACCTCAAAACTGGTCTTACTCTAGATTCAATACAAGATCAATACGAAGCATTCCTTGTAAACCAATCAGAAGTAACATTACGATCGCACCTACTATACGGTACTATTGGATCCTACATAATTGGAACTATTATCATAGTATTTATAATAGTTAACTGTGGGAAATATTTCAAATGCATACCATGGACAAAGAAAGAGGAACCAAAGCCTGCAACTCGTTCCCATAGTTACCAATTTGACACCTTACGACCAATAAATGTAACCGAACATCCACCTCGTGCACTTCGCACCTTCTCCGGTCTAAGAGACATCGACGGAACCGAAGAAGCTCCAGACCACTCAGAAGAAAGCGATAACTAAAAAAAAAAAAAAATTTAATAGGGTATGGTGCATAAATACTTTAAAAATTTATGAATTATAAGTAATACCTAAGTACATATAAGTCACGGTAATAATTCTTAGGCAAGCCTCATTTTTTTTTTGCCAACAGGAAGACATGATCGCTCTACTCTTCCTGTTTCACGTAACAGCTGTTATGGCCCAGCCACAAATCATGTTACTACCCAAAAACCCCGGCCTATACTTCGAATACATAGGTAACTTGTCATTACAAACAAATCGCTACACCGTTATCACCGAAATCAACCTTCAGGACATCATTATAGACACACACTTCACATACGATCATATCTTACGTATAGCTTGTACTTGTGCAGATGATATACAATGCGAAACCAAGACGACCACACTTAAAAGAAAATATACATCAGTCATCAGAATACTACAACAAATTCTCAACCTTACGGAACCTATTCCGCCCCACCAACACAATAGAGAAGCTTATAATATTGATAATAGATTGAGCGAAAAATTGAAGATTATTCAAGAACTACGGAAATACGCAATCGATACACCTAGCTCCAGTGTGCACATACAATGGAACCTAATAGAAGCTTCTATCGACGCATAAACTGAAGCATGCGCAGCAATAGTCGAAGTTATAAAATCATTCTTAGATAAGAGGATTAGTCCCCAACTAATACCTTCCAACTTCTTATCAAATCTGAAGAAACTAATAAACGAACAGAAACCGAACGCAAAACTCCCAGATATAAACATCCACTCATTAGACTTCAAGAAGGTTGCCGACATAGATATCTTCAAAAGCAAGGGTATAATCACCTTCAAAATCAAAATTTTGCTATACTCCGCCGCCGAATTTCAACTTTATCGCATACATCCAGTACTTGTATCTCAAGGAAATAAAGTATCAGCAACCATTGAGACTATAAACCATTTCATAGCCCAAAACCGAAACGAAACCCAACACATCTTACTAAAGACAATAGAAAAGTGTCTTCAACAAGACCAAACTATTTACTGCAACCAATCGATACCACATCATACCACAGCCACATGTGAGTCTCAAATATTACAAAACTCAACAATAATCAATTGAGATCTCTGCAACATCCGGAACAAAATACAAACACAAACACAGTGGATACACCTTCAAGTAACCAACGAATGGCTATTCTCCGCGTCACATATCGAGAAGATCGAAGTAAGATGCAACCAACAACAACCATCAAAACTATCGCTCCACGAATTTGGAATCCTCCAAACGGACCCAAACTGTGAGATCATCACTCCGGGCATGATATTACCATTCACACGGAACCAAAGACTATCAGAGCCCACTTCAAATCTAATATACAACTAAGAGTGCCAACCACAACGCTACTGGAGAGCACACAAAGCAGCATCACAACCATTCGAATCGTACTTTACACACTCATTGTCATTCTCCTACTACTCGCTACCTCATACATTATCTTCGTTATTCATATCAAATACACCATACACTCAGCTACATCATCCGACTCTATTCATACATACAAGGTGTCCCATTTTAATTGCCCCAGGCAAATATCTTGAAAAGTATGAGAGATGGAAAAAAACTTTAAAAACAAAAGTTGTAGGGTGCAAAGGGGGTCAGCTAATGGTAACAACGACTTTGACCTTGAACTCTATTTTCAAGGTTATTTCAAGGTCAAAGTGATTTTTTTAAATGAGAATCCCTACTTTCGACCCCGGAAATGGAACGATCAGAAACTTTACGTTCAGAAAGGTCTGATATGTTGGGGTTTCAAGGTCAACCAGATAATTTAATGAGGTCGACCTGGGAATACCTCTAGGAAGGACAAAATTGACCTTGACGTTCAAGGTCATTTTAAGGTAAGTTGATTTTATAAAATGGAACCCCTTATTTTTGACCCTGGAAATGGAAAGAGCGGAAGAATTTACGTCCGAATATGACCTTGACCTCGACCTTGACTTTAACCGTGATCTGGAAGGTTAATTTAAGGTCAAGTCGATTTTTTTAAAATCCCCTTATTTTTGACCTCGGAAATGGAAAGAGAAGAAAATTTTACGTTCAGATATGTACCGTCATATGGTGCCAAAGTTGGCCCTCTGGGGTCAATTAAGGGTCAAGTCGTGCTTGAGGTCAATTGGGGTCAAATTAATTTTTTTAATCTAATGTGTTCTTACTTTTGTCAGCGTAACTCTGAAGGATTTTTGGGATTAATTTTCGGTATGAAAAGGTACTTTTCTTCTTGTTCTTTCTTGGTTAGGTTGGCACCATTGAAATGTACGGCTACGTCAAATGATATTTTTTAAGTACGAGTGACCGATTACTTTAAGGTAGTTATGAGGCGATGATTTAATGGTTTTGTTATGAGTCAATTATAAATATTCGAATTCTTTAGTTTGGTCAATTTGGGAATATTTTCATTTTTTTAAAGAGTAATAACAATACTGCACTCGAAAATAGGTAGAGTTAGTTATTTTTAGTGGTGTCACTGTGCACAGTACAAATAAAGAAAACCTTTTGATTTCTTATTATTGAATAGCATACGGTAATGATTTCATGTGTTTATTAGAATAAATAACTTTTTCGCTCATTTCCGAAAATTGCCTTCTTAATTTCTTTTTATACATACAATTGAAGTGGAAAACCAAATTTCTTTTGTGGTACCATATTCCTTTTTGAGATGGCTGATTACACGCCCCAGGAGATTGTGAATATGATAAAAGTTGTTGGTGAATGTCATGATAATTATAGGGCTGCAGAAAGACGCTATGCCGAGAAATATCCCAATGCCCGTCACCCAGATAGGAAAGCCATCAAAAGATTATTAACGCGAGCTGCACAAGGCTCCATCGTTCGTACGAGGCGCAAAACTGGAACGAAACAGCACATTGCGCTGGGTGTGCGAGCTATTATTGCTGAAAATCCCCACATTTCAACACGAGATTTGTAACGAATGCATGGTGTTCCCAAATCAACAGTAAATCGCCTGTTGAAAACATCTAAATTTCACCCCTACCACGTTCGCTTTACACAAACACTACAGGATGGAGATTATGCACGGCGTTTAAATTTTTGTCAATGGGCAAATAATCAGATACGTAGGGACCCTTTCTTTTTTGATCGAGTGTTATTCTCAGATGAAGCAAAATTTGATAATATGGGTGGTGTCAATCTTCATAATGCCCACTATTACGCTGAAGAAAATCCTCATTGGCAACGAGATCATCGAATCCAGAGACGTTGGTCAATAAACGTGTGGGCAGGTATAATTGGAGATCATGTGCTGGGACCTATCTTTTACAATCAAAATTTGAATAGACAATTGTATTTGGATATTTTGCAAAACCAGCTACCTCCTCTATTAGAAGATATCCCACTTATCTTACGGCGGGATATGTGGTTTCATCAAGATGGAGCTCCTGCACATCGCGTTCGATCAGTCAAGAATTTTCTCAATGATATGTATCGTAATCGTTGGATTGGCATCGGCAGCCAAGTACACGAGTGGCCGCCTAGATCCCCAGATCTCACACCTCTTGAAGAAGGATGCAAATGTGTTTCAGAGAGAACGGACACTTGATCGAGCATTTGCTGCCTTAGATCTTCAAATGACAGTCCGTTAATCAATCGGCCCTTTTCAGGGCCAATGATGTGCGAAATCCTTTCGGCAACCACCACGCGGTGCACATTGGGTAATGCTAATGTCGAGGGTAGTCTTTCTAATTTTCGATTCATTTGAGGGAGAAAAAATACTTTTAGATTCCTAAGTAACTCATAGAAACAGTGAAATCCACTTCAAAAAAATTAATTTATTTATTATTACCCTTAATTGACCCCAGAGGGCCAACTTTGACACCATGTGACGGTACATATCTGAACGTAAAATTTTCTTCTCTTTCCATTTCCGAGGTCAAAAATAAGGGGATTTTAAAAAAATCGACTTGACCTTAAAATAACCTTCCAGATCACGGTTAAAGTCAAGGTCGAGGTCAAGGTCATATTCGGACGTAAATTCTTCCGCTCTTTCCGTTTCCGGGGTCAAAAATAAGGGGTTCCATTTTATAAAATCAACTTACCTTAAAATGACCTTGAACGTCAAGGTCAATTTTGTCCTTCCTAGAGGTATTCCCAGGTCGACCTCATTAAATTAGCTGGTTGACCTTGAAACCCCAACATATTAGACCTTTCTGAACGTAAAATTTTCTGCTCTTTCCATTTCCGGGGTCGAAAGTAGGGGTCCTCATTCAAAAAAATCACTTTGACCTTGAAATAACCTTGAAAATGGAGTTCAAGGTCAAAGTCGTTGTTACCATTAGCTGACCCCCTTTGCACCCTACAACTTTTGTATTTAAAGTTTTTTTCCATCTCCCATACTTTTCAAGATATTTGCCGGGAGCGATTAAAATGGGACACCTTGTATACGGTATTAGATACATTGGACAAAAGTAACACTTTACCTACCAAAACCGCTACTATCGCCACGCAAACTGAATTAAAGCCTAAAACTGTGTCTTTTGACTCATCCCAAAAATATCAACTCAGCCCATCTACCACTCTTCGCCTCCCCGAACTAAAATCCTTACCTTCATTTGATGAACTTTTACAATCATGTACATCTATCGACTTTGAACCAAAAACCAATAATATTAATGAATATTCATAAATCACTAATGGGAAAATAATTAACACTTAGGTGGTGGTCCTTAATAACTAATAATTACTAATAACTAATTAACTAAAATTTATATATATATATATATATATACATATCTCTAAAGGGGTTTATAAAGCCCGTTTTTTTATATATAGGGGTTTATCGAGCCCGATTTTGATTATGCGGCCCGGGCTTCATAATATTCCTAAATATAGGGGTTTATGCGGCCCGACCTAGAGTCTATAACCCCAGGGTCCATTATTTCTTTAGTCACTTGCTATAGAGAACTCTGGGCTGTAGGTACTAATATACAGTGTTGGGCCTCATAAACCCCGATAAGCATGTCTATATATATATATATATATATATATATATATATATATATATATATATATATATATATATATATATATATATATATATATTCACATCTGGGACGCATTTTGAGGATTATATAAGTCATATATACCGAATTTTGAGGATTTTGTAGGCATTTTGAGGAGTCTCCTCAAAAGTCCAAAGCACTCGAGAGGCATTTTGAGGATTTTTCAGCGGTTTCCACAATAGTGTGTTAATACATCGATTTCGGAAATTCCGTGATATTTTTCCGTAAAAGCGGGCGCCGCAGGCGTCGTGGTGTTAGTCAATAACCTTAGGGTCATTATTTCTTTAGTCACGCGCTTGTTTATTGGTTGTTTATAACAATGTTTATATTTGTGTCACCACTATTGTACAAATTCTTTATGAAATCCTCAAAATACCGTACAAAGATATTTATATATATATATATATATATATATATATATATATATATATATATATATATATATATATATATATATATATAATAATATGCATAGTAACAATGATCAGGGAAATATACATGTACCAATTTAAATTTTCACAAATGCCATCTGCATTTATTTACGATATGTATGCGCAAATAGTATTGTAATAGTAATAAGTAACTTATGTAGATATTATACTTTTCCTATAGATGTACGTTCCTGTAGAAATTATTATCGTAGCAGTAGTATTAGCAATGAAGAACGTAGCATCCTCTGCCCCTCCCTACACCCTCAACGAGTTCAACGAGTATCTTCCAGGAATCTACTTCGAATACATCACTCCAATACATACCAAGATTGACCATTGGAAACTCACGATCACCATTGATCTCAAGACAATTCAGCCACCCACTTCTTACTATACCCAGATAACAGATATACAAAAGGAATTTCCAGGTTCACCAATAGATTGCGAAACACAGCTAATGCGTTCCAAATCTTTATTCAGGAAATTAGACAACATTAGGAACCGATTCAAATCAATAGATTATTTGCTACCAGAAACCACCAATTTCGATATGAATAGTGAAATCTCTGCACCCTCTGTGGATTCTCTCCCAACCTTGGATAGAGAAAACCAAATAGCAAACCTCCAGAAGGAAGTTATCACTCATTTCGACGCCGCTACTTATGAAGCTCGTATACTCGGCAAAAATAATGCCATAGACTTCTTCAAGGCAATTCAAACGTGGACTATGGCTATCGAAGACATCATAGATTCCTGTTCCCGAGCCTACGAAGACACTATTAGCATACTTCGAAGTGCCCTGAAGGGATACGCCAGTCCATACCTCCTCGACGCCAAAACCCTAGAACAAGCAGTGAACCACATCAACCATCGACATCCAGACAATAAAATTCCGACCGCAGGATCAACCACAGACGAAATCAGGCAACTTATCTCCACTACTGTTGGAAGAAAGGATTCCAGAATCATCATTAATTTGAACTTTCCCCTATACTCAGTGAATTACTACCACCTGTATAGAATGCATTCTATTGCAGTACCTCAAGGAAACTTAAGCTCTGCCTTTATCAGACCACCAAAAGAATACATAATGATCGCCCAAGGACAACAAAACCACACCTTCCTCTCAAACGAAGACCTTCATGATTGCATAAAGGGATCCGGTAAATGGTACTATCTGCCTCCAGCCACATTGCAATCGACCTCTTGCGAAGTACAACTTCTCATGGATTCAACGGAACTAAACCTCACAACCTGCAACATAGGAAATAAAAACCACGACACAACCGAATGGACTTACCTCCAAGAGAGCGACGAATGGATACATTCCGCATATGCAGCTGACGAATTAACGATCCATTGCCATCCTGATTATACAGAAAAGGTAAAAATCACCAGGATCGGCATAATAAAACTTGCAAGAAGTTGCATGGCCATTAACCATAACACCATCCTTAAACCAAGAAATAACAACCAGAAATTATGTTTATTCCTTTTCTGCTCCCATCAACCTAACACGGACCCAACGAACATCAGTAAAGACTTCAAGAATTAATGAAGATATCAAACCAAGACTGGACCGACTAGACAATCTCCTTCTAATATTATATTGGATATGGCCATTATCCATAAGAATTAGCGTGATTGGAACAGCAGTAGTCACGCAATTCACCTATAAACGGCAAATGACTCCGTTTAATAACGCCGTAACATATACAGTTATGGATGATGTCGATCCAATCACCCATCATCAATATTCACAAACAGGTACGACATATAGAACAAGGAAAGCGCAGACTTCTCTACGGATGATACCGGACGAATCAACGTACTCCTCCCCACCTCCTCCCAAGAAAGTCCACTATTCGCCTCCTATAACTTTCGATTTTTCTCAAAATCAACCCTCCACCTCTGCACCCCCTACCCCAAGTTCTATCAGGTTTAACCTGGACGCTCATAGGATTCAGGAAAAGAATACTAATATTAACTGTTCTCCCGGATCTTCTTCCAGATGAACCAAAATCTTACCGATGATCAGCTTATTCTCCTCAAGCGACTAGGATTTATGTATGGTTGGATACCATGTCATCTGCGCCGGCCTACCAACTCTAATACCACAGCCAGTTGTAACCGATGTCGCAAGCTTCGTACTCAACCTGCACCATGTACCTTCACTTACCATAGAGACAGATTCCCAGTGCACATCACACCGGAGAAAATGAACTCTTGAATGAACTCTTGAATGAATCACACGAAGAGAATGAACTCTTTGACGCCTTAGAACCGCACCAAATGGACGGTCTAAGCAATCACTACTTGGTCGTGGAAACAGAAGAAGCAGATGGAGACTAAGTTATCGAAAAGAAAAAAAAGAGAACAGAGCTACCCGTTTCCTTCCCTACCGATTCTTCCTTCAAATCTTCTTCCAGATGAACCCCAATCTAACCGACGATCAACCTATTTTCCTCGGGCAACTAGGATTCATGTATGCTAAGGTACCATGTCATCTTCGTTGGCCCACCAATTTCGGATCAACAGCTACATGTGACAACTGTCATAAACCGTGAACTCAACCTCCCCAACGTTATTTTACGTACTGGGATAGGATTAAAGTCCGTAACACCCGACGGGGATAACCAACTACTTGACACCCTGGAACCGAACAAGATAAATACCCTAAGCGCGCACTACTCTCTCTTGAATCCAGAAAAGTTGATCCTGAAAATGATTGGGAACAAGGAAATAAGGAAGAAAAAGAAGAAAAATGCTAAACACTAAAAGAACTATCGATTTCCTCCCCTTCCTACCCAAACCTTTGACCCTTCCGTAGATGTCGTCTAGTGGTTTTCTTGTCTTACTATGTTATCTCATAAGATTTTCGCGTGCTATGTTCATTGCAGATGCTCAACACAGAGAACAAACTGGCAATCCTAGAACTCCGCGGGCTCTCACCAGCCCTTATAGACTGTCATCATCAAAAACCCCGCATTATGACATTGAAGTACCCGAATCCGTGCAACTATTGTCAGCAACGCTGCTATGGAACTCCAAGGAAACTTCTGATTTTCCACACCGGATACATCAAGCCGCCCCTGCCGTTTAGCATCTACCTAGAGTTAAGACACCTCTTCTACCCCGAAGATATGGTCCGTCTAGCCAACTGCTTAACTCTCACTAAATAATCACCATCAAGAACCCGTAACCACCGCTATAATTAATTAATGATAACAACTACTGTTACCTATCTACAAGTCTACCTTTGGATATAAGCTAGTTTAGTTATAAATACATTTATATTGTGAAACATTTCTCGAAATCCATCAAAATACGACCTTAAATCCATCGAGGACGATGAACCTTTCTAAGCAGGGAGGTGTGACGTCAAATTAAAATTTTTCCTTTATTTCTTTCTCTTTTGGTCATATTTTTTTTTATTTCGAGAACTCACTCTTAAATAAAAGTATACCTAAATGTTACTCGCAATTACGTCATCATCCAATCGTCGGATGATGCCTCAATCTACTAGTTTTAATTAATTGATTGTTTACACAGTTGTGTATACCGTGTGATGGAGACGTTCAAAATACATTTTTTTAGCACGCGCTGTCGCGCGATGCGTATAGCTTTATCAGAGGGTAAACACACGTGTTCTTTTTTTTGTAATATTTAGTATAAAAGGGCTTACAAAATGCTCCTCACTGCTCTACAGTCCAAGATAGTCCGCGACACGCGACTCAGCTCAGGCCCGAGACCCCTCGTTAAAGGTCTACCGACGGAACAGTAGTTCGCAATACGCGACTCCCGCTAGGTAAATAATTCTATAAATTATCTTTCATAAAAGACGCTTGCTACGAGTAGACGAAAGTCAACTCAAGTGCAGTTCCGTTTCCGGGTCAAAATATATTGTAAAGGTGCCAGCTGCACCTCGGCTTTTACTTACATAAATTTGTACCAGACTCCCTCACCTAAAGGGATCGTCAGTTTAGCTTCTACTCTCGCCGAGTACAGTCCAAATATTTCACATAAGTGTCGTGTATATCTAAATTCAGTGAAATAATAAAATCAATTTTTCCAAACGACAAATCGTATTTAACTAGTTCTCCACCGCTCCTCGCTCCAACTATAAAAACCTTGTAATATACCAATCAACTGAAGGAAGGATGCAGATAAGAAAGGTAAGAATCATATTACTTATCCTTAACATTTTTCTACCAAAACGATTTTCGAGTCGTTCGACAAACACCACCCTCTTGACGCCTTCTCGCCACGCTATTCAATTCTCGTCAGCGCAAACCGTTCGGCGTTCAACGAGACTGTCACATCTTCCGCGTTAACGTTTATTTCACAATTTTAATTTAACAAAGGAAATTCTGAATTAGCGACACGCGAACGTGACACGAACAACTTCTTCGAATTTATCAATGAAAGCGATTGCCCTTTCTTTTTCCGGTTTATAATGCATATTGTATAACTGTCTCCTTAATGTAGAAGAAGTAATATTGACTTCACTCAATTTAATTTCTTTAATTTTATTTAACAATATAACTGGATCTTTAATATCCATTACTTTCGCATGATATTCATTGTCAATGTGATTTATCAAAATATCTCGCACCTTAAATTTGTGTTTTTCTTTCACTGATTCGCTTAAATTATCATTCGCTTTGACAGAATTATCAATTACATACAAATATCATTCGCTCTTAATTCTGACGTAAAGTAATCAAAGAAATATTCAAACTTTGTCCGCTTTGTTAGTTTATAATCCCTTTTTAAAACAGATCTTTTTCCCGATAGCCCGGACTTTAATGTTTCTGTTAATTCTCTCGTTACATTAATAAAACTTCCATTATTTGAATCGTTTACTTTATTTATCTTTCCCAATTCGTCTTTAACTAACTGAATCACTTCCGTTTTATTAACATTATCAGAAGGCATTTGTGTGGAATTAAAACACGTTTGTTTATTGAATGATTCACTTTCATTATCGTTAGAGATATTCTCTCCCACCTGATCATTCAGTTCATTCCACATCGTGTTTAGCTCCTTATCCACGTATTCGAACACCTCGTTCTGGTTTGCTTCAACCTTGTCAGCCAGTTTCTGTTGGTTCAATTCCATACGCTTCATCCGCTTATCCATTTCCGACAGCTGGCGTTGGATTTCTGTCAAAATAGAGTCAAAGAATTTAGATTCAATTATATTTACATATCTGTTTATGAAAACTTTGTTCGTAGAGGTTATTGTTTGTATATTTTTAATTTTAGGTTTCCTGCCAATGTTGTGAT
The DNA here is from genome assembly GCA_036365515.1 of Torymus aiolomorphi. Taxonomy (NCBI): domain Eukaryota; kingdom Metazoa; phylum Arthropoda; class Insecta; order Hymenoptera; family Torymidae; genus Torymus; species Torymus aiolomorphi. The sequence continues at coordinate 208,483,444 of CM070873.1, read as the reverse complement.
TACTTTCTCATTCTGACGTTCGCTTGCTGAAATGTTGTCTGCCGCTGGTTTCAGATTAAGTTCTTTCGTCTTTTCTTCTTTACGCTCTTCCGCTTTTGCTTCTTCACTCTCTTTCGCTTTTTCCTCTTCACGCTTTTTCACTTTTACTTCTTCTTACTCTTTCGCTTTTTTCTCGTTACGCTTTTTTGCTTTTATTTCATCTTGCTCTTTCGCTTTTTCCTCGTTACGCTCTTTCGCTTTTATTTCATCACGCTCTTTCGTTTTTATTTCATCACGCTGTTTCTCTTTCGGTTTGGCACGACCTAACTCGCTATCGTTACAATAGGGCAAATAAAGCTTTTCTTTTCCATCTCCTACTGCGTTCTTCAGCAACTCATCTTCCTCTTCAGTTATAAAATGCTTTGCTGTAAAAGAGTTAGATTATAATTGTTATTCAATTTGCTGTACACAAGCCATATTGAACATAAATTAGTTGTACCAAGTTTATATGACACTCCTGTTTGAGCTATAAATATTATTTCTTTCTCTGTCACTTCCACTCACATACGCTCGTCCGCGTGTTTTGTTGGAAACTCGTGGATAACCTTCTGAGTCCTCAGAAATAGCAGCAAGGCAGTGTCACCTATTATGGAATAGATCAAATCATTTTAGTCATATATATCGATATATTTTTCATTATTATCGGTAAATTGTTCAAGAACATTTTATTTTGTGCGTGTTTAGTTTTAATTTATTTAATTAGACTGCGCAGTCAGTTTTCTGTTTGAGTTTTTCAATGCATGCATGTTTGTATATTTATATATATTCCGTTCGCACCGTTCGCTATCTTCCTTTTCTTTCGCATAAGGCATGCTTTCACATTTACATGCTCGCAATGTCTGCAGTCTCCGCGACGCACAGCGTCTTGCGTCAGCCTGCATCAGCGCGAAGCATATGTGTATGTATGTGTGCGCGCGCGATTCCTGTCGCATCATCGGCTGATAACGCTCGCGCGCGCCTACCGTTTCGTCTCTCAGCCGCTATATGCTCGCGCACGCCTACCACGTTGGCTTACGGCCGCTTTACACTCGCGCACGCCTGCCATTTCTGTCTCTCGCTTCCTCCGATGTTCGCGCGGGAAGCCGGTGCGCAGCCATGTTGATCAGACACAGCCGCGCATACTCCCTCCCTTCGCGCTCGTGCCTGTGTTGACATGCAGACAAGCACCCATTGCCTGACACGTGCCGGTTCCGAGAAATGCGTCCACTTCCCGTTATCGGTATATACAACCGAAAACTCTTGTATGAACACGCTCGGCCGACACAAACAATATACCGTGATTTGAGATTCCACGAACTTTAGGCAGTTTATAAATTCAATTTTGCCTTTCGAATTACTCTTACTCTACACTTTTGTTTTTACGCTTTTAACTATAACTTCCGACCTCAGTTTATTTTTCATAACACTTTTCTATATACAAACTCCCCTAGTAGAACAAAATTCCGACTCACACGGATTGGAAAACACTGAATTTGCTTTTTCTCGTGTCCGACATTTTTTATTTATACTTTCGACACTTTTCGCATATGCTTTCGCCACGTTTTACACGATTCTAATTCTTTAAAACTCTCGACAGTTTTCTTCTCCCGAATGCGACTTTTCACGCACGGCGCAACTAGTCATTATTTATCTCACGCAAACAAAGGACCTTTTCTCGCGACCCGGTTATTTTCACTCTCATACCTCTTGATTTTGTCGCCTCCTGGGCCTCTCGGCTCGGCGCAGTCAAACGTCCTGTGTTCACAACCTGTTGGGATGTTGGTTGAGGATGAGGCGAAATAAGAGTCACACACTTTATAGTTTAATATAGCTGTTCGATTTATTGAAGAAAAGGCTTTCTCTCTCTCTCTCTCTCTCTCTCGCACACACGTCCGCTCGGGTCCGGTGCTCTGGGAGAAGTGGCGCTCGCGGAGACAGCCGCTCGCAATGCGAAGGGGAGGGCGCTCTCTCACTCACACACAGACACGCATATATACATACGCGGGAAGCGCGCATACTTCTAACACTTTTATTCTCAGTAATTCTTAATTGATAAACTGATTGTTTTTAATTTTACAAGATGTGTGGCAATCATGGGTAATAAGCCATTAATAAATTACTAAATTTAAGTAGTTTCAATCAATAATTATTTCGAGATGTTTTATATTTTCTACTATAAAAGAATGTCGAGAAAGCTTTTTTCTCCCAATGATTCTTTGTTCATAAACTTTTGTTTTTAATTTTACAAGATGTGTCTGATGGGTTATTAATTCAAGTGGTTTCTAGTGAAAACTTCAACAAATCCAAATGTTGAAAATAATATAATTAATGATTGAAAATAATATAATTAATTGTGGTGAGGGGCGCTAAAGGTTTCAGAGGAGCCATCTGTTCTGCGAATATACAGTACATGAAACCATAATATAAATTACTGTAATGGCTACTTTTTGAATCTGCAACCAATATTTTAATCTGCTAGCTGATTGTGATGCAGTAGTATGTAGATTTTTTAATATTGTTCCGAAACATTTACAATGCATTACAAAGAATCTGAAAGATAACTACATGTTCTCAAAAAAATGCGTAACTAAACAAAACAAGTTGACGAAAAAATCATGATTCAAGTTCTAAACATAGAAATTATAGATTTACACACAAAAATTGCATGGTTAAACAGAGAAATTATAAAAATTAAAAAATCGTTAGAGACGAGTGTAGAAAACAACACTATTGAATTGTTTGCTGACTTTTATGCTACTAAACTAAACTTTATTATTGTTAAAATAAAAGAAAAACTACAACGTAAACTCGAAACCATGTATTTCAGAAAATATAAGAACGAAATTGAAAAAGATAGATATAAGCAAGATGTGTCGGAGGTTAATGTCCGAGACAATAACACACAGGTTATCGAACCGGTGAAAACTAACGATAGTTGGTGTGTGAATGTTTCGGGTATAGAACTTCCAACGTACGTTACTGATATATTAAAACTTAGAGAGAAATTTAATTTTAATGAAACATTCAATAACAAATTACTACTGCAATATATTAAGAATTTTGAAACTTTTATTAAAAAACACAATAATAAAGCTGATATTCCTAAAATAAGAAGCTCTTTCCTCAACACCATAAAAAATTCATACAATAGAGAACTAGCAAATAATTCATATGAAAACAAAAAATTAAAAATAGACCTTAAAAAAACAAGAAAATTTCTAAAACAGAACTCAGACATTCTAATAACTAGAGCTGATAAAGGAAATGCTACAGTGATAATTAAAAAATCATGTTACGTAGAAAAAACCGATACGCTATTTAACGATCAAAAATATTATGAAAAAATAAAATTAAACCCTTTATCAAGCCTAGAAAGAAAAACAAATGATATAGTGAAATGGCTCAACAAAATGGATTTTAGTGGTACTAAGAAACAACTACTCCCGGTTCTTCAAAAATTCAGTATATCAAAAGCGTATGGTCTTATTAAAATACATAAAGCAGGTTTTCCAGTCAGACCAATAATTTCCACAATAAACTCTCCTACTTACTACGTTTCAAAGTTTTTTGCTCAATTCCTACAAAATAATTTAAAAACCTCGTCATCACATATAGATAATAGTTTGAAACTAAAAGAAAAACTTGAAAATATCAAAATACCGTGTAATTATGAAATAGTGAGTTTCGATGTAGTAAGTCTTTTTACAAATGTTCCTGAATACCTAGTATACGAAGCGATAGAAAGAAGGTGGCACCAAATACATAATAAAATAAATATGACCTGTACCGAATTTCTTAAAGTAATTAAATTCATCCTAAACAATAATTATTTTCAATTCAATGGCAATTTTTATAGACAGACATTCGGATCCGCTATGGGAAATCCGTTAAGCCCTATATTATCTAACATAGTTATGGAAGATTTAGAAAACTCATGTATCAATAAACTTCAAGAAAAACCGCTATTTTATTACCGTTATGTGGATGATATTGTTCTTTGTATACCGAAAAATAATATACGCGATACATTACAAATTTTCAACTCTTATGATACTAACTTACAATTCACTGTTGAACATTCCGAAAATAATAGCATTAGTTTTCTGGACATCAAAATTATAATAAACGATGAAAAAAATATAATAACTAATTGGTATAGAAAACCTACCTTTTCAGGAAGGTATCTCAATTTCAACTCGCATCACCCGACAAGCAACAAAATAGCTATCATATACTGTCTCCTCGATAGAGCAATAAAATTATCGCACAATAGATTTCACAAAGAAAATACAGATTTTATTAAATATGTTTTAAAAAACAATAATTATCCACATAATTTAGTCGATTTCCACATAAAGAAACGCTTAAAAATGCTTTACCGTTTGTTAACGAGTTAGAATGTTTTACGAAAAATTTCTTTAAAAAACTTAACATTAATGTTGTGTTTAGTACCATAAATAAACTAAATAATGTAATAGTATTAGGAAAAGATAAAGAAGAAAAATGTAATAAAAACAATGTGGTTTATACAATCAATTGTAAAAATTGCGAATCAACGTATGTGGGACAGACAGGTAGACGATTAAATGTACGAATAAAAGAACATAGAAAAAAATATCTTGACAAAGATGATAAATCTTCCTTATTTGCGCACACTGAAAATAACAATCATACAATAGATTTTGACAATATTAAAATCTTAGATACAGAAATAAATAACGGAAAAAGACTTTTTTCAGAAGCATTTTTCATTCATCAACAAAAAAATTATATAAATAAACAATTTGAAATCAATAAACTAGCGAAAGAATATAATATATTAATTAATAACTGCGAAATTTTAGCTTAAGGCCATGTGAAACCGTGAATTTCAATATTTTTTAAATCAACATTTAAACGTTTATTTGGAAAAAGACGAACGTCAAGCGCTCCGTACACGTAAACGCTATATTCAGATTTTTTTTTGGGTGATTCTATTGGTATTGTCATGAGATATCCATGTTTGAAAAGTAGCTTAATTGCAGATTCCTACTTACCGACAGTACAGTTTTTATTTAATTAAATAAATTCTCATCATTTTTTGGAAAAACACGAACGTCAAGCGCTCCGTATATGAGGCGTTTCATGTCAGCTCTCCAGGCGTGGCGCGCGAGCGCGAAATCATGCTGTTTTCAGCTTGTGTTTGAAAGGCTAAGATGTATCTAAAAAAAATAATCCCAAAGTGATTTCGATGTATTTTTTCCTCAGCTTTCCGATGGTGCTATTAGTTTCTCAAAATTTTTCAATTCTAAGTATTTCTTGAATAATATCTCGAAAAAATCAAAAAACCCCTATGTAGAAAAAGGCTATATCCATGTAAAATTTCCTCCTCTTTCGATCTAACAGGTCAAAAAAAATATTAAAAATATAGTTTTTGAGATATAACACGTTTTATGTTTTTTTGAGGTTAGAATTGAAAAATTTTGAGAAACTAATAGCACCATCGGAAAGCTGAGGAAAAAATACATCGAAATCACTTGGGGATTATTTTTTTTAGATACATCTTAGCCCTTCAAACACAAGCTGAAAACAGCATGATTTCGCGCTCGCGCGCCGCGCCTGGAGAGCTGACGCGAAACGCCTCATATGTTAATACTATACTCAGATTTTTCTTTGGACGATTCTATTGGTATTTTCATGAGATATCCATGTTTGGAAATTATGTCGGTATTTCACATCGCCTTAATAAAACTCTTACTATGTATATAAACCTTGTAAAGTCGAGCGGGTATATTAGGAGAACACGTTTGGTGAGCATATAATATCCACCACACTATTAGTGTATGTTTTGATAACCGTGTCATTAGGATGACTTCCATTATGACGTGCTCTCCTGATACCTCGCCTCGGCTCCGAATCGTTCAGCGCTATCCCCACCTGTCTCACATCATTTTATATACTCTTATACACACACAATCACAGTATATTAGTATATATAGACCGTTTGTCACAAATAAAACGCATTGACGAAACGGACTGTCTCCCGTTATCATTACATCCTGACTTAATGTAAGTGTACCTTGTTTATACATAATTTGTTTAGAGTTCGCGACTTGTGATTTATAAGTAATTAAGTGATTAGTTTATAACAAATTTGTAATATAAATTAATTCGATTTCACAATTTTTAATTGGAATAGATTGTAAAAACTACGTTTTTTTTGTAAAATGTGTAAATTTCTACGCTGATGTTCAACATACTGTATATATATATTTATTATGTAAATGAATTTTTGTTAAATATAGTACCTGAAGAGGGACACGGAAAAAGTGTCCGAAATGTCCTGACTTAATTACCTGAAGAGGGACACGGAAAAAGTGTCCGAAACGTCGTTTAAGAATAAATGGTGTTCATTTATTTAAACGAAACCTTTCCTGGTAGACAATTGGCCATCAGATGCAAGATACACATATCAGTAGTATGATTATGAGATCTAGTACCCTTACAAGTCTTTGATATTTATTTGAAATATTTTGGAACCGTGTTTAAGAAGCATTCATCTACTTCAAGAAATTTAGTCAATGTCCGAGCTGTCTTTTGTTGTACATAATTTAAAAGAGAACTGCATAAAGCAGCTGAACTAATATTTAACTCTACAAAAAGTTGCAAAAATTTGTTCCCTTTTTTATTTTTTATTTTTCTATTCTTATATATACGGACAAAATTTTGAGTAAAATTTATTATTTTTCAGTGTAGTGCTGGGACATACTCAACTTGTGTAAATTTTTACTATTTTAAATAGTACTTTTTAAGATTTAGAAAGCAAATTTTACTTTTTGAAATAATAATTTTTATTCTGTCGAAAGTAATGTAAAAAAATGTTTAATTCAACGCTTTGCGCATTTTTTCTCTTTATATATATATATATATATATATATATATATATATATATATATATATATATATATATATATATATGGATGTTATTATTTAAATGTTATTTATATTTAACCAATACACATTCTATAATTTAAGTATCATGTATATACAAGAAAAACATTAAATTTAGAAATGAAAAAATTTTTGCAGACACTGGGAATCGAACTCGGGACCCTTGGCACGACAGTCGGACGCTCTAATCACTCGCCTATAAAAGACTTACAGTTACTCTTTTCGAAACTGATACATAACCTACACTACGACCCGAATAGAAATGAAATATGGCGTGCCATAGGTATCACACGGGCCGGATGGCGTATGCCGTGCAAGGCCGTCGCGCGGCATGTAACGCTTTTATTGTAAGGTACTTGCGTTTCTGCCATACGATAAACTCATTTACAGCAAGCCTTATCCGGGCCGGTACAACGCCGTGAAATTTTTCGGATAAGGTACATGTCATTTTTCCGTTATATTAGCATTAGTATTTGAGCATTTGTTTACGCGCGCGTCATAACCTCAAATCTGGATAGTGCTTCGTTTCTGTCGTACGAAGAACAACCTAATAAGTATAATTGATAAACAATGAAGGAAAAAGTTAAGTACTAAATTTCGAAAAAAGAAGATATTTAATAAAAATAAGTAGTGTTTAATTAAATAAAGTACAAATAGATGTAGAATTATAATTGTTCGAAAAAGTGCAAATATTAGTTTTATATTTGTTATAAAAAAAAAAACAAGATTATAATGTATAGTGTCCAAATATATAAAATACATTAAATATGATTTAATAAATACATCAAAAATATATTAAATGTTGTAATTTTTATTAAGAACATATTCGCTTTCAAATTATTTAGACAATAAGCCACGTGTTGCCCGAATCAGGGCCGGATCAGGGCCAGATGTTTCACCGGACGTAAGGATATAGATAGGTAAAATCATCCGGCCCTCATACAGTTCAGCGTTACATGCCTCGTACGGCACTCATCCGTCAACAACATCAGGTACGGATCAGGAATCACGGCAGACGGATCCGTCCCGCGTCATTGCCGTTTGAAAATTTCTACTCGGAGATGTACGCACTATAGCTTTTTCTTATTAATCGATACATAATTAAGTAACAATAACATTATTATCAAATTTAATATAGTTACTTTATTTAAAAATATTAGAAGTAAATAACAATAATTTTTTTCATCAGAAATAAAGGACATATGAAAAGGGTGTACTTATAAATCTTTACCATACCGACATCATTATTTAATTTTTATTTACTAATAATCCTGTGAACTTTTTTTTATTAATGAATGCGATTTTCTGTCTTTCACAATCCATGTAAAAATACATGGTTAAAAAATTTTTTAAATTTCAGCTCAAAAATTTTCTTATTTATTGCTCAGCAATACGTATTTTTAAATTTATATGTACAATAATCTAATCAATAATGACCACGTATTTTTTGCATAGATTGTGAAAGACAGAAAATAGCATTCATTTATAAAAAAAACTATCGCAGTATTCTATTCTATTCTCTCTCTCTCTCTCCCTCTCTATCTCTCCCTCTATCTCCCCTGTCTGCCTCGCGCTCTCTCCCTCCATCTCTCTCTTCCCCCTCTCCCTCTCTACATCTCTATCAATATCCGTCAAACTGAGTACCAAAAACTTTAATGAGAGCTTAAACATTTTTTTAATACAATCAACACGTTTAAAAAAAAAACTTTTTAAGTAGGTTTTAACAACGTAATTTGTCTAGTCATTTTCTTTCTTCGAATCTCATCTATTCAATAAGCACTCTACAAATAATAATAATTTTGTTCATGACTGTATAAATCATAATATTGTTAATATAAAACTTTTTACGAAAGTATAAAATAAGGACAGTATAGACGTTTTTTCTGTATAATCTATAAAATAATATTATTTATGATTTTTTAAAAGAAATCAAATAAATACCAGTCAAAAAGTCTTACACTTTTTTGAATCATTGTATACTGAACAAATTATATATAAGTACATTCAAATTGTTCACTGCATAAGTTCACTACATAAGTTAACTTGACTGACATAATAGAACTTTTCGTACCTTGCGTGTAAAATTACATTTTACGCCCACGTTTTAAGTTCAAAAATATTCAGCCAGCGGGCATAAAGTATTACTTACACTGCGTTCACAGTAGCGCAAGCGCTAGCGAAAAACGAAGTCCTACCCCAAGTCTTAAATGATGCACTATCAAATCGATTACCACCTCAGAGTATAAAGGTAACGCGGTACTACACCTATAGCGTCAATACGAAAAAAAAAAATGCGTCCGCGATTAATTTCAAATGCGCAAGTGATGCCACCAAACTCACAAAAAAGACAAACCTTCAATACCTGCTAGCTCTAAGATGAGGTAAGTACAAGTTTAACGCTCGCAATAAAATAAGAACCTCGTGTGAGGCTCGCACGCTCAAAAAGTTGCTTGCTGCTAAAACATCCCCACACGTAACAGTCGCGTGTGAGTAGAACTAATCGTAGTCGAGACCAGCCCACGTATAATACCTTCGTGGGCAGAACTACTAGACAGCGAGGCGAAAACAAGCGTAATGCCAACGTGCCAGTAGAACTTATCGAAAGTAAGCTAAAGAAGCGTGTAGAACTGCTGAACCGCACGGTGAATTCATGCGAACGTCTCCAAATGCTCGTTTTACTTGCAGAGATAGGGCCGCATTTGTCAAATTATTTACTTCTTGCGAGAAATAGCACAGGGGAAAAATCGATCCCGAGAGCAATAGCTAATGCGCAAGTGATGGCCCAAAAACTCGCCGATATACTACACATAGCCTACGCAGAGCAAACGACTAAATAAAGAAATACTTGCGCGAGCCCGGGGGCAGACGTCTTCTAACACAACTTGCAATAAAATTCATACGAGCGAAGAACTGCTCGCGATCGCGGCAAGCCATTACGTAGTGCACTCTAGTGAGGACAACTGCTCGAACGTGAGACGAGCATGCCTGTAATTCTCGTACACTTGGAGAACTGATCGAACTCGAGGCAGGCCCGTGCATAAGACCCATATAAAAAAAGGAAAAGTCGCGAAATACCCTACGCGTGAAGAATTGCTCCAACTCTCGCGTATAAGGACAACTGCTCGAATACGAAACGGGCCCAGGAGCAACATTGGATGACGAAACAGGATATCAAACACGAAGTGGTCCGAGGCCAATACTCGAACGGGAAGCGATCCTGCGCAAAACACCCATCCGCTAGGAGAACTGCTAGAACGCGAAGTAGGCACACGTGTAACTCTCGTGCGTGAGGAGAACTATCTGCAACCGAGTAAAACCTGCACGTAACACCTGGGCGTAAGAAGAAATGTTCAAAGGCGAGGCGGGGCCGCGCGAATCACCCATGTACAGGGAGGATTGCTCGCCGCCAAGGCGAGCCCAAATGTAGATCTCGCGTACAAAGACAACTGCTCGAGCACGAAGCGAGCCCAGGTACAAAACAGTGCGACGAAGAAAGCTATCGCATACAAAGCGAGCTGGGCCCCGCAACACCCATGCGACGTAGAGAATTATTCATACGCAAAGCGAGCCCGCGCAGGACATCTATGCGAGAGAAGAACTGCTAGAACGCGAGCGTACCGCTCGCGACCGCAGGGGCTCGCGTGAGAGGATAACAACGAAGGAAAGAATGCGCCTGCTTGCATTCATGGTGAGCCCAAGTGTGCCGTTCGCGTGCGAGAGGAACGAAGCGGGCCCGCGCGAAACACTGGTACTCGAAGAGAATTGCTCGAATACGATGCCAGTCCATGCGCAGCACTCTTGCGTCAGGGGAGTGCTTGTGCCCGAGGATCAGCGCTCGCGCATGAGGAGAATGCTGATGCCCGGGACACAACGTGAGGAAATCGCTGGTGCTCCAGGATCAGCGCACGCGCACGAGTGGAAGCACGTGACGAGAGCTGGCACGCGAGGATCATCGCGAGAGGAACGAAGCAGACCCGCACGAAGCACTCATGCGCGAGGAGAATTGCTCGAACACGAGGTCAGTTTGTTTGCAGCACTCTTGCGCCAGGGGAGCGCACGTGTCCGAAGATCAGAGCCCGCGCATGAGAGGAATGCTGGCACCCTGGACACAACGCGAGAAAACGCCATCAGGCATCTATCTTTTTATGTTTTATTATTAAAATTATTTCACGCAGACATTGCGTAAAATTTTAAGCCCCCTATATAAAGGGGGATACCACAAACAAGGCAAGCCTTGTAATTCGGACTCTTCGTAAAGAGAGACTTGAACGGTTGAATGACACGTCTTATATACTCTCGGCCTTCCAATGTATCCGCAGGAGTCACAAACGGTGCGCCGCGTAGCGGCAAATAGCGTAAGCTTGGTTGTTGAGTGCCGCTCATCACAAGTTTCTGTTTGCGACCGCTACGCGGCGCATCGTTTGTAACTCCTGCGGATACATTGGAAGGCCGAGAGTATATAAGACGTGTTAAACTAAACCGTTCAAATGACTCTTTACGAAGGGTCCGAATTACAAGGCTTGCCTTGTTTTTGGCATCCCCCTTTACATAGGAGGTTTAAAATTTTACGCAATATCTGCGTGAAATAATTTTAATAATAAAACAAAAAGATAGATACCTGGTATCGTGTCAGGTCACATGCTAAACATCCACTAATATTACCTCGTCGGGTCATGGGTTGGATGGTTACTAATGACGTTCTTTCGACGTTCCTACAACGTTACCGATGTCACCATCAATAACTGTATGGCGTACGTCATTGCAACGTTTCCTTCACGTGGAAAAATGTACCACAAATATTTTAAAATATTTCTTTGACGTCGCATTGACGTTCCTAGAACGTTTTTATTGATCCCATTGTTGCACGTACGTTGCGAGCACGTTGCTCCGACGTAGGCAGAGCATTCAAGAAAGTACCGAAAAACCTATTGTGTTCGTCACAAAAACGTTCTTGGAACGTTCTAAAAACAACGTTATTTTATCAACGTTCTAATATCATTTACTCAACGTGGCGATATTATTTTTCATTTGCTCGTCGAACCATTATTTCGTTTCAGGAACGTTACAGGAACGTTATACATCAACCAAATTGCGGACATTTTAACGTTCTAGTAACGTCGCAGGAACGTCCTAAAAACTTTCGGCCAGCACGTTCTTACGTACCTACAAAAACGTTCTTGGAACGTTCCCAGAACGAAATGTGCTATGTGGGTGGTTTTTATACTATAAAACACTAATCACCCACTATAACAATATTGGTATTTGTACCAAAGTATACCTGGTTGAAAATATCAGAGCGGATTTTCGTACTGAAATCTGCCCGGAATTCGGCACTGAATTCCGCGTAGAAATCCATGCAGAAATCAGTCCAACAAATCCACCTGGAAATCTACGTGGAAATCTAGGTAAAAATCCAAGCCATCATGTCGCGTCTACAACTGCGTTGAAATCCGCGCAGACATCCGTGCGGAAATCCAAATGTTCGGTACGTCTCCATACATGTCCGGATTTCCGCGCGGCAATCCACGTAGAAAACCGAGCGGTGGTTTAGCTTATGCAGGTGAACGGAAATCCACGCAGAAATCCACACGGAAATCGAAGTGATCAGTACGCCTATATATATATATATTTTAGCGGGGTAGGTTTTCCCCTCAGTGCCGTAAATCCCCGAAGTGAAATTGCCGATGAACGGCGCAGCAATTGACAGGCGCGAACACTTGCTTGTGCCAACCCTTGGCGAAATCTCCTCACTCTCGCCTGCGCACCGTCGCTCGCCGTCGCACAGTGGGCTATAAAATGCAAAAAAGTATCAAAATTCTCGATACACTAGAAAAATGAATATTTCTTGATTATTTTTGCGCAAATCGATAGTTTCAAACATTATCTTTAATATTTTTTTGATCGTTTACAGGATTATTTCATTTTACTGAAACTGCTCGAGCTTTACTCGAATAAATAATAAATAATATTAAATAATAATAATAATAATAAAATAGGCAAATGTCACACAAAAGCCTAGACGTAAACAGTTGGAATCCAACCAAAATATTTATGATCATTCAAAATCATTGTATAAAATATTTTAACGTTTACAGAATGTGAATAACATTATTCAATTAGAATTTTGACATTATGAAACTATTATTTTTATCAAATCATTATGAAATTATAATAATATAGCCTATTAAGAAAAATATTTTTTTACAGGTTGCGTAAGAATATTTTTCTGGCCGATTTTAATACATATAAAAAATTCCTTTTTATAGCCTCGCTCGCTCCCACGGGGTCTCGCTCTCCGGACGCTCGTCGTCCACAGGAAGAGCGCGCGCGCGCCTGTCCAGGACTTACCTCGCAGAAGCAGCGGCGTCCGCGAAGGATTGGCCGGGCGGCGTAGGCTGCCGTATCTCTCTCGCTCTCCGTTGCTGTAGCTGTCGGCTACGTCTCTCTCTCTCTCTCTCTCTCTCTCTCTCTCTCTCTCTCTCTCTCTCTCTCTCTCACTCCGCTGCGCGGGCTGCCGATGGCTTCTCTCTCTCTCTCTCCACTGCGCTGGTTGCCGGCGGCGTCTCTCTACCTCTCTCCACTGCGCTCACACACTCACGGTAGGGCACCCTGCCCTCCTACACCGTTGCACTGCCGCGGTGTAACACACCGCAAACACTCACTCTTCTGTCGCGACTCTCACACTCTCTCTCGTTCTCTCGACTTCAGGTGAAGCACGTACGAGGGCAGGCTAAAGCTCACGGCAATGGCCGAAACGATACTGCCTGCCTGTTCCTTCGTCGGCACGCGCGATCATCTCTCCGCCTCTCCCTTCGCGCAAGGTTGAGAGATGTTTACTTCTTACGTGTTGGCGCGTGCAGTCGCGGTGTGCTGAGACTCGTCCCGAGTCTCATCAGCGCATACCGATACACACACACATGCACGCACACGAGCCGTCCGTTAAAATATATATATACATATATATATATATATATATATATATATATATATATATATATATATATATATATATATATATATCAATTGCAGCTTTTGGGGATCTATGTCAGCACCGATTCGATACTTTGAGGATTTTTCGGACTTTTGAGGACATCCTCAAAATTCCTTGGGTATAAAACGGTACTTTTGAGGATTTATATTAATACCTTCAACGCAGAGAGGGAGTTATTTCTTTAGTCAAGCATATACGAACTCTGGAGAAAAAAAACTATAGATCCTCAAAAGTACCGGTTTCCGCAATGTGTATATATATATATATATATATATATATATATATATATATATATAAAAAAAATTATCCCCCCATCCGTTTATGGAGCCCATCCCTGTATATTAGTACCTACAGCCCAGAGATCCCTATGGCAAGTGACTAAAGAAATAATGGACCCTGGGGTTATAGACTCTAGATCGGGCTCCATAAACGCCCGAGAAAAATATTTTATGGGATCCGGGTTCCATAAAAGAAAACGGGCACCATAAATATGCTCATGTGTATAAAAGGGCTCCATAAATCTGTTAAAACAAATGTATGTATATTTGTGTATAAGTTTACGAACCCGGACTTATGTTGACGAATTCTGACACGCAAAGAGACTTATGCAGACTTTGTGGTACTTATGCAGACGTCAACATAAGTAGGAAGATTGTTTCTTTAGTCAAGCGTGACTTATGCAGACAAATTCGTACACGGAACCGGACTTATGCAGACACCTTGCATAACTGGAACCCGACTTATGCAGATAACTCTGCATAAGTACCTATATCACACACACACACACACACACACACACACACACACACACACACACACACACACACACACACACACACACACACACACACACACACACACACACACACACACACACACACACACACACACACACACACACACACACACACACACACACACACACACACAGACACACACAGACACACACACACACACAATATATAATATATAATATATAATATATAATATATAATATATAATATATAATATATAATATATAATATATATTTATATATATAAATATCATTGGACGGTATTTTGAGGATTTCATAAAGAATTTGTACAATAGTGGTGACACAAATATAAACATTGTTATAAACAACCAATAAACAAGCGCGTGACTAAAGAAATAATGACCCTAAGGTTATTGACTAACACCACGACGCCTGCGGCGCCCGCTTTTACGGAAAAATATCACGGAATTTCCGAAATCGATGTATTAACACACTATTGTGGAAACCGCTGAAAAATCCTCAAAATGCCTCTCGAGTGCTTTGGAGTTTTGAGGAGACTCCTCAAAATGCCTACAAAATCCTCAAAATTCGGTATATATGACCTATATAATCCTCAAAATGCGTCCCAGATGTGAATATATATATATATATATATATATATATATATATATATATATATATATATATATATATATATATAAATTTATATGTCAAAATTTGTCAAAAATACGTACGTCCAAAATGTAACGTAAACTTCCAATGTATGCAGCTCAATATATACTAATGTTAAACAAAATCTAAGCTTCCCTTGAAGTGTCGACGGCGATATTGGGAACTTTCGACCGCCATATTCAATTCGCCATTTTTAATTTTGAAAGCCTAATAGCAAAATCTTGATCATCGATCTCGAAAAGTCCTGTATTCCAATTTTTAGAAAAACTTAAGCTTTTTTCGAATTTTCATATTAGTATAGATTTAGATATTATACTTTCGCAATTTAAAATAGCGGTCCAATATGGTAGTGAAAATTCGAAAGAAGTTTAAGTTTTTCTAAAAATTTATCATTAGTATACAGAGGTTTTGGAGGTCGCTGTTTTTATCGAACAAAGAATTTTTATTCCCACTGGTAATCGTTGTTGTTCTAATCATATGATTAAAAAACGGTTTTTTGAGGATGAAATTAATAACATACGCATTATTTCGAGTTCAAGTTCAATGAATGTGACAGATGTAACAAACTTGTTAGAAAGCATGAGTTTGAGGTCAGACAGAGAAGTTATAGATAAGGTTGGAGATTATACAGTTTGCAGGAAATCGCCTCATCGCTTTTACAGGTTTAAATTGGGAAAACTTGATACAATTACGTGAAATGATGACATCGATGAGGAATTCTAACTCTCGGAACGTGAACCAAGCACTTGTAGTATTTTTGTTGAGGCTACGTAGTGGTAATTCGAATAACATGATTTCTGCTTTACTTGGACTTGAGCGCCCTCAACAGGTCTCAGAATTCTCAGATTCGGTTTTGAAGTGTTTCAGAGAAGATGTTTTACCTTTACGTTTTGGTCTAAAAGTTGTTTGTCGGCAAGATTTGATTCAAAATCAGACAGTACCAATGGCAAAGAAATTGCACAATATGGGGGAAGATCAACTCGCTTTAGTTTATGGCGGAACGTATCTGCGGCATGAAAAGAGCAACAACAACGAATATCAGAGGAAATCGTACTCTGGACAAAAGAAGGCTCCTTTGTGTAAACCGTTTACAATCTGTTCAACAAATGATTACTGTTTGGGAAATATCAATATTTGAATTTCCCGCGGTTGCGCGACTGAGGGATAACTCAGAAGGCGGCCGCGCGACGGCAGCACTCAGCAGCTGCTCTCTGCGGAACAGCTGAATCGCTATACTGATTAGCCGAGTATGGCAAAAATCATGCTGTCATATATGAGGCGTTTCACGTCAGCTCTCCAGGCGCGGCACGCGAGCGCGAAATCATGCTGTTTTCAGCTTGTGTTTGAAGGGCTAAGATGTATCTAAAAAAAATAATCCCCAAGTGATTTCGATGTATTTTTTCCTCAGCTTTCCGATGGTGCTATCAGTTTCTCAAAATTTTTCAATTTTAATCTCAAAAAAACATAAAACGTGTTATATCTCAAAAACTATATTTTTCTTGATGCCCTGGTGGAAAGTACGTGGTTTCGCCATTGTTTTCGATGACAAAAGAAGGACATTTAACCATTGATTCTGAGTTGGTAACTAGGCAACTGTAGACTTTATTAATAGATTGTTTTAGAGGTTTTATCAACATATTCAAAGTCATTAACCTATATTAACAACAAAAACTATCACTTCTGATCATCAAGGTACACCCGATGGACATTGATTCTAGCAATGCATGTCCCGTTAGTGGCACTCACACATAACCTTTTGAATGTTCATATCATTTTCGAGGAATGTTAACGATTTAAATATTATGTGTGACAGTCACTAACGGGGTATGCATTGTCAGAATCAATGCGGCCCATCGGGCATACAAGTGATTTATATTGCTTTAATTTGTGAAATGGATAAAAGATTGTTCGTTAATAATGTCGCACTTTTTGTGAGAATTTCTTCTTGAGTGATCATTTATTTTTTGAGATACAAATAAAGTAGTTGACTTTGTTGCTGCAAATGGAGCAAAAGTACCGCATATTTAATAATTGTACGTGTAACAATTGTAACAATTGCACGGAAAATAAAAATGTTTTACATGATCTTCAGTAAAATTCACTTATTAAAATTATGCACGTGATGATTTCGATGCCCCCCCCCCCCCCCGATCAGCAGCACTCGCTGCGCTCGTGCCGCAAATGTAGAGGGCCGGCATCAAACTCAATGCTCTCGAGCCCATCGGGTGCGTTATCATTGTCAGTGGCAAACGTACTTTCCACCGGACATCAAGAAAAATAGTATACGGTACACGAGACGAAATTTCAAGGCCCGCCACTGCGTGATATGGCGCCCTCGGCTTCGCCTCGGGCGCCAACTTCACGCAGTGGCGGAACTTCAACTTTCATCACTTGTACCGTAATGTACTATTTAATATTTTTTTTGACCTGCTAGATCGAAAGAGGAGGAAATTTTACATGGATATAGCCTTTTTCTACATAGGGGTTTTTTGATTTTTTCGAGATATTATTCAAGAAATACAAGACGCTCGGCCAGCCGCCGCGCTAATAGCACCATCGGAAAGCTGAGGAAAAAATATATCGAAATCACTTGGGGATTATTTTTTTTAGATACATCTTAGCCCTTCAAACACAAGCTGAAAACAGCATGATTTCGCGCTCGCGCGCCGCGCCTGGAGAGCTGACGTGAAACGCCTCATATATTTATTATATAAAAATACCTCCTCCCACCAGGGGAATGGTGGTAGTGTTTGTTGTGTCTGCCCCATGGTGCCACAATATTCAAAATTCAAAATTATGATTTAAACTTAACTCTATGATTTCAAAATTTTAAATTATGATTTAAACTTAACTCTGTGATTTCAAAATTTAAAATATAACTTGAACTTTTAAAATTTATATAATATTGAACTCTATGATTTAAAATTTAACTTTACAATTTAACTCTATAATATTAAACTCTGGCCGCCCCATAGTGGCGCAATATTAGTAGTATAGCTAGGATGGTTCCAACTCACCCCACCCCTCCCCCTCACGCCCCCTTCTCCGCTCATTGCTCACTCCCATCTTACCCCACCCGTCTCTCACCTCCACTCCTCTCACCAGCCACCTCTCTCCTCTCTCTCTCTCGCCCCCTCCCGTCTCTAAACTCCCTAACCTCACTCACCTCTCTGACCACTCTCACCGCCCTCCCCTCTCGGCCGGTTCCCCTCTTGCGCCGACTTACTGAATCTGTAGTATAGTGAGCCGGAATTCCCCGAGCGACATTAACCCAAGTGAGCCAGAACGAGCGAAAGGCAAGCTGCTGTATGTTTTTAATAAACTAATTTTTTCGATTATTCTAACAAGGAAAGTACCCGAACTATCAAATTCAAAAAAATTCCAAACCCATATTAAAAAGTAGACCTCCATGCAAGATTCACGAAACCATTTTTGTTATCGGCTGAGAAGCGCTGTATAAGGGTTAAAATCACCCCTAAAGTTTACCCCCAAGAAACGTTTTTTTGATATATCTCGGCTTCTACTTAACTTTTTTTAACGAAACAAAATGGAAAGAGTTTCTTATTAAAAAGCCAAGAAATCCGTGGTAGTATGAACATTAAGGGTTGCATCCCTTATTTTTTAGAGGATGAAATTGTGTTTTTTTAAGAATAATTTTTGTTGTGAGAATTCATAAAATAATTAAAAATAGGTCAAAACATTATTTTTACCAACTACAATAAATAACAGTTGGTGTTTTTGGGCATTCTTCGCGAAACAACCCATTAAGAGGTGGTAAACCACCCCTAACACAAATAAATTAGGTATATTTTTTTGATCATTAAAAATATTACTTATGTCGACTGCAATTTACTATCAACTGATAAGAATTTTTCCATCGGTCTTACAGTCTTACAAATTAATTTAAAATAATTAATATTTATGGCAGTCACATTGCCCTTGTTTATAATCACCCCCGCAGAATCTGAAATAAAAACTTAATTAAAACCTGGAAAAAACTTTGTTAGCAAAGGACGATCTGACTGCCCCCCACCATCACCACCTTGTCCAACGTTTCGAGCCCGCTCCGGCTCCTCCTCAGGGACTGAATATATATATTTTTTTGGCAATTATTTTTTTCCTTAAAATGGGTTCTTGAAGTCGTTAATCGGAATCCACAGTTAGTCGTACGATAAACAAGTGTATGATAAAAAAATAATAAATAATAGAATAACATAACAAAACATTGTTACATTATTATACATTTATTTACATAATATAATTTCCGCTAGGGGGTCTACATACTATTTTTGGTGGAATTTAAAATATTTCTAAAAAATTTTTCGCCATATTGAATTCACTATTTTCAAATTTTTATTGTGGATCTAACTGTGGATTCCGATTAACGACTTCAAGAACCCATTTTAAGGAAAAAAATAATTGCCAAAAAAATATACCTAATTCATTTGTGTTAGGGGTGGTTTACCACCTCTTAAGGGGTTGTTTCGCGAAGAATGCCCAAACACACCAACTGTTATTTATTGTAGTTGGTAAAAATAATGTTTGACCTATTTTTAATTATTTTATGAATTCTCACAACAAAAATTATTCTTAAAAAAACACAATTTCACCCTCTAAAACATAAGGGATGCAACCCTTAATGTTCATACTACCACGGATTTCTTGGCTTTTTAATAAGAAACTCTTTCCATTTTGTTTCGCTAAAAAAAGTTAAGTAGAAGTCGAGATATATCAAAAAAACGTTTCTTGGGGGTAAACTTTAGGGGTGATTTTAACCCTTATAAAGCGCTTCTCAGCCGGTAAAAAAAATGGTTTCGTGAATCTCGCATGGAGGTCTACTTTTTAATATGGGTTTGGAATTTTTTTGAATTTGACAGTTCGGGTACTTTCCTTGTAAGTAATATTCACGTGCAAGGTAGAGAGCGTATCGGTAAATTAATAATAATTATTTGGGTGACTGCGAATATTTAAAAAGTTTTTATGAAAAAAAAATCGCCGGAGGTTGGATTCGAACTGACGATCTTTAGATTACTGAGCAGCCACCTTACCACTAGACTATCGAGACATATGTATACGTGTGCTTAATTTGTATTCTTATAGCGCGACGCCTTCATGGTGGTGCAATGCCGTCGGTAAGGTAGAACACTGTAGGTAAATTAATATACTTTACCGATAAACATTAATATTTTAATATAAAAAGTTTTCATGAAAAAAAAAACACCGAAGGGTGGATTCGAACCTATAATCTTCAGATTACTGAGCAGCAACATTACCACTCGGCTATCGAGACGTATGAATACTAATAGCTGAATTTTTATCTAATAGCAAACGCAAGGCCTCAATGTTCACGAGGGTAAGGTAGAACACTATTGATAAATGAATATACTCTTTATCGGTAAATAGCAATATTTAATATAAAAAATGTTTAAGAAAAAAAAATCACCGGAGGTTGGATTTGAACTGACGATCATTAGATTACTGAGCAGCCACCTTACCACTAGGCTATCGAATCATATGTATACACATAGGTGAATTACGAGGACGCTGCAAAATATTATCCACAATTTTGAGGTTATGAAAATTTTGTATAGAGCATATGATGCTATGTAAAGAAGTGATAGCCCCCCTATTGGAATACACCCCCAAAATTTCATCCGTTTTTTGATCCGAGCCCTCCTTTTCGAGATATAAGCGAAAAACCAACATTTCCACCCCCACCACTGGTTTTCGAAAATTCCGTCAACGTTATTCGATAGTATATTAAAAGTATGTCCCCCCTATTGTTACGCCCCCAAAATTTCGTCCGTTTTTCGATCCGAGCTCTCCTTTTCGAGATAGAAGCGAAAAACCAAAATTTCTACACCCACCACTGGTTTTCGAAAATTCCGTCAACGTTATTCGATAGTATATTAAAAGTATGTCTCCCCTATTGTTATATCCCCAAAATTTCGTCCGTTTTTCGATCCGAGTGCTCCTTTTCGAGAAATAAGCGAAAAACCAAAATTTCTACCCCCACCACCGATTTTCGAAAATTCCGCCAACATTATTCGACAGTATATTAAAAGTATGTCCCCCTTATTGTTACGCCCCCAAAATTTCATCCGTTTTTCGATCAGAGCGCTCCTTCTCGAGATATAAGCAAAAAATCAAAATTTTTACCCCCCCCCCCCACTACCGATTTTCGAAAATTCTGCCAACGTCGTTGGATGGTAGTGGAAAAGTGATACTCTCCCTATCGCAATACACCCCCCAAAATTTCGTCCGTTTTGCGATCCGAGCTCAACTTTTTGAGGTATTAGCAAAAAACCAAAATTTATACCCTACCACCGATTTTTGAAAATTCGGCCATCGTCCACGCATAGTATATAAGAGATAGTTTCCGAGTTATTTGTGAAAACCACTCGTTCAAGTTTGAATTTCCCGCTGAAAGCACCGGTGAGAGCATAGTTCTGCGCCGACCGCTAGGTGGCGAGGGCCGCCGTGTCGCGCACTCTTAGCATTCCAGACGAGGCGCTGGTATAAATGGAGGTGCGATCCCCGGCAGTCCGCATTACCTGCTCGACTACCGTCAGTAGGAAGGCATGCTCCAACGCTGTGCTGAATATGATGACATCATTGGATGGATGGATCTCAGCAGTGTAACTCTACAGTCTGCATACAACCTATGTTCACCCGAGCTGTCCGCGGCAGATCGACAGAAGCTGCAAGCAGCTGTGGCTTTGCTGAACAGTGTTGTGTATTTTTTACAAGATCGTCGCTGAGTTGGCGCTGGACTACTCCCAGCAGCCATTGGTGAACCAGCGACTATTACCAACGCTCCAACGGTTAGCCGGGACGAGGTCAAGGCGACTTGTGATAATAGAATCAGGACTGGAGTAATCACAAATCATAGACGTTTGGACTTTTTACACTCCATGAAGATGCAAGTGAACAATTTATCGTGAAAGTGCAACAAGCTATCAAAGAGGATACCTCAGTGAAAGTGAACGCAGTGCTGGCAGCGGAGTATATGATTATCAAAGATGATCAGGAGACTGTAGACATTAAATATTTCAATACAAAAACAGTTCCCATATACTCCACAACAGACTTGAGTGCGTGGTTTGTGACAAATGTTGTGCAACCCATTGACGCAGCCATGGAAGAGTTTCAAGAGCGAGACTCGGGTTGGTCGTTGCGTTCGATTCTCAATTTGTGCATTAATATTAACAAGCTTAATCCTATGCGAGGAAGTTCTTACATCGAACAGCCCCAGTTTATCATGAGAAAGAGAGCGTGTGATAAATAATGACAATCAATGCTTCACGTGGGCTATTTTATCAGCAATGTATCCTGCTGCAAAGAATACTAGTAGAGTTTCGGCATATTCCCAACACGCTGATGAATATAATTTCAAAGGTATTGAATTTCCAGTGGATCCTCGCTAAGTGGTTAAGTTCGAGAGACAAAATGATGTGTCGGTGAATGTGTACTTTTTGAAGAAGAAGGGCGAAGTATACACTGTTCTACCAAGACATGTGACTGCACTGAAGAAGGAGAAACATGTGAATCTGCTTCTTGTAGAGAGTTACTATGTAGATGAAGATGAAGAAGAACCGCTTAATGACTTTGACAATGGCTCACACGGCTTCCATTATGTGTGGATTAAAGATTTGTCACGGTTGGTGAGAAGCCAAGTAACTGCTCACCAAAATAAAACATTTATATGTGATCGTTGTCTTCATTATTTTCGCACGTCTGAAAAACTTGCAATGCATACAATCGACTGTGAAAAAATAAACCATTGCAAAATTATACTTCCAACCAACAACAGGGACAGTGTATTGGAGTTTAAAAACCATACGAACACAAATAGAGTGCCGTATGAAGTGTATGCTGACTTTGAGTGTTTACTGCAGCCAGTGAAGGATAATGAGAGAGCCTATCAATATCACGAAGCATTCAGTATCGGCTTCTTCGTAAAGTGTAGCTATAATGATGCTCAATCAGAATACAAATGCTACAGACAAGATAGCGAGCAAGATGAAAGTCCAGCCAAGTGGTTGGTACAGAAGCTCAAAGATCTAGCTTTACGTCTCCAAGGTCTGTATGAGAATCGACGACCAATGAGAGATTTAACATCCACAGAAAAGGCAGAGTTTGCAAGGGCTCAAGTCTGCCATATTTCCCACAAACCCTTCAAAGAAGCTGACAAAAAGGTCCAAGATCACTGTCATCTCACTGCTGAGTAAGTATATTTTTCTTTTATTTATAGTCATGTATTTTAACTTGATTAATTTTTTAGATATCGAGGTCCAGCACACAACTCATGCAATATAAATTATCATGATTCGAGGATGATACCTGTGATTTTTCACAATCCCAGTGGTTATGATAAACATCTATTCATCCGAGAGATTGCAACGTGCTTCCCCGGAAAAGTTGGTCTACTGCCACTAATGAAGGAAAAATACATATCCTTCAGCAAATATGTTGAAGGCACGGGCATAATACTGCGATTCATAGACTCATTCAGATTTATGGCTTCTTCATTGGACAAGCTATCATCCTACTTGGAGCGAATGGACGTCCTCGAACGAGTCTTTAAACAAGATGACAAACATACGACCGAGCAAATAGCTCTTTTGAAAAGGAAGGGAGTCTATCCCTATGACTACTGCTCATCATACGATAAGCTGAAGGAGACGAATCTTCCATCACAAAACGACTTCTACAGCAGCCTGTACGAGACCCACATCACTGATGAAGAGTATGAGCACGCCAAGACTGTCTGGCAAGCGTTCGACATTGAGACTCTCGGACAATACTCCGATTTGTATCTGAAGACTGATGTGTTGCTTCTCACCGAAGTCTTTGAGAATTTCAGAAGCAACTGTCTCGAGGCTTATGGCTTGGACGCTGCTCATTACTACACGACACCTGGATTGACGTGGGATGCCATGCTCAAATATACACAGGTAATATATTAATTGAAGTATATATTTATAAAAATCTAAATTATTATCATTATTTTTAAAAATACTAAATTATTATCATTATTATAGGTGAAACTGCAGCTTCTAATCGACATTGATATGCTGATGTTCATCGAACGCGGTATACGTGGAGGTATAAGACAGTGCTGTAATCGCTATGCCATAGCGAATAATCCATACATGAGAGAACAGTATCAGCCTGATAAGGATGACAAGTATCTTATGTACTTCGACGTCAATAACTTGTATGGATGGGCAATGACAGAGCCCCTACCCTCTGGTGGTTTCAAGTGGGTAGACGACATCGGGCACTCCGACTTCGTAAATGTTCCCGATGACCACCATTATGGATACATTCTCGAAGTTGATTTGGAGTATCCTGAGGCCCTCTACGATGAGCATAAGGATCTTTCCTTTTGCGCTGAGCACATGTCACCTCCAGGTTCAAAACAGAAGAAGCTGATGACAACTCTACACGACAAAGAGCGCTATGTTCTTCATCACCGAGCTCTCAAGCAAGCGTTGAAGAATGGACTAATTCTCCGGAAAGTTCATCGCGCTTTGCAATTCAACCAAAGTCGCTGGCTAAAGAAGTACATAGACTTGAACAGCGAGAAGCGTAAAAATGCTAAAAATGAATTCGAGAAGATGCTATTCAAGCTATTCAACAACGCAGTCTATGGGAAAACGATGGAGAATGAGCGCAAACACGTCGATGTCAAGCTCGTCAATAAATGGACTGGACGCTACGGCGCTGAAGCTCTCATCGCTAAGCCGAACTATCACAGCTGTGCAATCTTTGATGAGAACCTCGTGGCGGTGCAGTTGTTGCGCAGTGAAATCTTCATTAGAAAACCGATATACGTTGCACTAACTGTTTTGGACTTGTCCAAAACTCTAGTATATCGATTTCACTAGGACTGCATGAGAAGTCGTGTGGGTAGCACTGCAAACTTCTCTACACTGACACCGACAATCTCGTGTATGAAGTAATCAACATTAACATGTACAGCATCATGCGTGAAGACATCCACGAGTCCGATACATCTGACTACGCAGCAAACAATCCATTCAATATGCCTCGTGCCAACAAGAAAATCGTTGGTTTGATGAAGGACGAGTGTAATGGTGAAATCATGCTTGAGTTTGTTGGACTGCGAAGCAAGATGTATAGCATAAGGGTTCAAAATCAGAAATCCATAAAGAAGGCAAAAGGTGTGAAAAGCTCCATAGTCAAGATAACCATTAACTTTGATGATTACGTCAAATGCCTGCGCGAGAACGTGACGATGACGCGAGAGCAGCACAACATCAGGTCTCATCGTCACGTGATACATACTGGGAGAGAAGTGATGGTGGCTCTCAGTGCACACGATGACAAGCGCCATCTGCTGCCTGGCCAAACAGACACTCTGCCATGGGGCCACTACAAGGTGGGAGAGCTGTCCTCTAAGAAGGCTGTAGTGGGGGAACTACGCGAGCCACCCCCAGCCTTATATGAGCAACCACTCCAGAGCCCGGAGTTCATCCCACAGCAGCAGTCCAGCAGCAGGGACGAAACGCTCAAAGCAATAAAGAGAGTTGCCATCTCGTTGGACTACATACATAGCAAGAAAATTAAAACTTGACCTCATCATACATAAAGGTTAGTATTTTATATTTTTCTCTTCAACAGTAAATATTAAACAGTTAAGATTTTATGAATTTCACTCTTTCTGTTACAGAGGGATCTCACAAAGTTGAATGCCAATGCTCATGGAGAGCAATTTCCAATGAAGAAAGTCAATGACTGATGGTCACAACTTCATTATCACTCGATACAAAAAGGTGTCGATGAAATACGGTATGAAGATCATGGCAGTGCTAAGCGATTAAATTCCAAATTTTCATACTAAAATATGTAAGACGCTGCAAGAAAACGAGAAGTTCTTCATTTTACAAGATGCGGCCAATAAATATGAACTTTTTATAATCTACAATGATACCACTGTTCAATTTAGAGACAAATAATGTACATATCATAAGATTGTTTTGATAATTAAAATCCTATATATTTTTTCTTAAATAATGTTTATTTATTTAACATATACCTTTACACGTTATATTAAACTATAACACTCTAAAACCTACCAAAAGATATTACTATATGTCAAAAGAATGACACCTCCTATGTCATAGAGTAACACCTTCTTAAACTTTTTTGTCATACAGATACACCTTATTTGAACATTTATGTTATAGAGTAACACCTTTTTGATCTTTAATGTTATAGAGTAACATCTTTTATGACATACTGCAGCTTTCATGGAATAGTACTTTTTGTGTTATAGAGAAACACCTTTTTGAACTTTTATGCAATAGAGTAACAAATTTCTTTATGTCAGAGTAACACCTTTTGTGCTATAGAGTAATACCTTTCTGAACTTTTATGTCATAGAGTAAGATATTTCATGTCATACAGTAATAACTTTTTAAACTTTTATCTCATAGAGTAACATGTTCTATGTCATACAGTCACAACTTTTTAAACTTTTATGTCATAGAGTAGCACTTTTTATATTATAGAGTAACACCTTTTATATCATACAGTAACACCCTTTTTATGTCATAAAGTAACACCTTTCGAACTTTAATGCTATAGAGTAACACATTTTTTTATGTCAGAGTAACACCTCTTTTTGCTACAGAGTAGTAGTAGCACCTTTTTGATCTTTTTATGTCATAGAGTAGCACGTTTTATGTCATACCGTAACAACTTTTTAAGCATTTGTGTCATAGAGTAGCTCCTTTCATATTATAGAGCAATACCTTTTATGTCATACAGTAACACCTTTTTTATGTGATAGAGTAACACCTTTTATGTCATAAAGTAACACCTTTTTGAACTATTATGCTATGGAGTAACACATTTTTTGAACATTAAGCAATAGAGTAACCAATGTTTTTAGGTCAGAGTAACACCTTTTATGCTGTAGAGTAGTACCTTTCTGAACTTTTATGTCATAGAGTAACATATTTTATGTCATACAGTAACAGCTTTTTAAACTTTTATGTCATAGAGTAACATGTTTTATGTCATACAGTCACAACTTTTTAAACTTTTATGTCGTAGAGTAGCACTTTTTATATTATAGAGTAACACCTTTTATATCATACAGTAACACCTTTTTTATGTCATAAAGTAACACCTTTCGAAGTTTAATGCTATAGAGTAACACATCTTTTATGTCAGAGTAACACCTCTTTTTGCTACAGAGCAGTAGTAGCTCCTTTTTGATCTTTTTATATCATAGAGTAACACGTTTTATGTCATACCGTAACAACGTTTTAAGCACTTATGTCATAGAGTAGCACCTTTTATATTATAGAGGAATACCTTTTATGTCATACAGTAACACCTTTTTTATGTGATATAGTAACACCTTTTTGAACTATTATGCTATGGAGTAACAACTTTTTTGAACATTTGTGCAATAGAGTAACCAATTTTTTAGGTCAGAGTAACATCTTTTATGCTGTAGAGTTATACCTTTTTGAATTTTTATGGCATAGAGTAACACGTTTTATGTCACACAGTAACAACTTTTTTAACTCTTATAACGTAGAGTAGTACTTTTTATATTATAGAGTAACACCTTTTATATCATACAGTAACATCTTTTTGAACATGTATGCTTTAGAGTAACACCTTCTTTTATGTCATAAAGTAACACCTTTTCGAACTTTTATGCTTTAAAGTAACACCTTTTGTGCTATAGAGTAATACCTTTTTGAACTTTATGTCATAGAGTAACATGTTTTATGTCATACAATAACAACTTTTTAAACTTTTATGTCATGGAAAAAAGTACTTCTTATTTTATAGAGCAACACCTTTTATGTCATACAGTTACACCTTTTTGATCTTGTATGCTATAGAATAAGACCTCTTTTATATCAGAGAGTGACACCTTGTATGTGATAGAGTAACACCTTTTGAACTTTTATATCGTAGAGAAAAAGCTTTTTGAAGCCAAGGAGGTGTGTTTGGAAGAGCTTTTACTAAAAGCAAGCAATCGCTTGCAGATCCCAGAGGATTTGCTTCCATCATCGTCATATGCTGACAGGTTACCTTTCTCGACATTACCACTAGTCATACTCTAAGGGTGAAGATACATAAAAGGTGTTGCTCTATAAAATAAAAAGTACTTTTTTCCATGACATAAAAGTTTAAAAAATTGTTATTGTATGACATAAAGCATGTTACTCTATGACATAAATTTCAAAAAGGTATTACTCTATAGCATAAAAGGTGTTACTTTAAAGCATAAAAGTTCGAAAAGGTGTTACTTTATGACATAAGAAAAGGTGTTACTCTATAGCATACATGTTCAAAAAGATGTTACTGTATGATATAAAAGGTGTTACTCTATAATATAAAAAGTACTACTCTACGTTATAAGAGTTAAAAAAATTGTTACTGTGTGACATAAAACGTGTTACTCTATGCCATGAAAATTCAAAAAGGTATAACTCTACAGCATAAAAGATGTTACTCTGACCTAAAAAATTGGTTACTCTATTGCATAAATGTTCAAAAAAGGTATTACTCCATAGCATAATAGTTCAAAAAGGTGTTACTATATCACATAAAAAAGGTGTTACTGTATGACATAAAAGGTATTGCCCTATAATATAAAAGGAGCTACTCTATGACACAAATGCTTAAAAAGTTGTTACGGTATGACATAAAACGTGTTACTCTATGACATAAAAAGATCAAAAGGTGCTACTACTACTCTGTAGCAAAAAGAGGTGTTCCTCTGATATAAAAAACTGTGTTACTCTATAGCGTTAAAGTTCGAAAGGTGTTACTTTATGACATAAAAAGGGTGTTACTGTATGATCTAAAAGGTATTACCCTATAATATAAAAAGTGCTACTCTATGACTTTAAAGTTTAAAAAGTTGTTACTGTATGACATAAAATACTCTATGACATAAAAGTTCAGAAAGGTATTACTCTATAGCATAAAAGGTCTTACTCTGACATAAAGAAATTTGTTACTCTATTGCATAAAAGTTCAAAAAGGTGTTGCACTATAAAATAAAAAGTACTATTCCATGAAAGCTGCTATAAAACTATGTCATAAAAGATGTTACTCTATAACATTAAAGATAAAAAAGGTGTTACTCTATTACATAAATGTTCAAGTAAGGTGTATCTGCATGACAAAAAAGTTTAAAAAGGTGTTATTACATGACATAGGAGGTGTCATTCTTTTGGCATATAGTAATACCCTTTGGTAGGTTTGAGAGTGTTATAGTTTAATATAATGTGTAAAGGTATATGTTAAATAAATAAACATTATTTAAGAGAAAATATATAGGTTTTTTATTATCAAAACAATCTTATGAACTATATGTACATTATTTGTCTCTAAATTTAACAGTGGTATCATTGTAGATTATAAAAAGTTCATATTTATTGGCCGCATCTTGTAAAATGAAGAACTTCTCGTTTTCTTGCAGCGTCTTACATATTTTAGTATGAAAATTTGGAATTTAATCGCTTAGCACTGCCATGATCTTCAAACCGTATTTCATCGACACCTCTTTGAATCGAGTGATAATGAAGTTGTGACCATCAGTCATTGACTTTCTTCATTGGAAATTGCTCTCCATGAGCATTGGCATTCAACTTTGTGAGATCCCTCTGTAACAGAAAGAGTGAAATTCATAAAATCTTAACTGTTTAATATTTACTGTTGAAGAGAAAAATATAAAATACTAACCTTTATGTATGATGAGGTCAAGTTTTAAATTTCTTGCTATGTATGTAGTCCAACGAGATGGCAACTCTCTTTACTGCTTTGAGCGTTTGGTCCCTGCTGCTGGACTGCTGCTGCGGGATGAGCTCCGGGCTCTGGAGTGGTTGCTCATATAAGGCTGGGGGTGGCACGCGTAGTTCCCCCACTACAGCCTTCTTAGAGGACAGCTCTCCCACCTTGTAGTGGCCCCATGGCATAGTGTCTGTTTGGCCAGGCAGCAGATGGCGCTTGTCATCGTGTGCACTGAGAGCCACCTTCACTTCTCTCTCAGTATGTATCATGTGACGATGAGACCTGATGTGCTGCTCTCGCGTCATCGTCACGTTCTCGCGCAGGCATTT
Organism: Torymus aiolomorphi; assembly: GCA_036365515.1. Taxonomy (NCBI): domain Eukaryota; kingdom Metazoa; phylum Arthropoda; class Insecta; order Hymenoptera; family Torymidae; genus Torymus; species Torymus aiolomorphi. The sequence continues at coordinate 208,452,953 of CM070873.1, read as the reverse complement.
GACGTAATCATCAAAGTTAATGGTTGCCTTGACTATGGAGCTTTTCACACCTTTTGCCTTCTTTATGGATTTCTGATTTTGAACCCTTATGCTATACATCTTGCTTCGCAGCCCAACAAACTCAAGCATGATTTCACCATTACACTCGTCCTTCATCAAACCAACGATTTTCTTGTTGGCACGAGGCATATTGAATGGATTGTTTGCTGCATAGTCAGATGTATTGAACTCGTGGATGGCTTCACGCATGATGTTGTACATGTTAATGTTGCTTACTTCATACACGATATTGTCGGTGTCAGTGTAGAGAAGTTTGCAGTGCTATCCATACGACTTCTCATATAGTCGTAGTGAAATCGATATACTAGAGTTTTGGACAAGTCCAAAACAGTTAGTCCAACGTATATCGGTTTTCTAATGAAGATTTCACTGCGCAACCACTACACTGCCACGAGGTTCTCATCAAAGATTGCACAGCTGTGATAGTTCGGCTTAGCGATGAGAGCCTCAGCGCCGTAGCGTTCAGTCCATTTATTAACGAGCTTGACATCGACGTGTTTGCGCTCATTCTCCATCGTTTTCCCATAGACTGCGTTGTTGAATAGCTTGAATAGCATCTTCTCGAATTCATTTTTAGCATTTTTACGCATCTCGCTGTTCAAGTCTATGTACTTCTTTAGCCAGCGACTTTGGTTGAATTGCAAGCGCGATGAACTTTCCGAAGAATTAGTTCATTCTTCAACGCTTCCTTGAGAGCTCGGTGATGAAGAACATAGCGCTCTTTGTCGTGTAGAGTTGTCATCAGCTTCTTCTGTTTTGAACCTGGCGGTGATATGTGCTCAGCGCAAAAGAAAAGATCCTTATGCTCATCGTGGAGGGTCTCAGGATACTCCAAATCAACTTCGAGAATGTATCCATAATGGTCGTCATCGGGAACATTTAAGAAGTCGGACTGCCCGATGTCGTCTACCCACTTGAAACCACCAGAGGGTAGGGGCTCTATCATTGCCCATCTATACAAGTTATTGACGTCGAAGTACATAAGATACTTGTCATCCTTATCAGGCTGATACTGTTCTCTCATGTATGGATTATTCGCTTTGGCATAGCGATTACAGCACTGACTTATACCTCCCCGCATACCGCGTTCGATGAACATCGGCATATCAATGTCGGTTAGAAGCTCCAGTGTCACCTATAATAATGATAATAATTTAGTATTTTTAAAAATAATGATAATAATTTAGATTTTTATAAATATATGCTTTAATTAATATATTACCTGTGTATATTTGAGCATGGCATCCCACGTCAATCCAGGTGTCGTGTAGTAATGAGCAGCGTCCAAGCCATAAACCTGGAGACAGTTGCTTCTGAAATTCTCAAAGACGTCGGTGAGAAGCAACACATCTATCTTCAGATACAAATCGGAGTATTGTCCGAGAGTCTCAATGTCGAACGCTTGCCAGACAGTCTTGGCGTGCTCATACTCTTCATCAGTGATGTGGGTCTCGTACAGGCTGCTGTAGAAGTCGTTTTGTGATGGAAGATTCGTCTCCTTCAGCTTATCGTATGATGAGCAGTAGTCATAAGGATAGACTCCCTTCCTTTTCAAAAGAGCTATTTGCTCGGTCGTATGTTTGTCATCTTGTTTAAAGACTCGTTCGAGGACGTCAATTCGCTCCAAGTAGGATGATAGCTTGTCCAATGAAGAAGCCATAAATCTGAATGAGTCTATGAATCGCAGTATTATGCCCGTGCCTTCAACATATTTGCTGAAGGATATGTATTTTTCCTTCGGCAGTGGCAGTAGACTAACTTTTCCGGGGAAGCACGTTGCAATCTCTCGGATGAATAGATGTTCATCATAACTACTGGGATTGTGAAAAATCACAGGTATTTATATTGCATGAGTTGTATGCTGGACCTCGATATCTAAAAAGTTAATCAAGTTAAAATATATGACTATAAATAAAAGAAAAATATACTTACTCAGCAGTGATATGACAGTGATCTTGGACCTTTTTGTCAGCTTCTTTAAAGGGTTTGTGGCAAATATGGCAGACTTGAGCCCTTGCAAACTCTGCCTTTTCTGTGGCTGTTAAATCTCTCATTGGTCGTGGATTCTCATACAGATCTTGGAGACGTAAAGCTAGATCTTTGAGCTTCTGTACCAACCACTTGGCTGGACTTTCATCTTTCTCGCTATCTTGTAAGTAGCATTTGTATTCTGATTGAACATCATCATAGGTACACTTTACGAAGAAGCCGATACTGAATGCTTCGTGATATTGATAGGCTCTCTCATTATCCTTCACTGGCTGCAGTAAACACTCAAAGTCAGCATACACTACATACGGCACTCTATTTGTGTTGGTATCGTTTTTAAACTCCAATACACTGTCCCTGTTGTTGGTTGGAAGTATAATTTTGCAATGGCTTATTTTTTCGCAGTCGATTGTATGCATTGCAAGTTTTTCAGACGTGCGAAAATAATGAAGACAACGATCACATATAAATGTTTTATTTTGGTGAACAGTTAATTGGCTTCTCACCAACCGTGACAAATCTTTAATCCACACATAATGGAAGCCGTGTGAGACATTGTCAAAGTCATTAAGCGATTCTTCTTCATCTTCATCTACATAGTAACTCTCTACAAGAAGCTGATTCACATGTTTCTCCTTCTTCAGTGCAGTCACATGTCTTGGTAAAACAGTGTATACTTCGCCCTTCTTCTTCAAAAAGTGCACATTCACCGACACATCATTTTGTTTCTCGAACTTAACCACTTGGCGAGGATCCACTGGAAATTCAATACCTTTGAAATTATATTCATCAGCGTGTTGGGAATATGCCGAAACTCTACTACTATTCTTTGCAGCAGGATACATTGCTGATAAAATAGCCCACTTGAAGCATTGATTGTCATTGTTTATCACATTTACACACGCTCTCTTTCTCATGATAAACTGGGGCAGTTCGATGTAAGAACTTCCTCGCATAGGATTAAGCTTGTTAATATTAATGCACAAATTGAGAATCGAACGCAACGACCAACCCGAGTCTCGCTCTTGAAACTCTTCCATGGCTGCGTCAATGGGTTGCACAACATTTTTCACAAACCACGCACTCAAGTCTGTTGTGGAGTATATGGGAACTGTTTTTGTATTGAAATATTTAATGTCTACAGTCTCCTGATCATCTTTGATAATCATATACTCCGCTGCCAGCACTGCGTTCACTTTCACTGAGATATGCTCTTTGATAGCTTGTTGCACTTTCAAGATAAATTGTTCACTTGCATCTTCCATGAAGTGTAAAAAGTCCAAATGTCTATGATTTGTGATTACTCCAGTCCTGATTCTATTATCAAAAGCCGCCTCGACCTCGTCCCAGCTAACCGTTGGAGCGTTGGTAATAGTCGCTGGTTCACCAATGGCTGTTGGGAGTAGTCCAGCGCCAACTTGGCGACGATCTTGTAAAAAATACACAACACTGTTCAGCAAAGCCACAGCTGCTTGCAGCTTCTGTCGATCTGTAATCCAAAGATCGTCAGTTCGAATCCAACCTCCGGCGATTTTTTTTTCATAAAAACTTTTTAAATATTCTCAGTCACCCAAATAATTATTATTAATTTACCGACACGCTCTCTACCTTGTCGACTTGAATATTACTTAGAATAATCGAAAAAATTAGTTTATTAAAAACATACAGCTGCTTGCCTTTCGCTCGTTCTGGCTCACTTGGGTCAATGTCGCTCGGGGAATTCCGGCTCACTATACTACAGATTCAGTAAGTCGGCGCAAGAGGGGAACCGGCCTAGAGGGGAGGGAGGTGAGAGTGGTCAGAGAGGTGAGTGAGGTCAGGGAGTTTAGAGAGGGGAGGGGGCGAGAGAGAGAGGAGAGAGGTGGCTGGTGAGAGAAGTGGTGGTGAGAGACGGGCGGGGTAAGATGGGAGTGAGCAATGAGCGGAGAAGGGGGCGCGATGGGGAGGGCTGAGGTGAGTTGGAACCATCCTAGCTATACTACTAATATTCAAAATTTGAAACTATGATTTAAAAGCACTCACACACACACACACGCACGCACGCACGCACGCACACACGCACCACACACACACCCGAGTGAGAGAGAGAGAGAGAGAGAGAGAGAGAGAGAGACGAGATCGGCAGGATCCCCACAATCTTACCGTAGAGCGCTCGCTACTTCAGAGCGCTCACTATACACACAAGTGCCAGACGGCGCAGGGATTCCCCGTCTGACACTGCCCGCTGCTCTGGGCAAACTGCACGATCGTGCAGTCAGCCACGGCTACAAGCTATAACTCCCCACCATCGGTAGTAGTAGTGGGGAGCAGCTGCAGCTTCCTCCTGCGTCGACACACACACACACACACACACACACACACACGAGAAAGAGAGAGAGAGAATTTATTTAAATGAAGCAATATTTATTTAAAAAACAATATTTATTAAAAGCAATATTTATTTAAATTTAAAAAATAAACAAATAATATAAAAACTTACAATTGTCAGGTATCGGCTTGTCGATGGGGATGTCTTGAAACTCTTCAAGCGGCATTGGTTGTGGTGGTGGTGATAATGGTGGTGTATTAGCCATTTCGTCCATGATGAGAGAGAGAGAGGTATTGCCCCAATAAAATCTTACAGCAGACTGGTGGACAGCAGGGTGCTCTAGCCATCGTTTTTTCAAAAGTTGGCGAAAACTGATGATAAGCTATACTCTTATTACATTGAGAGTGTGTAGAAACTTGCAGAAAGTTGGATTTTGCATTCATATTACACATGGCGGGGGAAGTAGGAATTATTTTTCAAGTAAATTCTAAAATCATACGATAATAAGAGATGGAACAAAAACCTCGGTTTACTCTTATTACGTCTGGCGAATACTCTAAAATTCTTTTCTCACGAAAACTTTCAATCTCAGCCGATACCAGAGACATTTTTTAAATTATTATTTTATTTTCATTATTGTTTATTTATTATAAAACTATGCTGAGGAAGTGTTTATTTATTAATTATACATAAAAAGTTAATATTAATAGACAATTAAATCGACCCAAGTTAGCAGAGAAATATCTGAGCGAGTAAGTTTATTAGAAAAGCTACGAAAAATAGAATGATAGCCACTGCATTAGGACTATCCCACTAGCACGAGTTATGTTAGTGGGTAAATTGGGGTGTTTTCCGATTCTCGGTGAATGGAATAAATGAACACCACACACTCACTCACAGATTCAATCGAAAGTATTCTTTATTAAAACACGTCTACAAGGCTTGAGGACCCGACAGAGACTGACGAGAGTATGTAATATTAAGTGGCTGCAACCGACTTCTTTCTTCTTCTTATCTCCAGATAGCCAGGAGCTAAGTAGGCAGCACGTGCACATTATGGAAGGTCCGCTCGAAGGGTGTCACATCACTCCTCCATGCTGAAGTTCAATGACATCCTCGTCATTGGCTTGGCGGATAGGTTGGTTTTGAATCGCATTGCGATTATTTCTCGTCTTATATATCAAGTATATTACCAAACTTAAAATAATCAATATCCCGATAATGATGCTAGATACTGACAGATGAAACTCAATTCTGGAAGGTTGCAACTTTGCTATAATTACTGTTGGAACTGTTAAAGTTTTCAATGACTCAAAATTTAATTGATCGTCTTTAATAATCATAGGCAAAATTAAATCTGGCTGCTTTATGTCTCCAAAATTTTTGTTGAGTATATGTTCTTCTATTTGTAGATTGTTTCCTTCGATCAAACGGGTTCCTCGATGCATAATTTTGGTATTATTATGCGTAATGGTTGTTTCATAATTACTGGATATCAACGTTAAAGTATCGGACAAAGGATATGCTAGAAGTAAAGGCGTATTTATTTGAAAAGAAGTGGTTTCAATTTCTCTCGTGACGATTTTCTGACACAAATAATTCTGCTTGTATATTTCTTGATATTTTTGAGCTGATAATTTGATTAAGGGTCCGAATAGCTTTCATGGCGTAGTGATGATTTCAGTTTGGTTATTATTATTAATTATAGAAAGTCTTTGGAATAAGGAGAATTCGATGGGGTTTATGATAGGAATTTTTAGCGTGTAAATAATGAGGTCATGGATACATACGATTGAACCTTGGGTGAAACGAAAATCCAACAGATTATAGTAATGCATTATTAATTCCTTTTTCGAGTAAATTCCTAATAGATGAGTAAGTATATCGACAATTTGTTCATAAGTCAACATTTCTAAATCAAACGTTTGATCTGAGAAAATAAATGAACGCTTTATTTTACCGAGCAAACTTAAGAAATTTTGTTCCTGTATTATGAGAGTAACGGCGGCTTCAAAAACATTTAATTTTTCGTTTTGTTGATCGAGAGCTGTGGAAATATTCCATAAATTTCGGTTAATTATTTCAGTGTTGTTATTTATACTTTTACTAATTTTGTTTATAATAGTGACTGATTTGTTGAGAACTATCATATCTTCCTGTTGTTGATTATCGAGTAGATTTAGATAATTGTTGATTCTGTTTAAATCATTGGCATCCGGGTTTCCAAAAATATACTTAATTGCTGTGCCAAGTCCGTTTATCAAACTTCTTTTTAATCTAGTGTTCGCTGGTGATATTTGCTGTAAATTTTGATATGATTCCTCGCAGAGTAATTCGGCCTGCTTTAGTAAATTTGATTCCAATCGGGATGATGATAAATCTGTGACTTGTAACTTCAATTCGGAAGACAGTGTGGTATAGCTATCAAGGATACGATTATAAGTATATTTTAACGTCGTGATATTGATGTGAAAGTGCACATGATGGAAATTTTGAATTATTCTCCCAATTCCATGGTGGTGGTCGTAATGAGTGCTATGCTCGTCTATCTCATTGCTCTTCACTAGTATGGTCAGAAGTATCATGATTAGTCCGGTCTTCATTTTCCTGCAAAAACAAAGAAACTTTTCTTATCCCCTTTGCATCCTTTATGTTATAACGACGCGGTTACCCGTGTATGTAGCAATCTAAGGAGGGACCCTGTTGTTTTTCTACGAGAAGTTTCTGATATCGCGGCGCGGTCCTATCACGTTGTTGTTGGTGTGTTTTGATAAAAATTTCTTTATCTTCTAACGTTTTATCCGAATCATCTGGCAGATTTTGATTTTCGCGTTGTTTTCGACAGAGTTCCTCATAAAACGGTAAAATTTCATTCTTTCGAAGCTCGTTATAACTTTCGATAGTATCTGCATTCGGGTCAATGACATGTTTATGAAGATCTTCGTACGGCCCGCATAACAGTGTAAATGGTGCATAATTTGTGCTCGAGTGTATACTTTGATTGTAGATCAAAATTGCGATCGTCATGTGATTTTTCCTCGTCCTCGAACATTTGAGCTAGTTGTCTGTTGGTGAGAGAGGTGATATCGGACGCTTGTGGGAGCATAGAAAGAGAGTCGTCTTCGTCTTCTTCTTGATTGTTTATCTCGATTCTGCTTAAAGCGTCAGCAACTTTATTCTCACATCCTTTCTTGTACTTAATCTCATAATTATATTCTTCCAATTTCAGTCTCCAACGAATTAATCTGGTGTTAGGTGTTTTCAACGACCAGAGCCAAGTGAGTGGCTTATGGTCTGTTTCGATAATAAATTTTCGTCCGTATATATAAGGTCGAAAATATCGACATGCTTCAACAATTCCTAACAGTTCTTTTTCTATAGTAGAATAGTTCTATTCTGCAGAATTTAGAGTCCTCGAAAAGTTGGATATTGGATGTTGTTCTTGGGATAAAACTGCCCCAATAGCGGTATTTGATGCATCAGAAGTTACGTGGAATACTTTATCGAAATCTGGATATCTTAATACAGGTGCATTAGTAATGAGTTCTTTAAGTTTGTTGAAAGCTTCAATAAATTTTTCATTTTTATAATCTACCTTGCCTTTTTTCTTGAGTGTGTCGGAGAGAGGTTTGGATATTTTAGCATAATTTTTTATGAATTTCCTATAAAAACCAGTAAGCCCTAAATATGTTCTTACTTCTGTTTGCGTTTTTGGTATGGGATATTTTATTATAGCTTTAATTTTGTCTGGATTAGGCTTAATTCCTTCCGGGGTAATAATGTGGCCTAAGAACGGCACTTCTTTCCTCAAGAACTCGCTCTTATCTAATTGTATTTTTAATCCATGTTCTCTGAGTTCGTCAAAAATAAGTTTTATGTGTTGAAGATGTTCTTGGAGCGATTTAGAAAAGATAACGATGTCGTCCATGTACACAAAACAAAATTTGTGCAAGTATTTCATTAGAATTTTGTCCATCATTCGTTGGAATGTGGCTGGTGCGTTTTTCAAGCCAAATGGCATCCTGGTATACTCATAGTGGCCATTTTCGACGGTAAAAGCGGTCTTTTCTATGGAATTTTTCTCTACCGGTATTTGGTGGAAGCCTTGAGCTAGATCTAGTGTCGAAAAATACGAACATTTTCCAAGATTTTCCAAAATTTCGTCCATACGAGGAAGCGGATACTTGTCCTCTATAGTTTTGTCATTCATTTTTCTGTAGTCATTTACCATCCGCCATTTCTTTTTTCCACTAGCGTCTTGCTTTTTTGGCACTATCCAGACCGGTGATGAATAAGGAGACTCGCTCGGCCGAATTATTCCATCTTTTAATAATTTTTTTACTTGATTTTGAATTTCTTCTTCAATGGGTATGGATAACGAAAATTTTTCACGTAGATGGGATCATCGTCTTTTGTTTTAATAACGTGAGAAACTGCTGTTGTAGCAGTAAGTTTTTCTTCTTCGTTGTAAAAGCAGTCACTGTACTTGCGGCATAGTAATGTAATCTTATCCTTCTCCTCGCTGTTCATATGGATGGTTCTTATCTGAGTAGCCGACTCTTGATGATGATTCATCTTCACGCTTTTGCTCTTGCTTGGGATATTTTTTAAGTAATTAATTTCGAATTTACTCGTACTGAATATTTCATTTTTACAATCGACGTTCGCCTCTAATTTTTGAAGATCTTTGTGGCCAATCAAGCAGTCATACGTTAAATGCTAGGGTGCGAGTAAAAATGTTATTGGCGTGTCGTCGCCTAACTCTTGTAAAACAGGAAAAGTTAATGCACTTGTTCCCTTAGTGACTTTATGTATAGATGAAATTTCAAAATTGTGTGAAAATATGTAATTTGGAAACAGTTTATTTGCTATACTCGGATTCATAATTGAAGATGTTGCTCCGGAATCTATTAAAATTTTTAACGGCGGGTTGAGCGTGATTATATGCGGCAACTCTGGTGAATTTCCTATATTATTAAGATTTACTACGTCTCTTCTGATACTATGGGGTCTATCTGAAAATTTTCAGTATCATCAATTTCAGCCGTCTCATTAATCGCTTTCTTGTGCGACACAATTTTGTTGATCTTCTTGGTGATGAAGTTCTTCTGCTACAAAATTTGGAGGTCCTGTACTTCTGAAGAAATTATTTGTTTTAGGCGCAGAGTTATTTGGCAAACTATTCGGTCTATTAGTTTGATTACCACCCGGTCGATTGGTATTTCTTGTACTTATCGACATCGGTGTCGATTGATAATTTTGACATATTGCTTGATTATTATTGTTATTATTTTGCCTAAAGCTGTTGCCAAAATTGTTGTTTCCAAAATTGTTATTTCCGAGATTGTTATTTCCAAAATTGTTATTTCCGAGATTGTCGTTTCCGAAATTAGGTAATGCAGGTCTAAATGGGGTTTGCGCTATGGCGGGTCGCGGTTGATAAGAAATAGCAGCTTTCGAGGTACTCGGCGCGTTAAATAAATTTGCTTTCGGTTTACTTTCGCGTTGCCTCATATACGAAAGAAAATTAGCTTGCTGTTCATGATTATCGTGTCTCCTACATTTATTTAGACAATCTTCAATATCGTTTAATTCGAGGTGTGTTAAGAATGAATGATAGGGTTCGTTTATTCCGTTAATAAAAGTGTTTTTAGCAACGTTTTCATAAAATGAAATTTTCATATTAACTAACTCTCTGTTTTCATTATTTAACTGAATGTGTTCTTTTAATCTATTTAATCGTAATTTTATTTCGTCAGCGTAATTTTCAAACGATTGATTCGCTTTTTGGTAACAAACACTGAGCTTATTAAATAATAGTTCTTCCGAACTCGCATCACTGTATCTGTTCACTAAAAATCTTTTACATTCAGTCCAGTTTGGATTATTTACTACTATTAAATCTAACGCTTCGCCGCGTAATTTCGATTTTATAAGTGCATACAGAGATTCATTGACAAGTGGATCTGCTGTATATAACATTTGGACAAATTTGTCACATTGTTGAATAAAATGTGATAACAATCTAGTACCGCCTTCGTACGTAGGAATACTTCGCGCCAAAAACGCAGCTTAAATTGTTCTAGAGTAATCTGAGGTGCTTGATTTTCGTTCGCCATGATTTATTTTATTAATTCACGAAACGCTTCAAGGTCAATCGTATGAAGGGTTTAAGGGATAAAAGGAAATTCCAAAGACTTACAGACGAAATATCTTTGATGATTTCTTGGTGAGTCAGTGCCAAGTAGGTGGGTCTCGAAGCTAACGTGTAGATACTGCGACAGTGGGGAAAAATCACCGGCTGCCTCCTTGGTGAAGATTCTCGTCCTGAAGTTGGAGAGGAATCCGAAATTGGCAGTCTCGCAGTATCCTGTCCGCAGCGCCAGTTATGTTAGTGGGTAAATTGGGGTGTTTTCCGATTCTCGGTGAATGGAATAAATGAACACCACACACTCACTCACAGATTCAATCGAAAGTATTCTTTATTAAAACACGTCTACAAGGCTTGAGGACCCGACAGAGACTGACGAGAGTATGTAATATTAAGTGGCTGCAACCGACTTCTTTCTTCTTCTTATCTCCAGATAGCCAGGAGCTGAGTAGGCAGCACGTGCACATTATGGAAGGTCCGCTCGAAGGGTGTCACATCACTCACGTGTTAAGCTACACCTACTTTATGTGCATTGCCTTGAAGTTTTTTCGTTGGTTGACTCTTATCATAAGTGCAACGAATGAGGTATCGTCGTTTCTATACCAAGCAGGCCGTCATAATGGCGAACTGACCAGCCGACATAATGGTCTATTTATGACTACACACATGTGCCACTTTCTTAACTTATATGTTCCTGATACATGCTGCGAAAAAACTGTAATAAAAATTTATTTATTATGATTTCCAAGTACACAAACTCCCCTTTACGTAAACCTCAAGGCAGGATGAGAAAATAGAGAGAGTTTAGTACACTGATCGACGTATTGGTACGGTATTAGTCCAATTTACTACCGGAAATTACGGTCAGATCGATTCGCGGTATTAGACTTTTTATAAGGTACAATATCTTCTTTTAAATGAAGATGTTTTGGAACCTCATTGCTTGATCGATTTCGTTATCGATACATTGATCAGTCTAATCGATGGTTATATCAGCTCGCGGCATTATACTTTTTTACTACCTACTTTACCCTCTAATCATACCGCATATTTATAACTGTCATTAACCAATTAATTTTGTTATTGATTCGGTATTAGTAAGGTATTGGTACGGATATCTTGAAAATTTACATTCACATTAATTCGCGGTATTGTGCTTTATTGTTAGGTGCAACATTCTCTTTTTATTGGTGGTATTTTGGAACCTCACAGATCGATTGATTTCGTTATCGATATATCGATTGAACCAATCGATAATCATTACAACTACTTAAACTCTTTTCGCTGTTTGTTTCTTATGACAAGTACAATGGGTGAGACGTTATCACTTGTATGGCTAGTAGCTCGTCATAATAGCCATCTGATCAGATAGTATAATGCCCTACTTATGACTATTACATATGTGACACCTTCTTAGCTTATATGTTCCTGATACATGCTACGAAAATCTACAATAAAAATTAATTTATTGTTATTATCAAACACACAAATCACCCTTCATGTAAACCTCAATACATGATGAGAAAATAGAGAGAGTTTAGTAAACTGATCAACGTATTGGCTCGATATTGGTATGATTTTCCACTGGTAATTATAGTCAGATCGATTCGCGGTATTAGACTTTTTTATAAGGTACCATATCTTCTTTTAAATGAAGATGTTTTGGAACCTCATTGCTTGATCGATTTCGTTATCGATACATTGATCAGTCTAATCGATGATTATATCAGCTCGCGGTATTATACTTTTTTACTACCTACTTTACCCTCTAACCGTTCCGCATATTTATAGCGTTCATTAACCAATTAATTTTGTTATTGATTCGCTATTAGTAAGGTATTAGTACAGATATCTCGAAAAGTTACATTCAGATTAATTCGCGGTATTGTACTTTATTGTTAAGTACAATATCTTCTTTTTATTGGAGGTATTTTGGAACCTCACAGGTCGATCGATCTCGTTATCGATGTATTGATCGACTCAATCAATTTTCGTATTAGTCAAGAGTAATATAGTTTTTACTACACAATATATTCTTCTACCAGGTGTATTTTATAATTTGCTTATAAAATATTATTTATGGATTTTTGTTTGGTTTTTGTAATTCTATGTTTCATAAAATATTTTACGAAGCTGTTCCATTATAAAATGCTGAGTTGTGATTATTCTTGTGTGCTCTTGAAATACTAAAAAGTGTCTATCACTTCAAAAGATGTTATTTTGTAGTGCATTCTTTCATCCCACCCCTGTCGCCGATTTACGTGGTTTCAAAGATCTTTTGGCGGGTATATAAGCGCCTATGGTACCACGTACATAACAGTTCACTCTGTCTGCACTCTTCGAAAACGACCAAAGTTAGTTGAATCGGTAGCCCAGTAAGATACATATAAAATACTTATAAAATTTAATTCGAGGCCTCGTAGATTTCAACACCAGCATATACATACGTCAAGGTAAGTTTTTAAAGTATTGATATTGTTTCAAGTTAAATTATAAATGAAAAGTATCTTATTAAGCGATTCATATTTTAATAAAATTACATGGAAATGATTAGAGTATTATTAAGAATTATAAGGGTTATTTATCATATTGCAATCGTAAGACATAACATTATTAGAACATTTTGTGACAATCAATGGCTTAAAAATTTAAAAACACTTTCTGAAGAAACATTGATTAGAAAACTACGGTTTATTATTAGTCTTTGTTCATTACGAACAATTTTATACATTTATAAACGCGGTATTTTAAATAACAAGAAAACCATCTTTATACTTGCTGAGCACTTCAAATCACGAAATTTACACGATTTACCATTTACTACCGATATCATGCGACAGTATGATATCAACCACTTTAAACGTAAGTAAATTTCGAGCTTATTAATATTATTTACTTACTTAAAATAAATATTCAAAATTTTACAGAACTTGATAGTTTTTATAATAATGATGATGGAGACGATGCGCTCTTCGAGAATATCACGTATGGTACGATAATTCTTTTTATTTTCTATTGACGCCCCTATATACTAATGTTATTTAATAATTCGTTTTTCAGATAATACAGACAATGCTACAGACGTAATATTTGATCCCGAGGCTGGACGTTCAACTAGCTCATTAAGAGGTACACATAATTAAGCATAAACTAATTTATTATCATATACTTATATAATGTTTAATAATATTTTTCGTTTAGATAATACCTGTGAGAAACAACCTGTATTGAGTTTGAAGACAAATTCTCATAGTAGAAGTACCAACAGAAGCAACAGCAAAAGCCGTAGCAGAAGCAGTAACAGAAGCAGTAGCAGAAGCAGTAGCAGAAGCAATAGCAGAACCAGTAGCAGAAGCAATAGTAGTAGTAGTAGTACCAGCAGTATCAGTAGCACTAGCAATAGAAGTACTAGTAGCAGAAGTAGTACGTGTAATTCATCAGACATGCATACTGGTTCGGATGAAAACAGTAAATATATTTAATATATGAGTACTTAATAAAATTTTTTATTTGTACACATAGTTAAAAATTTGCAGAGCGGAAGAGGGAATGAGCATATCGTAAAAGAAGAAAATAGAGAAGAAAACGTAGAAGAGCCACACATCGTAAAAACAGACGAGACTACAAGACATTATCGGCGCTTTGGTATTGAAGGTAGAGAAATGCGTGTTCAAATTCGACCACCACCTTCTGGAGTCAATGTTTATGAGTGGCTCGAGAGTGCAATGCAGGAATTGTATGGAAAATTATGTGGTACAGCAACACCCGAAGATTTTATTGGCGTAACTCTTTCATCAGAAAGATTTCTTCACGGTCCTGCATGGATTTCATTTAGACGCACAAAGCGCTGATAATTTTGAAATTGATGATACATTATTAGTATCTTGTAGCATTGTATCTGTCCCTGTAGGTCGTGGTCGCGTAGCTTTAACTCATGAAAGTGTTTTAAGCGTTCTATATTAAAAATAAAAATCGATGATAATTTATGTTTACCAAGATCTTTAGTAGTTGCATATGTGCGTGCGATACGGGGACAAATACGTTCAGGAGTACTTCAAAAAGAGTGGGAAAAAATTAGAAACAGGCGTCAAAAGTATCAAACTGAATGTGCACAAAATCTTGTACGCGATGTTGGTCCATACTGAAAAATCTCAGGTGACTTCTCAGGTGAAATCTCAGGTGAGATCTCATGTGAAATCTCACGCCAAAATCTCATGTGACTATTAGAAAAAAATTACTTTAGTTGAGATCTCAGGTGAGATCTCATTCAGTTAAAACGAGTTACAATAGTTATTTTCGATACAAGTGCGTGTGCGAAATCAAGCTTTGCTTATGGAGTGTTAAAAAATTATTTTACACAAAATCTCAGGTGAGATCTCATCCAGATAATATTGTAGCGAAGAAATAAAATTACCTGAAATTTCATTCAGATAATATTGCTGCAAAAATAAATTGTTTGATAAGATCTCAGGTGAGATCTCATCTAAAAAATAGCTTTTTTCGACACATGCATGGAAAACGCCCTTTTTCTGCGTAGACAAGTGAATCGGAAATGAAGTACTTTTTCGCCATACCCTGGCCGAAAGTACCACTTTCGCTCCCGGCTCAAAAACGCGAATGTGGTATTTTCGGTCCGGGTATGACGAAAAATAGTGTACGCTCCACGGGAGTAAAATTGGACAGTCCACAGGTCGTGTAAATTGACACCCGAGCCAAAGAGTGGAGCGTATACTATTTTTCGTCATACCCGGACCGAAAATACTACCTTCGCGTTTCCCTACTAAAAATTTTTCTGGTGAGATCTCATGTCAATATCTAATGTGACCAATACCAAGATGTTTTAGTGAGAACTCAGGTGAGAATCTCACCTGAGTTTTCACCAAAAATTTAATTTTTCTTTTTCATGAAATTTTGTATGTGTCTTATGAAAACATTCCATACAGCTCAGTTGGGAATCTCACGTGAGTTTTCATGAAAATATTTAATTTTATTTTTTGCCACAAAATTTTGCAACGAAAATAAATGGTATTTAACATTCAGACTATAAATTCAGATGAAAACTTATGTGAGAATCTCAGCGGAGTTTTCACTAAAAATTGAATTTCTTCTACGAGATTTTGCACGTTATGAAAATGTTATATGCCCTAATGAAAATTTATGGCGAAAACTCAGCTGAGAATCTGCCCTGAGTTCTCATGTAAAATTTAATTCTTTAATTTGTTTTACTAAGTTTTTATAATTAGAAAAGAAATTGTATGTAACATCAATATTCAAAATTAAGATGAGATCTCAGGTAAGAATCTCACCTGAGTTTTCACCAACAATTTAATTTTTCTTTTTCATGACATTTTGTATGTGTGTTATGATAACTCTCCATAAAACTCAGTTGAGAATCTCACGTGAGTTCTCACGAAAATATTTATTTTTTTTTATTTTCTGCCAAAAAATTTTGTTAACGAAAATAAATTCTATTTAACATTCAGACTATAAATTCAGATGAGAACTTATGTGAGAATCTCAGCTGAGTTTTTACTGAAAATGTAGTTTCTTCTACGAGATTTTGCATGTCATGAAAATGTTCTGCCCTATTGAAAATTTATGGCGAAAACGCAGCTGAGAATCTCACCTGAGTTCTCATGTAAAATTTAATTCTTTAATTTATTTCCACTAAGTTTTAATAATTAGAAATAAATTGTATGTAACATCAATATTCAAAATTAAGATAAGATCTTAGATGAGAATCTCACCTGAGTTTTAGGAACTTGTATTATTTGAACTTGACTAAAAGTTTATATTTAAAAAAAATCGTATACGCAACGTTTATAATCAAATCAAAGAGAGAGAGAGAGCCGAGGCACCGAGCTTACAGGATGAAAGCGAAGGCGAGTGTTATCACCCAGGAGGCGACGTGAGTACTCACTCCGTCGGCGACAGCGGAATGACCGGCGCGACCTGGCAGCCGGCGAGCCTCCAATCGCCTTTACCAAGGACCAACTCGGCAGCGGACTCGTAATTCTCCGCCTCAGAGCAGAGCTGCATAGATCGGAAATACCGGTTATTTCAATATCTGAAAAAGAAGAATTGAAAAATCACAAAGTATTTGTCGGTAAATCACGTTATTTGAACTGCTTTTGAGTACGTATAGTTTTTATCATGTGAAAACGATGAGAGTAAAAGGTAAAAAAAGTAGAATGGTTAGAAGGTTAAGTTTCATGTACGTATTTTTAAGTACTTAAGAAGAGAGACTTATCTGAAAAGGATGTCTGCGGCTCCAGAAATCTTGAATCTTTGTTGTACTACCCATGTTATTGACTTTGGCTGCTATAATGGTGGAGTTAAAATGTAAAAATTACAACTAGATCGAAAATACAGTCAAACAAATAATGTTGTCATTTGAAACTGCTCAGCAATATACGCGTTCGTTACCATAACAACGACTATTGATTGATAGTCTTTCTATAGATATAGAATCTTGATGTTTGTTTACAATAAAATTTTCTCGTTGTTAAATAGTGGAGTTCATTAGTATGAAAGAATCTGCTGAATTAATAAAAATCGTCTTCATTAAAAATGTTAACATTGCTGATTTGCGGAGTCACTGGCATTCGTTTCAGATAAGTTTTTCTTCTTACTTAAAAATAAGTACATGAACTTAACCTTCTAATCATTCTACTTTTTTCACTTTTTACTTTCATCGTTTTTACGTGATAAAACTATACGTGCTCAAAAGCAGTGTGATTTTCGGACAAATACTTTGTGATTTTTCAATTCGTCTTTTTCAGATATTGAAATCACCGGTATTCCCGTTCTGTGCAGCTCTGCTCTAATGCGGGAAATTACGAGTCCGCTACCGAGTTGGTCCTTAGTGAAGGCAATTGGCGGCTCGCCGGCTGCCAGGTCGTGCCGGTCATCCCGCTGTCGCCGACGGAGTGGGTACTCTCGTCGCTCCCTGGGTGATGACGCTCACCTTCGCTTCGACTGGATTTTCGTCGCGCGCTTTCGTCCTGTAAGCTCGGCGCCTTCTCTCTCTCTCTCTCTCTCTCTCTCTCTCTCTCTCTCTCTCTCTCTCTCTCTCTTTAATTTGATTATAAATGTTGTGTATACGATTTTCTTACCTGGCGAAGCAGAAAATACAACCTTCACGATCGGCCGCCGGGAGCGAAAGTGGTACTTTCGGTCCGTTAGGCAAAAATACTATATTACGCAACTAGGGAGGAAAAAACTTGGGCAGGCAATATCTCGTCTAAATTACTACACAAGCCGAAGGCGGGGGTGACAAACACGAGATATGGGTTGACCAATTTTCTAATTATAAATACATAGTGAAAATAAATTAAAGAATTAAATTTTACATGAGAACTCAGGTGAGATTCTCAGCTGAATTTTCGCCATAAATTTTCAATAGGGCAAAACATTTTCATGACATGCAAAATCTTGTAGAAGAAATTCAATTTTTAGTGAAAACTCATCTGAGATTCTCACATAAGTTCTCATCTGAATTTATAGTCTGAATGTTAAATACCATTTATTTTCGTTAAAAAATTTTGTGGCAGAAAATAAAAATAAATATTTTCGTGAGAGCTCACGCGAGATTCTCAACTGAGTTTTGTGGAAAGTTTTCATAAGACATACAAAATCTCATGAAAAAGAAAAATTAAATTTTTGGTGGAAACTCAGGTGAGAATCTCACCTGAGTTCTCACCAAAAAATTTTGACATGAGTCACATGAGATTTTGACATGAGATCTCACCTGAGATCTCACCTGAGATCTCACCTGAGGTCTCACCTGAGGTACCACATTCGCGTTTTTGAGCCGGGAGCGAAAGTGGTACTTTCGGCCAGGGTATGGCGAAAAAGTATTTCATTTCCGATTCACTTGTCTATGCAGAAAAAAGCTATTTTTTAGATGAGATCTCACCTGAGATCTTATCAGACAATTTATTTTTGCAACAATATTATCTGAATGAAATTTCAGGTAATTTTATTTCTTCGCTACAATATTATCTGGATGAGATCTCACCTGAGATTTTGTGTAAAACAATTTTTTAACACTCCATGAGCAAAGCTTGATTTTGCACACGCACTTGTATCGAAAATAACTATTGTAACTCTTTTTAACTGAATGAGATCTCACCTGAGATCTCATCTAAAGTAATTTTTTTCTAATAGTCACATGAGATTTTGGCGTGAGATTTTACATGAGATCTCACCTGAGATTTCACCTGAGAAGTCACCTGAGATTTTTCAGTAGGGGGTGTAATTATACCCGAAGGAAGGTGTGGATTAGATGAAATTCATACATTTCAGACATTTTTTGCTAGAATAGGTATTGCCATCGTTATCTACTCATTTCAAAGATTTGGACGTGGTGATAAACCGTTGTATGACGGTTCAAAATTTGTTCTCGATACGAATAATATAATTAAACATACTCTAAGGATTATATATTACGAAGCATCACATCATTATCAGCCAATATTAAATTTGCTTGCTGCTGCCGGTAGTAGAGTATGCATACCATGTAATAAAATTTTTACGCGTGAAGAAAATCATAAATGCTCACAAAAATGTAGCAAGTGTTTTCAAAAACCTCCTTGTGATGCTGAAAATGTTAAAATTAACTGTCGATTTTGTGGTAGAGATTTTTTCGGTAATATTTGTTATAAAAATCATCAAAAACCAAAATCTTTTGACAAAAATCTGTCAGTCTGCCAGAGTATAAGAATTTGTACAAAGTGTAATAAAAAAGTTAGAGTAAAAGAAGAAAAACATGAGTGTGGAAAAATATTTTGTAAAGTTTGTAATGAAATATTACCTACAGATCATTTTTGTTACGTAAAACCAATTGAACCAAGTAAAATTTTAAAAACTTTATTTTTCTTTTATGATTTTGAGACACAACAATGTGAAACAGTAGATGGTGATGACAAAATTAGAATACATGTACCAAACTTGTGTGTTATACAACAAGTTTGTAGTTTTTGTGATAAAAATACAGACATTTCGACATTGTGTACATATTGTGGTATTCGGGAATATGTATTTGATCGTGACCCTGTCAAACAATTTACAGATTTAGTGTTTGCGAAAAGAAGAGCGTTTAAGCAGATTGTTTGTATAGCGCACAATGCACAAGGTTTTGATGGACAGTTTATGCTAAAATATGTTGTTGAGCGGGATGACATTCGTGTTAAACCATCTATTATATTAAACGGTACAAAAATAATTTTAATGGAGCTTATGAATGTTAAATTTTTAGATAGTTGGAATTATCTTCATATGCCTCTTAGTGCTTTACCTAAGGCTTATGGTTTAATGCAGATTGAGAAAGGCACGTTTCCACATTTATTCAACACGCCAGAAAATCAAAATTATATTGGTGAATTACCACCTCTTTCATCCTATTCACCAGATGCTATGAGTGTTATTGAGAGAAGGAATTTATTAGAGTGGTATAACGATAAGAAAGAACAGCATTACGTCTTCGATTTTCAGAAAGAAATTTTGAAATATTGTAAACAAGATGTTAAAATTTTAAGGCTAGCATGTTTGGCTTTTCGAGAAACTTTTTTAAATTGTTCTAAAGTTGAGCCTTTTACTGAAGCAGCTACAATTGCATCGTCTTGTCTTCGTGTGTATAGAAAAAACTTTTTAAGACCAAAAACTATTGGCATTATACCTCAAGGTGGATACAGGCGAGCGAATAATCAATCACTTAAAGCATTATTATGGTTAAAATGGATGGAAAAGGTTATGAATTGTGAAATACAACATGCTGATCGTTGTCATGAAAAACGACTTCCGGAGGGACCAATAGTTGATGGTTTCCTATCACCTTATCAAAATAATACTCATAGTAAGGGTATAGTATTACAGTTTCACGGGTGCTACTGGCACGGGTGTCCAAGATGTTACCGAATTAACAGAAACACGCGTTTGGTAGTGGGTAAGGAACATTGGATGATAGGTATGAAAGAACCTGCAAAATTTCTGAAAAAATTAGATCATATAATTATTATCTTATAGAAAAATGGGAGTGTGAATATGAGAAAGAGTGTTTGGAAAATGAAAGTATGAGTCAGTTTGTACAACAGGCTAAACTTAAAATGTATGAACCCTTAAATCCTCGAAATGCTTTCTTTGGTGGTAGAACAGGCAATACAGTTAAAGTTTATGACGCACAGGATAACCAAAAAATTAAATACGTTGATGTTTGTTCACTTTATCCGTACATATGTAAACGAGGCAAATACCCTGTTGGTCATCCAAAAGTATATGTTGGCGAAGAAGAGTGTCTTTAATTCATTGGTAATATAAATAATATTCATAAAATCGATGGACTTATTATGTGTACCATATTACCACCACGCAATTTATATCACCCGGTTTTACCTGTAAAAATGCATGGTAAATTAATTTTCCCACTATGTCGAAAGTGTTTAGAAGATAAAGTGCAAGAAGATTGTATGCACGAAAATGAAGAAGACAGAGCATTTATTGGTACATGGGTATCTGAGGAGGTAAAAAAAGCTGTTGAAATTGGCTACAGAATTAGAAAAATTTTTGAAATTTGGCAATATAAAATTACGCAATATGATCCTGCCACTGGTCAAGGTGGATTATTTCCAGGTTAGATCGATGAATTTTTGAAACAGAAGACCCATGCATCTGGATTTCCCGTGGAATGTAACAATGATCCAGAGGCAATAGCACAGTATCAAGGAGTGCGGGAGTGCTCCGAAGGCAAGTATAGAAGAAGCCTAAAGGAGCGACCCGTGCTACATATACATTGAAATGGGTCTACGAAAAATTCAATGCGCTTTTACGTATATTGCGTTAGCTATTACTATATAACATATCCCTCTTAATCGAGAGCCATTTCATTGCTCTACTCAAATCAAAACATTTTATTTAAAAAGATTATCTCGTTCAGAAGATATAGAGAGCTGAATTTTTTTATGTGCGATTTCCTTTTATACTTTTCTTCTCCTTATTCCGGCGTCCGGTTTGCAGCTCTTACGACACTTCCGGTTGTTGTCTATCTTACGCTTGTATATCTATATATATATATACACACCCGTATCTGATCGATCTAACCTTACATACAATATGTCAGTATTTTTTTATCTACAAATGTTATCATATCGTGAGTTAGTTAATAACACATTTCAAAGGTCTCAAGAAGTTGCTAGATTGTTTAGGTTAAGAACTTATTCTTAGCAATCTAAGAAGAAGAATTTTTATCTATCTATTATTTTATAGATATACATTATACAAATGTTATCATATCGTGAGTTAGTTAATTAGTTATGTATTTGAAAGATCTCAAGTTGTCAACTGGTGATGAGAAAAATTGATCTATTCGTCTATCAATCAATGGGGAAAATAACTTTTATTAGATAAGTACTTACTAGCTAAATGTTAAATGGCTAAAATCATTTTTTTTAAATTGATACTTTGTGAGATTTTTTATTTTTAAAGATATTATACCAGAAGATTTTTTTCGAGTCATTTTGAAGATATATATATAATTATAGCCAATAATATTGAGGAGTTCTAATTGTGTACTGTCTGAAAAATCTAATTTTGAATTAACAAAAATGAACGAGTGCCCTCATGACCCTTGGAGTTATTATTAATGAACAAGAAAAAGTTATTTTAATACAAGAACAGACACGTACTACTCAAGATAGAAAAACCAAACCAATATTACTATGGGGCAAATATATTATTATTTACGACACAATGTTTTTCAAGACATATCTATAATATAATTATAGTGAAGTCAGTGCAAGTTTTCAGATCAGATATAATAAAATGTTTTGTATAATAAATGAAATAAAGTAGCTGTATGATGTGTTAAATGAAGTGTTTATAACAAATTTAAAACCTCTACTTAAAATCAGAATTTAAAATAATGTGAGACGTTAGAGCCTTGGTTAAGAAAAAGCATTTTTTGTCTATACTTCAAGAAACTCAGTCGATATTAGTGCTGTGCTCTTGTACATATTTACTTAACCACGAATTAAAAAATTAAGCCAAATGAACATTAAAATACAGAGAAAAGCAAAAATAATGTGTTATTGTTGTGAAAATTTCAACAAATAAAAGTGCTCAGTTAATCTAATTTTATAATTTTCTCACGGTGGGAGACGTCAAAATGTTTCAGAGGATTTCTCAGTAAATATTTTTCTACACAAGATTCAGATAACTACAAGATTTCTTGTGTATATCATCAATAAAAATAATCAGATACGTCTTAAATAACTAAATATCTATTTTTAAAATATAAAATGTTGGTTATAAGAATGAACATTGACACTTTGTGCTGATTTTTATATTTTTTTTAGATTGTATGAGGAATTTCCTACGGTGGAAGACATCAAAATATTTCAGAGGAGTTCATAGTAATTTTTGCATATACTATAAACAACGGCCTGAAGAAATGGAAATCTACAAGCGTCCTGTACAAGAAAATAACTTAGAAATATCCTGATTTCATTCTCCAATGTGTATTATAAGATTCAATCTATTCTCAAAATGTGACAAGAGCTGCTAGGAACTAACAACCAAGATGTTTTAGACAGTATTGCTCAAAAAGTACGAAAAAAGTATTATATATGTTTTGAAGTTAATTCTTCAAAATAAAATAAGGTAATTGCGATTTTCATAGATCATCCATCTAGTTGAAGATCATACTCAAGCTAGTGGATTTTTTTGAAGACTTGTGGAATAAACTCAACCCGATACAAATATTTTATTGTATTTTTAAAAAGTGATCAGTGTTCATAAATATTATATAATTATAGTGAAGTCAGTGCAAGTTTCAGATCAGATACAATAAAATGTTTTGTATAATAAATGAAATAAAGTAGCAGTATGATGTTTTAAATGAAGTGTTTATAACAAATTTAGAACCTCTACTTAAAATCAGAATTTAAAATATTGGTCAGACGTTAGAGGCTTGGTTGAAGAAAAGCATTTTTTGTCTATACTTCAAGAAACTGAGTCGATATTAGCGCTGTGCACTTGTACATATTTACTTAAACACCAATTAAAAGATTATGCCAAATGAACATTAAAATACAGAACAAAGCCAAAATGATGTGTTATTGTCGTGAAAATTTCAACGAATAAAAGTGCTCAGTTAATCTAATTTTATAATTTTCTCACGGAGGGAGACGTCAAAATGTTTCAGAGAATTTCTCAGTAAATATTTTTCTACACAAGATTCAGATAATTATTTGAAAAAGTATACAAGAATGTTAAGAAAGCTTTTAGTATCAGTAATTATAGTTCATAAACTGATTGCTTTTAATTTTACAAGATGTGTGCGGCAATCATGAGTTATTAAATTAAGCTGTTTTATACTTTCTACTATAAAAGAATATCGAGAAAGCTTTTTTCTCCCAATGATTCTTAGTTCATAAACTTTTGTTTTTAATTTTGCAAGATGTGTCTGATAGATTATTAATTCAAGTGGTTTCTAGTGAAAACTTCAACGAATCCAAGTGTTGAAAATAATGTAATTAATGATTGGCTTATGGTGAGGGGCACCAAATGATTCAGAGGAGCCATTTGTTCTGTGAATACACAGTACATGAAACCATAATATAAATTACTGTAATGGCTACTTTTTGAATCTGCAACCAACATTTTAATTTGCTAGCTGATTGTGATGCAATAGTATGATTATTAGATCTAGTACCCTTGCAAGTCTTTGATAAAATATTATGAAAAAGAAATATGTGGATATCAAAATAATGAAATGAGATCCAGCTTTAGAATGTGCAATAAAAGGCTAAAGGTAAATTTTAGCACAAATTTAATAATGTAATAATAATTAGTCAAAAAAACAAAAGCAAATGGATGCATAAGAGTGTTTTGTAAAAAAACTTAGTATCAGGTTCTGTTACGTAAGGGTAGTTAACTTGGCAAACTTTGAGCTTCGCATTTTGTAAAGGCTAGAGGATTAGGTGATTTCAGAGAAATAGATGCGAAAGAATAGTTTTTAAAAAACTTTGTACCGCCTGCTGCAATGGAAATGGCAGTTGACATGAGAACTCCAACTTTCAGCTTCAAGTTTTATAAAAGCAAGAGAATCAGGTGATATAGAGATTTGAATTGTAATTCTGAGAACTTGTACTTTTTTCTTTTATTCCTTGCGATAACTACAAAGAAAAAATATATTATTGTTATCGTTTTTAACAACATTAAATTCTCTGTCGAAATACTAATAAAAATTTAATGTTTTTATCCAAACAATCTTGCTCTCAACAACTGTCCAACTCTCTACAAAGCACTTGACTGAAAGCTTAAATGTTTTTTTGAAACAATATATTATAATTAACACTTCTAAAAACTATTTTTTAAAGTATTTTCTATCTGTAAATTATTCATTATTATATTTTCTCTAAAAAATATCTCAAAAAATGGTCCATTTCTATATCTTTTAAAAAATCCATTAATAAATTATTTTACAAAACTTCTACAATCCTTTACAAACTTTTGCAAGCAACGAGAAATTCTTTTCCAAAACCTTTACAATCACTTTACAAAAACTTTTACAAACGATAAGAATTTTTTCGTAAACCATAAGAATTATTTTCCGAAACCTATACAATATCCTAAAAAATTATTTACGTTTTATTTTATGAAAAGGAATTCTACGAATAAATAATAAATGTTTGCGTTCTAAAGTCTAAATAAATTTCTTTCAAGCGGATACTGAAAGTCAAACCCAAAAAAGTTGTGAAATCAATTAAAGTGTAGTTTTATACTTAACAGACATTATTTACAATGTAGCTTTACTCTTAAAAAGTTGTGAAATCTCTTTAAAAAATTATTTTACAAAAGTAAAAACTTATAGGCAAGAATAAGTTTGGTTATTATTCTACATAGTTTGTACTTAACAAATATTATTTACTAAACTCTCCCACCCTCTCTTCCCCCTCTCTCTCTCTGTACCAAAAACTTTAATGAGAGCTTAAATATTTTTTCAAAACAATCAACACGTTCTTTAAAAAACTAATTTTTTAAATATATTCTATCCACACCATTTGTCTATACTCCTTTTATTTATTCTGATCTCATATATTCAATAACCACTCTCTACAAATGGTATGAA
Organism: Torymus aiolomorphi; assembly: GCA_036365515.1. NCBI lineage: Eukaryota > Metazoa > Arthropoda > Insecta > Hymenoptera > Torymidae > Torymus > Torymus aiolomorphi. The sequence continues at coordinate 208,427,318 of CM070873.1, read as the reverse complement.
TTTTTTTCATGACTGTCCAAATAACTTTTATTTATTCGAATCTCATCTATTCAATAAGCACTCTGCAAATGGTAATAATTTTTTTCATGACTGTACCAATAATAATATTGTTAATATAAAACTTTCTACGAAAGTATAAAATAAGGCAAGTATAGACGTTTTTTCTGTATAATCTATAAAATAATAATATTTATTATGTTTTTTTAAAAGAAATCAAATAAATACCAGTGAAAAAGTCTTTTACTTCTTTGAGTCATTGTATGCTGAACAAATTATATGTAAGTAAGTACATTCAAATTGTTCATTGCAAATCAAACAAATGAAAGTTGTGAAATCAATTATCGATAGTCAAGTAATGCAAACAACTCTCGGAAACAACTCTATGACTATTCTCAGAAATGTACTAAAATTTGTTCATCCTTGTACACAAATTAAACACAAGAAAGTACTGAAATCAATTTATTGTAGTCAAGTACCCATAAGTTAACTTGACTGAATAATACGAGGGTCATTTGACAAGTACCTAGCCTCACCGCCAGATGGTGCCACTATCGCACCAGAAATACACTACAGTGCAGTATCTTCCTGTAAACGGTTACAGACGAAATTTCAGCCGGATCGGAGTTGTAGTTTATTTTTGAGAGCGTGTGAAAGCAAATGTGTCCGTTGATTTTTGAAAAAATGGAGAAAGAACAATATCGGTCGGTGATTCGATTCTTGTTTTTGGAAGGGAAATCGCGCAGTGAAATTAAAGAACGCTTGGATGCAGTGTATGGGGATGCTTCTCCTTCGATGGCGACCGTTAAATTTTGGTATAACGAGTTTCAACGTGATCGTACATCGGTTTTTGATGATCCACGCCCAGGTGCTCCGAAAACAGCCACTACGGAGGAGAACGTGACAAAAATACACGATATCGTTTTGTCAGACCGCCGATTAAAGGTGCACGAGATAGCTGCGATAGTAGGCATCTCAGAAGAACGCGTGTGGCATATCCTACATGAGATTTTAGGCATGAGGAAGCTGTCAGCAAGGTGGGTGCCGCGTTTGCTGACTGCAGACAACAAGCGCATCCGTGTGACCAGTTCAGAGCAGTGTTTGGAGCTGTTTAATCGCAATCCAAAAGAGTTTTTCCGTCGTTACGTGACCGTCGACGAAACATGTATTCACTACTACACTCCAGAGACCAAGGAGCAGTCAAAACAGTGGACCTTACCCGGTGAACCTGCTCCGAAGAAGGCGAAGACGGTCCCGTCGGCCGGAAAGGTGATGGCCACTGTTTTCTGGGATTCTCAAGGTGTGATTTTTATTGACTATCGGGAGAAGGGCAAAACGGTCACAGGACAGTACTACGCCGAACTATTGAGCCGATTTGACGCCGTGTTAGAAGAAAAACGGCCCCATTTGTCTAAAAAGAAAGTGCTTTTCCACCACGATAATGCACCGGCTCACACTTCTGCACTCGCCACGGCTAAATTGGTCGAATTACGCTACGAACTGCTGCCCCATCCACCGTATTCTCCAGATTTGGCTCCTTGCGACTTTTTTTTGTTTCCGAACCTAAAAAATTCGCTCGCCGGGAAGAGATTCCACTCCAATAACGAAATAATCGCCGCCACGGAGGCCTATTTTGCAAACCAAGAGAAAATATTTTTTTCAACGGGGTTAAAAAAATTGGAACACCGCTGGACCAAGTGTATTCAACTAAAAGGAGACTACATTGAAAAATAAATTTTATTTTTTGTAAAATTTTGGTGTTTTCATTTGTAGGCTAGGTACTTATCAAATGACCCTCGTATCTAATTATTTTTATTGTTGATATACATAAGAAATCTTGTAGTTATCTGAATCTTGTGTAGAAAAATAGTTACTGAGAAATCCTCTGAAACATTTTGACGTCTCCCACCGTGAGAAAATTATAAAATTAGATTAACTGAGCACTTTTATTTGTTGAAATTTTCACAATAATAACACATCATTTTTGCTTTTTTCTGTATTTTAATGTTCATTTGGCATAATTTTTTAAGTCGTGGTTAAGTAAATATGTAAAAAAGCACAGCATTAATATCGACTCAGTTTCTTGAAGTATAGACAAAAAATGCTTTTTTTTGACCAAGGCTCTAACGTCTGACCAATATTTTAAATTCTGATTTTAAGTAGAGATTCTAAATTTGTTATAAACATTTCATTTAACACATCATACTGCTACTTTATTTCATTTATTATACAAAACATTTTATTATATCTGATCTGAAAACTTGCACTGACTTCACTATAATTATATAATATTTATGAACACTGATCACTTTTTAAAAATACAATAAAATATCTGTATCGGGCTGAGTTTATTCCACAAGTCTTCAAAAAAATCCACTAGCTTGAGTATGATCTTCAACTAGATGGATGATCTATGAAAATCGCAATTACCTTATTTTATTTTGAAGAATTAACTTCAAAACATATATAATACTTTTTTCGTACTTTTTGAGCAATACTGTCTAAAATATCTTGGTTGTTAGTTCCTAGCAGCTCTTGTCACATTTTTAGAATAGATTGAATCTTATAATACACAGTGGAGAATGAAATCAGGATATTTCTAAGTTATTTTCTTGTACAGGACGTTTGTAGATTTCCATTTCTTCAGGCCGTTGTTTATAGTATATGCAAAAATTACTATGAACTCCTCTGAAATATTTTGATGTCTTCCACCGTAGGAAATTCCTTATACAATCTAAAAAACCGCTGCCAATTAATTGGCCCGTAGCTTCCTCAACCGTAATTTGTTGATTCCTTTAATTAATTTTTTAAACAAAATTTATAATTTTTTTAAAAATTTATTGCATAATTATAATTAAATTCATTTATGAATATTAAAAATTTTTATTTTTAAATTTATTTATTTATTATTTATTTATATCAAATTTATATAAATTTTGAGCTGATAAATAAAGTTATCATTTGAAATAGAAGTGAAACATCTATATTTTATAATAAAACAAATAGCTATCACGGTTGTTTTGTTATTAACAAAAACGTGTTTTACTTCCTCATAGAGGAAGCTTTGTGATAGTAAAAAAAAGTTTATGAGATAATGTGTTAGAAATGTTATTTAGCAAATTTGGAATCGAAATACACTATTTTTAGAAAATGTCCGTATGGATGTGTGTGAGTGTGTGTGTGTGTGTGTGTATGTGTGTGTGTGTGTGTGTGTGTGTGTGTGTGTGTGTGTGTGTGTGTGTGTGTGTGTGTGTGTATGTCCGTATACACTGATATCTCATGATCTACTCGACCGATTTTAACGGGACAGTGATCATTTTTTTAGATTTTGCTTCCACAATTGGGGTCAATATTCTATTTTTGTAAAATTTATATTTTTTTTTATAGCCATTTTTTTATCAAAATTTTTTTTTCGATTTTTTTAATATTTAGAACAAATATTGTTTATATATCATGAATTCTCTGTATGTAGGATAAAATTATCTACAATTTAAAAAAACAAAAGTCGGTAGCTATATTTCGTCATAAGTTATTGATGAAAACGTAATTTTTTGTAAATAGGTTATATTTCGAAATTAAAAAAAGATATTAACATGAATATTTTTTTGGTTATAAAGGATATTAAGTACTATAACTTACTAAATTTTTAGGTTTTTTTATTCATTATTTTTTGAGAAAAAAATAATTTATAAAAAAAAGTGATTTTTTTTGTCGTTCATTAACTATAGTAAAATTGGCTTAATCACTTTGAAATTCTTTGTAGGGGTAGATTTTGTATACCAATCGAGTGAGTTCTTTGGGCAAAAGGATTGATCCATAAATTTCGAAGATATTTGAGGTTAAAATTCTTTTCAATTCTAAATGGGATGGGTGGTATTCGAAAGAGAATTAAATTACCTATATTTTCTAAAAAAAATTAATTCTCTAGCTATCACGGTTCTTTTGTTATTAACAAAAACGTAAAAATTGAAAAATGAAAAAAATGAGTTTTGGATGTTCACCTATTACGATAGTAAAATTGTCTTATTCGCTTCAAAATTCATTGTAGAGGTATATTATTGATAGTTCTCGGATGAATTCTTTTGGCAAAGTGATTGGTTCATAAATTTCAGAGATATTTGAGGTTAAAATTTTTCTAGACATTTTTAAAATCTATTTCTTGAGGATTAATTTATAATTTTTTTTAATTTAGTTTATAATTAAATTTAATTTAATTTATAAAAAGATAATTTTAGTTTATAATATCTCTGAAATTTATGAACCAATCACTTTGCCAAAAGAACTCATCCGAGAACTATCAATAATATACCTGTACAATGAATTTAGAAGCGAATAAGACAATTTTACTATCGTAATAGTTGAACATCCAAAACTCATTTTTTTTTAATTTTAAAATTCTTACATTTCTGTTAATAACAAAAGAACCGTGATAGCTAGAAAATTAATTTTTTTTAGAAAATATAGGTAATTTAATTATGTTTGGAATGCTATAAATTACATTCAAATACATAGAGCTCTAAATATCAGTTGCAAATTTATAGGCAATTGTGATATATATTTTATGTATGTGAAATTTTGTGGAAATGTATAATCTATAAAAATTTGAATAAATTATGTTGGAGTTTTGTTATTTCTGTCTTTCTGAAGTATTAAATTTTAAATATTGGAATTAAAAATTAATTAAAGGAATCAGTAAATTAAGTTTGAGGAAGCTACGTGCCAATGAATTGGCAGCGGTTTTTTTTTATATTTCATAATTAATATTTTTTAAGAAAAAAAAAATTTATAGCTATCATTGTTCTTTTGTTATTAACAAAAACGTGTTTTTTTTTAAAAGTTCATAACTCACAAATAAATTATAATAATGCAGAATATAATGCATTCATAATGCATAATTCATAATTATAATAGATAATAATAGATATAATTTTTAAACATTTTAATTCATTTTGTTGGTTGGTTCTTAAAAATTAAAAAAAAAAACATCGAATGCCTACTCAATGACGTTTCCTCATTCCACACCACCTAGCGGTAGATATCACTGCACCTTTTTTTAAAAATAAAATATAAATCTTTTTTAATTTAGAGATTAAATTATTTTTTGTAACACGTGAATGATTTTCTGCGTTTTCCTACATAAAAATATGTTCTAAAAAGTGACTTTTTTTACCTATCGTGTAAAGAAATTCATTCTCTCCCTCTGCTCTAAAATTATGTAAAATCGCGAAAATGAATTTAGCCTTGCTTTTTAGGTTCAAAAACGCATAAAATGGAGTTACGAGTTTTTAAAAAAAAACACGTTTTTGTTTTTGATGATAACTAATGAACCGTGATAGATACAAAATTAATTTTTTTAGAAAATATAGGTATTTTAATTCTCTTTCGAATGCCACCCACCTCATTCAGATACATAGAGCCGTTCTCGAGAAATTACGATCTTAAAAAAATGTCAAAAAATTTTTAACCTCAAATATCTCTGAAATTTATGGACCAATCATTTTGCCCAAAGAACTCGACCGACAACTATAAAAAATCTACCTCTAAATGGAATTTTAGAGCCATTAAGTCAATTTTACTCTTGTAATCGTTGGACATACAAAACTGTTTTTTTTAATTTTTCAATTTTTTGCTCAAAATCTAGCCTACAGAACCTATTCAAATTTTAACAGATTATAGCTATTTATATTCTGTATTATCACGATTCTTCTCAAAAAAATTGACTGTTAAGTTTAGGAGTTATAAGCTTCTAAATAAAAAACACGTTTTTGTTAATAACAAAAGAACCATGATAGCTAGAAACTTTTTTTTTTTAGAAAATATAGGTATTTTAATTCTCTTTCGAACGGTACCCATCAGATTCGAATAACTCGATCCTATCACTAAAAAAATCAAAAAACAGTTTTGAGAAAATCGAAAATTTGAAAAGAAACAAAAATGGATCGCCCCAATCAAAAAACGGATTTTGACCCGCCATCACGCAAAAAAAAACAAAAAAAATGAGACGTGTCCGGTCAAAATAGACCGAGTACACACACACACACACACACACACACACACACACACACACACACACACAGACATTTTTCAAAAACCATGTATTTTGATTCCTAACACCTCGAAACACAATTATAACATGTTTTTACAACAACTCAAAAATTTACTATCACAAAGCTTCCTCTAGGAGGAAGCAAAAAATATAAAAAATCAACACAAAGTGTCAATGTTCATTCTTATAACCAACATTTTATATTTTAAAAATAGATATTTAGTTATTTAATACGTATCTGATTATTTTTATTGTTGATATACACAAGAAATCTTGTAGTTATCTGAATCTTGTGTAGAAAAATATTTACTGAGAAATCCTTTGAAACATTTTGACGTCTCCCACCGTGAGAAAATTATAAAATTAGATTAACTGAGCACTTTTATGTGTTGAAATTTTCACAACAATAACACATTATTTTTGCTTTTTTCTGTATTTTAATGTTCATTTGGCATAATTTTTTAATTTATTCAAGACTTTGAACGAGCGGAGGGTATAAAACTGGACAAGAGCCAGATAAATCTTAATCCTGGGAAAAGGTCTGTAGCAAAACTTTGTCTTAATTCTTTATGGGGTAAATTTGGACAAAGAGAGAATATGCCAAAAACAGAAATAGTGACAGATCCTCAAAGACTTGTAGAAATGTTAACCAACTCTGAAGTCGAAGTTATGGCGTATTTACCCGTTAATGATTACACCCTGTACGTCTGCTGGCAATACACTGAAGAAGCAATGGAAACATCACACACACATACATCCATATACTACTAACGTTGTTGTTGCTGCTTATACCACAGCACAGGCCCGATTGAAACTTTTCAGTTACTTGGAAACCCTAAGAGAACGCGCTTTATATTATGATACAGATTCAATTATTTATGTGAGAAATACAGATACACAGGAGTATGAACCACCTACGGGAACACTTTTAGGAGAAATGACAGATGAATTGTCATGTTACGGCATAGGGAGTTATATAACATCTTTTGTATCAGGGGGGCCAAAATTTTATGCTTATAAGGTTAAGAAATCTGACCCCCGTTGAAAATATCCACCTGGAATACCAGCCGGAATTCCAGGTAGATATCCAGCTGGAATCCCAGCTGGAATTCCCGCTGTACCTCCTTTTTTGGACAAACTCCAAGTGTATTACTAGCTGGAATTCCAGGTAGATATCCACCTGGAATTCCAGGTCGCCGCCCGCCGCAAACCTCGAGACTTATAAAAATATTATTTGCTTTGATGAAAACAGTTTTTGTCATGGATCCACGGTGAAAACATCCTTGGACATCTATGGTTTGCGGTCCCACATCATGTGGGAAAACCATGTTTGTTAAAAACTTTTTAAAACATATAGATAGTATGAGTAACGTACACTTTGACCGAATAATAGTTTACTATTCCGAATGGCAATCAACGTATAAAGAACTGAATGATGATGTCGAATTTCACGAGGGTTTACCAAAAAATTCAGACTTTGCCGACGACCCTAGGCCAAAATTGATAATTATAGACGACTTGATGAGGGAGTCTTCGGGTGGTGGTGGTGGTGGTGGCGTTATTGCCAATCTTTTTACTAAGGGTAGTCATCATAATAATTTAAGCGTAATATTCATCACACACAACCTTTTCCATAAGGGCCAGCGTGAAATCTCGTTAAATTCTAATTATATAGTTATTTTCAAAAACCCTAGAGATAAATCTCAGATACAGTATCTAGCTCGCCAAGTGTGTCCTGAAAATCCACAATTTCTAAAAGAGACTTATCTTGATGCAACTAAACAAGCACACTCCTATTTATTACTTGACTTACGCCAAGATACACCTGATAATTGTCGTTTTCGTAGTAATATGTTTCCGTTTGATAAATATCACTATGTTTATGTTCCCAAGAAATCTATAAAAGGTAGCGAACTTGGGAATAATATACCAGTCATACGATTGTAATGAGTTCGAGCAGACGCAAGCGTCTTGGACAAAAAATTTAAATACTTTAAAATCTCTGCTTCATTTCGATGAAAATCAACGACGTGTTTTATTACGCGAAGCAGATAAAAACTTGTTATTCTCATTTGCGAATGTGGTTTAAATATTTTACGTGGTAACGTGCCTTTGAACAAAAACTATAAAAATAAATTGAAAAAGTAAGTTTTATTCTTAAGAAAATTAACTGATTCTTCGCAAAGTTTGAAAAATAAAAAAAAGTTGATTATCAAATACCAGACTTGTTTACCACTCATCTTGGTACCTGTGATAAAACTATGGAGCATGCAAGAAAAATGATTTTGATCCCTGAAGAAAGTATAAACAATTTACACCATCGTTTATCAGGTGAAAAATTGGTTACTATGCAAACACCGGGTACACCTCCGTCGCGACTAGACAAAGAAATGAGCGAAATTATAAATTCGACATCAATTCAAGATGATCGTGAAAAATATGCGATGTACCAACAAGCATTAGACCGTTTTATGTATTATAAATCAAATGATGGTGCAAAAAAGTTTTACGTGAGCGACGTAACCACCCCTGGAGATATCGATAAAGTAAGCAGAGTAAATAATAACGAAGATACCAATGAAGATAACAGCAAAGTAGATGATAACATAATAAACAGTGTTACCATCAACGCTTCGATTTAAAGCAAAACAGTTATTACTGCGATTGTCTGCTTCTGGTGATGTCACATGGGATGATCTTGGTAAGATTACCATAGATGGCAGTGTCGTCAAAGGTGGAAATATAGTAGATTTGATTAACGATGCTCTGAGAAATAGAAAACAGCCGTTGTCAAGTAGTTATAGACAGTTTACCGAAGCGCTTCGCAGAGCAAATATACCACGAGAATTTATTGGTAACAATAAAATTTGGGAACTTGTTTCTTCACCACAACCTGACAGTAACGACGATGACGAAGAAACTCAACAATCTAATAGTGAAGAAACAAACGAAAAACCAACCAATAGAGCAACACCAAGAAAGTTGAAAAAAAGATTACACCCTCAAGAAACACCTAGACACGTTACAAAAGTTCGCATTCTTCCATGGGATCGTCTAGAGTAAACATTGAAGAAGATTTGATCGCACACCCAGAATCAAGTCTTGTAGATCATTTAATCAATAATTCTTTACCTTTTGAAATACATGCTCCAGGGTACCATTTTTGTGGACCTGGTACACGTCTAAACGAGAGGTTAGAGAAAGGTGTTTGCTGGCTAAACGTGCCTTTGCACGTTTATTGTCTGAAACAGCTACAACTAACGAGAGAGGTGTGGCTTTAGTCACAACTTGTTGTATGATAAGTAAAATAACTTTTGACAAGTTTTCTTTGTACATTAAAAAAATAATTAAAAGAAACGTAAAAAAGAAACTAAAAAAGTTTAAGAATAAGATAAATGGAAAAAACGTTAAATCATTTTTTTATCGATCACCGAAATCACCAGCCTATGCTGGTGCGTACAACCTTTTAAAAACAATTGGTAAAAAACACGATCGCAAAAAAATTATCAAATGGCTTGAAAGTCAGGATGCTTATACTCTACATAAACCTGTACGCCGTCATTTTCCGCATAGGTCTTATGATGTTCGTAACCCTTTTGATGTGTGGGAAGGAGATCTCGCTCATTTACGATCATTAAAAACCTATAACAATGACAACACATATCTACTTGTGGTTATAGACGTTTTATCAAAATTTGCATGGGTTGAACCTATTCGTAACAAAACATCGAAAAGTGTCGCTACAGCATTTGAACGTATTTTGACACGTTGTAAAGGACAGCACCCGATGCTCTTTCAAACTGATAAAGGTAAAGAATTTCTCGGCAAAGAGATGCAACAAGTTTTGAAAAAGAACAGTATAAACTATCGTGTAGTTAGAAATCCTGATATTAAAGCAGCTGTGGTTGAAAGGTTAACAGAACATTGAAGGGTCGATTATGGCGATATTTTACTCATACAAATACGTACAGATATATTGGTATTTTACAAAAAATTGTTGATGCTTACAATAATTATTGGCATTCTGGTACTAAAATGACTCCTGCTAAAGTTAATTTGTACAATGCCGTAAAAGCCTATCAAAACCTAGTCCAGCGATACAACACGACCCGTATGCGATACCCTAAATACAAGGTGGATGACTTAGTATGTGTTAGTCGCGCCAAGCTAGTGTTCAAGAAAGCATATGAAAGCGGATGGACTTTGGAATTATTCCGAATTACACGTATATCTACTAAACGCCAACCGCCTGTTTATACTTTGGAAGATCTTGACGGTGAACCAATCGAAGATTTTTTCTACGAAGAAGAACTTTCTAGAGTACAAAAAAATTTGAATACAGAATCATTTCAAATAGATAAGATTCTTAAAACTAAAGGTAAAGGGAAAAACAAAAAATATTTTGTAACTTGGAAAGGTTATCCCGATAAATTTAATTCCTGGGTTTCAGCAAACAATTTAAAAAAGATATAATGAGAGAACAATTTTACATAGTATTATCTAGTAACAACAGCATGTATGTGTTTCCTGAAAATAAAACAACACATTTTACCACACAGCTACCTCAAAATATTAGGCCAGTCAATAGAGAAAAAAATCAGCGTTTTCGTGCCATAAATCTTATTAGTAAGCGGTAAACGCTATTGTACGCAGAATAATCCACAGTATAAGTGGTATATAAACTCGACTAGCAGCTCCGTTCTATATATATTGTTATTAACAATTTAATGCAAAAAAAAGCGCTTTTTTATGGTTTTTTGCTTTTATAACCGAAACTAGTCGACCGATCTTGATGGTCTAATGAGATAAATTGTAGTAAATGAAATTACGAACAAAACTAGATGTTGATCGAATCGATCGGACGATTAGTTACGGAGAAAAACGTGAAAAACCGAAAAAATGAACGTTTTTTGAAAAATTCATATATCTGCCATTTTTAAAGATGTGGCGGATATCTCTGGCGAATTGATAGTAATTCACATGTACTTTATGTGTGCGAAAACCAGGGACTGTGCGATTATTAGTTTTTGCGTAATCGCGATTTCAATTTTTGAGTAGGCTATTTTTGAGCGAGGCTGTATGCTCTACGGGTTGTCCGATTTCAATTATCAAAAATGATTTTGAAAGTTCAAATGTTGAACTATAAAACGTCTATCTTGGGTTTTTGATTAAGTACTGTTTTATACCTGAAAACAGCTGTCAAAGTTGACCAAAAACGCCCGAGCGCACGGAAGTGGAGGAGTGGTGGGGGGCGCGTGGCGGCTGAGGGGAGCCGATATATATAGTAATAGAACGCGCTGCGCGCAACGCACAGATCTTTGTTTTTAATTTCCTCAGCAACTAAGGTAAAGTAGGTGATATCGGGACACCGGGAAAATTCGGTGGTATATCTGGACAGTAATGAAAATTATTGATTTTACACTGAGTATCACAATAAATGGTAAAAAAAAAAATTACTTTTTGTATATCATGGTGTCCATCATATAAGTAATTACATTTAGTTATGGAATTTAAATGTAAAACGAGATAAATAAATAATTAAACATAAGCTTTAAATGTTTAACAAAACTTCATCTCCATTTACTCAAAATAAGTAAGCACTGGTCATCATTTTTATGTAGTAAAAAAAAGAAAAATATAGTATTTAACTAAAAATTATATTTTTAAATATTGATTAATACTTAAAAGTCAACATTAATAAACAAATTCATGTAAAAATCATATCATTTACTATTAAAAATTCGTGTCCCAGTTTCCCTCGAAATTTTTAAAATAGTAGTGAATTCCGGGCAGAGGTGCCGCTCATGTTCCGAGTTCCCTCCCGCTATATTCAGCACGATAGTGAAAGCTGGACACGTAAACACGTTTTTTCGTTGATTACAGAAAACCACGTAAAAAGTAAGAATATATATATATTTGCGCAATAATTTTCAAAATATTAGTACTATACATGTGTCTTGTGCATATGTACGCTATTTATTAAGTTCCAAATATAGTTATTTACACGTTAAAAAATCATAACCTCGACCTAACCTGCAAACTTAACCGCTTTACACTTATACGTAAGTAGGATTACTTTTACTTGTTATTTCTAGTTCGTTTTATATCATTTCTTTAAAATTAAATAAAAATTGTAATTATAGGCTGTAATGGCGAAAAAAAAGAAAGACAAGAAAAAAGTTGTTACTGTTACAACTACTACAAAGAGTAAAAGGCCTGTTAAAGCTAAAACACCAAAAAATTGCAAGAAAAAAGATGTACCTGTTAAAAAGACTTTTAATAGAATAAAGAGGAAGTATAAAGAGAAAAAATATAGCTGTGACACTGTGGAAAAGGCTTTGAATGCAATTGGAGCAGGTCATACCCTACGACAAGCCTCAAGAATTTTTGGAGTTCCAAAATCTACTTTGCACGCAAAGTTAAACAATCATGTGCCCCTTAACTGTGTAAAAAGAGCACCAACGTTTTTTACAAAGGAAGAAGAAAGTATGCTAGCTGAATGGATTTTATATTTAGCAGAAAGAGGATTCCCAGTGACAAAAAGTGTGCTGTTAGATCGTATACAAAAGTGGTTAATTTCAGAAAAAAGAGAAAATCCATTTAAAGATAATAGACCAGGAAAATACTGGTACACTGCTTTTATGAGAAGACATCCGAATCTAAGTAACAGGATTGCGCAAAACCTTACTACATCAAGAGCTGCAGTTACAGAGGATGATTTGAGGACATGGTTCCATAGTGTTCACAACTATTTAGAAAACAAAGATTTATTAAACTTGACTCCAGACCGGATATTCAATCTTGATGAGTCAGCTTTTATGTTAGTGCCTAAGGACAATGCTGTAATTACACGTAAAGGAGCAAAATCAGTGTATCAATTTGTTGCTGGGAACGAGAAAGCTTGTTTGGAGTACTGCTTCCTCCAATGGTTTTATTTGATTTAAAAACCACACCAAAAAAAATGTACTGAATGAGATACCAGAAGGGTGGAGTGTGGGAATGGATCTGAAGTTTGCATCGTTGGAATGCAACGAAATAATTTTTCACGATTGATTAAAGTTTTTAAACAATGGAAATTTTATTTAAACCTTTGTTTTAAAGTTATTTTATACTATGAAACACTAAATCTACATGCAAAATTAATATTATTAGTATAAATGTGAAGTAAAATGAATTATTTTTTTTATTTCGTTGCACTCCAACGTTGCAAACTTCAAACCCATGTGTGGGACACAGCGACAGAGGATGGATGACGTCAGAAACCTTTTACAATTATATTGTTAACGTCTCTTATAATTGGTTATTAGACAAGAAATATGAATTCCCAGAACAGCGTTAATAAAGATTTTCAAGAGCGCAAGAAAAAATTGATTCAGGAGAAGAAGGAAATAAATTTTGAAATTAAAAATTTAAAGAAAATTTTGAAATCTAAATCCGAAAAAGAAAATAAAACTGAACTACTAACTAAGAAAAAAAATCAGTGTGCACGACTTGAACAGCTTGACAGACTATTAGTAAGTCACGAAATGGATGTTTTGCAACAAAAAATTAAAATAAAACAAGAAAAGCTGTAATAAAGTTATCAGTATGTTCGAAAAATATTTTCTATTTTAAGATCTAGATTACAGATATATTATAGTTGATTATTTACTAATACAGATCAGTATTATAATATTAATATAATATATAAATTTCTTTTTTCAATTACAATAGTGTATTTTTATTTATTAATTTATAATACTATTCACGTAATCAACATTATATCAATAAAATAACTATTTTGTATAGCATGTACAAGTTATTTGTTTCATAGTCCACCTTTCGATACCATCACCGTCCAGATATACCTGCCACCTTAAAAAGATAGTCCCGCTTTTGCTCCCTGGAGCCCCCACTTTAGACTGTTGTATTTTCTTATTTGTCAAAGATATCGATTTGTTTTTTACACGAAAATCAAGAAAATACAGCCATCTAAAGTTTAATACAATTACTTTGCAGGAATTCGCAACAATTATTGGAAAAAATCAAGATTATATTCAATAGACTCTAAAATCTGTCCCGATATCACCTACTTTACCTTAGAGGAGCTATTTTAATCATTTTTTTTTTATTTCGGGGTAACTCAACCCAACTAAACCGATTCTGCACTTTTATTTGATGAAAAATGAACAGAAACGCTAATTTTGCTTGAGATTTGAAGCAGGTATATACGTATCTACTCGGGCGTGTATTATATAATCAAGGACGTTTACGCTCGGAACATCTGCTTGTATATACAGTATAGTAATGCTATTCGCTCCACTCTGTTCTGTCCCCATTTTCTTCCACTATACCATACTATTGTATATCGTGGACTGAAGCGGTTCAAGAAGGAGAAAGCGACGCTACCAACGGTCTTTTCAGCTGTTTATACTACAGTTGCCACCGAGACTCTAGCTACTATACCATTGCAAAGCATCTTTGATACATGTGTTTATTTTATAAATAGCTACTTAATTATTACTAATATTTTAATTATTTTAAAATATTAAAATTGTTAATTTTTCTTAATTTTAATTGTATTAAATTAATAATAAGTTCAGTGATTTTATTGTGTAATATCAAGTTTTTGGAGTGGAGTCGACACCGTACTGTACATTCATTATACGAGGTATACACAAAAGTATGTATAATTTTTATTGTAGTATATGTAGTATAAGTGAAAGTCTTTGTAACAATCAGAAATCAAAACAGGATAATTTTTAATCAAGTGGTCTCTTGTAAAATATTTTAGTTTATCAGTAGCATGTTAAAATCCGGTTACTTTAGGTTCTTGTTTTTGAAAAATCTTTGTTGAATTGAAAAACTTTTTTTTCTAATTCGTAGCGTTTTTTTTATATAACTTGAGGTTTAAATCAACTTAAATTTTATTATAAGTAATATAGCTTCATGAACAGAATAAGTTTGAAAGTGTATGAGTATAAATGGAATCGGTATTGCCGGCATTCTGTTTAATCATTCGAGTAGAAAGAGCAAATAGCAGTGTGAAGGATAGCCAAGTTGCAGAGACACTTGATTCTCACTCAAGCGGCCGGAGTTCGATCCCCGATACTATCACGGTTCCATTTTTTCTAATTCTTTTTTTTATTTTTTTTTTTTATTTATGTGTATATAGTGTGTAAGTGTGGCGTATTTGTATGTATATTTATATATTTCAAAATTTCTTTCCAATAATTGTTTTATTAATTTGTGCCTGTTATTTGAGTTTAAGAAACATTACTTTATAAATTTACATTATAAATAACAATTAAAAATTAATAATAATTTAGATTGTTAATAAGACTTTGAAAGTATTTAAAACACTCGATGTGTGTTGTTATACAAGTGGTATATAATACTGATTCTCATTAGTTAAATTTAATATAATAGTCGTAAATATTAATTATATTTTATTAAAATTCCTAGATAATCAGTATACAAGATCAGTATACAAAACATCGTAATGGAGCTTACCGACGAGGCAGAAGCATCTACATCTACGAATGTTAGGTAAATGTTATTGCAAAAACACCCAAATTAAACAGTCTTATTAAAATTAAATGAAAAATTATTTACTCGGTCGTGTTCAGACTAATAATAGATTATGCACCTAGGGAGTAAAAGTAAAGAATGTCTCAGATCGCATATAATTGTCGCTCAAGCCGAAGGCTCGGGCGACAATTATATGCGATCTGATGGATTCTTTACTTACTCCCGTGGTGCATATACTAATTTTCTCCACGACGAACGTATATGTGCAAATCTCACGAAAGATCCGACAAAACCCGAAATCACGATTTGAAAATTTTTTTTGGAGCACACCTACCAAACCTGGTTTTTCTCGTTGTTTGTGGTATGTATAAGAGAAATTCGTGGTTGAGCATCCTCCATCAAGTTGCCTATTTTTTCTAGAACCACTTCTTACTTTTTAAGAAAATGGCAAAAAAAAGCCCTTCTCTTCAAACCTCAGTTATTTAGCCCACAAGCGATCTACTCAAAGTTTACAAAAAGAAATTAAAACATGAAAAAAAGAGTTTTAATTCCTTTTTTTAAAAGTTAAAAAATGTTGATTCCTTCAAAAGTTACAAGGATTTGAAGTTGAACGTCGAAAAAGCATAAAAATGCAAAAAATCGCAGGAATCGGACGCGCCGACTTTGAGAGCATTTTTATGCCTTTTCGACGTTCAACTTCAAACCCTTGTAACTTTTGAAGGAATCAACATTTTTTAATTTTTAAAAAAAGGAATTAAAGCTCTTTTTTGCTAGTTTTAATTTCTGTTTGAAAACTTTGAGTATATCGTTTCTGGGCTAAATAGCTGAGGTTTGAAGAGAAGGGCTTTTTTGCCATTTTCTTAAAAAGCACATATATGAATTTTAACTTTACGTATTCCATTAATATTTTTTTTATTCAGGCACGATGAAAATACACAAGCTATGGAAGACGAAAAGGAGTGGCTTGACGACGATGAAATTTGTTTACTTTGCGACAATCCTAATGAACCATCTAAATCGCACATATTGAAAGAACGGGCCATTAATAATCTTATTCTAGCCAGTCATAAAAGAAAAGATAAGAAGCATTTAAAGTTACAAAAATTAAAAGAAATCACAGTACATAAAACTTGTCAAACTCTCTATACGAGGGAGTCTAATATAAAAAGGGCGTTAGCAGCATCGGCATTAATATGGTTAAAAGACAGAAATCGTTGTAAAGAAGGACGAGGGTTCGCTTTCTCAACTCATTGTTTTTTTTTGTTCGAATCAATGTCACAGTTGTAAGCAAAATTTAACCCTCGTTTCAAAGCAGGAGACTATCGATAATATTTTGGCGCAGTTACAAGCTCTCCCTAAAAGCGAAGAGAATAAAATTCTAGCGTCGCGGTTATCTAATTTGAAAAAAGAATCTGATAATTATTATATAGAAAACACCGTTTATTATCACTCGAAATGCTTAAGCGTATTTTACTCATATAGTCCTTGTAATGTTAAGGGTAGACCGATAACAGAAGATATGAGTAACTTATTATCTTTTATTATCAACTATTTATTGGAGAATAGCGATCAGTGTCAATTTTCTTTAAAAGATATATTACAAATATATGTAAATAAGTTCGGAGATACTGATCTACGCCGACTTGGTCGCATGGAAATACTTTTAAAAAATCATTTCGAAGATGAAATAGTAATTTATTCTAGCTCAAATGATCGTTTTATTAGTTTTAAACAAACGTTAGGTAAATGTATACAAGATAGCTGGTATCAAATGAGCTGGTAAAGTAAATGAAAAAGAAGAAAGGTTGAGAATAGTGGAATTAGCCAGTCATTTTATTCTACAAGATGTTAGTGCTATGAAAGTTGACTTAGAGAATTATAATACGCCAACGGATTTCTTAAATAACATTAAAGATATTCCGGAAACGTTGCAACTAATGCTCGAAATTCTTATAAAAACTCATAAACATGAGCGAAAAAATGGATCTTGGGATAAGTGGGAAAACAGAATTGTTACCACAGCCCATATTTTAATATCATCTATGCGACCACGATCCTTTTCATCGCCTATATTATTAGGACTTTCATGTATGATACATACGAAATTTGCAGCACGAGGTTTAATAGATTGTCTCTACAATATTGGGCTCTGTGAGTCCTACGCAGAAACAGTACGATTCGAAAACTCCCTCGTTAATGACCCTGAACATTTCGATTTCATTGGAGATACCTATTTGTAATTCGTATATGATAATGCGGACCATAATACAGCCACCATTGATGGCAAAAATACGTTTCATTGTATGGGCGGTATTATGTGTGCGACTCCATCAAGTTCGGTTAATTTTAATAATTGTGTGCCTCGTTTAAAAGGAACATTATCTACTAGTACTGATGGTACGTTCGGTTTCCTTCCATTGACCGATTTTAAGAATAACAAGCCATTCAAATTAGATAATATAACTATACGTAATTGGAAAGAAATACATCGTGCTGACTTTACAATTGAAATCAAAGCGATCGATTTTTTATATTTTTACGGCAAGCATACTGCACCACGAAAGACCCCGAATTGGCACAGATTTATGAATAAATTTCATTTATTGAATAATTATTTTTGTACGACCAGAATTATTGCTTTGCCGTTTATTAAAGCGCCACCGAGCGACCATACAACAATTTTAACATCTTTAATCGATGCACGACGGAGAGCAAATGCAAATAATCAAAAGCACTGCTTTGTAACGTTTGATTTGCCTTTATACATGAAAGCTAGCGAAATCGTCGCTTCTATAGAGGCAGATAACGATCCCCATAATATCCGCTCAGTAATCCCCCGATTAGGAAGATTTCATCTTGCGATGTCTTTTCTTGCCGCTATTGGTAATATAATCGTAGGTAGCGGCCTGAAAGAAGCTTTTTCGACGATATACGCCGAATTATCAGCGGATAAGGCTTTAACAGGTCATGCTTTTTCGAGGTCTGTGCGAGGTCACCTTTTAGTACAAGCTGCGCTTGCTACTATTATTTTAGAAAAAATAGAATTTACAGAAGAAGAGAAAACGTTTTTAGATGATAATTTACAAAAAGTAGGAACCGAAAATTTTGAAAATTATTTAATGACTTTCTTAATGAAAAGCGTACAAATAAAATTTTCATCGGTAATAACGAATTTAGAAAATAATGACCCAACAAGTCAACTGTGGCTACAATATTTTAAACTAATTTATTTACTGCAAAGATACATAGATGCAGAACGTTCTGGTAATTTTGACCAACATGTAGAAACAGTAACGTTAATGATACCTTCTTTTTCGCTTCAGGTCATCATTTATATGCTAAAGCGTGTCTTATGTACGTCCAACAGATGGTTAATTTAAAAGAAAGCATGGATATAGTGGAATATGATAAATTCTGTAAGCAGGGCTTTCATACGATAAGACGTTCAAATCGCTTTTGGTGCGGATTATGGTCTGATATGACCATCGAGCAGGTTTTGATGCGGTCAATGAAATCCGCTGGAGGCTTGGCACACGGCCGTGGACTCACGGAAAATGTCATTGGAAAATGGGTGTTGTCAAGGGCAGCTGCATTAGAGGTCAGCAATGCCATAGAGCTATTTTGCAACATGACATTTGTTACATCTGAACAGCATGTCGACAATCGAGTTTCTCGTATCTCCAGAGACGCAGATGACTTAAAAAAACTGCAGGACTTTTTTAATACATTTGATCCATTCCCAGAAAGCGATAAATTAATTGGTATATATTCCGGAGTGATTGGTGATTTATCGCTCGTGAATTGCCACAAAGCTTTTGAATTAGGAAAGATTTTGATGGATGAGGCGTCAAATAAAAAGTTTACTGACGTAAAATATAAAAGAAGCAGTAAAGTTACCCATTTGGCAGCTGCGAACTCCACTATAAAAAATAGTGCAAATGAGGATGTGTATATCTCACCGTTGCTAATTTTCCAAAAAATTTTGCTCAATATTCAAAACCAAGACGATATGAAAGAGTATTGTAGTTCGTATGAACTATCGCCGATTCCGCTGTCATTGTTTGATGAAAATGGCATGCGGGAAACATCTAAA
The DNA here is from genome assembly GCA_036365515.1 of Torymus aiolomorphi. Taxonomy (NCBI): domain Eukaryota; kingdom Metazoa; phylum Arthropoda; class Insecta; order Hymenoptera; family Torymidae; genus Torymus; species Torymus aiolomorphi. The sequence goes on along the minus strand of CM070873.1, from coordinate 208,407,672 downwards.
TCCGCATTCTACCTAAATTTTGATTCATTACCGAGTATAAACGTACCATCAAAGATAACACATGTTGTCGACGGCGGATTATTTTTGCATAGAGTCGTGTGGCAAAGTAACATGAAAATGGCAGAAATAATAAATACCTACGTTTCGTATGCGACAAGATATTACAGCGAAAATAGTTATATTATTTTTGATGGATATCCCGACGACAATAAAACATCAACAAAATCTGTAGAGCGTTCGCGTAGGCAATTGAAGAATATAGGTCGTGAAATTGCTTTCGATAGCAATACAACGATTGTTGTTAATCAAAAGCAATTTTTGAGCAGTGAAAAAAATAAAACGAGATTAATAAATATGCTTTGTTTAACTCTAAATGCTGTACGATTTCAAACAAAAATAGCCCCGGAGGATGCGGATCAGTTAATAGTAATGACTGCGATAAATAATGCCCGCGCTGATTATAAAACAACGGTGGTGATTGTGGGCGAAGACATAGACTTGCTAGTTATTTTTTCAGAACTGGCAGAGAACATTAACAACATTTATTTTTGTAAAGAAAACAAAGGCTCAACACCAAATCAGTATTTTAATAGTAATAGTTTCAAATATCCCTTTTTAAGAAATAGAATAACATTTTTACATGCATTTTCTGGCTGCGATACAACCTCTTGTTTTTATAGAATAGGCAAAAATAAATTAATAGATACAGTTAACCACGAAAAATTATTAGATTTATCTGCAGTATTTTATGAAAAAAATGCCAGTTTTGAAAAAATAGCTAGCAATGCCTATAAGTTAATAATCGACCTGTACAGCAACAAAGCAGAAAAGAAATTAATCGAAAAAAGCAGTAATTTTTCACTGCATGATTTGCAATACTTACATTTTTGCAAAGCTAAAACGAAAACGAAATTTGCTTTAGAAACTTTGCCACCAACGCAGGGATCCGCTAAGCAACATGTATTTAGAGTGTATTACCAACTCCAATTATGGTTAGGTAATAACTCTTTAATACCTACTGATTGGGGTTGGCAAATAAAAAATAAATGTTTGCTCCCGGTAGGAACGACGGATCCGCCGATATCCCAAAAAGGCTATAGCCGGATAAGCATGTTAAAATTGCCCCCAACGTAATCGACAAACTAACTTTACTGGTCGATACAACATGTAAAAAGAACTTCTGCGCTAAATTTTTAGACCATAATATCTTTCCCATGACTAATTAACACCAAAAACGTGTTTTTTCGATTTTATTTTTTTCCGAGCGTCAGTTAACTTTTAAAAATCTGAAAAAATTCACAGAGATGTATATGTAGGTCCCAAATAATCATGAATTTTTTCAGATTATGCTAATTTAAATTGTGCTCTAAAAAAATTCCTAAAGATTTGTATTGATTTTTTTAATTGGTTCCCTATCAATGGCTAACTTCCAATACCATTATTTTTTTGTATTTTTTTTCGCTCTTTCGATTTCCATTATAAAAACTGTGATAAAATGGGGTGGAACACCATCAAAAATCAGAAAAACCGTTTTTTTCTTCATTTTTGGCATGTTCTTTTATCCAAGCGTCAAAAATAGCTCCAAGAATCGAATCAGCACATAAAAAAATCCTCTAGAATAAAGTAAAAATATAAAAATCGTCATAACCAACTTAATACCAACGAAAAAAATTCTATATTAATCGTGTAAAACCATGTAAACAACGATTTAGCCTAAGAAATAACTCCATAAATCAATTTAGTGCATCAAAAAATCTCCTAAAATACAGAAAAAAATATAAAACTTCTTAAAACTTCTTACACCAACGAAGAAAATCTGTATTAATCGTATGAAGCGATGATAAGCGTGATTTAGCCTAAAAGTAAGTCCATATATCGATTCAGCGCATATAGAAAGTTCTACAATACTGTTAATACTCGTATATAAAAAACCGTTAGTACTCCCTGTATATGTAGCTAATAAGAAATTGAGTGTAACAGACAGAATTGGTAATTTTATAGTCAACAAGTGATACTCAAAGTATATAGATTACGAAATATGTGCAGAATTGACCCGCATGTCGGCGCCCGAGCGAAGCTATGGTGAAAAGTCGCACGAGCCAATAATCACTTACACACCAGTTTTATATAGTATTTTACAGCAAGAGGGCCTAAAATTGGCATTATAATTGCCATATTTTGAGGTTAGAGTGCTATAAATATACTTAATTAGAATCAAAATTACATTAAGTATGTCTGTATCTATATGCAAACGCGCACATTCGATATTTATGTTTATAGAATATTTATTCAGTACTTCCACAGTTTACGCTCACATGAGTGTACGAGTAAGTCATATCAGCTGGCAATTAATAATTTAATTTATTAATTTACTAATTCAATTTATTAATTTAATTTAATTATTTTAAATATTTTTAATTTTTGTAATTTGATTCTCACTTATTTATCAATTTAATAATTAATTATTTAGTTGTAACTATAAGTATATTTGCATTGTCAGATGATAGATTTTTCTGTCTCTACTATATTATACTTAATATACACGTGTACACGTGTAATATACACGTGTATACACTAACACTATAAATATAATAACTTTATCTGTTGACGGTGCAAGTAACTAAAAAATTAATTAAAAAGGAGCAAAAATAAATGTATAAATTGAATTATAAAATCACTTACCGATTGAGAAAAAGATAAAAATAATATTTGAACTCGAGAAACATCACATTTAGGAACCCAAGTGGTTTTTTTGGCCGTTTTTTTAGGGAACCTTTTAATGTTGTGTATAAAATATGTAAACATTTGTAATAAATGAATTATTTTGTTTTCCAATATGAAAAGGAAAAAATATATCATTAAATTAAATTGTCTCAATTACATTTTTAAATAGAAGAATTTTTAATAAAATATATAATGAGGACTTCGATGGTTTCATATAAATAGTTGTTATTCATTGGTTGTTCTTTTATTCACAACATTTATTTCTAAGAAATGCAATTAATTTAAAAAAAATATTTTTTCGGCTTTTAAGTATGAAGAAAGTCATACATTTTTTATAAATCAATCACAAATGTACAAAAACATGGTGTATTGGATCAGTATTGGATCAGTATTGGTACAATACTAGATTTTTTTTACATTTAGATAAATGTTGCTGAAAAATAATTCTTAATTAATTGAACAACATTGAACTTTTAACATTTCTTTTACCAAATAGTTTTAATATAGAGCAAATTCGGGAAAAATAAAAATGAAATAGTTCTTGCAATTAGTGTGATATTGCTCAATTCTATTGTTTTCCAAATATATGACATTACATATAATACATATCTTCAATTCTTGAGATAATTTCTAACGTAGCATATGAATCTAATATTAATTCTAATGTGATTTTTAATATAAAATTACAATATTATATTCTAATATTTCTGATTAGAAATAATAATATTATTGTAGTTTTTTTAATATTCATGTATGTTTAAATAAACCAAATAATTATTTATTCAATCAATTGAATTTTTTTGTTTTATGTTAAGAAGGCGACGACAGAAACCTCGATTGATAGAACGTGACGTTCTATTTGAAATTCTAACCTCAAAAATTAAAGTTTGATACCTCTCTATTATAAATGCAAAATGTAATGATTTTGAATATAATATGTCCAAAACTAATATCGGTGCGAAGCGCAGCTCGATCGCTAGTTATTTAAATTACAACTATTGTTCTTACTTATCGTATAGTGTTCTATTATAAAACATCTTTTTAAGTATATGCTTAATAATTATAGCTCATTTGTTTCTATCTTTTTTATCTACTGCTCACTAATTCCTATATCCAGATGTTATCCCACTTTTGGCTGATATTTGAATTAGAATTTATCCACTTAAGGAGTAAAGTATCATTTTTTTGCGGAGTCCAGGTGTGCACAACATTAATAGTTATTGTTGAGATTATATAATAGCATCTATCTCTTTACACAAATAAGATAAAGATTTCTCATTGCAAATAGCTGGGTTATCATAATTTTTATATTTTAACTACGAGTATATTCTAAGAGATTTTTTATGAACCGAATTGATTTATGGAGTTACTTTTAGGCTAAATCACGCTTATTATCGTTTCATACGACTAATATAGAGTTTCTTCAGTGGTGTAAGGTAAGTTATAAGAAGTTTTATATTTTTTCTGTATTTTACGAGATATTTGATGCACCAAATCGATTTATGAAGTTATTTTTTAAGCTAAATCGTTATTTACACGGTTTTACACGATTAATATAGATTTTTTTTCGTTGGTATTAAGTTGCTTATGACAATTTTTATATTTTTACTTTATCTAGAGGATTTTCTTGTGCGTTGATTCGATTTTTGGGGTTATTTTTGACGCTTGGATAAAAGAACATGCCAAAAATGAAGAAAAAAACGTTTTTTTTTTATTTTTGATGGTGTTCCACCCCATTTTATCACATTTTTCATAATGGAAATCGAAAGAGCGAAAAAAAAATACAAAAAAATAATGGTATTGGAAGTTAGCCATTGATAGGGAACCAATTTAAAAAATCAATACAAATCTTTAGGATTTTTTTAGAGCACAATTTAAATTAGCATAATCTGAAAAAATTCATGGTTATTTGGGACCTACATATACATCTCTCTGAATTTTTTCAGATTTTTAAAAGTTAACTGACACTCGGAAAAAAATAAAATCGAAAAAACACGTTTTTGGTGTTAATTAGTCATGGGAAAGGTATTATGGTCTAAAAATTTAGCGCAGAAGTTCTTTTTACATGTTCTATCGACCAGTAAAGTTAGTTTGTCGATTACGTTGGGGGCAATTTTAACATGCTTATCCGGCTATAGCCTTATTATCGCAAATTTCATGCACTTGCTCGAAAAAGGGATGTATAGATGCTTCGTGCAGTTGCAAAAAGCACGGCTTAGAGTGCACAAATCTTTGTGCACACTGCCACGAAGATACATGTTATAACTTAGTCATAAATAAAACATTATTAGAATTAGAAGATGATTCGAGTGACGAGAACGAATGCGAACTCGACTCGTATCACTGCGAGGATGAAATCGATTTGCTACCACCGAAGCGGAAAAAAACTAATTAATGTAACATAGTTTTTAAGTAACACTGTAAATTTTTCTAATAAATATAATGTAGATTAAGAAAAATAGAAAGTTTATATTTATTATTTTATCAACCTATTAAAACGTCCAATAACTGCCTTTCTGTTCATTTTTCATCAAATAAAAGTGCAGAATCGGTTTAGTTGGGTTGAGTTACCCCGAAATAAAAAAAAAATTATTAAAATAGCTCCTCTAGTTGCTGAGGAAATTAAAAGCAAAGATCTGTGCGTTGCGCGCAGCGCGTTCTATTACTATATATATCGGCTCCCCTCAGCCGCCGCGCGCCCCCCACCACTCCTCCACTTCCGTGCGCTCGGGCGTTTTTGGTCAACTTTGACAGCTGTTTTCAGGTATAAAACAGTACTTAATCAAAAACCCAAGATAGACGTTTTATAGTTCAACATTTGAACTTTCAAAATCATTTTTGATAATTGAAATCGGATAACCCGTAGAGCATACAGCCTCGCTCAAAAATAGCCTATTCAAAAATTGAAATCGCGATTACGCAAAAACTAATAATCGCACAGTCCCTGGTTTTCGCACACATAAAGTACATGTGAATTACTATCAATTCGCCAGAAATATCCGCCACATCTTTAAAAATGGCGGATATGTGAATTTTTCAAAAAACGCTCATTTTTTCGGTTTTTCACGTTTTTTTCCGTAACTAATCGTCCGATCGATTCGATCAACATCTAGTTTTGTTCGTAATTTCATTTACTACAATTTATCTCATTGGACTATCAAGATCGGTCCACTAGTTTCGGCTATAAAAGCAAAAAATCATAAAAAAGCGCTTTTTTTGCATTAAATTGTTAATAACAATATATATAGAACGGAGCTGCTAGTCGAGTTTATATACCACTTATACTGTGGATTATTCTGCGTACAATAGTGTTTACCGCTTACTAATAAGATTTATGGCACGCAAAAAACCTCTATTGATTGGCCTATATTTATTTACACGGTGAGTGGTCTGTAGCTCTATGTGAGATTCAGATACCCCACACATTTCAACATATTTCGCTCGATAACTATGAGGGTATGGTCTGTGTAAAAATAACTGAGTCGTTTTCACCAAATGATTTGAGACACGAATCAATAGAAAATGATGTTATTGAACACTTATCTCCAGGAATTTACACAGATATGGAAAATCTTTTACAAGAAATAAATAATTTACCTAACATAAAAAATCACTTACAATTCAAAGCACAACGTGGAGGGTTTATAGAAATTGAACGAACTTGCCAGGATACTTGTGACACGAGTTTTCATACTTTATTTTGTCTGAAAAACTCTTGAGAATTATTAGTTTTGAAAATCATAATCTTGAAAAAATTAGAGATGCAGTTACCGGTCAAAAACCTGCCGATCTTATTAGCGGTTTACCATCAATAATAAGAGTGTATAGTGATATTTGTGAACCTCACATTACAGGTGATGTACACACACCTCTTTTACGCATAGTTCCTCTTAATATGAACGAGTATAAATATGGTAGCATTGAGATTAAAAACTTTATCACGCCAATATATATTCCATTGTTATCTACGTCATTTCAATCGATCACAATAGATATAAAGGACCAAGATGGAAACTCTATAGCATTCGATTACCGCACATTGACAGTAACACTTCATTTTAAGTATAAGATGGGTTATTTTGAAACAATTTATGATAACCAAAGTGCCCACGATCCATTCAATAATTATATTACAATAGATACATCTATGCAAAAAGGAAAAGGTGTTGGAAGCTTTTTAAAAGGTGTCTATCGTAGTGTTTTACCGTTTGCAAAAAAAGGTGGTAAGGCTGTAGGAAAGCTGTTGGTAAAGAGGCTTTACGAGCAGGTGTAAATATTTTAGATGACATTACACATGAAAAACCTTTTAAAGAATCTTTTCGCAATAATATTCGAGAATCAAGAAAGAATCTCAAAAGAAAAGCCGAAGAAAAATTGGATAATCTGATAAGTGGCTCAGGATATAAAACTAAGCGTCGGGCCCAGAAACAACAGTTGACTAAGAATTCTGATACCGTTAACACCAAAAGTAGAAAACGTCCAAAGTTAAACCTAATACAACATTTGGCATTAAAAAAAAAACACTGTAAAAATAAAAGGAAAACTTTGAAAGAAAAACCTACTGCACGAGATATTTTTGAAGAATAATGGCTTTTCTACATAGTGGTTCGTGTGCATGTCTTAAATCTGAAGTGAATTTATTTAATGTACCTCCTACTCAAACAACGATTGAAAATTCAAATTATGTTCAATACAAGCCAATATCTTCGCTAACTGAAGAGTCGCCAATAGAGTTTTCTATACCGGGAACTAGTGAATATATCGACCTTGCACATACTCTGCTTAGTGTTCGTGTAACTATCGCACAAACAGTAACACCTCCTGAAACCATAGATAAAAATACCTTGAAAAATGTTGGTCCTGTAAATAATTTTATGCACTCGATTTTTAATCAAAAACCTGTTTCCCCGCCCAATAACGCCTACGCTTATCGATCATACATTGAAACTTTATTAAACTATGGGTCTGCAGCTAAAAAATCTCATCTCACCAGTGCACTATGGTACACCGACACTCCTGGAAAAATGGATGCTACTGATGACGAAAACGAGGGTCTTACAAACCGTCGAATCCTTATGGGCAATGAGAAAAACATAGATATGATTGGGTATTTACATTGTGATGTTTTCAATCAAGACAAATTATTAATTAATGGTGTCGAAGTACGTGTGCGGCTCGTACGATCACGAGATAGTTTTTGTTTTATGGACCCGACAGGACTCTACACCGCTCGAATCACCGAAGTTGCTCTCTTTGTACGTGGTGTCAGACTTAGTCCAAGTATTATATTGGCTCACGAAAAAGCACTTTCAAAAACAACAGCTAAATATCCCCTGACACGTGTAGAAGTAAAAGCTATTACAATGCATAGTGGTATTCATGGAGAAACATTGGATAACGTCATTTTAGGTCAATTACCAAAAAGAATTATTGTTGGCTTTGTAGAAAATAAAGCTTTTAACGGTGATAAGGGTCTCAATCCATTTAATTTTAAAAATTTCAATATAAATTATTTGTGTCTCTACATTGATGGTGTACAAGTGCCGTCTAAACCATTACAACCTGATTTTAAAACGAATAATATGTATGTTGATGCATATCATACTTTATTTTCTGGTACAGGTATACATTATTTAAATGAGGGTAATTCCATTTCACGCGAAGCTTATGCCAATGGATATTGCCTTTTCGCTTTCGATTTAACACCTGATTTATCAGCAAATCAAGACACATTGGCATCTAGTACAACATGGTAGTGTGAGAATTGATGTTCGTTTTGATGATCCGTTAAGCAGTACAGTAAATTGTATAATTTATGCTGAATATGAAACTATACTTGAGATTGATTCGTCACGTCAAGTTCTCGTGGACTATAGTGGGTGAGATGGTGGGGGAAAGTAGTAGTAGTGGGGGGGTAAAGATTAATGGTTTGGAAATGTTTCTGATATGTCAGTCGTTGATTGGACGTTGATTTGTTCAAAACTATGAAGATGGATATCGTCGTAGATATACAGTGTGCTAAAGATTATAAAAACCGTCCGGTACCAAAAGAAGTGGCAGTTCTTTCATTAAATCAAAATTTCACAGGACATTGCCTTGTTTCTCTGAATAGACAAATAACTGCACTATGTCAAGAGGCTAGAAAACAAAACGATTGGTTATCACGAAACCATCACGGCTTGGATTGGCTTGATCAAGGTGTTTTCGAAAAAGTCTTGTTCAAAAACCTAGAAGAAATTTGCAAGAGAGCAAACAATATCTATGTTCGTGGTGATTTTACGAAAAATCACTACACGACACATTATAAATTTAGAGTTTGAAGAAGATTGTCCACCATTTCACAATCTTACAGCATCTGTTAATTACTGCATGCAACATTCTTTAAAATTCGGTTTTCAAAGTTTAGTTGTGCTTTGAATAACGACTCTAAGTTAAAAACGTGGCTGAAAACACGTGGTAAAACTGAAGTTGTTGGTGAAGAGTTTATCTTTGAACCGCCTATTAACCTCTGTGATGAACAATATACAAATTCAACGGATTTTATCTCGAATTCCTACTCACGCTGTGGGGGTCTTTGCGGCAGATCAAATTCCCCTGGTCTGGACGAGACCGACAGCTTTTATTTTCAACACCCAAAGTCACGATAAACCTGGCTTGCATTGGGTGGCAATTTACGTCAATAAAAACGGTGATGCCTGGTACTTTGATAGTTTTGGTGTACCTCCTTACATACCTGATCATATAAACCGTATTCGAAGAAATATTAGAAAATTTCGATGGAATTCACGACAACTACAAAGTGAAACTTCAGATACATGTGGTTATTTTTGTCTCATGTTTTTACATTACATGTCTGTGGGGCTTGGAATTGGACAATTTCTCGAAAACTTTTCTTGTAACTTACACAAAAATGATCAAATTGTTAGAAATTATGTTTCAAAATTGTATAGGGGCACATTTCCCCACTACCATTACCAACCCCCCCCCCCCCCCCCCACTACTAACACATCCCGCTACTATCCTACCCTTCCAATAGAAAATCCCTCCACCATCATAATGAATAGTATAAAAAAGAGCGTCTACCACAACTTATTCATTAGTTCACACGATCACTCCTACTGAAAATAATACACAAGAATGGCTGGTCAAGGCAAACGTAAATATAAGGCAATGGCAGGTCAAGATAGTGTTTCCAAATATCATTGTCGTCATCAACTGTTCCCAATGGTGTACGGACTAAACCAAATCTTATACTAAGAAAATTACAATTGGTCTAGAAAATAAGAAAATTGGTGGTGAATTTCTACCTATCACCCATCTTAATGGTGACGACTTTGTTGGTATACCATTTACTGTGTCTGACTGGCGTTTATTTGAAGAAATTTTTCCAGTTATTGATAAGTTCTTTGAAACTAAAGATGGTGATATGCTGGATAAAAAGATGCCCTTTAGTCGTTTTAGCATAAGGCTTATTATGAGTTATGGCGACAAGGCAATTGAACTTGTAGAAGAAGAAGATTCACAGACATCAGGTGATCAAACACCAACGAAACAGTACCGACGTAGTTTAATATTTAAAAAAGTTTCTTTTGATAGATTAAAAGTATTAAAACATTGTATACATGTCAGAGTGAGATTTTTATTAGATGTCACATGTAACATAGAATATATTATTAATACACTTTGTCATTATTTCAAAGAAAAATTGCAAGAATCGCAATCATCACAATATACACATTTTTCTAAGGACGATTTATTAACTTATGCGGAAAAATTCGGCATACCTGATTCTGATAAAGTTTATGATGAAATAATGTTTAAAAAAATGATATACCGATATCAATACCCATTCATGATGTTATGTCTTTAATATATAAGCTTGTATCATTGTATCATTTAGAAAATATTATATTTTTAATGAATAAAAAGATTTAAATGTATCAAACTTGTTTTTACTTACCTTTCATACTCCTATCCTAAAATACCACCTAGTTTTCTTACAGATAGAGTTTAATATTATAGAGTTAAATTGTAAAGTTAAATTTTAAATCATAGAGTTCAATATTATATAAACTTTAAAGTTCAAGTTATATTTTAAACTTGAAATCATAGAGTTAAGTTTATATCATTTTTAAATTTTGAAATCATAGAGTTAGGTTTAAATCATAATTTTGAATTTTGAATATTGTGGCACCATGGGGCAGACACAAAAGGAAGTGGTGGTGGGGGTTTGTTGTGTCTGTCCTATGGTGCCACAATAACTACTCACGCACGCATGCACACACGCACACACGCATACACACTCTTCTTAGTTTATTCTTTAAATGATATTTCATAAATAAGCATCAATTTGATATAATTTTTACAAATATTAAATATACTGAACTACGACCGAAATACGACCGAAAACAGTCGTAGTTTAATCGCCAGGGTAACTCGGTGTTTGCTTCAAAACCCCGCCAACTCAGCGAAGACTTCGAAAATCCACCAACTCATAGAGTGATTTAAAAACCATATAACTCGACGAAGGTTTCAAATATCTTCTAACACAGGCGTTTTTTTTCCTTGAATTTTATAGTGGTGGCTCTAGGATGTTAAAGTACAATATCTGTATAAGCGTTGAAAAAAATTATTTACGATTTCTCCATATTTTTCTTTATTTTTTTTTACCGACATAATATTATCCGTTCCGACGGGCAAAAATATGGATTAATAGCTAATTTCAAGACTTTTAAGAAAATGTGACTACTTCCAACGGATATCCAAACCCAACGCCGTAAAAAAATATTTTCGATTTTTCCGTATTTTTCTTTATTTTTTTTAACCGGCTTAATAATATCCGATTCGGCCAACAAAAATATGGATTGATAGATAATTTCAAGACCTTTCTGAAAATGGGCCCAATTTTCAACGATATCCAAACCCAGAGTCAAAAAAAATTATTTCGATTTTTCCATATTTTTCTTTATTTTTTTTAATCGACTTAATAATATCCGATCGGGCCGAAAAAAATATGGGTAGGTAGGAAATTTCAAGACCTTTCCAAAAATGGGCCTACATCCGACCGATATCCAAACCCAGAGTAAAAAAAAATTATTTTCCATATTTCCATATTTTTCTTTACTCTTTTTTAACCGGCTTAATAATATCGGATTGGACCGAAAAAATATGGGTACTAGGAAATTTCAAGACCTTTCAGAAAATGGGCCTACTTCCAACCGATATCCAAACCCAGAGCCAAAAAAAATTATTTTCGATTTTTCCATATTTTTCTTTATTTTTTTTTAACCGGCTTAATAATATCCGATCGGGCCGAAAAAATATAGCTAGATAGGAAATTTTACGACCGTTCAGAAAATTATTTCGATTTTTTCATATTTTTCTTTATTTTTTAATCGACTTAATAATTTTCGATCGGGGCGACAAAAATATGAATTGATAGGTAATTTCAAGACTTTTCTGAAAATGGTCCCAATTTTCACCGATATCCAAACCCAGAGTAAAAAAAATTATTTTCGATTTTTTCATATTATTCTTCATATTTTTTAACTGGCTTAATAATATCCGATTCGGTTAACAAAAATATGCATTGATAGGTAATTTCAAGAACTTTCAGAAAATGGTCCCAATTTTCACCGATATCCAAACCCATAGTAAAAAAAATTATTTTCGATTTTTTCATATTATTCTTCATTTTTTTTAACTGGCTTAATAATATCCGATCGGGCCCACAAAAATATGGGTAGATAGGAAATTTCAAGACCTTTCCGAAAATGGGGCTATATCCGGCCGATATCCAAACCCAGAGTAAAAAAAAAATATTTTCGATTTTTTCATATTTTTCTTTATTTTTTTTAACCGGCTTAATATTATCCTTAATAATATTAAAAAAAACAAAGAAAAGTGGTTGATTAATTTAACAAACACACAAATCCCCCCCCCAGCCCTGTAAAAGACACACTCAGCTTAGGTGAGAAATTTAATTTTTTAATTGATCCTGACAAACGCACAATGTTTGAATGTTTAAAGAATATAGAGATAGGCACTAGAAACATAGATGACACTAACGCAATTATTAAAGATGACATCTTAACATTAGTGAATAATTATATTAGAAAAAATAAAATGCAACACATTACTAGAGACGATAGAATGATCAATACCAAGTTAGCAATAACTAAGAAATTCAAAAAAGACAATCTGGAATTTTTTATTACGAAAGCAGACAAGGGCAATGTCACGGTCGTCATGAATAACACGGAATACATCGAAAAAGTAGAAACAGCCTTATCAGATAGGAAGTACTATAAGATCATAACAAAGTCCCCCTCACGCACATTACAGAATAAAATGAAAAATCTTATCAAGGATTGGGAGCAGAAAGGTGTCCTAGATTTTGATACCTGTTTTTCACGTGTGTCACACACAGAGATAGATAATACTAACCTTGCTCGTCCCTACTGAAAAATCTCAGGTGACTTCTCAGGTGACATCTCAGGTGAGATCTCATGTGAAATCTCATGCCAAAATCTCATGTGACTATTAGAAAAAAATTACTTTAGATGTGATCTCAGGTGAGATCTCATCTCATTCATTTAAAAAGGGTAACAATTGTTATTTTCGATACAAGCCCGAAAATAGTATTTTTCGATACTAGTGCGATAAAAATAATTCTGGCACGAGTGTGAGTTTGTCGCCCGAGTGAAGCGAGGGCCGACCTTTTCTCTCTACAAGTTACTCTAACCATCCTACATCCTTACTCTCTGGCAGTCGCTGATATTTCCATACTTTTCTGCTCTCTCTCTCTCTCTCTCTCTCTCTCTCTCTCTCTCTCTCTCTCTCTCTCTCTCTCTCTCTCTCTCTCTCTCTCTCTCTCTCTCTCTCTCTCTCTCTCTCTCTCTCTCTCTCTCTCTCTCTCTCTCTCTCTCTCTCTCTCTCTCTCTCTCTCTCTCTCTCTCTCTCTCTCTCTCTCTCTCTCTCTCTCTCTCTCTCTCTCTCTCTCTCTCTCTCTCTCTCTCTCTCTCTCTCTCTCTCTCTCTCTCTCTCTCTCTCTCTCTCTCTCTCTCTCTCTCTCTCTCCCTCCCTCTCTCTCTCTCGCTCTCTCTCTCTCCCTCTTTCTCTCGCTCTCTCTGTCTCTTTCTCTCGCTCTCGCTCTCCCTCTCTCCCTCTCTCTCTCTCTCTGAGTACCTGGTTGTGTTATGCCCAGAGGCCAAATAAAGACATCTCTACCTCTGGCAGTCTGTCTCTCTTCCTGCCTCTGACTGTACTTTTCTCTACCTGTTTCTTTGACTCTCTGCCCGTCGGTCTGTCTCCCCTTTGTCTCTCTCTCTCTCTGCGCCTCCCTCTGGTGGTCTGTCCTTCTTTTCCTGTCTGTATGTTTCTCTGCTTGTCTCTCAATCTTCTCCGTCTATCTGTGTATCTGTCTCTCTTTGTCGATCAGTCTGCCTATTTGTTTGTAATTTGGTCTGTCTGCCTCCCCCTTTATCTCTGCCCCACCATCTGTCCCTCTTCCCCTGTCTCTGCCTGTCTTTTTCTCTGCCTCTCAGACTCTCTCTATCGGTTTATCCCTCCCTCCCTCTCAGTTAGACTTACGCAATGCTCAAAAGTAATTCCTCCCTACATAAACATCTCTCAGACACTCTTAAGATGATACTTCTGTACTCTGTTTTACCGATAGAACACGGTAAATTGTATATTATAAAAATTGCGGTTATTTTCGTTCGAAAAATTTTTTAGGGTGCCGTTTATATTTGAGCTCACATCTGCATAGGATGGTAGATTATTACATTACGCAGCACAATCATCTCATTATAAAACGTAATTCTATATATTTATTTTGATAATATAGAATTTACCGTGTTCTATCGGTAAAGTAGAGTACAGGAGTACCACACATGATCCTAACACGGACATATGGAAGGACATGCGTAATCTCGGCCTCTTACTAAAGCGAAAAGACGAGGACCTGCACGACATCGCGCCGGAGGAGTTGAACGCTCACTTGGCTGGAATCTCCATGTCCCCCCTTGAAAACATTGAACAGGCAATGGCGCTATTTCATCTACAAGCAAGGAGTTTTTCTTTTAAATATGTTATTCTAAGTAATGTGGTTTTTGCAATCTCCCACTTCTCTTCGCAGGTATAAGGGGTAGACGATGTTCCCTGAAAAGTTATAGTGAAAGCTCTATCCGTTATTGTCAAGAATCTGGTCAGAATTTTATACTCCTCTTTCGCACAAGGAATTTTTCCGACCTTCTAAAAGCAGGCACAAATATCGGTAACCGCCTGGGACTTAGGTCCCGTAGCGCTGCTATAGGGTAAAAGACCGTATTAGTGTGCCCTTAAAGCAGACGACAGTCCGTATTAGTGACACTTTTTAACTTACGATTATTAAGGGGATGTGAGTACCGACGCTATTTTTCAAACGAGTATATCTCACGAAAATACCAATAGAATCATCCATAAAAGAATCTGAGCATAGTATTTACATATACGGAGCGCTTGACAAACGTGTTTTTCCAAAAAATGATGAAAATTGATTTAATTAAATAAAAACCGTACTGTCGGTAAGTAGGAATCTGCAATTGACCTACTTTTCAAACGAGCATAGCTAACGAAAATGCTAATAGAATCACGCAAAAAAAAAATCTGCAGATAGTGTTTACGTGTACGGAGCGCTTGACAACCGTCTTTTCCCAAATACACTTTTCAATGTTATAAATTTATGAAGCTAATGCCCGATCAAGATTTCATGTAAGTCCTTTTCCACTAGTGAAAAAGGTGGCTCAGTCTATAAAGCTTTGGCCGTGACCACCCAGCGGCAAGTGTCTGATGACGGCTACTAGATCATCACTGATGAGTCCAATCTAGTAGCCTGGACGAAACACTTCGATTGATTTCTTTGACTACAATAAGATATTAACTTATTGTTTTTCGTAATTTTGACAATTTTTTTCATTGAGCCTTTAATTAAAAAGGACACTCGCGAAAAACTTGCCCGTATTACCCATTAGCAGCATTACTTACACTTTTCAATGTTGATTTAAAAAATATTGAAATTAGGGCTCCACATTACCTTAACAAATAATACATCAAACTGAGTAATTTATGGAATAAATCGTCTTTTTACTGCTTCTTGTAATAGCCTTTCGTTATTTTTAAGGTTAGAACCTTTTGTTTACATCGGAAATGACAAAAAGGGCACACAAATACGGACAGGCACACTAATAGGGACCACTACCCTACTTCCTTTCCAAGGTGTTCGAAAAAATTATTACCAAATCACAGAGTATCTAAATAGCAATAGTTTACTACACCCCTTCCATGCCTGATTCCGTAAATATCATAGCACTCAAACGGCGCTGAAACTAACCGACTACATATGATTAGGCATTGACAACAGAAAACTGACACTATTGCTACTTCTTTACTTTAGCAAGGTCTTTTATGTCATTTCACCAACAAAACTCCTCCGTAAACTCAGTCGGCGATGGTTCTCCTGGTCAAGCACTCCTGTAGATGAAATTATACTTACAAGAACGTACACCTACACTGTCATCTTTAATAAAAATGGATACTCCCACTGTCTTGGAACAAATCTGGGTGTTCCACAGGGTTCTGTCCTGGATCCCCTGCTTTTTTATGTTTACGTTGTCTTACGAGATGTACTTGAAAAAATATTCGTTTTATAATGATACATTACGCTAACCAGTTTAGTAGACGTAGAGTAATATATAAAAATATTTATTTGTGTGTGTGTGTGTGTATATGTATGTGTTTGCATTGGAAATAAACAATATTAAAATAATAACCAAACTCATATCTTTCAAATAAATTCTTATTTATTTTTATTAAATATAACATTTTTTAAAGAACATTTTTTAAATCATTATTATTATTCTAATTATTATAAAAATCTTTATTCACGTCCCAAAGAAGAGCTCTTAAGTCTCTTATATGAAAGCTCAAATTTTCTGTGGCATTTTTAATGAGTATAGCTTTTTCTTCTTCACTCTTTGCTTTAAAAAAATTCACATCATGCAAGAAATCCTCATATAAACCTGTAAGAACCATATTGATAGTCAATTGAATAATAATACAATTATTTACATGTTTTTTATGTGTAGCATCTCATCTTGTATCCCTATATTATATAGTTGTTTATAAAAGCGTAAGACTATGCCCCCACGCTCGCCCTGCGCCCCGCCCGCGTAAAAATGATTTGTATATAGTTATATATGATTATATATATTTTCATGTAGAACTATATATAAACATATAGAGATATAACTGTATATAAATATGCATGGTCATATATGGTTATATACAATTATGTATAACTTTATAAAATTTCGTATTGTTATATAAATTTTTAGTGATTGTATTACTCATATAATTGTATATTAATGTATAAAATTGTACACCATTATACATAAACATATATCAGCATACATAATCGTGAATTTTACCTAAGATTATGTACAGTTGCTTAGACCCATGCAAAATGATATTCAGTCGTATATGACCATTCATGGTTATGCGTGGTGTTGAAGAAAATTGCATGTGCTTATATATAATTGCATGTAATTGTATATAAATAACTACAATCTTACATATTTATACATAATTACATAGAGACATAATTCATATATATTTATATACAGTTCTATATGAGGATATATACACATATATAAGTATATGTAAGTATATACGAATCATTTTTTCGCGGGCGTTGTCGCGCCACCTGACCATATTTTCAGCTACTGTCATTCTCCCCACCCTCACAGCACCCTTCCTAAATAATAATGTACACGGAAAAAATAAATGTTTGTATCTACTTGTCACTCAAAGCCATTCTTCTTATAAATAAATTTATATTTACTTTTTTTTGTACTGACTAACAGAGTGTCAGCCGATCCAGATTCGGATTCGGATTCGGATTCGGCTCAAACTTTAGGTCATGTTTTTGGACGTAGATACATAATGAAAGCTCTGTCTCTACATCTCAGTCCCGACGTCTCTGTCTCTATGTCTCGCTGTCTCTGTATTTCTGTCTCTGTCTCTCTGTCGCTGTTTCTCTGTCTCTCTCTCTCTCTCTCTCTCTCTCTCTCTCTCTCTCTCTCTCTCTCTCTCTCTCTCTCTCTCTCTCTCTCTCTCTCTCTCTCTCTCTCTCTCTCTCTCTCTCTCTCTCTCTCTCTCTCTCTCTCTCTCTCTCTCTCTCTCTCTCTCTCTCTGTATCTATCTATCTTTCTGTCACTGTTTCTCTATCTCTGTCTCTCTGTATCTGTGTCCCTCTGTCTCTCTATCTTTCTGTGTCCCCGTCTCTGTCTCTCTGTCTCTCTGTCACTCTGTCCCTCTGTATCTCCGTCTCTCTGTAGCTTTGTCTCTCTGTCTCTCTCTCTCTGTCTTTTTGTATCTCTGTCTTTCTGTCTCTCTGTCTCTCTGTCTTTCTGTCTTTCTGTCTTTCTGTCTTTCTCTCTTTCTGTCTCTCTGTCTTTCTGTCTCTCTGTCTTTCTATCTCTCTGTCTTTCTGTCTCTCTGTCTTTCTGCCTCCTTCTATGTGTCTTTAAATTTTGAAAATAACGTATCTAGTATTGTGGATCAAAACACAAAATTTCTTAATTGAATTCCGAGTCCTAAATTCTAATTTCTAAAAATTCTTATTTCCTAAGTATGGGCTAAAGGAAGTTTGGTTCATAATTTCGAGTTTCACCGGATATGGTGGTACGTCACGGCGCATTCATTTTCAGAACAGGTCGTATAATGACTTAACTTTTCTACAGTAGAGCGAAATATATGAGTATTAATGAAAATATTAATTAATATAAAGTACTTAAATACAATTCCAGTTTGATTGGATTACAAAGTTTTATTCGTCTTTTATTGGGAAGAACGTTCTTGATTTTTGAAAGATCGAGGCACATGTAGGGCAATGACTTTTCCCAAATAATTTTGGCAGTTTCACGAAGAAATTTAGTTGCACATTTTCGATTTATTAGGCGCCACGTTTTCTTACCAACTTTCTTGCCAAGGTCCAGGTAAACCTTTTTTTTAATATTATTATTCTTTGTAACAATGTGCAACTCAAAAATTATTTTAAAATATAGGATAATTACTATAGTTACTGTGCTGTGAAAGCAGATAACAGACAATTACCGTAGGTTTCATTCGTATATAACTTAATAAAAAAAATGAAGTTGTACGTAATAATTTTCAATTGAGAATTTATTTTTCAGAAAGAGTTACATTTTTGATCATTTTCATAGTAAAACAACGGAACTAAATCCTAAATAAAAAAATATTTATATGCCGGAGTGCTTTTGTACGAAATTTATTTTCTTATGTATTATTATTTGTATTAAATTTTTTTTCATCATACCCCGGTCGAAAGCTCGACAAAATATGCACGTTTTGCGGCTGGGAAGTTGCATATTACAGGGACGTATTTTTAGTATATGACTTGACTATAACCTGCAATTTTCCGGCCGCAAAACGTGCATTTTTTGGCAAATTTTTGAGCCGGGTCATAAAGTAAAATGGCATACATACCTCGGTCTGAAAATAGAATATCATATTCTCTTGTTTGCTGTACGAGGCGAAACCGAGGATGGGAACCTATACGGGAATGTAATATCTTATTTTCCGGCCAATGTACATAATATACTATTACATAATCAGTTCGCACGTATTCATTCTTTTATTAACTCTTATAGCACCGAAACGCAGTTAGAGAAATTGAATGTCCATAAATTGTTAAGAAAATAGCATCAAATGCAAAGTAACTTACGACGGCACGGTAATTGTAGCATTTATCCTAGAATGTAAAAATATCTTACCTTATCTTCAACTGTTTCATAACGGTCATATTTTTCAGGATACACTATGAAACAAAGTATTTTGATAAAATGATTAAAATTTTTCCAAACATTATTTATTTTTTTATTAAAAACGTAAATCAATTATTTTTTACTTTAATATTTAAGGGGGTGTCGCACTATACTAACACTGTTTTATCGACGGAACATGTAAAAGTGATTAATATAAATAAAATGATTTACGCCTTGAACAAATTCAGTTGCCCTGCGTAATGCTGTAATACATCATTCTACAAAGTTTTGAAGCAAAAAAACGACGACACCTTTGTTTATTTTTGGAACGAAATTTCGTTAATTTACGTTAATTTTAATTCCAAAAATAAACAAAGATGTCGTCGTTTTTTGTCCCAAAACTTCGTACAACAATGTATTAGAGGATGACGCAGAGCAAGTGAATTGGAGACGCAAATCATTATTCTTTTATTTATATTAATTATTTTGACATGTTCCGCCGATAAAACAGGGTCAGTGGTAAAGTAGGAATATTACACCACCTTAAATGACTTACAAACTGAAGTGCAGAAAATTATATTACTTAATATAAAACTGAAACAATACTATTTTAAACTACTACATATTTATTACAAATAAAGCGTTGTGAAACCATTTTGAGAAGAACCAAGTTTGAAACAATTCTTTTACAGGTTTTACATCAATATGAATTATCCACCCTTAAAACGATGGCCGGATGTTGTAAAGCACTTAAAGAGTGATTTTGATTGGTCTGTAAGGACTAGGCGCGAAAATTCGCTACTTCCGCTACATTTGAATTTTTTAAATTGAATTTATTTCTATTCTTAACTATTTAAAACTAAATAATTAAATCAAATTAGAATAAAAAGATTAATTTTGTCATGCTTTAAAAAATGACCTGATTATCCTATCATTTAAACCAATTAAAATGAAATCATAATGAAAAATTATATATTCATAACCTAAAAAGAAAATAGTACGCGCGCAGCGCGTTTTGATTTTGCTGGTCTTCATTAAAAATATCAATGACATTTTACGATTATCATTGCTTATACACAATTATCGTTACTTTTACGTTAAACCTTTTTTTTGCTTTATTAGTTTACAACAAATGATATTCATATATTTAATGTCATACGGCCAAAAAATTAATCACTAATACTATATAATAATACTATATAATATTTTGGAATTAGGAATGAAAGTTACTTTTTTTTAGCGAGGGTGATGATTGATACACCAGTGCGATGATATCATCATCCGAGTCTGAAAAAGTCAATTGCTCCCTTTTTTGTACATTGTATTTATTTTAATAAGTGCAGGAATAGGACTTTTTTTGCATGAAAGGTAGATGGGGGTTCAGACATATGGAGTTATCATTTTTTACAAATAATATAAGACGGTGAATTGTTTTATGTTAATATTTCACAAAAAGGTGAGTTATGCAGACACTTTACACAATGAAAAGTGACTTATGCTGACAAAGCGGTTTTTATGCAGGTGTCCAAATAGAGAAAGATTTATTTCTTTAGTCAAACGTTACTTATGTAATATTTTCGTTTTAATACTATCTGCAAGAATAAGCAGTACGATTAGAGTAGCGGGAGACTAAGTTCTGTTTCTCCGGCTACTCACTAGACGCCCAAATGTCCAATATTCCATTTACCATTCTGTGCAGAAAAAAGGTCAAAACATGCACGAATCGAATAAAATGAATTAAATAATAATTATTACGTATATAACATTTTTATTACCTCGGGGTCTATCTAATCCCATTTTCTTATACGTTCGAAAGAGCTTTGGGTTAAATTCCTGAATCATGCATAACTGATTATTTTCTTTTACTGTTCGAATACGTTTCCGAGTTATCTCTGGTGAACTTCGTGGATGTGTGAGCTGTGGATGATGAACCATAGATCGTGATCTATTTGATCGAGATCGTCGTGACTGACGATGAGGAGATAGTGGTTCGTTCGACATTGATCGTGAATTACGAATTGTAGATCGTGATCTAGTCGATGAAGATCGACGAGAGTGACGATTAGAAGCTCGTGATCCATCCGAAATAGATAGTCGTGCATTGCGAATTGAAGATCGTGATCTACTAGATCTGTTTCGTCGTGACTCACCATCTGGAGATCGTGATCTCCTTGATCTAGATCGTCGTGACTGACGATCAGGAGATAGTGGTTCGTTCGACATTGATCGTGAATTACGAATTGTAGATCGTGATCTAGTCAATGAAGATCGACGAGAGTGACGATTAGAAGCTCGCGATCCATCTGAAATAGATCGTCGTGCATTGCGAATTGAAGATCGTGATCTACTAGATCTGTTTCGTCGTGACTCACCATCCGGAGATCGTGATCTCCTTGATCTAGATCGTAGTGACTGACGATCAGGAGATAGTGGTTCGTTCGAAATTGATCGTGAATTACGAATTGTAGTAGTGATCTGTTCGATAAAGATCGACGAGAGTGACGATTCGAAGCTCTTGATCCATCCGACATAGATCGTCGTGAGTTACGAATTGAAGATCGTGATCTACTAGATCTGTTTCGTCGTGACTGACCATCCGAAGATTGGAATCGACCGGGCGGTGTTCGTGATTGACGATCTGAACCCCTTGATTGACGCGATCGAGTTTGTAACTCAAGAGCCGGTAATTGTGGCTCACTAGATGAATATCGTAATGGTTGAAGCGGTGTGTGAGGTGAATAATTCTGGGATCGTGATCGATGACTCAAAGAAGATTGTGGTCGAGACGGTGGTGGCGATCGACGAGTCGATGTAGATGATTGATCATCTAAATCTATTGAGTGACGCGATAGATTTCGTGGCCTAAGAGTCTGTGATCGTGATTGACTAGTTGATTGTGACAAATCAACAACAGCGTCATTTTGATTTTTCTCTATCTTGAAATGCATATCTTTATCATATGAACTACTTTTACACGGAGTGATTTGTGCTAACGACCCGGAAGAGTTGATATTGTTAGAATGCAAATGTTCGTTTTCAATAATTGGCAAGTTCGTTACTGTGTTTGTTACTGTATTACAGAGCGTAAATGATTTTCTTGATTGAATCATCTGACGCTGCTTGCATTTTTGAATTATACGATCATTGTTGTCAGCTCTACTTTTTTTTATGAACATCTTTTCCTGAAATTATAGTTAATATTGATACATCACATGCGATAAATGTGGGAGTCACTGTGCCTTTTCTAGTTATTTTGCGCTGTTTTTCAACCCATTTTCCAGCGGCTTCGGTAGTTCCAAAATTGGACCCCAAACAATTTAAAAATACAGGTATTCGACGTAAAAAGGTCTGAAATTCGAAATATCTTATCAAAATTGAAAAAAAAAATTGAAACCCAAGACTTTACATTTGCTTATTTAACAAAAAATAGAAATTTTTGGTTGACAAAATTTATTCATTCTATATTTTTGCATCGAAATAGTATTGATATGTTGCTGTTGAATGCATTTTTTGCGTTCATGGACCGTGAGATTCAAAACGTATTTGAAAATTCAAGATGGCGTCTTCCAATATGACGCTCGAAAGTCTAAATTTTCATGCTATTTATAACATTTTCAACTGGAACAAATTTTTCGTTTTCAATTAAATAAAAATTCATATATAAAGGTTTTCGGGTCGCTTATTACGTATCTGTAATCAGATTTTTCGAATTCAAGATGACAAATCCAATATGGCTGCCAAAAATTATAAAAATTATTTATTTTTTAAGAATACTGTATATAAACGTTTCTTGAATCGTTCTTTGTGAATTAGTCGTCAGATCAATCAAATTCAAGATACCAGATCGAATGTAACTACTAAAGATTACGAAAAATTTTAATTTTTTATTTTACGGATCGATAATCACCAATCTGTCATCATACGTGTTGAACTCTTATGCTTGAATAAAACAATTAAAATAATAAAATGAATTGAAAAAACCAACCATCTAAGCCACCTGGTCGAAACTTTTCATATGTTTTTAACCATATTGAATTAAACTTTTTGAATTCAGGAATTCTATTTCAAAGTCATAATCAGCAATCCAAATTAGCATGAAAATAGAAAA
The DNA here is from genome assembly GCA_036365515.1 of Torymus aiolomorphi. Classification (NCBI taxonomy): domain Eukaryota; kingdom Metazoa; phylum Arthropoda; class Insecta; order Hymenoptera; family Torymidae; genus Torymus; species Torymus aiolomorphi. The sequence continues at coordinate 208,384,014 of CM070873.1, read as the reverse complement.
TTTCTTATAATTTTTAGCAATCTGATGACAGATAGATATTTAGCAACCCAAAAAATCCATATATACAAATTTTCATACAAATTGAACATTTTTTATTTATTTTGTCAGCTATATTGCATCCGCCATTTCAAATTGGACGAATCTGATTACAAATTCATGATCAGCTACCAAAAAACCCCAATATACCAATTTTTATAAAAATTGGCAATTTTTGTAAATTTTTGGCAGACATTTGGATCCACCATCTTGAATTAAAAAAATCTGATTACGAATTCGCAATCAGCGACCAAAAAAAACACAATACGCAAATTTTAAGAAATCTAAAATTTTTTATAATTTTTGGCGACCATACTGGATTTGCCATCTTGAATTCGAGAAATCCAATTACGGATTCGTAATCAGCGATCCGAAAAACACCTATATATGAATGTTATAGGATTTCAAACAAAACATTTGTTCCAGTAGAAATATCATAAAAATTTAGTATTTCGACCGCCATATTGGAAGTCACCAACTTTAATTTCGAAAAAACCACACATAGGGTGACTTCACCAGCGAATGAACGAATAAAGAAATTGTAACTTTTGTTATTTAAGGGTTGTCGTGTAAATATAATAATATAAGTACACACTTATATGAAACGCAAATACTTTCTGAACCGAAAAAAATAATGTTGTAAAAAATTTTTAATCGAAGACGTAGATATATTGTTCCATAATTAAAAACTTACTTTCGCTTCTTACCAATTTTTTATTTTGTATTCGATTTTAATGTTTGACACCTCATTTTACTCCTTAAACATTCGTGTACGACCCATCCAGGCTTATATTATGAAATAATTAATATATACGAAGCCACATGTAATTGTTTTAAAACGAATATTTAAGGAGTAAAATGAGATGTCAAACATTAAAATCGAATGAAAAATAAAAAATTGGTAAGAAGCGAAAGTAAATTTTTACTTATTGAACAATATCTACGTCTTCGATTAACAATTTTTTACAACATTATTGCTTCCTCCTAGAGGAAGCTTTGTGATAGTAAAAAAAAAGTTTTTGTGAAAATGTGTTAGGAATGATTAGCAAATTTCGAATCGAAATACACTATTTTTAGAAAATATCCGTATGGATGTCCGTATGGATGTGTGTGTGTGTGCGTGCTGCGTGTCTGCGTGTGTGTGTGTGTGTGTGTGTGTGTGAGTTTGGGTGTGTGCGTGTCTGCGTGTGAGTGTGTGTGTGTGTGTGTGTGTGTGTGTGTGTGTGTGTGTGTGTGTGTGTGTGTGTGTGTGTGTGTGTGTTTACGCTGATATCTCATGATCTACTCGATCGATTTTAACCAGCTAGTGATAATTTTTTTAGATTTTGCTTCAACAATTGGGATCAATATACTATTTTTGTAAAATTCAATTTTTTTTAATAGCGATTTTTTAATTTTCAAAATTTTTATTTTCGATTTTTTTAATATTTAAAACGAATTTTATGTATATATCATGAATTATCTGTATTCAGGGTACAATTCTCTACAATTAAAAAGATAAGTCGATAGCTATATTTCGTCATAAGTAAAATTGGTTTAATCGCTTTGAAATTCTTTGTAGGGTTAGTTAGATTTTATATATCAATCGAGTGAGTTATTTGGGCAAAAGGATTGGTCCATAAGTTTCCGAGATATTTGAGGTTAAAATTTTTTCAATCTTTTTTTCAAATCGTAATTTCTCGAGAACGGCTCGATGAATCAGCTCCAAATTTATAGACAATTTTATGTGTTATAGAAATTAAGTATATATTTGAATTTTCGTGAAGATACTGTGATTTTTTTTTGAGATATTTAATATTTAAAATTTTCGCATTTTTCAAAGTCATTTTCTTTGTCGCATGATAACTAGAGAAAAAAAGAAATTAGTTTAATCATTTCGAAATTTTGTGGTGATGTAGAGTTTTTGTATTTATCGTTTCAGTTCTTTAGCTAAAAGAATTTTTTCATGATTTTTAGAGATATTTAGGTTAAAATTTTTTTACGTTTTTTTCAAAACCGTAATTTCTCAATGTCGACTTCATGTATCAGTTTGAAATTTATAGATTCTTAAAATAGTCCGTTTTTGTCGACTTAATCTTACAAGGAGATGATCAGGGGTGCGGGTCCTGGATTTGGCTAAAACTGTAGGAGGTTCTTATTTTTGACAAATAATGAGACACGTGTCTCGGGGTTTTTGTGAATGGGCCTTTTTTCCGAGACACAAGCTATTTTATGTCTAAAATGAACAATTTTCGATAAAAATGAGGTTTCTTTCTTTAGTAATAGCTTTTTGAATATTTCGGTCATATAAATGAGCTAAAAAGTTTATAAAAGAAGGTAAAAAAAGCTTTAATTTAAGCTGTGTTTCATTAAAAAATGTCGATTTTTAAAAAAGTTATAGGCTATTTAAAATAGAGTAAGAAAATCACCTAAAATTTCTCATTTTTTTCAAGCATTTAACGGGTGGTATTTTAAGCTATTTTCTTACATTATTTTTGATAGCCTATAACTTCTTTAAAAATCGACATTTTTTAATGAAACACAGCTTAAATTAAAGCTTTTTTTCTGCTCTCCGGCCGGAAAGCGCCAACTTTCTGTCCGCTGCGTGAAACGAAGTTGCCGCTTTCCGGCGTCGTCGAGCAGAAAAATAGTATACAGACCATGGCCAGTAAAAAAGAAAGCCTCAGATCACATGTTTATCAACCTCGGCTTCGCCTCGGCCGACAATTACATGTGATCTGAGACATTTCTTATTTTACTGGCCTTGTGTCGTAATATACTATTTACCTTTTTTTATAAATATTTTAGTTGATTTATATAACCGAAATATTCAGAAAGGTATTACTAAAGGAAGAAACCTCATTTTTATCGAAAATTGTTCATTTTCGGCATAAAATAGCTTGAGTCTCCGAAAAAAGGCCCATTCACAAAAGCCGCGAGATACGTTTCTCATTATTTATCAGAAAGAAGTACCTCCTGCAGTTTTAGCCAAATCCAGGACCCGCACCCCTGATCATCTCCTTGTTAGTGGCAACTAATATTTTTATTTTTGGAAAACAATCAACGATATTTTATTAAAAATAACAGAAGAGAATAACAAAATTTATAATGTACCATTAAAAAAATCAAAGTTAGAAGTATAATTTCAATTTTTATAATGTGTACATAATTATTTATAATAAACATACTTATTAAAACATTAACAAAAAAATGTAATAAATAAACATATTTTAAACTTAATATATATAATATAAATATAGGAACGATAAATTAATTTGGAGGAAGCTACTTGCCAATGAATTGGCAGCAGTTTTTTTTCGGTTCAGAAAGTATTTGCCTTTCATATAAGTGTGTGCTTATATGAATAATTTATGACATTACAATTAAATATAGTAAATCCATTTTAATATCACGACAACCCCCTTAATTAAGTGGTTTCAAACTGTAAAACCCTTTTGAAATTTATATTCTAAAATGTTCAAACTGTACGTCGGTGAGAAAATTTTGAAAAAAGAATCACAGTAAAAATTTTATTTAATAAAAATCTGTAAATATCTCCTAAAAACCGTAAATGAAAACGCAATTTTAGTATCTAAATACTTTTCAGCAGTGAATGAATACATTACTTTACGTTGGTAAGAAAATTTTGAAAAAAGAATCACAGTAAAAATAATAAACAAAATATCTATGTGTATCTTTAGACTTAGAAAATGGAAAACCATTAATGTATGTTGTTAGAACAAACCGGTGGCTGAGCGGAACATCATGCCATCTGGGATCGACGCTGAAGAAGCTGCCATCTCGGGGCATCTCATTTATCGCACTTTTTAAATGCACGTAACTTTGCACAGAATCGACCGATTTCAAAGTTTCTCATCTCAAATTAAACTTCTTATCTTCTATTTTAATTTGATATGAGAATCGTGTAAATCGGTCAATTCTGTGCAAAGTTACGTGTATTTTAAAAGTACGAAAAATGAGACACCCCGAGATAGCATCTTCTTCAGCATCGCACCGAGATGGCATGATGTTCCGCTCAGTCGTTGAAACATAACATTTGTTGATGTTTTATAATTTTTTTCTTTTTCACTATTTCAGATATGCGATATCGCGCATAAATTTTAATGTTTTAATTTTTTAAAATGGATATTAAAGTTTAATATTAATATTTATAATATTAATATTATATTATCATATTACTCTCTCTTTCTCTTTCTCTCTCCCTCCTTCCCTCCCTTCCTCTGTCTCTCTCTCTCCGTTTAATTTTTCGGAACATATGGGATAGCACCCTAATACGATATGCACTCCGGAAATTCTCTTTATTGCTCCACGAACTTCGAACTGTACGGGCGTAATCCCCAGGTCACTGATTTATTTTAACCTTTTAAGGACGGGACTGGTCGATATTTCGACTACCATTTTTGTCAGGCACTCGACATGACAAATTCTTTGATTTTATGTACAAATATCAAGTAGAAAAAAGTCAAATTTCAACGTAAAAATCCCCGTCCTGAAAAGGTTAATTTTTACGAAATAGCTATTACCCTTTAAATATGTATTTCTGTGGCTTCCCGGAAAACCCGTATAAATGACGTGTTTTTCAAAATAGGTTTTATGCCTTATTTCTTATCTTAGAACAGTCCTCTATCAAGTAATCGTGACATAAATTACGAAAGTGCACTCGTTGTCTTAAACCAACACAAGGAAAAACGCTATAACTCCATTTTTTTTAACATTTTCCCGTAATAACCACGTACCTCCATTTTTTTAAGAATAACTCCTGAAAAAACTACATAACTCCACATCTTTTTTAAAATAATTTCCGAAAAAAACCATATTACTCCACTTTTTTCCATTCAATATCCTGGAAAAACGATACAACTCTACTTTTCCTATATAAGAGAAACAGATATGTTCCTTATTCTATGGGTCTGAAGTTTGCACCGTTGGAATGCAACGAAATAATTTTTTAAGATTGATTAAAGTTATTAAACAATGGAAATTTTATCTATAACCTTCGTTTTAAAGTTAATTTATACTATAAAACACTAAATCTACACGCAAAATTAATATTATTTAATATAAACGTGAAGCAAAATGAATTATTTTTTTTATTTCGTTGGACTCCAACGTTGCAAACTTCAGACCCAACTTATTCTTATAAGTGTACCTATATAGCAAAGTATGTGTATTAAAAAGAGTACACAGATTTTCCCCTAAAATCTCCCGTGAGCGATAGTTCATCTGAAATTTGGTGTATTAAGGTCTACCAGGCGTCAACATTTTTATTTTGAAATGTACTAAAAAGATATTACGACCTAATTAAACATTTTGTATACATAAAATTGTCACTTAAACTTTCGCGTAGCTCCAATTTTTCAGAACGAGCTTCGAAAAATAACAGAGTAGCCGTTACGAATTCAAATTCTCGAATAGTCATAAAATTGAATACAATAGTTCGTTTTTAGAGACTGTCCACATACTGAGTTTAGGGCTTTGATCTTTGGGCTTTGGGCAATATGTAAAAAATATCGTTGTCGGTCATTTTGTAAATTCACAACCCGTGGTTGAAGACGAACGGAACTTCTATACAATTGAGTACTGACATAACCTTATAATTGACCACGGGTTGTGAATTTACAAGATGATCGACAACGGTTTTTTCTTACTCGCCCACCCGAAAGTACGTACTTTCGGCCCGCATCTCCGGGCCGAAAGAGAAACTTTCGCATCCTATTTTAGACCAACCGCGCGCTCTGATTGGCTGCCGAAATTTCCTGACCCGCGGCGCTTCAGCGCCCGCGCGCATGCCCGAAGAAAGATGTTTGTGCGGTGTGAAGGTTAGACACGTACGAAATAAACAGAGGAAAGTGCACGGGTGACGAGAAAAAAGTTAGTTGAAATAAAAAGTGGTTTTGTTTGATCGTGGTTATTGTTTTTTAAACGTATGGACGGGAGCGTCCGAGAAAAATATGTTTGTGCGGTGTGAAGGTTAGACACGTACGAAATAGACAGAGGAAAGTGCATGTGTGACGAGAAAAAAGAGTTAATTGAAATAAAAAGTGGTGTTGTCTTTTTTTAATGAATGTGTTTCTGATGCCCGCCTCGACCAGCAAAACCTCGGCTTCGCCTCGGTCTTGCAAATGTCGGGCGGGCATCAGACCATCTGTACAATAGCGAAAGTAGCAGACGCCCAAAAAACCAGCTCTCTACGCCGGGCCGAAAGAAAAAACAGTCGGTAATATCGACCGAGCTACCCAAAGCGGCCGACAGAGGCACTACTACCGAGCGGGCCGAAAGAAAAACTAACACTCAAACACAGCTAGCAGACGACAACGCAATTTTATCAATTATTTAACAATTACAGAACGTACTTTCGGCCGAGGAGTAAGAAAAATAGTATACAATACTTGGACCGGAAATTGGATGCCTTGGCCGTGCGTTATGACGCCCTCGGCTTCGCCTTGGCCACGCACGGCCCGGAAATCCAATTTCCGGCCCACGTATCGTAATATACTATTTACACATTGCCCAAAGCCCAAAGCTTAAAGGCCAAAACTCAGTATGTGGACAGTCTCTTACAGATAGGTTGAATCTACCTTACCGATACTAGATAAAAGTTTTTACTTGAAAAATAACTGGCGTTTACAAAATTGTCCCATGTTCGAAATTGACCGACTCTCCCCTATTAGTTGTGTGTTAAAAATGTTTATAAATTCGCCTCTTTAAAGATCTGGACAATATTTATTTTAAAGTCTATATACAGCTATGACCAAACTTATAAGAATTTTTTATCTTTAAATGGTCTGAAAAATTCAACAATAAAAATTGCATAGTGATTAATTGTTAAGAATAATTCATTGTTAAGACAATTCATTATTTATAATTATAATGAATTGTCTGGCGATTCGTTAGCACTCTAATGTACAGATTTAGATTTAGACCGTCAAAATACATAAAAATAAAGTATTGGTAGAGCCACAGAGCACAAAACAAACCCGAAACCCTTTGTTAATGTATAAAGGGACCGCATCATAAATTTTTGTACGATTAGAAGTTTTTTTACATCTTTATAGACAAAGAGAGTAATATTTGGATCGATTTATTTGTGTTATATTTTTGAATTAAGATCTCTTAAAGGATTTGACTTTTTACAACAACCGTTCACCATCATATAAATAAGTTGTACTCATTGCAAATTCAAAATTTCTTTTATGTGATAGGAGATTGATTAAATAATGTGTGTTTTATTCGTAAAAGTTATAGACAAGCCCTAAAGTTTGCGGGGCAGTTTGATGCGCTCCTTGATGGCATTGATGCATCCCCAGTGTTCTATATTAAAAGGGAGATAGGTATGAGGAGGCAGCCATATGCTTTTACGGGGCAGCCATATTGCTGAGCAAAAAATATTATTGGTTGAAACATATAGCTGAAACATACATCTCTACCACAGCATTTTACATTATAGATATTATAGATATTATAAATATTATGATTATAAATATGACTATACATCTACTTAGATCGTACATTATTGTTATACCTCTATTTGCGGGAGTACTTCCCATTTACTCTTTTCTCTTTACCTTTTCGTATATCTTTCTTATGTCATATTATATTATTGTGTGGTTAACTGCGTTCCATATAATTATAAACTCATCGGTAAGGTAGAGCGCTACCTTGTCGGCGGCCGGTAATGGCATGGTGGTTGATAACACAACCTTACAACAATACCTTACAACAAGTGTTGAATTGCCTGACTATTTGTCAAGATTCTAAAATAAAAATTTCGATCCAGGAGATCCAAAAGCCTAAAAATAAAGCTTCGGTAGAGCCGCATACGGCATTAGACAACCTCAGAACCTTTCGTCGTTAGTGCGCATATTTAAAAGGCGCGCGCAGCATCTGTCGCCGTCGCAGCAGCTGTCGCTATACCATGAAATTACAGCTGCCGTTACAACAAGACCACCCCTCTCCCAGCCGATGAAAATTGCCAAAATTCAATAAAAAAAATACCTCAAGATAGGATTTAAACTGCTCCTTCCAATAGTATTTGTTATGGTATATGCTCCCTTTTAATTAATGCAAAAAAATTTAATAAATTAGTCATTTTTACATCTTTAATTAAGGCCATGTGAAACCGTGAATTTCAATATTTTTTAAATCAACATTCAAGCGTTTATTCCGAAAAAAAATTCGTCAAGCGCTCCGTACACGTAAACATTATTTTGAGCGATTCTATTAGCATTTTCGTTAGTTGTGCTCGTTTAAAAAGTAGGTTAATTGCAGATTCCTACTTACCGACAGTACGGTTTTTATTTAATTAAATAAATTCTCATCATTTTTTTGGTAAAACACGTTCGTCAAACGCTCCGTGTAGGTTAATACTATACTCAGATTTTTTTTTGGACGATTCTATTTGTATTTTCATGAGATGTACTCGTTTGAAAATTATGTCGGTATTTCACATCACCTTAACTCCATCTTGCTTAAGGTGATGCGATACTGACGCTATTACCCAAAATTTGGTTCCCGTTTTTCTCATTCAATTTTTAATTTTAAGAAAAAAACTCTTTGATACGTTGTAGTTCTTTATTAAACTTAAAACGTGTCAAAGAGTTTTTTTCAAAAAGTTTAAAATTGAAGGAGAAAAACGGGAACCGAGAATTGAGTAATAGCGTGGGTATCACATCACCTTAATAAAACTGCTCTCAATAAAATAAAAATACCAGTTATCTGCTCCTAATCAATATTAAATTTCTCCACCATCAGATTTTTTAAAATCATTAAAATTTTCAAGATAAAAAATAAAAAGCATTTTATATGACAAAGCTGCCGCCACCTTTATTCTTTGTTAATTTTTCCAAGTGTGTCAAGACAATTGACTAAAGAAATAATATCACTCTTAGTATGGAAATTATAAATATCGACACTAAGAGGGATATTATTTCTGTAGTCACTAATATCATCGTTAAAGATATAAAAAAAGGTAATTTATTTAATTTTTTTTTTCAATAATTAAAAGGGAGCAGATATCATAACAAATATTTTTAGAAGGAGCAGTTTAAATCCTATCTTTTGGTATTTTACTTTATTGGATTTTGGTCATTTCCATCGGCTGGAAGCGGGGTGGTATTCTACGCGCAAGCGTGTGCGTAATTATACGATCCACGTTGAAAGGGATTGGTTATTTTTGAAATTCGAAACCGAGTCTTACACGCACGCGTGCGGGTAATTATGCAATCAACACTGAGAGGTGTTGGTTATTTTTTCATAATAAAAAACAAGTCTTACACGCAAGCGTGCAGGTAATTATGCAATCAACACTGAGAGGGATTGGTATTTTTTTTTTAATCAAAACCGATTCTTACACGTATGCGTGCGGGAAATTATGCGGTCAAAACTGAGAGGGATTGGTTATTTTTTTAAAATTAAAAACGAGTTCTACGCGCATGCGTGCGGGTAATTATGCGACCAAAGCTGAGAGGGATTGGTTATTTTGTTAAAATAGAAAACGAGTTCTACGTGCAAGGGTGAGGGTAATTATACGATCCACATTCAAAGTAATTGGTTATTTTTGAAATTTTGAAACAGAGTTTTACGGACGGCGTGCGGTTTATTATGCAATCCACGCTGACAGGGATTGTTTATTTTTTCTTTAAGGTGATGTTATATACCGACATAATTTTAAAAAGAGTACATCTCATGAAAATACCAATAGAATCATCCACAAAAAATTCCGAGTATAGCATTTACATATACGGAGCGCCTGACAGACGTGTTTTTCCAAAAAAATGATCAGAGTTTATTTAATTAAATAAAAACCGTACTGTCGGTAAGTAGGAATCTGCAATTGACCTACTTTTAAAACGAGCACAGCTAACGAAAATACTAATAGAATCGCTCAAAAAATTTTTGAATATAGTGTTTACGTGTCCGGAGCGCCTGACAGTCGTCTTTTTCCAAATAAACGTTTGAATGTTGATTTAAAAAATATTGAAATCAGGGTATCACATCACCTTAATCAAAACCGAGTCTTACACGCAGGCGTGCGGGTATTTATGCGACCATGGCAGAGAGGGATTGGTTATTTTTGAAATTCGAAACCGAGTTTTATGCACAAGCATGCGGGTAATTATGCTATCCACGCTGGGAGGGATTGGTTATTTTTTATAAATTAGAACCAAGTCTTACCGGCAAGCGTGCGGGTAATTATGCAAACAAGGGTGAGAGGAATAGGTTATTTTTGAAATACAAACCCGAGTTTTACGCACAAGCATGCGGATAATTATATGCGATCCACGCTGAGAGGGATTGGTTATTTTTTCTAAATCAAAACTAAGTCTTACCCGCAAGCGTGCAGGTAATTATGCGATCAAGGGTAAGAGGGATAGGTTATTTTTGAAATACGAAACCGAGTTTTACGCACAAGCATGCGGATAATTATATGCGAACCACACTGAGAGGGATTGGTTATTTTTTCTTTAATCAAAACCGAGTCTTACACGCAGACGTGCGGATATTTATGCGACCAAGGCTGAGAGAAATTGGTAATTTTTTTAAAAACAAAAACGAGTGCTACGTGCAAGCTTGCGGGTAATTATACGATCCACATTCAAAGGAATTGGTTATTTTTGAAATTTGAAACAGAGTTTGACGCACGGCGTGCGGATAATTATGCGATCCACGCTGAGAGGGAATGGTAATTTTTTAAAATTAAAACCGAGTCTTAGGTAATAGCAGGTAATTATGTAATCAACACTGCGAGTGATTGATTATTTTTTTAAAATCAAAACCGTGTCTTACACGCTAGCGGGCGGGTAATTGTGCTATCCACGCTGAGAGGGATTGGTTATTTTTTTTAAATTAAGGTGATCTGATATCCACGCTATTACTCAAAATTGGGTTCTCGTTTTTCTCATTCAATTTTTAATTTTAAGAAAAAAACTCTTTGGCACATTATAGATCTTTGTTAAACTTACAACGTGTCAGAGTTTTTTTCAAAAATGTTATAATTGAAGGAGAAAAATGGTAACCCAGAATTGAGTAATAGTGTGGGTATCACATCACCTTCAAACCCAATCTTACACGTATAAGCGCGCTGGTAATTATGCGATCATGGCTGAGAGGGATTGGTTATTTTGTTAAAATAAAAAGCGAGTTCTACGTGCAAGCGTGCGGGTAATTATACGATCCACATTCAAAGTAATTGATTATTTTTGAAATTTTGAAACAGAGTTTTACGCACGGCGCGTGGGTTATTATGCGATCCACGCTGAAAGAGATTGTTTATTTTTTCTTTAATCAAAACCGAGTCTTACACGTAGGCGTGCGGGTGTGTATGCGACCATGGCTGAGAGGGATTGGTTATTTTTTCAAAATTAAAACACACGCAAGCGTGCAAGTAATTATGCAAACAAGGGTGAGAGGGATAGGTAATTTTTGAAATACAAAACCAAGTTTTACGCACAAGCATGCGGATAATTATATGCGATCCACGCTGAGAGGGATTGGTTATTTTTTCTAAATCAAAACTAATTTTACCCGCAAGCGTGCAGGTAATTATGCGATTAAGGGTGACAGGGATAGGTTATTTTTGAAATACAAACCCGAGTTTTACGCACAAGCATGCGGATAATTATATGCGATCCATGCTGAGAGGGATTGGTTATTTTTTCTTTAATCAAAACCGAGTCTTTCACGCAGGCGTGCGCATATTTATGCGACCATGGATGAGAGGGATTGGTTATTTTTGAAATTCGAAACCGAGTTTTACGCACAAGCGTGCGGGTAATTATGCTATCCACACTGAGAGTGATTGGTTATTTTTTATAAATTAGAATCAAGACTTACCGGCAAGCGTGCGGGTAATTATGCGATCCACACTGAAAGGGATTGGTTATTTTTTCAAAATCAAAACACACGCAAGCGTGCAAGTAATTATGCGAACAAGGGCGAGAGGGATAGGTTATTTTTGAAATACAAAACCGAGTTTTACGAACAAGCATGCGGATAATTATACGCGATCAACGCTGAGAGGGATTGGTTATTTTTTTTAAATTAAAACCAAGCCTTACACGCAGGCGTGCAGGTAATTATAAGATGAACATTCAAAGGGATTGGTTATTTTTGAAATTTGGAACAGAGTTTGACGCACGGCCTGCGGATAATTATGCGATCCACGCTGAGAGGGATTGGTTATTTCCCTTAAATTAAAACCGAGTCTTACACTTAAGCGTGCGATTAATTATGCGATCCGCGCTGAGAGGTATTGATTATTTTTATAAAAGCAAAACCGAGTTTTAGAAGCGAGCATGCGGGTAATTATGCAATCAAGGCTGAGAGGTAATGGTTATTTTGTTAAAATAAAAAACGAGTTCTGCGTGCAAGCGTGCGGGTAATTATACGATCCACATTCAAAGGGATTGGTTGTTTTTGAAATATGAAACAGAGTTTGACGCACGGCGTGCGGGTAATTAGGCGATCCACGCTGAGAGGGATTGGTTATCTTTTTAAATTAAAACCGAGTCTTACACGCTAGCGTGCAGATAATTATGTAATCAACACTGAGAGGGATTGGTTATTTTTTTAAAATTAAAACCGAGTCTTACACTCAAACGTGCAGGTAGTTATGCGATAAATACTGGGAGGAATTGGTTATTTTTGGAAAATCAAAACCGTGTCTTACACGCAAGCGAGCGGGTAATTATGCGATCAATACTGAGAGGGATTGTGATTGATTTTCTGCGTTAAAATATTATAAAAATTGAAGATTTATGAAAAAACTCAAAATTTTCAATTTTCACTTTATTATATCTTTAGAACGATTGCATATTTGGCTACAAAACTTTATTTTTGTCTTCTTGGGCTAATTTGGAATAAGTAAACAAATTTTGAGCAATTTTAATATTTTGGCCTACGAGCAGTTGACGTGAAGTATGCATATACCCCCTTGGGAGTCAGGAGTGTTCAGATCACATCAAAGATATATAAAGTGATGTATTTCTTAAAGTATTGATAAAACACTGATTTGAACATCTACGTATTTTAAAAGTAATTTCTTGTGTTTAACAGCTGCATGTTTAAACTTAAACACTATTATTAGTACATAGAAGTAAGAACACTAAAACAGTGTTTTATTTAAATATGGCTGTATGTGTGGCATTTTATTCTTACATAAGGTTTGATATATTGTTCTATTGGATTATTGCAAATGTTTAATAATTATTTTATTAATACTTCTAATCTGTATGTCTGAGAATTAAAAATAATAATTTACCATTAAAGAAAAATTTTTGAATATTCTTTGAAATCTATTAAACATAAGAAAATACTTTTAAAATATAGCACAAGGCTATATTTCTAATTTTAACCTCTAATATATAAATGTTAACAATATAATGTTAACCTTTAAAGCGACAGAAAGCCAGAATACTGGTACGACCCATGATCGATACTGTACGCAAAGTCGATCTACGATATAGGATACCTTTTTTATGAATTTTGAGGGGAAACATATACCCCCAATTTCAGTACTATAAAGGTTAAAAGTTTGATTATATAGCATGAACATATATTTTGAATTGCTAAATCTAAAATATTTACATCTACAATTACTATAATTGTAATTTTTTTAATAAAATTAGAATGTCTTGCACTATATTTTAAAAGTAATTTCTTGTGTTTGACAGATGCACGTCAAAACATAAACACTATTATTAGTACATGGAAGTAAGAAATAACTAAAACAGTGTTTTACTTAAATATGGTTGTATGTGTGGCATTTTATTCTTACATAAGGTTTGATATAAGTATAAATAAATTTAAATAAATATAAATACTGGTACAATATATTGCTCTATTGGATTATGGCAAATGTTCATAATTTTTTTATTAATACTTCTAATCTGTATGTCTGAGAATTAACAATAATAATTTACCATTAAAGAAAAATTTTTGAATATTCTTTGAAATCTATTAAACAGAAGAAAATACTTTTAAAATATAGCACAAGGCTATATTTCTAATTTTAACCTCTAATATATTAATGTTAATAATATAATGTTAACCTTTAGAGCAACAGAAAGCCAGAATATTGGCACGACCCATGATCGATACTGTACCCAAAGTCGATCTACGATATAGGATACCTTTTTTATGAATTTTAAGGGGAAACATATACCCCCAACCCTGATACTCTAAAGGTTAAAAAATTAAAGAGCAGTATTATAACTTCTTTATATTCTCTTTATTTGTATCCTCTTTATTTTCATCGGAACTGCTGTCAGAGCTGAGTTTTTTCTTTTTCAAATTTTTTCGGTTGGCTTTTGAATTGTCAACATCATCTCCATACTTAATTATTTTTTTTTTGTAACTTCTCATTTCTAGCCATGCTAAAAATTAAATTTATAATTATGCAGTTGAAAAAAGTAATGCTAGATTAGGTTTTTTAATTTTGATAATTTTGAATAAACATATTTTCTCAAATTATGTGTTTTTTAGATATTTAATTAAAAAAATATTGTGATATCATTTTTTAAATCATTGAATGAAATTTTTTAAGAAAAAAATAATTACGTCGAAAGGTAAAACCTTTTAATTGAATTTTTACTGCAACATGCATATATGTAATCAAATAAAATATTACATATTTAAGAAATTATTTTTGGTTATGTGAATTTTCATACTTACTTCCCTGAGCTAAAACTCTTACAGAATAGACCTTAAAATATGCTTTTTTTAATGACTTTTTTAGAATCAAAGCTGAAGATATATTACAGTCTGGCCAATAAATTTTCAGAATTGTTTTATTCTTAATGGCTTTGTCAACAGTTTCCTCATTTACTTCACTACATAACCAGCATCTGAATCCTGTTTCCACTACATCTTTTTCGTTTATAAATTCCAGAGTCAGGCAATCATAATTACTTATATTAAGCAAGTGACTTTTATCATTCATTTTGCTATCTTCTGTTATACTTAAGTACTTACATACGACAAAACGAATGTAAAATTTCTCGTTTTAACTCGTTTTTTTTTACGAAAAGACTACTTATAACAAAGATAATTAGATCATTGCTAAGCAACGATAAACAAATGCACGGTATAAGTATTCGAGTTTGCTCATTGCCGGCATTGCCGCTATAGCTATTATGCACGTACATACATCGAGAGTGCGACCGAGTTCCGATCTTCCGGAGTGTATATACATATATTTAAGTCGACAGCCACCTTCACGGCTTCACCTCGGCTACCGACAGCCACCGAGTTCAGCTCGATGATCGGCTTTGCTGTACTGGCCTGCTGGCTCTCACGGTCTCACGTGACCCTCACAGGGATGGCACTTGGTAATTAGTACAGCGCACAGACCGCGTTACCGCTACTCCGTTTCGCGACTCCGTTTCGCAGCCCTACCTATATGTGATTGTCAAATAAGACTATGGCATACAAACGCTACCTAGACATGGGTGATGAAGCAATTACGAAAAGAACAGCTGGCCGATATGGGATAAAACTTTCTAAATCGAATTACGATGTAGAGGTATGTGTTAAATATCGACATAATTAATAACGTAATAGATGTTTATACCACTCTAACCATCTCAAATCATAACTTTAATATGATTATTCGGCTCTCGTGGTAAAAAATACCTTCGCTCGTGCGAAAAACGTCACATGAGCTAAATAATCACCTTCCGCACCCGTGTCGAAATGTACTATTAACATAACGATTTTTCAATAGGAATCTGTTGATGAATTTCCATATGGGCTCCGTGAAGAAATTCACTGTAAGTCGAGCAGCTTATTACACAAAGAAGAAAGTGAAGTAAGCTTATTACATGAAGAAAGTGAAGGCATCATGTGCAAAGAACCAGTTAGTACAATATTTTATTAAAATTTTTTATGCTTCTTTTTTGTTAAATAACTTTGATCAATTTAAGTTTAATGAAAATAGTAGTTTCAAGTTTGCACTATGTACACTAAGAAAAAGATTGTAGTTTTAGTATGATGTAATGAGTAATTAGTTATTCAGTTAAATAAAAATTTTCAAAATAAGTAAATTCAATAGATGAAAAGTAACAATTATTAAATTTACGACAGATATAAAGATAGGTTACGTTCATAGAAATAATAACATAATAAAGAAAATCTTTATTATATTCTCATGCATGCATTATGTGATTCTCTAGGATGTTATAAAGAATAAGTGTGACATTAATTTATCAGTCTGAATGTCAGACGTTTTGCATCTCCTTAAAAAAATATAATAAAGCATTAATCAGCATTAATATTCTCTACATTTAATGTTTCTATTATATATTTTTAATAGCCACAGCGATAAACGTAATGAGAAGTACAACCATGGGTCATTATGAAAGTGTAAGTTTATTATAGGTGTAAGAGAGAGGGGGATATTTAATCAGGATTCTTTCTCTTTCTAACCTCCACTCAATATCGCAAGAACAAGAAAAAGAAAGAAAAAGGCCATTTTGCATTTCCTTAAAACAATATAATAAAGTATATTAATATTCATTTAATATTCTAAGGGTTAACTTGTTTAAACTTATTTGTACGTATTATAGTAAGTACGAGTATCTTTCAACAAGTTAACCCTTGGAACGTTAAAAGAATATTAATGTTTTATATTTTTTGAAGGAGGCTCAAACTTATATATTTTTAACATAGACATAATAAGAAGTACAACCAGAGATAATTATGTCAAGTGTGACTTGGTGTAAGAGAGAGGTATATATTTAACTAATCGGATTTTCTTTCTAACCATCATTCAATATTGCATGAATTTAAAAAAGAAAGAGAAAGGCTGTTAAATGTTTCTCTATTTCTCTCTTTCTTTATTTCCCTACTAGAAAGGCTAGCTTGGGCATTCCCTGTACATTGTACAAGGTATGTTTGTGACCAGGCAAGCCTGAGTATCTACTCAGATTGAGAGAGCTTGCACATTTTTCATATCTCATGCTTCTAATTCGAACTAGGCTGAAGGGTAGCATTTACCTACCCTCTTCGCTTTTAAACACACACTCTGCATACACTAAGGTTTCCCCAGTCCCTCAGTACCTACTCCCCTTTTTCCTAAGGCACTGACGCTCAAAGATCCCTGAGGAAGCTGCAGCAAGTAGGGCTGGCCAGCCCAGGTTGGCTCTACTCCATGGACACCAATCTACGCAGGATCATCTAGTTAGAAACTGGCACTCCTGTCTTACTGTCAGGGACAACTTCAGCATAGGGGTCGACACAGGTTACAACCAGAAGACCCACCACTATTCTAGGAGCTCCACAAGGAGAGTCGAGCACATAAAAACCACATATAGCTAATAAATAATCACCCCAGACAACATCCCCAAATAAACAGGACAGCTTGCAGCAGTCGCAGCTGTGGTCGTTGTTCACTCTCCTCGCTGCCTCAGCTACCTGCAAGAAAACATAAGTACCATCAGCACACCTATCAGAAGTTAGGAACGTTAGAGATGCTTACTGCTACAGATCTGTTTTCGTCGGTCGTCGCTGACCCCGTAGCGGTGCTGTCTCCACCGAATCGCCACTAGCCGACGGACTCGATGATGAGAAAGACGTCCATGGGAACCTCACAGTTCAGCAGCCGCTGTCATCGTCGAGCCGAATGCCGCAACACCGAGAGTAGCCGCCAGCTGAGCGACACACACCAACACATTTTTACACGTGCGCAGTGCGCACGGGCCACGGTATACTCTCAGGCCGCTCAGGCATATATACTCTCAAGTCTCAGGGGGGGGATGGGGTGGGGGGGTCCACCGTATAAGTATCGGCCATGTCACAGCTGCGGCGCAGTATAGTATAGTATTCCGAGCGGCCACGCAGATAGGCGGCGCTATAAGGGTGCCATCCCATGGCGTTCCGAAAAATTAGACGGAACCATTTAAGCCCGTGAGTGCGACAGAGAGAGGTTCTTCCGTGAATGTCTCTCTCGTTCTGACGGGCTTAAATGGTTCCGTCTAATTTTTCAGAACGCCATGGGATCGCACTCTAACATCGAGGCGCGAACAAGAAAAAGCAGAAAAAAAGACAAAAGGACACATCCCTTCTTCCTCAAGGACATGGCCTGGCGCCGATACCTTCAGGTTTAAAAAAAAAATAGTATATTACGCAACTAGGGAGGTAAAAAGTTGGCCAGTCCAGAGCATGTGTAAATTGCTACCCGAGCCGAAGGCGAGGGTGGCAAACATGTGCTCTGGGGTGGCCCTCTTTATCCCCGTGTTGCGTATACGATTTTTCACCATACCCGGGCCGAAAATACCACATTCGCGTTTTTGAGCCGGGACCGAAAGTGGTACTTTCGGCCAGGGTATGGTGAAAAAATCCCTTCTTCCCGGCAAGCAAACAAACGAACCAACAGAAGACTCTTCGTGCCCTGGACGAGACACACAGCGGTGATCAAAACCAAGTTCTGTACATAATTTGCCACCTGCACTCCGTTTCCGATCTCGTTCGTCGTCGTCCAGGCCACAAAAGCTTTCAAGGGGTCTCCAGCGTTCGCAGCAACTCCGATTCCACGCCCTTTGTAAGTTGCCGAGGCTTGATTGGTGAGCTTTTTCCGGTTTTTCCTCTCCCCTTCTTTCTTTCGTGCCAGAGTGTGTGCGCGCCGTGAGTAGTTTTGTGTATAAGTGCAATTCGTCGGGTGAGAGGTAAAAGGAGACAATTCGGCTGAGTGCTAAGAAACCAGACTATTCGACCGAGGAATTTAAGGAGTCCGCAAACTGTCTGGTTTCTTTGCCCTCGTCCGGAATTGTCTGGTTTCTTAGGTCTCAGCCGAGTTGTTTTGTTTCTTAGAGCTCGGCCGAATTGTCTGGTTTCTTAGCTCTCGAACGAGTTCTGTGGTTTACTACTGGTCAAAGCCACAAACTTTTTAAGCTTTATTTAAAAAAAAAAAAAAAAAAAGTATTAGCTATTAATATGTATGAAAAATGAACAATTATTATTAATTTATTTATCGTTTCAAAATTTTTCGTAAATATTAAAGAAGGAAAATAATATTTTTATTAACACTGAATTGACTTTAGACTTCTAATAGAACCACCTTACATGCGATTATTTTTATTCTTATCTCAACAACAACAAAGCGGGACCAAAGTTATACTTGGTACTCTCTTTTAACTAATTTTACTTTTTTCTGCAAAACAACTTTTTCCCATTTGCAGGAAAAAAAATAAATTCCTTATAAATTTAGCCAAATATCGTTTATAATACACTTAAATATTATGCCCACTTATGTAGGCGATGGGAACCAGCGCTTACAAATACTCCCCATCTTTCTGTTGAATCCATTTTCCAAATAAAGAAAAGTGGACACAATTGAGATGAAAATGTACTAAATAATAATAAAACATGAGAGAAAAATAGATGATTCCCTCGGGTGATAAATGAACCAACCCGCGGGAATAGAAAGCGAGTTTTCTCCCTTGTTACATAATTTACTATTTTCCTCGCTAAACTGTGAAAACATGAATTTTTCATTCTGTCCCAAATCATGCTCGGCATGAAAAAAGAATTGATTTTTACCTCGTGTGATATAGATTATTTATTGGTTTGTATCAACATATTAATTTCCGTTGACGAGTACATGTTTAGGATTTGTATTACTTGGGTAATTTTTTTTTTAATTCTTTATTCTAAAATGATATTAATCCTTCCGAAAATTATCTTCATAACCAATCGTTTTCTTAGTGTACATATTTATACAGGTAAATTTACAGATGAAAGAAATAAGGTTCCGTTGCGGCAAAACGCTGAGAAAGATTTCATTATGGTGAGAGCTGAAAAAGATTCGATTCCATAGCCTAGTTTCTTATAACACTTTAAACTGTTATTACATATCCACGGCTGAGCGGAAGTAGGTGTTATCTAGGCGCGTGCTCGTTGAGTGCTAATTCAGTGCACGCTTAAAGAAGGTGTTAACTCGACGCACGATCAAAGCAGATACTATAACTCTGGCGTTTTTTCACAAATTTCGTATAGTGGTAGCCCTATGCTGTTATTAATTGAAATACTTTTGCTATCAAATATGCATCTTTGAGAACCATAAAAAAACTGTTGCCAATTCATTGGCCCGTGGCTTCCCTAAAATTAATTTGCTGATTCCTTTAATTAATTTTGAATAGCAAACTTTATAATTTTTGCAACAATTTATGACATAATTATAATTAAATTCATTAATGAAGATTAAAAAGTATTAATTTTTAAATTTATTTCTTTATTTATTTAGATCCACGGGCAAGATAGATGTAACATAATATATATAATATATAAAAATATTGTAAAATAGTATATTGTGTGCCAAGGGCGTAAAGTGGGTTATTTTAGACCGAGTGTGCGGTTGCAGTACTCGTCTTCGGTTCGCAAACGCACTCGCCTTCGGCTCGTGCTAGCTCACCTTCGCCTCGTACTGCAACCCCATACTCGGTCTAAAACCCCCTTAGCCCTTGGTGCACACCATATTTTTTGTACCCCAAGTATAGATTTTTGCGTTTTTTCAAAATATCGATGATTTTCTGAAACAATCTTGAAAACTCCATTCAAAAACGACAGCGGGCGGTAAAACTTTTTCCCGCCCGCTGCTGGCCGTCGCGGGCGGTAAAAGTTTTTTCGACACTCCGTGCGGAAAGTTCGATTTTTCGCACGCTCGGCAAAAAGCGTGTGGTCGAAACCGAACTTTCCACACGTCGTATCAAAAAGTTCTGTACGATACATGTGCGAGAAAGAGATTCTCGTCTCGTGTGCCTTTTCACCCTCGCAAAGTGGGCTTTTTAGACCGAGTGTGGAGTTTGCAGTACGAGTCGAAGGCGAGCAAGCACGAGCCGAAGGCGAGTGCGTTTTGCGAGCCGAAGAAGAAATATTTAGATAAAAAATATAAATTTTTAAACAACAAAATCATTAAAATTTTAATTTTAATTTTTAGTGATTGTATAAAATATTACACACACACACACACACACACGCGCGCGCGCACACACACACACACACGCACACATACGCACACACACACACACACACAACATCATTAGGGAGTTATAAGCTTTAAAAAATAAAAACACGTTTTTGTTATTGTTAATAACAAAAAAACCGTGATAGCTAGAAATTTTTGTTAGAAAATATAGATATTTTAGTTCTTTTTTGAATGCTTTCCATCTGATTCCGATGCATAGAGCCTTTCTAGAGAAATTACGATTTGAAAAAAGGCTAAAAAAATTTTAACCTTAAATATCTCTGAAATTTATGGATCACTTCGCCCGAAGAACTTGACCGAGAGCTATTCAAAATCTACCTCTATAAGGAATTTTGAAGTGATTAAGACAATTTTAGTTCCGTAATCGTTGGACAAACAAAACTCATTTTTTTTCATAAATCAATTTATTTCTCAAAAATTAACCAACAACACGAATTTATATTTTTACAGATTATAACTATTCTGCATTATCATGATTTTTCTCAAAAAAATTGATTGTTCTGTTTGAGGGTTATAAGCTTTTAAAGAAAAAACACGTTTTTGTTAATGATAAAAGAACTGTGATAGCTGGAAATTTTTTTTAGAAAATATAGGAATTTTAATTCTCTTTCGAATGCTGTCCACTTGATTAAAATATCTCGATGCTATCATTAAAAAAAAAAGCATAAATAAATTTTGAGAAAATCGAAAATTCAATATTTAAATATCAATATAAAACAAAAACGCCCAATCGAAAAGCGGATTTTTGTCCCGCAATCACACAAAAAAAAAGAGCTCTGCCTGATTAAAATCGACCGAGTAGAAGCTGAGGTCCAGGCGTACATACACACACACACACACATTTTTCTAACATCTCGAAAAATAAATATAACATGTTTTTACAACTCAAAAAATTACTATAACAAGGCAAGGAAGCAATATAAAGACATACTCCGTTAAACATTCAAATTTTTTGCATTATTAGCTAAACTAGATACAAGATTTATTATAAATATTATTGAATTTCAATAGAATACGCGAGAGATTCTTAAATAAAATTGGTGTAAGTATAATGAATTATTATTAACTACTAAACATGAATTAATTTGTAAGTTTTCTTACCTTTACATAATGTTTCATATGGTTTTAAATGTTTTAATACGCTTTCATACATTTTTTATATTTAATGAAATTTTGTAAATCACTGAGGGAAGTGCCCCGGTGCAATAATAATCTATTATAATTACATCAATTTTTGCAATAATAGTTATTATAAATTGCTTCCTCCTAGAGAAAGCTTTGTGATTTTAATTTTGTGGGTTGTTGTAAAAACATGTTATAATTATGTTAGTGTGTGTGTGTGTGTTTTTTTTTTTTTTTTTTCGAGGCGACGGGGAACTGCGTTAGGCACCATAAGGAGACACGTGTTTCCCCGTGTGTGGGACTCTCCCGATGTTGACATGTCACGATTTACCCACTAAAACCCCGCCGCCTTATACTGCCACCGTGGAAACCGCCAGGAGGCATTACTTCGCGGTGGCAGTTGTTGCCTCAGAGGCGCTCCTCAGCGCCAACCGGTGCCACTTCATCCGTCAGTGCTGTCCACACCTCTTTTCTCTTCTGCCCTCCAGATAGCCTTTCAACGATAGACGTGGCGAGTGTAACCACCGCGTCCCACCCCTCCTGTGAGGCAAGCATGCACCGTCCAATGCCCTCTGGCGTCAGGGGACCTTTCCATGAGGCTCGCAACTTCTCCCTCTCATTTTCGAACCTAGGTCACACTAACAGTCCGTGCTCCACGTCCTCGTCGATTCCAGGGCATACCGAGTACTGCGCGCTATGGTACACACGGATACGATGTAAGAAGCTGCGAAAGCAGCCGTGTCCGGTAAGCACCTGCGTGAGGTGGAATGTGACGAATCCATGTCTCCTGCTTATCCACTCTTCAATATCTGGGAGGATACGGTGGAAGTCCCGCAATCACCGAGAGAGCGATGTCCGACACAGTACGGTAGGCACGGGCCACCCTTAACGCGGCCACTCGATAGGCCCGTCGGCAGGTGGCTCCGTAGCTCGTATGGCTACTCATTGCCTCTGCCCAGATTGGGGCTCCGTATAGAATTATGGAGGTCACCGAGAGAGAAGTGCTCGTCGCGGCTGCTTCGGTCCTCCTATGTTGGGCATAATGCCCGCCAGGGCACGAGCCACTCCCGCTGCCTTTACGCCCGCGTTCAAGAGGTGATCCTTAAACGTCAGCCGCGCATCTATTGTAACTCCAAGATATTTAATAGAGTCTACTGTCCTGATCTCTTTGTCTTCGACTGTGAAAGTGGCGTACTTCCTCTCTTTCGTTCGTCTTTTCTGCCGCCAGACTCAGTCCGTGGTCGGTCAACCAGCTAGCTACCACTTCAATAGCCTCATCTACTACGTGTTGGATCTCTTCGATACTCTTCGCTACGACGATGAGCGCAACATCGTCAGCGAAAGCCACCAATGAGGCCCCCTCTGGGTGCGGTTATCTAAGTAGTCCGTTATATAGGACGTTCCAGCCAGGGGGCCCAAGGACTGAACCTTACGGCACACCTCCTGTGATTTCGTAGGAATGCATGCCATCATCGGTGTCGTAGAGCAAGGTTCGGTTTCCCAGGTAGCTTGAGACAACCCTACGGAGGTAAAGTGGTACCTTTAGTCGTTTCAAGGACTCCATGATGTGGTCCCATCTGGCCGAGTTAAACGCATTTCGGATATCTAGTACAATGACAGCGCACCTCTGTACATCTCTGTACACCGACTGCCGCTGATGGCGTCCGAAGCTACCGCTATCACTCGGCCGATGGCATCAATAGTTGAGCAGCATTTCCGGAAGCCGAACTGATTATCGGAGAGACCACCCGCCTCTAGTATCGCCGCGCCCAGCCTGGTACTTAGTACTCGCTCGAACAGTTTCCCGACAATATCCAGCATACAGAAGGGTCGGTACGAGGATGGCTCCTGGGCGGGTTTCTTTCCTTTAGCAATGAGTACCAGCCTTTGCGCCTTCCACTGTGCCGGGAAAATTCCTTCATGTAAACATTCATTGAATGTATCCACAAAAATATGGGGAACATTCAGCGCAGCGGTTTTTATGGCCAGGCCTGGAATTCCGTCAAGTCTTGGAGCTTTCCGGATGGAGATCTTCTTAGCGGCCATCTTCACCTCGGCTTTCGTGACGCCTGGCGACTTGACTACGCCATCTATTACCGTCAGGCCAGTGCCGGCTGGCCGTTCCTGGTGCACTGGAAACAAGTGGCGAACTACCCTATCGAGAAAGACTGGATAGGTTGGTGCGTTAGGGCCCCTCGGCTTGATCTTGGTCATGACCGCTTTGTCACTATTCGCCTCCTCGCACAGGTCTCGCCAGCATTTTCGCTTGGCCATTTTGATGGCGGTCTTAAGCTCTCTTCTTTTTCTCTCGTAGGCCACACGTAGTTCCTCATATGTGGGCCCGCGAGCAGCTCGTTGGTGCAGCCTTTTGGCCCTAAGGCACTCTCGGCATATTGCCGCAATGTCCTCGCTCCACCAATAGACTGGCGGGCGTCCCCGGGGGTTCGACCTTGTGGACATTGAGGCATCACAGACCGCTGTTATGGCTCGTGAGAGGCTTTGAGCTTTCTCCTCTGTGGTTCCTTCCAACAATGCTCCCTCTAGGGAACAGAGAAACGCCTCTCTGTCGAAAGTAGACGGTGCCCATCTCTCTTTTATCTACAGCTTATCCATGCCTGCCGTTTTGCTGGTTAGCTGGAGCTTATATACTAGGGCTTGGTGGTCGCTGCCCGTGTACCGATCGCTAACTCGCCAGTCTAGCCCTTCTCCCATCAGTCTAGTGTTGACTAAGCTCAGATCGACTATGGATGTCTTGCCTCCCTTAGAGTAGGTCGGCGTTTTCCCTGTATTAGCGATCTCAAGTTCTAGCGTCGCGAAGGCCTCGAGGAGCGTACATCCGCGCTCATTGGTCTTCGCGCTACTCCACTCAGTCGCCCATGCATTAAAGTCTCCCCCGATCATTATAGGCAGTCGGAAGGTGCTAGCACTGGCTACAACGGTATCCAAGGATCTTGCAAAGTCATCGATTTCATCGCTGGGTGGGAAGTAGCAACTGTACAGTCGCATACCCTCTACCTCCAGCCAGGTGAACCCGGGCAGGGGTGGGTCCATCTTATTGGATAGATGGAGGTTTCCACATATCCAGATGGCAGCCTTGCCGGTGGTATCCCTGACCCAGTTTGGTTCGTCAAGATCCCTGTACTCTTCGCTGATTATGACAATGCCGGCCTTCTCTTCTCGAACCAGCTGTAGTAGCAGGTCCTGGGCCACAGAGCAATGGTTCAGGTTGATTTGAAGTACTTTAGCCATTACTGCTGTTCATTGTCCCGTCCTCCGCCGGTTTCTATTTGTTATGGGACATGCAGTCCACTGCTTTTTGGCCTTCTCTTCTGCACTGGAAACATTGCGTTGAGCGATCGACCGTACTTTTGCAGTCCTTCGCTATGTGTCCGTTTTCATGGCACCTAAAGCATCGCGATGGTGTTTCTCGCCGCCGCACAGTGTGTTGAAACACCAAAAAAACCCACTAAATATCCACTTCAAGCCAATTTGGCTGTAAAAAATCTGAAAAAAATTAGATTCGGTAGCTATCCAACTCTACTTTAAGAAACCGTTTCCCTCAAAGTGCACAGAAATGGTTATTACTATAACCATAGTAGTTTTTTAAGTGGGGTATCGCGGAATCGATTTTTCTCACAGTAAAGACAAGAAAGCGGTTTTTTTTTTCCATTTTAAACTACTACCTGATTGGAAGCATAAAGCAACTTTGGTAAAAAAAAGTTATATATAGTTTCATATATAACTTTGATATAATTATATATGGTTATATTTATATCTTTGCTGTATTTTGAGGATTTTCGACGATATATATACCGACTTTTGAGGATTTTTAGGCATTTTGAGGACCATCCTCAAAAGTCCAAAGCACTCGATCATCATTTTGAGGATTTTTCAGCGGCTTTACACAATAGTGTGTTAATACATAAATTTCGGAAATTCCATAATATTTTTCCGTAAAAGCGGGCGCCGCAGGCGTCGTGGTGTTAGTCCATAACCTTAGGGTC